>JAZHEH010000751.1:3210000-3810000 GCA_036589455.1 Ateles fusciceps
GGGCTGGCGGCTCAACTTGGTCGGCTTCTTCCTCCATGAAACAGCCAAGAACACCTGCCCTACCTGCCTTACGGGGCTTTTCTGGGATTAGTGAGGAGAGTGGGTGTGAATGGGCTCTGAGCCTGGCAACGCTCCAGGCAGGCTTGAGAGCTTATTGCTCTCATCTTCATTACTTCAGCGTGAGGACCACATCTGCTGACTGCTGAGCTATATCCGGCCATTAGCTCAAAGTTATGACTAATTGTTTTTTAATGAACAAAACAAGGTTTGCTGAATGTTTGATGAGTCATGCAAGTGAGCCTTTCTATATCAGGACTGTCTCACTTCAAACCGTGGCTGAGGGGAGAGGGCAGGTGGGCAGGTGGGCTCCTCTTCCCCGAGGGCCCACCATGTGCTCTACAGATCCCCTGGCAGAGCAGTGGGGGAAACAGTGTGGTGTCTGAGCTCAAGCTGCCCAAGACAGATAGGAAGGGAAGATCTGACACTAGGCAGGGCAGGGCACCCCGTAACAGGCACAGGCCAGGGGCTCCGGGGCCAAGAGGCCGTAACAAAGGGTGAGCGGGGTCCTGGCTTCCCCCTCAGCTGGAATCCGATGGCGGATGTGCCACCAGGAAGACCTGTGCGGCGGGCACATGGCATTCAGGCTGTGCCTCGGACAAAGAGAAGGACTTTCCCCAGCGAGGAGGACATTCCAAACATGGGCCTCGGCAGAGGACGCCTGACAGGCACCTGCTCTCATGGAGCTTTCAGTCCACTTCAGAGGAAGCGAAAGCTAGGCCGGGCGCGCTGGCTCACGCCTGGAATCCCAGCACTTTGGGAGGCCGAGGCAGGCGGATCACCTGAGGTCAGGAGTTTGAGACCAGCCTGGCCAACATGGTGAAACCCCGTCTCTACTGAAAATACCAAAAGACTAGCCAGGGGTGGTGGCACATGCTTGTAATCCTAGCTATTCCGGAGGCTGAGGCAGGAGAATCGCTTGAACCCGGGCAGCGGGGATTGCAGTGAACTGAGCTCACACCATTGCACTCTAGCCTGGGGGGACACAGCAAGACTCTGTCTCAGAAAAGAAGAAGAAGGAGGAGGAGGAAGAGGAAGAGGAAGAAGAAGAAGAGAAAAATAGAGACGATGAAAGCCACATACACATGATGTGGACAGAGTCCAGGACGAGAGGCAGGGAGTGTGTGGCGGGGAAGGAGGGGCTGGTGGGCTGCAGTCCCCTCCCCTGCCCCTGAACTGGGTCTGGCCGACCGTCTCTTCAGGCTGTTTTGCAGCCGGCTGCCTCCTGGAACGCCCGTCCTCCAACCCAGTGTCTCTACAACAGCCCGCCGAGGTGGGTGGATCACCTGAGGCCAGAAGTTCAAGACCAGCCTGGGCAGCATGGCAAAATCCCATCTCTACTAAAAATAAAAAAAATCAGCTGGGCATGGTACTGCACGCCTGTAATCCCAGCTACTGGCAGGTTGAGGCATGAGAATCGTTTGAGCCCAGGGAGGCGGAGGTTGCAGTGAGCTGAGATTGCGCCACTTGCGCTCCAGCCTGACAGAATAAGACTCTGTCTCGAAACAACAAAAAGATGAAATCAAACAAGTAAAGTTTAGATCAGATCCCAGTACACAGCAGTATCTCAAAAAAATGTGAATTGTCCTTAGTAACCGTGGATGGAAACTCCTGGAGGTTTAGTTCGATGTCACCTGTGTAAAGAATGAATTTCTCCTCCCTCTAGGCATATGGGTGCTGTCACTGTGTGTGTCTTTGTTTTTTCCTGGGGTCTGTTTCTATAACCAACCGTCAGTATTTTTCCATTGCCTGGTGATGGAAGTTCAACAGGGGGCAGTCCCTGACGGAACGCCCAGCAACTACGGGACGCTCAGAAAATGCGGCTGCCTGGGTCTCTGCTGGGTGCCTGGGAGACCTCCCAGGTGCAGGCTGCTGAGGCTGCTCTGCTGTGGTGACAACCCCCAAACCTCAGTGGCTTCAAACATCAAAGGTTTGTTTATTTATTTATTTATTTATTTATTTTGGTGACAGAGTCTCGCTCTGTGGCCAGGCTCGAGTGCAGTAGTGCGATCTCTGCTCACTGCAACCTCTGCCTTCCAGGTTCAAGCAATTCTCCTATCGAAGCCTCCCAGGTAGCTGGGACTACAGGCACCCGCCACCATGCCTGGCTAATTTTTTGTATTTTTAGTAGAGACAGGGTTTCAACATGTCAGCCAGGATATTCTGGATCTCCTGACCTCGTGATCGCCCACCTTGGCCTCCTAAAGTGCTGAGATTACAGGCGTGAGCCACTGCACCCAGACTTATTTTTGTTTGTTTGTTTATTTATGTAAGACAGAGTCCTGCTCTGTGCCCCAGGCTGGAGTGCAGTGGTGCAATCCCAATTCCCAGCAACCTCCTCCTTCCGGCCTCAAGCGACTCTCCTGCCTCAGCCACCTGAGTAGCTGGGACTACAGGCACCTGCCACCACGCCTGGCTAATTTTTTTGTATTTTTAGTAGAGATGGATTTCACCATGTTGTCCAGGCTGGTCTTGGAACTCCTGACTTCAGGTGATCCGCCCTCCTCGGCCTCTGGAAGTGCTAGGAGTCCAGGCAGGAGCCACCTCGCCCGGCCCAAAGGTTTATTTCTCAGTCCCACTGCATGTCCCTCGCTGGTGGGTGAAGGCTGTGCAGGCTGCTGTCCTCACTCAGGACCCCAGGCTGACAGAGCTGCCGCTCTCTGGGGCACTGCCAGTCACTCGTGGCAAAGAAGTGTGGCAAATAGCTCGCCAGCTCCTAAAGACTTCTGCCCAGGAGTGACCCACGTTCCCTGTCACACGCCACTGGCCGAAGCGGGTCAGGAGGGAAAGTGCAGCCCGGCCGTGGGCTCAGAACATCGGGATACCGGCAGCCAGCACAGGGGCCAGCTCACACTTCAGAAGCCAGCTGGCCTCAAACCACCTACTGGGACCTCCTGGGAAGGAGGGCGGAAGCTGAGGTGGTTGTGACTTTAGGCCGCTGCACTCATCCCCACCCAGACGGAGGCTCCAGGCCGCAGGCAGTGGAAGCAGCACCCGAAGCCTGTCCACTGACATGCACACACCCTCCAAAGGCATCCTCAGAAGCAGAGGGGACACATAGTCTGGAAAGGGGACAGAGTTCCGGGGCCACCCCAGCCACAATGCTGGGCTGCCTGAGCATGCCGGCTGTCCATCAGTTCCTAACCTTACATTCCGCAGGCTCCATCACAGCATGCTGGGCAGCCGAGGCAGCCGAGGCCCTGAGGTCAGAGGGCCTGGCTTCTCCCAGCAGACAGGACTCTGGCATCCTCAGCTTTCTCTCTCTCATGCGCCTTCCTCGAGGGCGCCAATGACGACGTCTTAAACTCATTCTGGCTCAGAGAAAAATTACAGTAGCAGGCCGGGCGTGGTGGCTCACACCTGTAATCCCAGCACTTTGAGAGGCTGAGGTGAGTGGATCACCTGAAGTCAGGAGTTCGAGACCAGCCTGGCCAACACGGTGAAACCCGTCTCTACTAAAAATACAAACATTAGCCTGGCGTGGTGGCGCATGCCTGTAATCCCAGCTACTCGGGAGGCTCAGGCAGGAGAATCGCTTGAGCCTGGAAGGAGACTGCAGTGAGCTGGGATTGCACCACTGTACTCCAGTCTGGGTAACAGAGCAAGACTTTGTCTGAAAAAAAAAAAAAAAAAATAAAGGCGGAGGGACCTTCTCTTTTGGTTTTGGAACTCCCCCCTCCTCTGTCTCTGTACAGGGGAGCTAAAAAGGAAAAAAAAGAAAAATCCAGTAGCCCTCTGTTATCCACAGGGGATGTGTCCAAGATCCTCCACAGATGGCTGAAACCAATAGTATTGGATCCTGTATACGCCATGTTTTTTCTATACATAGATATCTCTAATTTAATTTATAAATAAGGCACAGTAAGAGATTTAACAACAATAAAGTAAAACCATTTGTTTTTTGAGACAGAGTCTCACTCTGTCACCCAGGCTGGAGTGCAACGGTGCGATTTCAGCTCACTGCAACCTCCACCTCCCAGGTTCAAGCAGTTCTTGAGCCTCAGTCTCTCAAGCAGCTGGGGTTACAGGAGCCCGCCACCATGCCAGGCTAACTTTTGTATTTCTAGTAGAGACGGGGTTTCACCACATTGGCCAGGTTGGTTTCAAACTCCTGACCTCAGGTGACCCCCCCTGCCTCAGCCTCCCAAAGTGCTGGGATTGCAGGCAGGAGCCACCACACCCGGCCAAAGTAGGACAGTTTTAACAAGATAGCGTCATAAAAGTTATCACACACTGTGAACGTGACTTTCGCAGTTTGAGGTGTGACAGCAAAACTGGCATGAGACCAGGCGTGGTGGCTCCCGCCTGCAATCCTAGTACTTTGGGAGACAGGTGGATCACCTGAGGTCAGGAGTTCGAGACCAGCCTGGCGACATGGTCAAACCCCTGTCTCTACTAAAAATACAAAAAAATTAGCCAGGTATGGTGGCAGGTGACTGTAATCTCAGCTACTGGGAAGGCTGAGGCAGGAGAATCACTTGAGCCTAGGAGGCAGAGGTTGCAGTGAGCTGAGATTATGCCACTGCACTCCAGCCTGGGCAGCAGAGTGAGACCGTGTCTCAAAAAAAAAAACAAAAAAAACCTAGCATCAATTTCTTTTCCTTACAATTTCACGGATAGAAGATTCAGCACATAACTTTTTCTTCCCCACCTTTTCACTTAAAGGAAGCTCCTTACAGCTTCTTGGCATGTCTGAAGAGCTGGCATCACTATTCTAGTGCTTTGGGGCCCTTATGAAGTAAAAGAAGAGTGACCTGAACACAAGCACTGTGATGCCAGGACGGGCGACTGCTGAGCAGGTGACTAACCGGGAAGGCGCGTCCATGGCGTGCATGTGCTGGACACAGGGATGGTTCGCGTCGCGGGCGGCACGGCAGACATTCCATTGCACTGCTCAGAATGATGCACGGTGGAAAACATGGAAACTGTTTCAGGAACTTTCCATTTAATATTGTCAGACCATGGTTGACCATGGATAACGGAACCCGTGGAAAGTGACACCGAGGATCTGGGGGACTGCGTACAACTTTCCGGGGTGATTGCAGGCGTCTGTCTGGTAGGACACCAGGGCAAGCTTTTCTCAGGACGACCTACGAATGCTCCCCCAGAGCATCTCAAGCTCCCGAACCCAGCTCATGGCTGCAGCACAGTCTTCCCAAAGCAGAGGTGTGTGTTTTATTTAAGGCACAAGACTCTGGAAGAATAGGCTTTTACATTTTATTTTGTTTTGTTTATTTATTTTTGAGATGGAGTCTTGCTCTGTCACCCAGGCTGGAGGGCAGTGGTGCCATCTCGGCTCACAGCAACCTCCGCCTCCCGGGTTCAAGTGATTCTCCTGCCTCAGCCTCCCAGAGTTGCTGGGATTGCAGGTGCGCACCACCACGCCTGGCTAATTTTTGTATTTTTAGTAGAGACGGGGTTTCACCACGTTGGTCAGGCTGCTCTAGAACTCCTGACCTCGTGATCTGCCTGCCTCGGCCTCCCAAAGTGCTGGGATTACAGGCAGGTGCCACCTCGCCCAGCCAAGAATGTGTTTAGTATCTGACATTCAGTCAGCATGACCAGGCATTTGCTCTCATCTCAGAGCTTCCAGATGATCACATAATTTATAAAATGACACTTATAAAGAGACAATATGTTTCATACCTGTCATGGAGAGTGAGAGAGAGAGAGAGAAGGAATATGACTGTTTCCCAAACTCATGGTTGTCTGGGTGCCTCTGGGCCAGGCCTGCCTGAGCCTGGGCTCCTTTGGGGGTCTGGAAGTAGACGCAGCGAAGGTGGCCTCCTCTTGGAAGCTACCCTACAGCCATCCCTGCCAATCACAGGAAGGCTGACACTGCTCTGGGACCCTACAGGAATGCTGACTCACATGGATGTTTCTGCTGAGCCAGGAACACACAGTGGGCCTGCAAAGCCCACACCAAGGGGAGAGCCTACGCTTATGGGATACAGGGTTCTCTTTGGATAAAGCACCTGCCCATCTGGCGGGTGTCTGCCTGGCTGCATCCTTCCCATGAAGGCTTCCGGAGCAGGCAGGAGGAAAAGCACGGCTGCACAGAGACACGCCCGGAAAGTGGTCCTGCTGGTGCCTCGTAGGCTCTTGGGAATGACGTGCCCGAGCGGTGTGGGCCGGACAGCATTGGTCCCCCTTGCTGCTCATGCCATCCGCCTTGCCTTCTCTGCAACCCGCCTTCCTGGCAGTTGTGCCATGAAGGCCTGGGCAGCGCAGGGGCGGCAGGCTTTCCGCCCAGCACGCGGCCCCGCACTGTCCTCTGAGCCAGCTGCCGCATCACGCCTGGCTCACTCCCTGCCCCCTGCTAAGCATCTGTGGCCGGGCAGGATGAGACTAGGAAAGGGGCCTCCAGTCACATGGTACATTCCAGGAGAGAAGCACTTTTCCAGAAGTGTATGTGACTTCAGGCCTCCAAAAACAATCATCCAAAGCGGGGCATGGGGCAGGTCTTTTCTCACTTGTGGCCAGAGCCACCGGACTTTCTGGTGTCTGAAATACACCTTTATCTGCTGTCTGCAGGTGGGCCGCAGATGAGCCTGCTGACCAGGAGGCTGGCTGCTGTGCTCTCATGCTCTCTCTCCCACACTGACATTTGTAAGTAGCTCCCAGTGGGTCTCTTTCGGAAGGCACTAATTTGGGATCTGGCTGACTGCTTCTGGCTGCATTATTAGAGTATGTCCTGAAGGTATGTTCTTCGTGAAGATGGGACACCAAGCGCTGCTTAAAAGCTGTCCACTGAACCCTGCAGGAAAAGGATGACCCACAGATGGTGTCAGGAATGTGAATCAGGTAAAGTTCGCAGCAGTCCTTTGCTGAAAGCATTTGCTGTCTAGGATTCCTTCTGGCTGAGGTTTCTCCGGAGCATGACCAGAGCTGCCCCGACGGCTGCATCCACATCCTGCCCAAAGGACACGGGCAAAGGGAAAGCCCTCTGCACCTCCTGCTTCAGCACCTCGTTCCTGGACAGCGCACTCCCACTCCCCACCACACGCTCCACGCCCCACTCCTGCAGCTGCCGCACGGGAAGCATGGAGAGCAGGTTCTGAACAATGCCTCGGCACAGGGCCCGGGCCACATGCCCCAGGGAGAGGTCAGAGGAGATTCTGGTCACTGAGGCCAGCTGGTCCGGCAGGTGCCTCTCCCCCAGCACTGTTGGGGTGATGGTCAGGTGGGTGTCTGTCTGCTGCATGGCTGCCTGGATGATGCGGGGAATACACCGTGGATTCTTCCACCTCCAGGCCTGCCGGAGACAGGGAAGATCTGTGTGAGCTCACAAAACCCCCTCGATGCAGGCACAGATGGCACAGAATTCCCACAGGGTGGGAAGGGGCTCCCTTGCTGCTTCTCCACACTGCAGCTAGTGGTTCTGGGCTCAGGGACTCCTGCAGCTAGGCTAGCTGTACTCTGTCCCAGATCCCCGCCAGCCATCTCAGTGCAGACCCCAGGCAGATGTCAGGGGGAGGTCTCCTAAGTGCTGCTGTGAGCCCTAACCGTAACCCAGGCTTCCTAACCAAGGGGACCAAATGCATGTACTGATGAATAACTATCATCATGGATGCTAGAGCATCATTTCCAGCATCAGAAATCCCAGGATCCCAGACCGGTCACTGTCTGGGCCACCCATGTAATGTGCACAGGGCGCCTGAACCGCGGGGAGGAGGGAGGTGCTGAGCATTCTACGACTCGCTTTTCAGTGTCAGGCCAGAACCCCGGCCGGACTTCTCTCCCTGACACCATGTTAGCGCTGCGTTCTTTTCTGTTGCTTTTTTCTGAGACTTGCTCTGTCGCCCAGGCTGGAGTGCAGCGGCACATATCCTATCAGCTCACTACAACCTCTGCCTCCCAGATTCGAGCGATTTTCCTGCCTCAGTCTCCCAAGTAGCTGGGACTACAGTCATGCACCACCATACCTGGCTGATTTTTGCATTTTTAGTAGAGACAAGGTTTTACCACATTGGCCAGGCTGGTCTCAAACTCTTGACCTCAAGAGATCTACCCGCCTCGGCCTCCCAAAGTGCTGTGCTTACAGGAGTGAACCGCCAATGCTGGCCAGCTCTGCATTTTTAAAACAAACAAATTAAGAAAAAAAACAAAAGGCCGGGCGCGGGGGCGCACACCTGTCATCCCAGCACTTTGGGAGGCCGAGGCGGGCGGATCACCTGAGGTCAGGCGTTCCAGACCAGCCTGGACAACATGGTGAAGCCCCGTCTCTACTAAAAATGCAAAAATCACAGGTGCAATCCCAGCTACTTGGAGGCTGAGGCAGGAGAATCACTTGAACCCACGGAGCAGAGGTTGCAGTGAGCTGTGATCACGCCACTGCACTCCAGCCTGGACCACAGAGCAAGACTCTGTCTCAAAAAATTAAGAAATAAAAATAAAGCATTCCTGAGGAGATCCCAGCCAAGGAGGCAGAATGCCCGCAGCAATCCTGACGTCCCTGGCCAGCCCCGAAGGGACTGACGTCACTGAGGAGCACCTCTCTGCACAAACAGTCCCAGCTCTCCCCGTGCTGCCTGGACCCCAGCTTCCATTCTGCGTTTCCCACCATCATCTAACTTTGAGCTGCGACTGGTAACCATCGCATCTGATGGCCATGACTTACTAGACCTAAATAGAAACTTCATTTCTAGCTTAGGCGCTGCCAAAGGGAACGTCTCCTGGAGGAGGGAGATTACATGTTTCACCCCGGTCCCCAGCTTACAGTGGTTCAACTTTATTTTTCGATGTTACAATGGAGTGAAAGTCACATGCATTCAGCAGAAATCGGACTTCCAGTAGCCATAAACCACTGTGCTTCTCACTTTAAGTACAGCGGCCAATATGTCATACGAGAGACTTGACATTTTGTTATAAAATCGGCTCTGTACTAGGTGATTTTGCCCAGTTGTAGGTTCATGTAAGTGTTCTGAGCACATTTAGGGTCAGCTACACTGAGCAATGATGCTCAAAGCATAGGCGCATTCAATGCATTTTCAACTTAGGATAGTTTCACTTGCAGTTCACTTACAATGGACGTAGCAAGATACCAGTCCCTTGAGCTGCTGAGTGTTCTAACCCACGGGCTTACAACCACGAGACATGGAGCTAGGAAAACACAGAAAGGGAAGGGACTTGCCAGGGACAAATAATGACTCAGGGACACACGGGGAAGCAAGGCCACTCTCCTGGTTCCACCCCTCACCGTGCTGCTTTAAGAAATGCCAGCTGGGCACAGTGGCTCACGCCTGGAATCCCAGCACTTTGGGAGGCCAAGGCAGGTGGATCACTTGAGGTCAGGAGTTTAAGAGCAGCCTGGCCAACATGGTGAAACCCCGTCTCTACTAAAAATATAAAAATTAGCTGGGTATTGTGGCGCACGCCTGTAATCCCAGCTACTCAGGAGGCTGAGGCAGGAGAATCTCTTGAACCCAGGAGGTAGAGGTTGCAGTGAGCCAAGATCACGACACTGCACTCCAGCCTGGGTGACAAGAGTGAGACTCTGTCTCAAAAAAAAAAAAAAAGAAAGAAAGAAATGTCTACATCACACTTACTATGGGCCAGAATTATCGGGATACAAGTGCATTGTAGGTGAAATAAGCACCATTGTAAGTCCAAAAGCATCTGTACATGCAGAGCAGAGAAAACCTCATAAATTCTACCCCAGGAATAAGAGAAGGGAGCAGGAAGGGAAAAGTGGGAGCAGGGGAGGGTGGGGGAAAGCCGGGGAGACTGTGATGAGGGTCAAGCCTGGGGGAAGAGTGCCTGACCAAAAGAAGAAAGGAGGTGATGGCAGCTCAGAGGATGAGAGGAACAGTGGCTGCGAGCTCAGATCCCGAAGGATGGGAGAAACAGGCCAGGGCCTGCAGGGCCTGAGACCCGAATGTGGAGGCTGAAACCGCACATGAAGCTCCCAGACCTGCAGTGTGCAAAGGACAGGCAGAGAGCACAGCGCTGTGTGGGCCACACCTTACCTAGATCTGCCGTCCACTGAACCAGCATGTGGACGAACATGGCCAGCGCGTTGCCCCCGTTGAGGGATGCGGCCACACCCAGGTAGGTCCCGTCGAAGTATGGGAAGTAGGTCACTGGGGCCGCAGGGTCCGGAGTCTGTGCGGGCTGGAATCCCGAAGGCATGGAGGCTGCTAGCTGAACCGAGGTGCTGATGTTGAGAACTGGGGTCCGGAGAGAGCAGAGCTTAGACTTGTCCGGCTGACTCAGAGGTCACAAGTCACAGTTTGGCAGTGAGAGAAGCTGGGGGTTTTAAAAATATGTCCAGGTGGCCAGGCACAGTGGCTCACGCCTGTAATCCCAGCACTTTGGGAGGTTGAGGTGGGCGGATCACCTGAGGTTGGGAGTTCAAGACCAGCCTGACCAACATGGAGAAAACCCGTCTCTACTAAGAATACAAAATTAGGCTTGGTGGCCATGGTGGCTCATGCCTGCAATCCCAGCTACTTAAAAAATAAGTCCAGGGTGGGTCGAAAGGGAAAGGTGTTGAAGAGATGTTGATCAACGAAGATATATATATATGTTTTGTTTTTTTTTTAAACAGAGTCTCACTCTGTCGCCCAGGCTGGAGTGCAACAGCGCGATCTCAGCTCACTGCAACCTCCTCCTCCCGGGTTCAAGTGATTCTCCTGCCTCAGCCTCCCGAGTAGCTGGGATTACAGGCGCCCACCACCACGTCCAGCTAGTTTTTTGTATTTTTAGTAGAGATGGTGTCTCACCATGTTGGCCAGGCTGGTCTCGAACTCTTGACCTCAGGTGATCCACCTTCCTCGGCCTCCCAAAGTGCTGGGATTACAGGCGTGAGCCACCACCTCCGGCCCCAAGGTATTCTCTTAACACCTTCCCTGTCACCAGCGGGGGAATCTGGACCCAGCACCGAGCCTGGGGACTGTTTCAGCAGTGCCTTCTCCACTTCTCATGAGACCTAGCTAAAAAGCCTGCTCTTCTCAATCTGTTTAGGGCCAGAGTTCAGCATCCATTCACACCTACTCAGGGGTCAAAAGCAAGGAGGGCAAAAACAAGCCTCAGAAAGCCAGTAACGTTTGCTCTCTGCCACGTCAAGCTTCTTACCATGACTATGAACCAGAAGCGGCATGCCCTCTCCCGTCCCCTCAGGCGGAAGGGACAACACTTTGGTTTCTTTCACTTTCACTTACATTTTGTAGCATCTATCTGTGCTGTTTGAAAAAATTCCAGTGGCCAGGTGCAGTGGCTCACGCCTGTCATCCCAGCCCTTTGGGAGGCCTAGGCGGGTGGACCTGAGGTCAGGAGTTTGAGACCAGCCCGACCAATGTGGTGAAATCCCACCTCTACTAAAAATACAAAAATTACCCAGGTGTGGTGGCGTGCACCTGCCAGTCCCAGCTATTCGGGAGGCTGAGGCAGGAGAATCGCTTGAACCCAGGAGGCGGAGGTTGCGGTGAGCTGAGATCGTGTCACTGCACTCCAGACTGGGCGACAGAGTGACGCTCCATCTCAGAAAAAAAAAAGACAAAGAAAAAATTCAGGAAGCCCTTAGACAGAGGCGGCACTAGTACCATCAGTTCCTATGTGAACGAACCAAAGCCCAGTGTAAACAGTAAAATGAACTGGAAACTACAGCAGTCAGAAACCAGCAACTAAACTCTAACTAGGAATTTTCCACTCTCCCCCGGGCAAAATGGTTTTCTTTGCCTGGCTTCTGCAGCCACTTTATGAAAGTCTTCCCTCAGGCCCTTCTCAGTGGGTAGTCTCATGCTACCCTGATTCATGAGTCACTGAATGCTCAAATAAACTTCTTAACATTTAAAGGTACTTAAGTTGTTTTTTTTTTTTTTTGCTCTGTCACCCAGGCTGGGGTGCAGTGGTGTGAGCTCAGCTCACTGCAACTTCTGCCTTTCGGGTTCAAGCGAATCTCCTGTCTCAGCCTTTGGAGTAGCTGGGATTATAGGCACACACCACCACATCCAGCTAATTTTTGCATTTTTAGTAGAGACAAGGTTTCACCATGTTGGCCAGGCTGGTCTCGAACTCCTGGCCTCAAGTGATCTGCCCACCTCGGTCTCCCAAAGTGCTGGGATTTCAGGCGTGAGCTACCTTTCCCGGCCAAGTTTTCATTTAATCAGATCTGAAGCCACCCACGTACCACGTGACAACCTCTGGAAGCCACAGGCGAACAGCCGCAGGTACCCACTGAGCTGCTTTCCTCTCTGCTTCCTGTAGCACGTTTGGAGGTCATCCCCAGTAAGCCCTCTTGGACATACGAACTCCACAACTGTGTAAGCCCACCGAGTCACTTGGGCATTTTTAAATCTGGACTGGGTCTGGAAGTCATGACAGAAACTGGAATGGGTCCTGCAGGGAAGCTTCCGGTATCTGACTGGGTCAGACAGAAACTGAACTGGGTTTAATAAAAGACCTCCAGGGGAAGAAGTTCCAGGAAGACGGACAGTAACGGGTTTATTGAAATTCAGGGAGTCTGGGACTCCATCTCGGAACATTTGCTTTTCTAGTTAAATGAGTGACTCTTCCCAAAAATAATTTAGAATTTTGGTGGCCACAATAAGGAAGTTTTAACCAAAACAAACAAATTCCAAACACCTCGGAAACAATGGGATATATTTTTGATTGGCATGCAAAGGGTTCTAACGTCTCTTTCTACCTTCCTCTGCCTACACTGAATCTGCTGACATTTTTGCTTGTTTACTTCCTACCCAAAGTCAAAAAAATGTAAAAAAAAAAAAAGGAGAAGTAGGTGACTGTTTATAAAAGTCAGGGTCTCGAATTAACCAGATCTGCTTTTTAAGCATTCTTATGCCTTGGTCAAAATCTTGAGCTCAGAGCAATAATGACAGTATCCCTGTTTGGCATAGAAAATGCTTGTCTGCCCTAAGTGTTTTCTTTGTCTTGCTTCTGTAAATGCTTGATGACAATCTTCCTCCTGCCTCGCCCGGCAGAGTACCACCCTGATTCACAGCTCACTGAATCTTCAGATAGATTCTTTAAAATGTAAATGTACTTAAGTTTTTCTTCTATCCAATGCTCCATCCTTTTCAGCTGCGTGTATGTACCACATTTAAAAATTCATTCCTCAGTCGATAGTCACTGAGGTGGTTTCGACTGTGTGGCTGTTACAAAGCAGGCTGCTGTGAACATCTGCGCATGAGTTTCTGTGTGGAGACCCTATGTTGTCAGTCCCCCTGGGAGCATTTCTAGGAGCGGAATTACTGGGTCCTGTAGTGACGGCACGTTTAACATGTGAGGAACGACCAGCTGTCTTCCAAAGAGGCTGTACCTTTCTACAATCCCACTAGCATTTCTCACATTTTTTTCAAGTTGAAATCATTTTATATTTAAGCACTGGTTTTACAAAATAGAGTATATAAAGGCAAACTACATTTACACAACTTAAATTGTTATTTTTCTTTTTGCCTCTAGATGATGCCTTAAGAACTATTCAATTTGTTCACATAAATTGTCTTCAACTACATTGCAGTTAAGATGTGGATAAGATTTTACACGTATTGGCCGGGCGCAGTGGCTCATGCCTGTAATCCCAGCACTTTGGGAGGCCGAGGCGGGCAGATCATGAGGTCAGGAGTTCAAGGCCAGCCTGGCCAACATGGTGAAACCCCATCTCTACTAAAAATACAAAAATTAGCTGGGTGTGGTGGTGTGTGCCTACAGTCCCAGCTACTGGGGAGGCTGAGGCAGGAGAATCGCTTGAACCTGGGAGGCGGACGTTGCAGTGAGCCAAGATCGTGCCACTGCACTCCAGCCTGGTGACACAGTGAGACTCCGTTTTGAAAAAAAAAAATTATATGGCATTCACACGTCAGTGTCTATGAACAATGTTTTATGGGAAAAGAGCTACCCCCTGTTCATTTACATATCATCTATGGCTGTTTTTGAACTCCAACCGCAGAGCTGAGCATTTACAACAGAGACTGCATGATCCACAAGGCACGGTGGCTCACACCTGTGATCCCAGCACTTTGGGAGGCTGGTGTGTGGATCACAAGGTCAGGAGTTCAAGACTACGGTGAAACCCTGTCTCTACTAAAAATATAAAAATTAGCCAGGTGTGGTGACGTGCACCTGTAATCCCAGCTACTTGGGAGGCTGAGGCAGGAGAATCGCTTGAACCCAGGAGGTGGAGGTTGCAGTGGGCCAAGATCACGCCACTGCACTCCAGCCTGGGCGACAGAGACTCCATCACGAAAAGAAAAAAAAAAATATTTTCTGCCCTTGAAAGAGCCAACCCCTGCCCTAAACACTGCTGCCTCAGCCTCACCGTGATCCCCTTACCCGGAATACAGAAAATATTCTGCACTTTTAATCAGATCCGACAAACACACAGTAACCAAAACCTCATCAGCTCATCTGTTTTCTCGGGCACAGAGTCGCACAGGAAGCAGACAGCTAGAAAGAGCGGTTTTCCTCCCGTGGCCCCCGGGGGTTTAGCACAGATGGTCGGCGCTCAGAACTTCTCCTGCTGGCCTGTGAGCTCCCTCAACAGAGGGTCTGACCTGCAATGAGGAGGCGCCTTTCATCTTTATAGAGTAATGGCCTGTAGCAGGATGCCAAGGCTGCTAAGCTCTGCGTGCCCTGCAGACTGGCACAGAGCTGGTGCTTAGGAGGCGGCCGGGTAAGTCCGAGGACAGAACACAAAAGCAACTTACCTGCATGTGTCCTCTGGGCCGCGCAGGAATACACAGAGGCCTGTAAATCACCCAAGGCCACGCCCACCTGCGTCCCCTTTGGGATTTCAAACCACACGTGGGAAGTTCTGCCTGCCACACTGCCAGGCTCGGCGATGTCTGGGAGCAGGTGGACAGGAAAACCCGAGCTCCTCAGTCTGTAAAACAAAAGTGGACACACACATCCACCCACACTTAGGTTTCTGGAGTTTAGGGCTTCCTTCCCTCCCTCCATTCCCTCCCTTCCTCCCTTCCTTCCTTCCCTCCCTCCCTTCCTTCCCTCCCTTCCTTCTTCCACCATTCCTTCCCTCCCTCCCTTCTTTCCCTCCCTTTCTTCCCCTCCCTCCCTTCCTTCCCTCCCTTTCTTCCCTCCATTCCTTCCTCCCTCCCTTCCTGCCCCCCTCCCTTCCTTCCCTCCCTCCCTTTTCTTCCTTTCCTCCTTCCTTCCTTCCCTTGCTTGCCTTCCTTTCTTCATTTTCTTTCCTTCTTTCTTTCTTTTTTATTTATTTACTTTTTCGAGACAGAGTCTTGCTCTGTTGCCAGGCTGCAGTACAGTGGTGCAATCTCAGCTCACTGCAACCTCCGCCTCCCACGTTCAAGTGATTCTCCTGCCGCAGCCTCACTAATAGCTGGGATTACAGGTGCACACCACCACACCCAGCCAATTTTTTTTTTTTTTTTGAGACAAAGTTTCGTTCTTGTCGCCCAGGCTGAAGTGCAGCGGTGCGATCTCAGCTCACTGCAACCTCTGCCTCCCAAGTAGCTGGGATTACAGGCACCCACCATCATATCCAGTTAATTTTTGTATTTTTAGTAGAGATGAGGTTTCACCATGTTGGCCACGCTGGTCTCGAACTCCTGACCTCATGTGATCCACCTGCTTTGGCCTCCCACAGGTGTGAGCCACCGCACCTGGCTCCTTCTTTTTTTTGAGACGGGGTCTCCCTCTGTTACCCAGGCTGGAGTGGACTGGTGTGATCACTGCTCACTGTAGCCTCAACCTCCCAGGCTCAAGCGATTCTCCCACCTCAGCCTCCCAAGCAGCTGGGATCACAGGTATATGCCACCACACCCAGCTGATATCTTTTTTGTTGTTATTTGTTTCCAGGAAATTCTACAAAGGAAAGTGCTTGCAGAAGGCGCACGTAGGCGAAGGGAGGATAGAGTCCAGCGCCGTCACAGGCAGCTTCTCTGGCTTTTTTAAAACCATGAGCTTAGGCTCTGTAAATAGAACACACTGGCTTTCTCAAGCTTAGGAGTCACCTCCCGGGAAAGAAAACAACGTATGCAGCGATGGAGTCCAGCCTCCTGCGTTCGAAGGGGCACTCAAAACGGCTGCAAAGGAGGCAGCCAGAGGCTCCGCGCGGTTGTGGGTGGTTAGTGCAGTCCAAACCAAAGCCAGCCCCAGCACGTTCCTGAGTATCAAACGCGTTCATCACTCGGGGTTAGGGGGCTGTGGATTTCACAAAACATGCTGGGAGGTCCTTTACCTGAACTAGCAGGGCTTTCTGTTTTATTTCAGAGCTCATATTTGGGCCTGAAGGAAGGGAGCTTACAGGGCACTGGACTTCTGTACCTGAAAAGGCAAATGATGCTTTAAAAAGAACTTAACAGGCAGCCCTCAAGCCTACTATATCTAGTTCTTTTTTTTTTTTTTTTTTTTTTTGCGACGGAGTCTTGCTCTGTTGCCCAGGCTGGAGTGCAATGGTGCAATCTTGGCTCACTGCAAACTCCGCCTCCCAGGTTCAAGCGATTCTCCTGCCTAGTGTCTGGAGTAGCTGGGATTACACGCATGTACCACACGCCCTGCTAATTTTTGTATTTTTAGTAGAGATGGGGTTTCACCATGTTGCCCAGGCTGGTCTCGAACTCCTGACCTCAGGTGATCCACCTGCCTCAGCCTCCCAAAGTGCTGGGATGACAGGCGTGAGCCACCGCGCCCAGCCCTCTAATTTTAAGTATTAAGGAGTGAAAGCTGTACTCTGAAATCTATAGACCGGGCCCAGGGTCACAGAGAAGGGAGAGCCCCTCAGAGCCTGGGCAGCTGTGGAGGAGCAGGACAGCATGGCTGGAGCGCATGGCTGGAGCTCAGGGCTGCGCTTACACTGGGCCCACCTGTGCCCTGTGGCTGGAACAGGCTAGGGGCGCTGGGCCGTGGTCCTGGCCTCTAGGAATCCCCCCACCACGCCCAGGTGGGAGCACTCCCACTGAAGCACCGGCTCCGGGGTTGCCCTCCAGACTGCAGCAGGATGAGCTGCCTACAAGATACTCACATGTCCACGTTCCAGCTTTGGCTCTGGGTGTTGAAATAGCCCAGCTGGCCGCATTCTGGTCGGACATCAGGGGTCTTGGCAAGCCACACAGCATGGCAACCACATAGTCGTGGACGGTCCCGGCTTCGTCGTAGGGCTTCAGGAATTCTGGGCTGTTTTTCACACCAGAAACAACACAACAGGGTATAACATGAACTCAGAAGCACGTGCCGCGCCTCGCTGCGGGCAGCGGGGACTGGATGTGGCATGACCGGGTGGCAGCCGCAACCCCACATGCTACGGCTCACCTACAGCCGGGTCCCCGGGATTGGGACCTCCCAGCTGCTCCAGGCAAAGCCAACCCGAGTCAGTCCCAGGGGAAGGGCCTCAGAGGAGGAAAGGGCGAGCCTGGGAAAGCAGACACCAGCCTCCTCCGCAGCCCCACAGGCCTGAGCACACTGCCAACTCCCCCGTGACCCTCGCCAAGTCACCTATCCTCTCTGTCCCCTCCTTTCCCCGTCTGGGTGGGAACCGCATAACCAACAGGGAACCTCTGCAGAAGGACGTGGCTCTGGAGCCAGTCTAGGTCCAGGCCACGGTCCAGCTTGCCATCGAGCCAGGCCACATCCACCACGGTGCAGCCCACCCACGCGGCCCCAGCCCATTCTCATCCTCCTGGACACCCAGCGCCAGAGTCAAAGTGCAGTTGTCCGTACCAATTCTTCAAAAGCCAGAAGATGGTTGCACAGCCAAAGCCCGTGGCCACACTGAGATGAGACTTGGGCTGGGGCAGAGAGGCCAGGAACTCGCTGCTACAGCGGCCATCCTGCCAGGTGACCAGGTGGCTAACAGCTCGGGGCGCCAACACAGGGCTGATCCCTCCCTCGGTCCATTCACAGCCTGGAACAAAAGAGATGACCAAAAATGGAAAAAAGGCGCCGCACGGCCTGGATGCTGCTCACTGGTGAGTTACAAAACACGTGCTAATCGTCCCAGGATATGCCCGGCGCACCTGTGGGTCCCAACAGCACTGGGTTTAGTACTTGACCCAACCACATAATGACTGTGGGACCCTGGGCACGTCACATGTTCCCTCCGTTTGTCCCACTTGTCTGTTTTTCTTCTTTTGAAGTTGATATCATATTTCGTCACATCCCATAAGAGAAGACATTTGGCCGGGTATGGTGACTCATGCCTGTAATCCCAGCTACTCGGGAGGCCAAGGCAGGAGAATCGCTTGATCTTGGGAAGCGGAGGTTGCAGTGAGCCAAGATCGCTCAACTGCACTCCAGCCTGGGCGGCAAGAGCAAAAAAAAGAAAAAAGAAAAACTTAAGTACCTTTAAACTCCGTCTAAAAAAAAAAGAGAGAGAGAAGACATTTGGCACAATCTCAAGTCCCCTGGTCTCTGTCTTTCTAACCCTCATCATGACATTATTTAGACTTCCTTCTACTTGATTACCAGTAAATTTTCTCTTTCTTTAGGTCTTAGCTGGTTGGTATGTATTTATTTACTTTTTAGACAGAGTCTCGCTGTGTTGCCCAGCACAATTTTGGCTCACTGCAACCTCCATCTCCCAGGCTTAAGCGATTCCGTGCCTCAGCCTCCCGAGTAGCTGAGACTGCAGGCCCACACCACCAAGCCTGGCTAGTTTTTTGGATTTTTAGTAGAGAGGGAGTTTCACCATGCTGCCCACACTGGTCTTAAACTCCTGAGCTCAGGCAATCCACCTGCCTCAGCCTCCCAAAGAGCTAGGATTACAGGCGTCAGCCACTGTGCCTGGCCCCTGATTGACTTTTATACATCAAAATTGACTTTTAAAAAATCTGACCATCTCTACTTCATTTGTGTCTTGTACATGCTCTGGATTTTTCTTTGCTCTCATCCAGCTATTTTGCCCAAGGCTGATTTCAGTGTCGGTCTTTCCGGGCAGTGTCTGAAGGTTCAGGTGCCTCTAAATATTTTTCATGTTCCGTCTTTAAATGCCAGTTTGATCAGCTATAACAGTCTGGTTCTAAGTTCCTTCCCTTTCAACGCTTAAAAGCACTAATTTGGGGCTGGGTGCGGTGACTCATGCTTGCAATTCCAGCACTTTGAGAGGCCAAGGCGGGTAGATCTTGAGGTCAGGAATTCAAGACCAGCCTGACCAACATGGTGAAACCCTGTCTCTACTAAAAAAAAAAAATACAAAAATTAGCCAGGCATTGCTGGTATGTGCCTGTAATCCCAGCTACTCAGAAGGCTGAGGCAGGAGAATCGCTTGAACCGGGGAGGCGGAGGTTGCAGTGAGCCGAGATCATGCCACTGTGCTCCAGCCTGGGTGACAGAGCAAGACGCCATCTCCCCCCCCCCCCCCCAAAAAAAGCACTATTTGTGGTCGATTGTCACAAATTCCTCACTCCTCCTCCCATTAAGAGGTGGCATCTGAACCCTCTTTCCTTGAACATAGAATCACTTTGGTGACGTGCTTGACCAAGAGAATGTGGAGGCAGTGAGGTCTTGGGACTCCCAAGGCTAGGTCATAGGAAGTATTGCAGCTCCCACCCAAGTCTCTTACACAACTCTCTGGGGTAATCAGCCTCCAAGTAAGAAGTGCACCTACCCACTGGGCGCGGTGGCTCACGCCTGTAATCCCAGCACTTTGGGAGGCTGAGGCGGGCAGATCACGAGGTGAGGAGTTCGAGACCAGCCTGGCCAACATAGTGAAACCCCGTCTCTACTAAAAATACAAACATTAGCTGGGCGTGGTGGTGCACGCCTGTAGTACCAGGTACTCAGGAGGCTGAGGCAGGAGAACCACTTGAACCCAGGAGACGGAGGTTGCAGCGAGCCGAGATCACGCCATTGCACTCCAGCCTGGGTGACAGAGTGAGACTGTCCAATAAAAAAAAAAGGGATCGAAACTACCCTGAAGCCAGGGAAAGAGCAGTTGGCAGACCGTTTCCAGATGAGCCCAGCCTCCAGCCTTCCCCACCAAGGTACCAGGCATTGAGGAAAGCCACCTCGAGCCCCCGACCAGACTGCCCGCCAGAGAAACACTAACAAGCCACCTCCATCCACCATCTCCATGTAGAAGCAGCAGTGGGCTGAGCCCCACCCAATCCCTGACCCAAAAAATCATGAGATATGATCAGTGCTTTCTGCTTTCAGTCACTAAGTTGGAGGTAGTTTGTTATGCCACAGCTGGTCATCAAAATACTACTCCATGCCGGGTGCCGTGGCTCACGCCTATAATCCCAGCACTTTGGGAGGCCAAGCGAGCGGATCATCTGAGGTCAGGAGTTTGAGACCAGCCTCGCCAACCTGGTGAAACCCCATCTCTACTAAAAATACAAACATTAGCCAGGCATGACGGCGCGTGCCTGTAATCCCAGCTACTCAGGAGGGTGAGGCAGGAGAATCGCTTGAACCCGGGAGGCAGAGGTTGCAGTGAGCTGAGATCGCACCACTGCACTCCAGCCTGGGCAAGAGTGAGACTCCGTCTCAGAAAAAAAAACAAAACGACATTGTCTTTTCACATGGAGTGTTGCTGTTGAAAAAATAAAATCTAACATTAGTCTGCTCCTTCTTTCATATGGCATCTGATCTTTCGCTCTGCAAGCTTTCGGAATTCTTGTCTTTGAAATCCTTAAACATTCACTAGAATGTATCTAGCTGTGGGGTTTTCCTTATCTCCTCCTTGGTATTCTATAGGCCTTTTCGGGCTGGGGCATTCCATCTTACTTTGTCAATTATAGGAAATTTTCTCCGTCATTTCTTCAAAGATTTCCTCCTCTCCATTTTTATTTTTCCTTTTCTTGGTCTCCTATTATTTAGATGCTAGTGTGCCTAAATAATAATGTGCATCCTCAATATCTCTTAGCTCATAGGGCACAGTGGCTCACAGCTGTAATCCCAGCACTTTGGGAGGCCAAGGCGGGTGGATCACCTAAGGCCAGGAGTTCGAGACCAGCCTGGCCAACATGGTGAAACCCTGTCTCTACTAAAAATACAAAAACTATCTGGGCCTAGTGGCGGGTGCCTGTGATCCTAGCTACTCAGGAGGCTGAGGCAGGAGAATCGCTCGAACCCAGGAGGTGGAGGCTGCAGTGAGCCAAGATGGCGCCACTGCACTCCAGCCTGGGTGACAGAGTGAGACTCCATCTCAAAAAAAAAATCTCGTAGCTGTTCTTTTGTATTTTCTACTTCTTTGTCCCTTCCTCTTTCCTTCTCAATCTCATCTTTCATTCTCTAGTTTGTTCTGAAGTTTTATCCATTCTGCTATCAACCCATCATATTATTTCAATTATATTTTCATACCTAATATTTGTGTTATGTTCTTTTTACATTTTCTTTTGTTCTGTCCTTGCTAATATCTTTCTTTAATATAATTTAGTGTATCTAGAAAGTTTTAAATTTTTAGTGTGTCCATTCTTTTTGGGTTTTGTTTTTTTGAACACGTAGTCTCACTCTAGTCTCCAGGCTAGAATACAGTGGTGTGATTTCAGCTCACTGAAACCTCTGCCTCCCGGGTTCAAGCAATTCTCATGCCTCAGCCTCCTGAGTAGCTGGGATTACAGGCACCCACCACCACGCCTGGCTAATTTTTATATATTTTTAAATTATTATTCTTAGTTGTATTTTTAGTAGGGATGGGGTTTCATCGTGTTGGTCAGACTGGTCACGTGACCCACCCACCTCGGCCTCCCAAAGTGCTGGCATTACAGGCATGAGCCACTGCACCCGGCCTGGTGTATCCGTTCTAACAGTTCTGCTTCTGAGAGAATCTCCAGCAAATAATCCGGTATAATTATTTCCCTTGTGCTCTTCAAATACCCTGTTATCCAGGCCTGTGAGCTCGTTCTTCTGGGCGTACTGGCTACCCAGGAATACTGGTAATGTAAATGGCCAGGCCTTAGTTCCTATTGACCTCTGTGGCTGGGGAGGACAGACGAGCCCACAGGTAAAGCTGCAGTTGATCCACCCCCCACATGTTTCTCCTCTGCCCCCCAAGAACAAACAATGTGAAGAGGACCGTTAAGTCACAGGTCATCAGTCCTAGAATCCGAAGGGGACACCTGTCTTCTCCACTGCCTTGATTACTGAAGATAGCTGAGCTCCTGTGGGCCGGGGCGGCGGGGGTGGCAGCGGGGCGGGAAGAGGCACTGCAGGTGCTAGAGCCATGGCAAGCTGGGAGACCAGCAGTTCCCTCCCAAGTCCTACGCTCCTGCAGGCCAGGCTGGCTCTCCTCTTGCCCCACACCCAACCCATCAACCCACACATACCAGCTCAAAAAGCCCCCCCCCCCAGTATTTCTCACAGTGCTCTCCCTTTCTTGGTGTTTTTCTTTACAATTCCTCTCAAACTGATCTTGGGGGCAAGAGTGGCAGCCAAGCTAATTCAGCATGTTGGCAGCAACCGTGGCAAGTGCATCCGGAGAGGTAGGGTGCAGCTACAGCTCTATTCCAGATCCTGGCAGGTCTGCCTGCGTGTGCGTGTGTGCGTGTGTGCATGTGCGCGTGTGCGTGCGCGTGTGCATGTGCGCGTGTGTGTGCGTACGTGTGCCTGCGTGTGCGTACATGTGTGCTTGCGTGTGTGCGTGCGCGTGTGCATGTGCGCGTGTGCGTGCGTGTGCTGCGTGTGTGCCTGCGTGTGTGTACATGTGTGCTTGCGTGTGTGCGTGCGCGTGTGCATGTGCGCGGTGTGCGCGTGTGCGTGCGTGCTTGTGTGTGTGCGTGGCGCGTGCACGTGTGCATGTGCGCGCGTGTGCCTGCGTGTGCGCCTGCGTGTGCGTACATGTGTGCTTGTGTGTGTGTGCGCGTGTGCATGTGCGTGTGCGCCTGCGTGTGCGTACTTGTGTGCTTGCGTGTGTGCGTGCGCGTGTGCATGTGCGCGTGTGCGTGTGTGTGCCTGCGTGTGCGCCTGCGTGTGCGTACATGTGTGCTTGCGTGTGTGCGTGCGTGTGTGCATGTGCTTGTGTGCGTGCGCGTACGTGTGTGTGCCCGCGTGTGTGTGTTGTGTTTGTTTTTTGAGACAGAGCTTTGCTCTTGTCGCCCAGGCTGGAGTGCAATGGCAACTCTCGACTCACTGCAACCTCCGCCTCCTGGGTTCAAGTGATTCTCCTGCCTCAGCCTCCTGAATAGCTGGGGATTACAGGCATGTGCCACCACACCTGGCTAATTTTGTATTTTGAGTAGAGATGGGGGTTCTCCATGTTGGTCAGGCTGGTCTCAAACTCCTGACCTCGGGCGATCCACCCGCCTCGGCCTCCCAAGGTGCTGGGATGACAGGCCTGAGCCACCGTGCCCGGCCTACCTGCCTCTGTGTGTTCATGTCACTCTCCAGCTAGCAGCAAGCGGAAGAGTTAGAGTTCGTTAGGGTTAAGGGTGTGTGGTGTGTGGTGTGTATTAAATGCGTTAACACATGTAAAGCATCTAGAATAGTACGTGCACACAGTGAGTGCTCAATAAATGTTAGTGATGACGATGATGAGCCCACAGCTTCGAAACTCCGCGCATGGCCTCAGTGCTCTTTGGCAGCCTTTGAGGAAGATGATCTATCCCGTTACATATATTTCGTTCTCTCTTCTTCTCAAAACAAGGGAATGTTTCCCACACCCTCATGCAACAGAAGCACAGACACTGCCGCAAAATAGCAAACCAAGTGTTGACATCAATCGCCAGTCCAGAGAAGTCAACGGCAACCAGAGCGCCCCCGGATCGCGTGGGAGGAGATGGAAATCTGGCTTCTGCTGCAGAATGGTGCCTGCCAAGAAGCAAAGCAGGGTATGCACCCTCGAAAGCCGTTGCATGGCTGTGTCTGATCTCAGATCCCAGATCTAGGAGCCAAAGCCATTGTCTTTTCCTATACATTTCCTCACTGACAACGAAAGCAGCTGGGCATGACAGTGCTCGCCTGCAGTCCCAGCTCTTTAGGAGGCCGAGGTGGGAGGATCCACTGAGCCCAGGAGTCCCAGTCCAGCCTAGGCAACACAGCAAGACCCTGCCTGTAAAAAATAAAAACAGGGGGGCCAGGCACGGTGGTTCACGCCAGTAATCCCAACGCTTTGGGAGGCTGAGGGGGCAGTTCAAGACCAGCCTGGCCAACATGGTGAAACCCCATCTCTACTAAAAATATCCAAAAAATCTAACTAGACATGGTGGCAGGCACTTGTAATCCCAGCTACTCGAGAGGCTTAGGGAGGAGAATCGCTTGAATCTGGGAGGCGAAGGTTGCAGTGGGCCCAGATCGCGCCATCGCACTCCAGCCTGGGCGACAAGAGTGAGACTCCGTCTCAAAATACAAAACAAAAAAAAGCAGCAGTTTTCCACTCCCTTTGCCAGCTCCTGACACGCCCGAACATTTTGATTCTTGCACGCGGCGGGTGGAAAGTGATGCCTCGTGGTTTCCATCTGCACGGTCCTAGTCACTAACGACGCCGGACATCTTTCCCGATGCTGTCAGCCATGTATATTTCCTCTTCCAGGAAGAATGCTTGTACCCTTCGCCCACTTTTCCACAGGGCCGTTGGTGCTCTCCTAGTTGCCGGCTCTTCACCTGCACTGCCCTGTCCTTGGCCCACTAGTCACCGCCAGGTACTTCTCTCCCTGCCTGCTGCTCACCTTTTAGCTTTCTTTTATGATCCTGGTTTCTCTGCTGCTTTTCTGAGCCTGCAAATGGAGTTTGGAAAGCGGCGTGACCACAGGCCTTTCAGAGGACACTCGTGGCGCCTCTGCCCGCCACAGCACGCTCCCGGTGCCCCTCTGAAGCGCTTAGCTCTCTGCTCACGTACCCCTGCCTGTCTGTGTTGGCCGTGTTTTGGAAGGTAGAGGCTTCATTCCTTCATTTCTATCTCTCCCCCGGGGCCTCGCAAAGGGCTTTGTATGTTGTAGGTACAGAAGCCAAACTGAATTAAGGCTGCCATTAAAATCAGCAAGCCTGGGTCCCAAATGCGATTTCACTTGACTCCACTAAACAGGTATCGCCCTCACCAAGCCACGGCTTTCCGCCTTCCCAGAAACAGAAAACAAACCCAGAAGGCATGTGGGCTGGCTCAATAAAATATTAAGCAGCTCCATCCAACCATGCAGCTGATGGTTTGTGTGGCTGTCAGAGCGCCCAGGAGATGGGCAGAAGGCACGTG
This sequence comes from Ateles fusciceps, assembly GCA_036589455.1. Lineage (NCBI taxonomy): Eukaryota > Metazoa > Chordata > Mammalia > Primates > Atelidae > Ateles > Ateles fusciceps. Next base: position 3,235,115 of record JAZHEH010000751.1, read on the forward strand.
ACCGGGCCGCAATCATTAGCTCTCTGCTGTCCTCTTTGGGAAGGGTTTTAGTATTAAAAGGACATTTATTCTCGTTAATGCAAAATTAAGGAGTTTTAAAAAGCTTTTACAACCTAGACTCCCTCTGAGAGGTTAGCATTGACACCCTAATCGCCTTCTGCTCCCCATACTGCTTGGAGCCAAGCAGCTCCCATGGCCCCAGCTGGTCCAGCAACAGGGGAACGGGAGGGAGGAAGGGGAGGAGGGAGGACGGAGGAAGGGGAGGAGGGAGGAAAGGGAGGACGGGAGGAAAGGGAGGAGGGGAGGAAAGGGAGGACTGGAGGAAGGGGAGGAGGGAGGAAAGGGAGGACGGAGGAAGGGGAGGAGGGAGGAAAAGGAGGATGGAGGAAGGGGAGGATGGAGGAAAGGGAGGATGGAGGAAGGAGGGAGGATGGAGGGAAGGGAGGAGGGGGGGGGGAGGAGGGAGGGAAAGGGAGGACGGAGGAAGGGGGAGGAGGGAGAGCCTGCATCAGCTCCTACTTATTACCCAGCCCCATCCTGGGACATTAAAGGGTACATCACTAGACGCCAGTCCCACTGACAGGGAAGTCACCACGCACTTCAGGGCACTCTAAATTGCTGACTCTCCAGGTAGAAAGGGATGAATCCAATGTTCTTAACTGCATCCCCCACAAAGCAGCCATCCATCTTCTGCTTAAAATGTTGATCTACAGTCAAGTGTTGATTTTGTTGAAGCTGCGTGATGGGTATGTGTTGGTTCATAGCACTATTCTCCCTATTTTTGTATGTCTAAATTAAATCTTTTATAATTTCCTTTTTTTTTTTTTTTTTTTTTTTTTTGAGATGGAGTCTAGCTCTGTCACCCAGGCTGGAATGCAGTGGCACCATCTCAACTCACTGCAACGTCTACCTCCCGGGTTCAAGCGATTCTCCTACCTTAGCCTCCCGAATAGCTGGGATTACAGGCACATACCACCACACCCAGCTAATTTTTATATTTTTAGTAGACATGGGGTTTCACCATGTTGGCCAGGATGGTCTTGAACTCCTGACCTCGAGATCCGCCCACCTCGGCCTCCCAAAGTGCTGGGATTACAGGTGTGAGCCACCACGCCTGGCCAATATAATTTCTTTTAAAGTTTGACTTGTTTTTTTCTGAGACAGGGTCTTGTTCTATAGCCCAGGCTGCAGTGCGGTGGAGTAATCAAACTCACTGCAGCCTCAACCTCCAGGGCTCCAGTGATCCTCCCACCTCAGCCTCCCAAGTAGCTGGGACTACAACGTGTGGAGCACACCCGACTTACTTTTGCATCTTTTGTAGAGACAGGGTCTCACTTGCCCAGGCTAGTCTTGAACTCCTGGCCTCAAGCAATCTTCCTCCAGCCTTGGCCTCCCAAAGTGTTGGGATATACAGGCGTGAGCCACCATACCTGGTCTTAAAAAGTTATTTTAGTGCCTGCCGTAACGGGGAGCCCCCAGCTTCCTAAAGGAGCCTCATCCTTCCCCCAGACACTCTGCTGGGAAGTCTCTCACTGAGCCACTGTGTCTCCAGCAGGTCTGGTTCTCCACCAACAACCTCCCCAGTCCTTCAAAAGCTCCTTGGACAGACTTGAATTCAAAATCAGGGCTCACTTGCTGAAATGTGACCCTAAGCATACTATTCTAACCTCTCTGAATGTCAACCTGTCGTCTGCACAATGGTGACAACAGTGTGACCTGTGTCATCAGGTTGTTGGAAATATCCGATGAGATCGTGAGCTGATGTCCTCAGCCGGGACCAGGCATGTGAAGTGCTCACTGTTGTTTTACTGCCTTAGCTCTCGTCCTCAAGGCCAAATAGAACACGTTACCCACCTCTGTACTGTGGCTGACTTCACAAGATGACCAACTAGAAATGCTTGGCAACAAAGCCCATGAAAAGGATACGCTGGGGTGTCACGGTGGCTCACGCCTGTAACCCCAGAACTTGGGGAGGCCGAGGTGGGTGGATAATTTGAGTCAGGAGTTCAAGACCAGTCTAGTGACCAACATGGTGAAACCCTGTCTCCACTAAAAATACAAAAATTAACCGGGCATGGTGGCAGGCACCTGTAATGCCAGCTACTCTGGGGGCTGAGGCAGGAGAATCGCTTGAACTCGTGAAGCGGAGGTTGCGGTGAGCTGAGATCCCACCACTGCACTCCAGCCTGGGCAACAACGGTGAAACTCCATCTCAAAAAAAAAAAAAAAAAAAAAAAAATGCCCTGGAATTTTCAAAATCACAAGTATGCAAATGACAATGTGTGCCCCAATTCAGAAGCGTGCCCTCCGTGTCCCGGCATCGCCTGCAGCTACAGTGCATCTTCGGTTGTCCACCCTAATGTTCTGAGATACAAGCAAAGAGAAGACGACGGAAAAGGCACTCGGCTGAATCCTACAGAGGATCCGGAAGACACTCTGCCCCCTCTGCCTGGTCGTGGATGACGTGCTGATGATGTGAGAGTGGGCAGGTCCCCTGTTCACCTCACATTTGTACAACGTTCACCGATGCAGGAGGCAGCCCAGGTTCCTCCATTCCCAGAGACAGGGCCCTGTTCCCACGGCAGGACAACCCGACTCTTCACGGAAAAGCCCTGCGCCACCCTGCTCCGGTGCTGGGAGTGACTGCCACCAGCCGGAGTGCACCCAGAGCCCGGTATACCTTGGCCTGTTTTCCAAAACATGACTCCATGCATCTGGCCCGACACCCCGATGCCCACAACGCTCCGCAGCAGGTGCCGGGGAAGGGCAGCAAGGCACTCATTCAGGGCTTGGAGGATTCTACTCACATCCTGTTCCCGCCCCTGGAAGCAGAAGAGAACACACTGGGCAGGGGCAGACACATGGGCAGCGGGAGGGGCGCAGCCTCCAAGGATGTCCTGGAGCAGGAAGGTCCTGGAGCCACACCCTGGCACTTGACAGCTGAGGCGCTGCTGCAGGGGAGTTGCAGCAAGCTGCCTGGGCCTGCCCTCCACTGGGGTAGGACTGAGCTGAGAACAGCATTCCCTGTGCTATAAATAGGAGAAATAAGGCTGGGCGAGCCGGCTCACACCTGTAATCCCAGCACTTTGGGAGGCCGAGGCAGGCGGATCACCTGAGGTCAGGGGTTCGAGACCAGCCTGGCCAACATGAAAAAACCTCGTCTCTACTAAAAATACAAAAAATTAGCTAGGTATGGTGGCAGGAGCCTGCAATCCCAGCTACTCAGGAGGATGAAGCAGGAGAATCGCTCAAACCTGGGAGGCGGAGGTTGGAGTGAGCCGAGACCAAGCCACTGCGCTCCAGTCCAGGCAACAGAGTGAAACTCCAACTCAAAAATACATATTTTTGTTCATTTATTTACTTTATATATAATTATCATTTTATATCTTTAGTTTATATATAATTATCATTTTACATCATTTATTTACTTTATATATATACACAATATTATATATATATATATAATTGAAGAAATCAAGTAAGGGTCTTTCACTAGGCACAGGGAGCGGTCAGACCAGGGAACACGGCAGGAAGGAACCTGGCAGGAGGGTGGGGTCGAGAGAGGCCTACGGGACTCTAGGCAGAACCCCTGTGCTCTCCCCCGTCTGGCCACGCCCTGGACCGTGAAACCAAAACCCACAGAGGGAAGCGGGTTAGGAAAGCCCCAGGAACATGTGCAGGTGGCATCGAAGGGCACGGGCTGTGTGAAGGGGTGGCAGGACATAGGGCTGAAGGCGACGGGAGGCTGAGGCCTAATGATGGGGGCCCCTGGGCAAAGGGCTCTTTCACAGGTAACGGGACACCCCTGGGTCTTTCTGCATGGCAGAGATCATCATCAGAGCTGCTTTTCAGAGGACTGACTGGGCAATGGTGTCAGCTACATTAGACTGATAGAGGAGACCATTTCCCTGGGATGGGAAGAGATTGAAGACAGTAGGACCATCTCTTCCTGATTAGCGTTTTCTTCTGACTTCCTCCCTCCTTGAAAACTTCTCTAGGCAGAATAACCTTGAACAACCATGTATGAGAGACAAGCAAAATTTAAACATAATAAGAGACAAGCAGAATTTAGTCAAGTTTCATATTCATATCTCTAAGAGTTAAGCAGTCCTAAAAGACAGAGTATGAAAAGAATGCAGGGTCAGGCAGGTGTGGTGGCTCACGCCTATAATCCCAGCACTTAGGGAGGTCACGGCAGGAGAATCACTTGAGGCCAAGAGTTCGAGACCAGCCTGAACAAAATAATGAGACCTCATCTCTACAAAAAATTTAAAAATTAGTCAGATGTGGTGGCACATGTACCTATGGTCCCAGCTACACAGGAAGCTGAGGCAGGAGGATCGCCTAAACCCAGGAGGTCGAGGTTGCAGTCAGCCCGTTTTGTGCCACTGCACTCCAGCCTAGGCAGCAGAGCGAGACCCTGTCTCAAAAAAAAAAGAAGAAAGGATGCAGGATTTGGACAAGTTCAAAGGTCTTCAGGGTCAGACTGGCAGGGAGGAGGGTGTAATGGGTATCTTAGAGTTAAATAAATACCAAATGCACTCAAGCAGTCTGTCCAAATGGGTGGGAATTACAGACACAACTTCAAAAGCAGACAGTGATGTCACACGCAAACCTAAGAAACCTGGACTCTGAGAGTACGTCTTCCTTTAAATGATTAAGCCCTCTCGGAGACTATAAAAAGGACCCAAGGTCCCATCGCATCCTAGTAGATGCCGCTCATCAGCATCAATACGCTAAGAAGGCCACCACAAAATAATCACTTGGGAAAACAACCCAGATGACACTATCATTTTCTTGGTGACTAAGTAAATTTCAAAGCGGAATGATCAAGAATTAAATATATCCATGTTTAAAAGAATCATACTTATGCTATTAATATTTTTGTTTAAAGAATATTGGGGTACTGAGCATTTTAAGTAAATTTAGCTGGCCTAGGTTCCCTCTATAACTGTGATTTAAAATGTGAAATTGAGTAACTGTTCTAGATTTGAGATTATACGTTCAAATCTTACATTTATAAAAAGGATTTGGAACATACAAGAGCATTTTGGGTGTATATATATATTTTTGTTTGTTTGTTTGTTTCACTCTTGTCACCCAGGCTGGAGTGCAATGGCGTGATCTCAGCTCACTGCAACCTCCACTTCCCCATTTCAAGCAATTCTCCTGCCTCAGCCTCCTGAGTAGCTGGGATTACAGGCATGCACCACCACACCCAGCTAATTTTTGTATTTTTAGTAGAGACAGGGTTTCACCATGTTGGTCAGGCTGGTCTCAAACTCCTGACCTCAGGTGATCCGCCTGCCTCGGCCTCCCAAAGTCCTGGGTTTACAGGCGTGAGCCACCATGCCTGGCCAATAGGTATATATTTACTTGATTTATAAGAATTACTTAATTATTCTGAAAACAAAAACAAAGAAAGAAAAAAAAAGATTAAATGTATAACCGCAGTTTAAAACATCTAAGGTATTTAATTAACTAAAATGGGATTAAGTATTATCTTTTTTTTTTTAATTTTCGTAGAGATGGGGGTCTCACTAAGCTGCCCAGGCTGGTCTCAAACTCCTGGCCTCAAGTGATTCCCCGCACTTCAACCTCCCAAAATGCTGGGATTATGGGCATGAGCCATCATGCCCAGCCTTTCAACGGCCATCAAACACAACAGTTAATGGAGCATTTATCTAATGGATTTAAAAATAATAATAGTTAAAATGTTAGACTAAATGGAATAAGCTCTATAAGCTAAATTTGCAATTTTAGGTAAAAGGGGTCAGCCACCGTGGCTCACGCCTGTAATCCTAGCACTTTGGGAGGCCGAGGTGGGTTGATCACTTGAAGTCAGGAGTTCAAGACCAGCCTGGCCAACATGGTGAAACTCCATCTCTACTGAAAATCCAAAAATTAGTCGGGTGTGGTGGCACACACCTGTAGTCCCAGCTACTTGGGAGGCTGAGGCAGGAGAATCACTTGAACCCAGGGGGTGGAAACTGCAGTGAGCCGAGATCGCACCACTGCACTCCAGCCTGGGCGACAGAGCAAGACACTCTCTCAAAAAAAAAAATTTTTTTTTAGGTAAGAACGAGGATCCTGAATTTCCCATAAGTGAAACACATATTATGATTTTTTCCAAAGTAAATTATTTCTGCACACAAAAATCACCTCAAGGTGTCAGAGGCGTCTGAACCAGAGCGACTCCATCGTGAACAGGGGCTGGGTAAAATGAGGCTGAGACCTGCTGGGCTGCACCACCTATTTCCCTCTGTGACTTACACGGTCAAATGTTCTGAGCCACAGAAGGAAACACGTCAGCACAAGACACATAAAGGCCTTGCTGATGAAATGGATTGTGGTAAAGAAGCCACCCAAAACCCACCAAAACCAAGATGGTGACAAGAATGACAGGCTGGTCATCCTCACCGCTACACTCACACCAGCACCGCGACAGCCTACAAATGCCGAGGCAAACGTCAGGAAGTTACCCTAGAAGGTCTGCAGAGGGGGAGGGGATGAATTTCTACCCCTTGTTTAGGAAATCATCAAGAAACAACCATTAAAATGCGCGACCAGTAGTCCTCAGGGCTGCTCTGCCCAGGCAGCATTCTTTAAATCTTTACTTTAATAAACCTGCTTTCACTTTACTGACTCTCCCGGAATGTATGGGTGAGATCCAAGAACCCTCTCTTGGGGTCTGGATTGGGATCCCTTTCAGGTAACAAAATTGCAAAATAAACTTCCACTTAATTAGAAGAGGCCTGGTATGGTGGCTCATACCTGGTAATCCCAGAACTTTGGGAGGCTGAGGCGGGCCAATCAGCTGAGGTCAGGAGTTTGAGACCAGCCTGGCCAACATGGAGAAACCCCATCTCTACTAAAAATACAAAAATTAGCAAGGTGTGGTGGTGCACACCTGCAGTCCCAGCTACTCCGGAGGCTGAGACACGAGAATCACTTGAACCCAGGAGGCAGAGGTTGCAGTGAGTGGAGATTGCACCACTGCAGTCCAGCCTGCGTGACAGATCCAGACCCTGTCTCAAAAAAAAAAAAAAAAAAGTTGCCCTATTTTAAGAGAAAGGGGCACTGCCTGAGCCTCCTCTCCCCTAATCCCAGCTCTCCTGCTCACCCCGCCAGGGTCAGAGCCAACTTTGCCTCCAATTCATAGTCCTTTAAGTGAGAATCCTTCTAGTATGCCCTGATGCCCCAACCAAACTGATTTTAAAAGCTTCTACGTAAATACAAAGTGCTCCTGAAATCTGTATCTTCAGAAATGCTTCTAAGCCTAATGGGCTCTGAACCCTAACCAACTGTGTCCAGGTATGTGGCAAGAGCTTGGGAAAAACAAAGCTCAGTTGGGCTTGGTGGGTCACGCTGGCGGGAGGATCACTTGAGGTCAGGAGTTTGAGGCCAGACTGGCCAACATGGCAAAACCCCATCTCTACTAAAAATACAAAAATTAGCCAGGCGTGGTGACACACATCTGTAATCCCAGCACTTTGGGAGGCTGAGGCAGGCGGATCACCTGAGGTCAGGAGTTGGAGACCAGCCTGGCCAACATGATGAAACCCCATCTCTACTAAAAATTCAAAAATTGGCCAGGAATGGTGACGCACATCTGTAATCTCAGCTACTCAGGAGGCTGAGGCAGGAGAATCACTTGAACTCAGGAGGCGGAGGTTGCAGTGAGCCGAGATCCCGCCACTGCACTCCAGTCTGGGCAATAGAGGGAGGCTCCGCCTCAAAAAAAAAAAAAAAAAAGTCTTGGGAGTGGATCTTGGCTCAGAAAACCAAGGTCTGTGGCTGAAAGGGGCCTTAGGGGCTGCCTATTTCAACTCAGAGAACAAGCTGAGGCCCAGAAAAAAGTCATATGAGGTTACACAGAAAGTCCCTTGATATTAATTTCTATTGTCAATTAACTGAACACAGTTCAGTTTTCTTTTAATGGATTAACGGGGTCCAGCTCTGAAGAGTAACATCTTTTCACCTACAGCTCCCAACAGAGCCCGGGATCCTGAAATCGTCCATTTATCTACCTTGCAGCTTTCACAAGCCAGTAGCTGTAGTGTGTAATTAACAACCTCACCCTTTTTTAAAAAAAGTTTTAAGACATTTTTAAAAATGTCTATCTGCTCTTAAGATGTCTTTCCTGCAACATGTCTTGACCTTTGAGGCTGGGGGACTTTGGCTGACCAAGGGCTTCTTAGTCCTTCATTCTGCTTGTGTGAAATGACCCTGATTCTACATCTGATTTGCGGAAGAAAACACAGACTCTGCCCTGGGCAACACATTGAATCCTGAACTTGAGGTCACAGGGCAGGTGTGAGGAGCAGAGAGCACCGAGAGTGGGAGGGAGGCCTGTGGTCATTCCACACACAGGAGGGCAGTTCCTCCGCGGTCAGGGGACAGGAGACCACAGGGATCCAGCGCCGAGCGCAAGGGTCCGGAGGAGGCCAGAGAATGGGGAGGGATCGGTCCCCCGGGAGCAGACCTCAGGAATCATGAGCAAAGCTGCTGCAGGCAGAGGGACAGGGGTCCCTGGAGAAGCTGGGGGACAGGCTGGAATGGAGACTTCTCGGAGGGAAGGGCTATCAGGGAGGCCTCCTGGGGAGCGAGAGGTGGTCAGGAAGCTCCTGGAGGCGGCGCGGCCCCGGGGCGCTACCTCACCTGGGGCCCGGCCACCACGCTCTCGGCCGCCGCCTCTGCCCGCGCGGCGCGGGCACAGCTCGCCAGCACCTCGAACCCGGAAGGATCGTCGGGCGCGGCCCCCAGCAGAGCTGCCTTCACAGAGGTGGTGCCCAGGTCAATGCCAAGGGTGATCCGACGCGCAGCCATGGTCTCCCCGACCCGCGCAGCTGCAGTGTGCAGCCAGCTGCCCCCTACCCCAGTCCCACCTTTTCACCAGGGAGGGCGTGGAAGGGGCGGGGATTCGCCTACCAAACTTTCAGTCACACCCAACATGGCGGTTTTTCGTGTTCCCATTGGCCGGAGGAGGCGGGCTGCCACGCAACCCCCCCCCAGGCGAGCCCCGCTATAGGCGGAGAGGCGGCGGAAGGCGGGACTTAAAGGAGGCCCCGCCCCGCAGCTCTCTGGTTTCCGCGCACTGGAGCGCGGTTTGAGCCCCTCTCACTAAAGGAGCCGAGAGGCGCTGGCGGCCCCCAGAGCCTCTGTGTGCGTCCCTGGCAGCGGCCTCATCCTCCCTCACGCCCGAGCCCCGAGCCCCGCCCCGCCCCAGCCGCGCTCTGCCCGGCTGAGGCGCGTGGGAACTACAAATCCCAGAGCGCATCTCGCCGCCATCGGCGAATCAGGTGGCGGAGGTCAGGTGACCGCGGACCCGCCTCTCCGAAGTGTAGCCGGCCCCGGGAACGCGGCGCTTTCGGAGCGGCACCTGGCGAGGCTCCTGCGTCCCGCGAGGTCGGTCCCTCGATCCTGGGGCGCTCAGGTGAGGGCGGGCGCGGCCTCCCCCCGTTTCCCAGGCGGGCCCCTAGGGGCGCAGCCGGTCGGCGGGGCGGCCTCCCGCGGTGCGGCGTCCTCAGCCGCGCCGGGCTCCGTTCCCCGCCGCCGGTGCTGGCCTCGCGACCCCGGACAAGCCCCGGGTGGAAGGGCCGGGCGGGGCTCGGCGGAGGCCGGGACAGCGGGCTGCCGGGTGGGTGCGGTTCCCAGCCCTTCCCTTCTGCTCAGCCTTGCAGATTGCTTTGGCGACGCTGCCAGGACCTTTGCGGGAGCGCCGGGGGACGCGCGGAGTGCGGGGCTCCGGGGCGCTGAGCAGGGCGCGGCCCCACCCTCCCCTCCGCTGGACGACCGGAGGACCCGAGCCTCTTCCAGTAGCTGTGAGGAGGGTAACCTTGCTTTGTGGGAGCTCGCTAGGCGCCCTGAGCAGCACAGGTAGCCACTATTACATCGTTTCTCAGCCTTGCTCTTCCTACCCACCCCCTCTCGTAAAATTTAATACGGCTCGTACACCCTGTGTTTGTTTATGTGACCACAAACCATTGTAATAGCTGTTTTCACCACCCCCTCCCCCACCCCCAGTCCATTTTCTTTCTTTTTTTTTTTTTTGAGATAGAGTCTCCAGCCTCTGTTGCCCAGGCTGGAGTGCAGTGCCTCCATCTCGGCTCACTGCAGCCTCCGCCTCCCGGGTTCAAGTGATTCTCCTGCCTCACCCCCTCGAGGAGCTGGGACTACAGGCGTGTGCCACCATGCCCAGCTAATTTTTGTATTATTAGTAGACACGGGGTTTCACCATGGTGGCCAGGCTGGTCTCAAACTCCTGACCTCAGGTGATCCGCTCGCCTTGGCCTCCCGAAGTGTTGGGATTACAGGCGTGAGCCAGGTGCCCAACCCACCCCCAGCTAATGTTAGTCTCACTGGATAATTCGTGCTTTACATCTCCTCGTTTAAGTCCTGTGAGGTAGTTACCACCGTCCCTCGTTACCATCTCAAGGTTACATAACTAATCAGTGGGGAACCCAGGTTCAAGCGTGTCTCCAGTGCACACAACCCTTACCACTACCTGTATACCCTCTCCAGAAGCAGGAGACCCAGGGAGTTTCGGGTGGTAGAACGGAGCACAGGACTAACAACTCATATCTGGCAGAGGGGGAGCTGCCACAGGGACCCCCAGCCCCAGGTTGCTCCTGGGAAGGGACTGAATGGGTGAGGGGCTTCTTGAAACCTGTGACATCCAAATGAGGCCTGGGAGATAGTTAGAACTTACACAGGAAGAGCATGCCAGACAGAGCCCGTTGTCAGGAGATGCTTCATTTCCATCTTGTGGCTTTCACAAGCCCCTATGTGTATGTCATTATCAATCTGATTTTTCTTTTTAGTTTGAAACAGAGTTTCACTCTTGTTGCCCAGGCTGGAGAGTAATGGCACCATCTTGGCTCACTGCAACCGTTGCCTCCTGGGTTTAAGCGATTCTCCTGCCTCAGCCTCCCGAGTAGCTGGGATTACAGGCGCATGCTACCATGCCTGGCTAATTTTCATATTTTTAGTAGAGACGGGGTTTCACCATGTTGGCCAGGCTGGTTTGGAGGAGCCCCGGGAGGCTGTCAGGGTGGGAGGACCTGGGCACTGTATGCCAAGGCAGCGTAGAGACCAAGCTATAGAAATCCATGCTGGCCTGCCTGCTGTTGACCCACGGTTCACCTGCTGTGTGTTGGGGATACAGGAATGCAGCACCCCATCTTCCACGCTAAGCCAAGGAGTCGCTCTGGGCTCATCCCTCCCCGAGTTGTCCTAGTGAGTGACCCCAGCCAATTCTGGAATGGTGACACTTGTCAAATGAAAAAGTCTTGCTGGGCGTGGTGGCTCACACCTGTAGTCCTAGAACTTTGGGAGGCTGAGGCGGGCAGATTGCCTGAGGTTGAGAGTTCAAGACCAGCCTGGCCAGCATGGAGAAACCCCGTCTGTACTAAAAATACAAAATTAGCCAAGCGTGGTGGCGCGTGCCTGTAATCCCAGGTACTCAGGAGGCTGAGGCAGGAGAATGGCTTGAACCTGGGAGGCAGAGGTTACAGTGAGCCGAGATGGCGCCACGACACTCCAGCCTGGGCAACAAGAGCGAAACTCTGTCTCAAAAAAAAAAATTATTTTTTAAGTCTCAAGGGTCAGTTGGTGTCATCAGCCCTTAGACTCTTATCCCAGGATAGGAAAGGAAACTGATTTCCTTGAGATTGGTAGGTTCACAAGGTCAAATATCTGACCACAATTTTAATAATTTTTGGAGGAAAAGAATCTCAAGCCAGTAAAACTGCATTGTTTCTTTCTGCTAAGTTGCAAAAAGCAGTTGAAGAGGGAAAAATTGAGGTCTGTGTTCACTTCCTCAGGAGGGCACTTTACACAACCCATTCGGCTGCTCTGAGCCTGTTTCCCTGTATAGCAAAGAAAGATAAGTCGTCTCTAGGTGTCCTTCTGAGGCTGTGATGCAAAGGCTGTGAGGTCAGAGCAGTGAAGTGGGAGTCCTTTATGAGCTGTCCCATGCCATGGCTCCAGAGGGCAGATTGTCTACAGGGAGCTGAGCTGATTCAGTAGTCACGTGAACTTCTCTCTTGCTGTTTTTCTTCCTAGTTCTGAGAAATCGGGAAACATGACAAGGAATTGGCTGACTATTTTTATCCTTTTTCCCCTGAAGCTCATAGAGAAATGTGGTAAGTTTAGAAATGGCATGTCAACTTTGTAAAGAGGGAAATGGTGGCTGGAGGAAGGAGTAGTCTGACCTGTTTGTTGCTAAGGATTTAGTAGCGTCCAGACCACGTGTCTCTGTCTGCCCCTCGGCCATGTGGCCAGTGGGGTGGTGGGGCAGACCCAGGTCTGGGATCCAGGTGTCTCCCAAAGAGGCAGATAGTTCCGCAAATAAGCGGCCTTCTGTCCTGGTATCTGTGCCTTTGCCGTATCATCAGAGTAAACAGGTGGTTCTCAGAGTCAGACCGTGCAGCTGATTCTCAAAGTCACACTGCAGAGCCCAAAAACCTGAGGTAATGTCTTAAAGAACGGCTGAGGCTTGTACAAATGTCCAATGAAAGAAGGAACAAAAATAAAAAAAAAAAAAGAACGGCTGAGGCTGGAGCGGTGGCTCACACCTGTAATCCCACAGCTTTGGGAGGCCGAGGCAGGAAGATCTGTTGGGGCCAGGAGTTTGAGACCAACCTGGGCAACATAGTGAAACCCCATGTCTACAAAAAAAATTGTAAAAAAAATTAGCTGTGTGTGGTGGCTTGTGCCTGTAGTCCTAGCTACTTGGGAGGCTGAGGCAGGAAGATCGCCTGAGCCCAGGAGTTCAAGGCTACGGTGAGTTATAATCACAGCACTGTATTCCTGCCTGGGTAACACAGTGAGACTCTGATTTAAAAAAAAAAAAAAAAAAGAAGAATGGCTGTGTCTCTGCCCTGTGGACCCCACAGAGAGAGTCCTGGGTCCTGGGAAACACCAGGGAAGCGAAAGAGGTGGCCACCCTGCTGGACCTGGTTCTGCAGGCACAGATCATCTGGGGAGTCTGCCCAGTATCCCCCTGTAAGATGAGAAAACGTTTCCATTAGAGGGGGCTGAGGAACAGGGCACAGCAGCCCAGCACGGCTAGAGGTCACGTGGAGCACACTTGGGATCGAGTTTACATGTCCTCGTAGGAGGACTGACCTTCAGCGCCGGCCTGTTTGAGGCCCGTGCCCTTCTAGCAATTCTCCCACTGCCCAAAACATCTCTGGAATGCCTTCCGGAAAGAGCCATGCGTAGCACTTCAAGGGCGCTGGGCCCATTAATTTGATCCTCAGCTTGTCTGTTGGGTCAAATATGAAAAATGAGATACATCTTAAATTCCCATGCCAAGTGAACCTTGGCAGACAGTGCAAATCCTCCCCGGAGCTTAGACCCCTGCTGTTACCGGGAAACAGTGGCCAGGTCATCGTCTCTCCAGGTGTGTGGAACAGTCGTGTTTGTCTGTAGTCACACCTTGCGGATAAGCAATTTCCGGGAAAGGAAGGTCCTTCAGCCCCTGGAGCCCGGTGTTTCTCAATGCAGATGTCAGTGTCAGAACCCCGTCCCCGCCCTGCTGGATCAGACTTTGTGACACTGGGGCTGGAGTGTGTCTGTCCCATGGATGTACACACACACTTTAAAGCCCCATTAGTAATGCTAATACCCTCCCCTAAGAGAAAAAACAGAAAATCCAGTTACCACCACCCCAGTTACCCAGAGGGGAAACAGGCCCAGAGGGAGTAGAAGGCTTTCCCAAGTCACACAGCTAGAAAGTAGCAAAGCTGGGACCCACATAGGATCTCTGCTGCATGAGATCACTTTGCCTCCTTTCCTGAATGCCATTAGAAAAGAAGAATGCGCAGGGCGCAGTGGCTCATGCCTGTCAACCCAGCACTTAGAGAGGCCGAGGTGGGTGGATCTCTTAAGGTCAGGAGTTTGAGACCAGCCTGGCCAACGTGGCGAAGCCCCATCTCTACTACAAATACAAAATTAGCTGGATATGGTGGCGCACGCCTGGTGGCTAAGGCAGGAGAATCGCTTGAACCCAGGAGGTGGAGGTTGCAGTAAGCTGAGATCATGCCACTGCACTCCAGCCTGGGCAACAGAGTGAGACTCCATCTCAAAAAAGAAAGAAAAGAAGAATGGAAGCCACCATCAAATCCAGTCATGGAACTGGATTTCCAGCCTCATTCTGCCCTTGCTGTGTCTTCTCTGCTTCGGGGAGTACTGGTCAAGGACCGCAGATGAGATGATTGGCCTTCAGGATTGTCTGCGTCTGAATTCTCTCGGTGGAATCTTGGGGCAGTGCAGCCTCATGGCAAAAACGTGGGCTTTGGACTAGACAGGCCTAGGTTTGAATCCTGCCGTCACCATTTTCAAGCTGTGTGGGTAAGACTCCTTTCCTGTTAGAATGCTCAGTCTCTCGAAATCTAAAATAGGAATAATAATGCCTGCCTCTCACTGTTGTAATAATTAGAAAATGGGAGCTAGGGGCATAGCACAGGGTCTGGTACAGAAGGTGCAGAGTGGGAGAGAGGCCTATAAGAATGAATTTTAAAAACCTGGCCGAGCATGGTGGCTCACACCTGTAATTCCCACACTTTGGGAGGCCGAAGAGGGAGGATCACTTGGGCGCAGGAGTTTGACACCAGCCTGAGAGAGACCCCGTCTCTACCAAAAAAAAAAAAAAACTTTTTTTTTTTTTATTTGAGACGGAGTCTGGCTCTGTCGCCCAGGCTAGAGTGCAGTAGCGTGATCTCAGTTCACTGCAACCTCGGCCTCCTGGGTTCAAGCGATTCTCGTGCCTCAGCCTCCCAAGTAGCTGGTGTTACAGGTGCGTGCAACCACACCTGGCTAATTTTGTATTTTTAGTAGCGACAGAGTTTTGCCATGTTGGCCAGGTTGGTCTCAAACTCCTGACCTCAAGTGGTATTCCTGCCTTGGCCTCCCAAAGTGCTGGGATTATAGGCATGAGCCACCATGCCTGACCCTAGAATTTTTTTTTTAATTAGCTGGGCATGGTGGCGCATGCCTGCGGTCCTAGCTACTTGGGTGGCTGGGGTGGGAGGATCACTTGAGCCTGGGAGGTCGAGGCTGCAGTGAGCCGTGATCACTCCAGCTCACCACTGGATTCCAGCGTGGGTAACAGAGTCAGACCCTGTCTCAAAAAAAAAAAACCAGACTCTGTTTAGGGGGAACTTGGGATGGTGTCATGACTCATTTTGTAATTCTGATACATTGTAAAGATTTCAGAGTTTCTGGGGCCAGCTTCCTAACTGCCTCCCACCTTGTAAGAAGGCCCTGCAGTTGTCATGTGATGATAATAATGGCGACAGTTATTTAGCATCTGGGCTGCGGAAAACATGTTACCAGCATTTCTGCCTCGTATCTCCACAGTGACTCTGAGACAGGTCTTGGTATTCTCCCCATTTTACAGATAAGGAAGTGGAGGCTCAGAGAGGGTAAGTACCTTACCCATGGTCACACAGCTAGGAAGTGTCAGAGCCAGGATGGAACTGTGTGACTTTGGAGCCCAGTATCTCAGTTGTTGAGCACCTCAGTCTTCTGTGGTGCTAAAGAAGGGGGAAATGAACATTCTCTGATCTGGTTCTTGGAGAGTTCACAAACTCTTACTGTATTTTATTTTGTTGTTGAGATGGAGTCTCGCTCTGTCTCCCAGGCTGGAGTGTTGTGGTGTGATCTCGGCTCACTGCAGCCTGCACCTCCTTGGTTCAAGCGATTCTCCTGCCTCAGCCTCCGGGGTAGCTGGGATTGCAGGTGCCCGCCACCAAGCCTGGCTAATTTTTTGTATTTTTAGTAGAGACGGGGTTTTGCCATGTTGGCCAGTCTGGTCTCAAACTCCTGACCTCAGGTGATCCACCTGCCTCAGCCTCCCAAAGTGCTGGGATTACAGGTGTGAGCCACTAACCACAACCTCCTATTTTATAATGCAAAGATTGTAGGAGCTCTGTGGCCATGTGGATCTCCCGCTCACCTAGACCTCCACTACCTCCAGCAGAGCCCTCGGGGATCCAGAGGTCTGGCTGGCTGCCTGGCATCCCTTTCAGCATCCCGTCCTGAGCAGTGGCAGGTTCTGGGCTTGCTTATCTGGCACGGTCCTCAGCTCTAGGCAGAACTGAACTGGCAGTACAGGAAGTCCTGCGCCACCCCAGCTATGCAAGCCCCGAAGAAAGCCTCGGAATGACGTCAGAACAGCGAGCCTGAAAAAGAAGGGTCAGGTTGCCACAGCGGCCTCCAGGCCCTGAGGCTCCACATAAGGAAGGGCCTGCCTTTTGCTCCTATAGCAGCTTGGCTTCCGCAAGGGCCGGAGGACATCCTGTTCTGAGGAGCCCAGCCAGCCAAGAGAGGGCTGGAGATGGTGGCCTGTGGGCGTCTCCACCCAGGGACCTTCAGGCTTGGGACAGAGCTTGCATCTGCATTCCCGTGTGCTGAGTATGGCAAAGGCAGCTCTCAGAGTCTGAGAGGGTCCGTGTAGCAGAGTCTGGCCTGGGAGGGCAAGTTTCAGCCTGTGATCTCAGAGGAGATCGGGTTACAGAAGAGAAACTACCAAGTAGGAATATTGAGGCGGAGCATCAGAGGTTGAACTGGGTAACTAAGTTTCCTTCTGGGCTGGGCGCAGTGGCTCACGCCTGTCATCCCAGCACTTTGGGAGGCTGAGGCGGGAGGATCACCTGAGGTCAGGAGTTCGAGACCAGCCTGGCCAACATGGTGAAACCCCATCGCTACTGAAAATACAAAATTAGCCGGTGTGGTGCCGCATGCCTGTAATCCCAGCTACTGGGGTGGCTGAGACAGGAGAATCGCTTGAACCCAGGAGGCAGAGGTTGCAGTGAGCAAAGATTGTACCACTGCACTCCAACCTGGGTGACAGAGCGAGACTCCGTCTCAGAAAAAAAAAAGTTTCCTTCCAATCCAAGCATGTAAAATTTAGATCCCAGTTCATCTGCCTTTGAGGGGTCTGAGTGAAGGGGTCTGGGTGGCCGACAGCCGGGCCTGCTGGCAGCCTCTGCCATGACAAGTATCCTCTTCATCACAGTCCTCCGCCTGCTTCCCTGCTCGGCCTAGATCGTGATCATGACCTCTAGGCTGTGTGTAACCCTGAAGGCAGTCAGGCGGGGGAGGTGAGACGGGCAGGTGTGGTGTGGGGCCTCCAGCACGCCTGGGAGCAGGGGTGGAGACGGGGCTGCCCTAAGAATACGGGAAGCACAGAGAGGCTGACTCAGTCCTGCCACCAGGGTGCTCTGGGCTAGTTGGCCTCACAAGATGATTTTCTTTCTTTTTTTAAGAAAATCTTTTGTAGGCACAGGGTCTCCCATGTTGCCCAGGCTGGTCTCCAACTCGGGCTCCCGTGATCTCTCACCTTGGTCTTCCAAAGGGCTGAGTTTACAAGCGTGAGCCACCGTGCTTGGCCCCAGGATGGTTTTCTAAGACCCAGACCTGCTTCCCCCTCATCCGGGGCATGTTTGTCGTCTTTATTCTGAGATAACACCTTAAAGCCAAGAAGAAATCTGAGACTAAAACAGCTATTCACCCTTCTGTCTCCAGCCCCTGCACAGATACTCAGCCTCAGGAAGGGACCAGAGCCGGGGAGCTGGGCGAGTCAGGGAGCCCAGAGGGTTCTTTAGAAACTCATTAGCTGGGCCCATGTGTGTGTCTGAGCGTGCGGGGAAAGGGGCTGGCCCGGTTCTTCAGGGCCATTTTGACGTCATGAACAGAGGAGATCCTGCACTTTCCATCTGAAGAGGTGGTTCAGGGCTGCCTTTTACATTCCAGATCATGCGTGGATTCCTTCGTGGTGATTTTTGGGCTCCATGTTCTCTAACGATCTCTGAGTCACTCAGCCGCAGACTCTCAGAGCCTGTCCTTCAAGGGGGAGGAAGAGGCCTCGGCGTCTCCTCACACCTGTAATCCCAACACTTTGGGAGGCCAAAGAGGGAGGATCAGTTGGGCGCAGGAGTTTGACACCAGCCTGAGCGACATACTGAGACCCCATCTCTACAAAAACAAATTTTTTTTTTTTTTGGGATGGAGTCTCAGTCTGTTTCCCAGGCTGGAGTGCCTCTGCCTGTCTCTGGCAGCAGGTGGGGAAGAGAACCTCACCAGGGCCCGTGTTTGCTGGCCCATCACGGAATAGGGCTCGTCAGGGAGTCAGCGCTCAGGAGTTCAGATGTCGGGAGTTTTGGCCCAGTGTCCTGTCTCGGCCTGAGCTCTGACCCCGTGCCTCATGTCATTGATTTGGGTCCTTCCAGAGTCAACCGTCAGCCTTACCGTTCCTCCCGTTGTAAAGCTGGGAAAATGGCAGCTCAACCAACGTCAGTGTCGCCCTGCGGTAAGTTCCCAGGCGTGGCGCTGCGCTCAGCTCTGCTCAGAGCTGGGTCAGGGTTGACCCCTGGCCGGTCTGTTCGGATTTCAGATGCGCTACTCTTGCCTCTTACCTGTAAGACAAGCCATAGAGAAAGGGATAGTGGCAGCCCTGGGCCGCAGGGTGGGACCACAAAGGCTGACCCCAGCCTGAATCCTCACTTCCCCTGGGAGGAGAAGGAAGGGGTGCTTCTCCCAGAGATGTGGGTCTTTTCCCTGCGTGGGAAGAGTCCTGCGTGACCAGCAGTTGATTCCAGACTTCAAAGCGATTCTAGACTAAATATCTGAAGAGATTCCTGAAGGTCAAGGGGCAGGGGGCTGAGCTGCTGGACGGCGCTTCTGAGGTTGCTCTCCAAAGCGGAAGTGGCCGCATCGGGCGACACTGCTCACACTGGGCCTGGCGTGGGGAGTCTCACGTGCTGCTTTCTGCTGGCTGGGGCACAAGCATCGTGACCTAGGCAGGTTGGCACCAGGAGGCTGCCTCTGCCTTCTCTACTCTCAGCTGCTTTGCCCTGTCCTTGCCTCCCGGCCGTGAGGATTCCCCTGATGAATACCTAGAGTCCTATCCTCTCTCTACGCCTCTGCCCCTTCCTCGCCTCTCCTGCCAGGTCTGACCTGAAACCAAACCCCTAGCCAGCCTGCCCTTCCCACCCCTACCTCCTCCTGTCTCTGCATCTCCTCCCCTGCAAATGTCACAAGTCACCCTCTTACCACAATGGTCCAGACCCCCCGAGAGGCCTCTCGCTGCCTTCCAAATTAACTCCAAGTACCTAACCCCAGAGCCGGGGCCCAGGAGGGGCTCCCAACCTTCTGCAGTCAGATGTCTCTCCCAGCTTTCCAGGCCCACACTGCTCCCTCCTCACGCCTCGCCTGAGCCCTCTCCTCCAGTCTAATGCTGGTCCTCACACAAGGCCCTGCTCAGAACCCACACCCTCTGGGAAGCCTTTCCCACCGGAGCAGGGAGCCACAGTCCCGGACCTCCAGAAGCCTCATTTGTCATTCACATCCTGTTTGCTTTCTTCTCTGTTCTCACCCTACGATGAAGGGACGGACATCTGGTCTCCTGGTTAAGACAGGAAAGTCTATGGAGCAGGATTTCCACCCCGGCTACCCCTCGGGTGGAGCACGTAGCATTTCCTAAACTTGATTGCGTGAGATTGGAAGGCCAGATGTGCAATCCAGAGGGTTGGTTGAGCTCCCACTGCCTCTGCTTCTCAGCAGTAATTAGACTGTTTTCCTCCACAGGCCACCATTAAATGCAACCCTGGTGATCACTTTTGAAATCACATTTCGTTCCAAAAATATTACTATCCTTGAGCTCCCCGATGAAGTAAGTAACCAGTCTTAACTGATGGGTAGGGAAATGCTAGGTAACAAAACACATTTTAATTAAGAACTGGTGGAAATAGGTCTCCCAGGCAGTCCCCTGTTCCATCATCCCAGAAATCTGTGATTTTGGCTTTGTTGATCTCTTGGGGATGAGGATTGTATGCCATCAGATGGAATTAAGAAGGTAGTAGTGAGAAACCTGAGGCAAAAACGGTTCTGGGAAGGTAAAAGTTCTTCATGATTTTTGGTTGTGTGCGGTGACTCACGCCTGCAATCCCAGCACTTCGGGAGGCCGAGGCGGGCAGATCACCTGAGGTCAGAAGTTCAAGACAAGCCTGGTCAACATGATGAAACCCCGTCTCTACTAAATTAAATACAAAAATCAGCCGGGTGTGGTGGTGCGCACCTGTAATCCCAGCCACTCGGGAGGCTGAGGCAGGAGGATCACTTGAACCCAGGAGGCGGAGGTTGCAGTGAGGCTAGATAGCCCCACTGCCCTCCAGCCTGGGCAACAGAGTCAAACTCCATCTCAAAAAAAAAAAAAAAAAAGAAAACAAAAGTCCTCACGATGTTCTAAGGCCTGGCTACTCAAAGCGCATTCGAGAACCAGCAGCATTGGGCTTACTTAGAAACACAGCACCTCAGGCCCATCTCAAACCTACTGATTCCAAGTCAGTGCCCTAGCAAGATCCCCAGATGATGTGAGTCCACATTAAGGTTTGTGAAGCCCCCTTCTGAGACACCATTGGTTGGGTGTCGATTCCAAAACCCAGTGCCAGAGGTCGTGTGGTCTAATAGCGATAGTTTTAGGCGTGTGTCTATTTGTGTGTACCCTGCTTCCACCTTATGAGAATTTGAGCCAGCTGCTATTCAATTGGATAAAAAGCATCCATAGGGGGAGGTGGTAAATAAGGGTTTAAAAACCAAGATGAGTGCAGGTCAGCGAAGACGCATAACTTCTGGAGAGCTGCCGTACAACGCGGCGATACAGGTAATGACCGTGCGTCACTGCATGCCTGAAAATCACCGAGAGGTGAGATCCTAAGTGTTCCCACCACCGCTGGGTGCAGTGGCTTGCGCCTGTGGTCCTAGCTACTCGTTTTCTCACCACATACACACACACACAAAAGATAAGTATATGAGATGATGGCTACGTTAATTAGCTTGATTTGGTCATTTCACAAAGTATGCATCTACCAAAGCATCACCTCGTGTACTGCAGATATACACACTTCTTATCTGTCAGTTATACCTTAATAGAGCTGGTGGAGGCAGGAGGAGGAGGAGGAGGATGCAGGGATGAGATCAGTATCCATGAGGCACGTCATGACCACGTGGTGAGGCTCGGGGTGCTTGTAGAGATGGGCTGCAGATCAGCTCTGAGCCCCCCAGCAAGCATGCAGGAATGAAACATGATCTGTCTCAAGCATGTGGGAATCTGTGATCTGAAAAATACAGCATCGCTTGCTGCAGTGATGGGCATCTGTAGTCCCAGCTACTAGGGAGGCTGAGGCAGGATAATCGCTTGAGCCCAGGAGTTCAAGGCTACAGAGAGCCATGATTATACCACTGCCCTCCAGCCTGGATGATAGAGCAAGAATCTGTCTCTGAAAAATGAAAAATAAAAATAAAATGTTTAAAAATACAGCATTGCTGAGAGCAGGGTCTCAGAGCATCCAGCCAAAGGGACCCTGCATGAGAGGGAGGTCTCTCCCACTGATGAACACCTCATTAGACAGCGCTGTTCCCCACAGCTCCCCCTCTTGCCCGGGGTGTGAGGCCAGCTTGAAGAGCCGGTGGGTTCTAACAGCGCAGCCCTTTGATAAAATTCAGATTAAATTCAGACTCTGGGAGAAACATGCTGATTACTTCGTCTGGGGCCAGATATCTAAGTCAAAGTGTCATCTTTTTGTTTTTATGTATTCGTGTTTTTTGTTTTTTGGGGTTTTTTTTTTTAGTACAGTGGCATGATCTTGGCTCACTGCAACCTTTGGCTCTTGGATTCAAGCCGTTCTCCTGCCTCAGCCTCCCAAGTAGCTGGGATTTTAGGTGCCCTCCATTAGGCCTGGCTAATTTTTGTATTTTCAGTAGAGACAGGGTTTTCCCATGTTGGCCAGGCTGGTCTCAATCTCCTGACCTCAGGTGATCTGCCTGCCTTGGCCTCCCAAAGTGCTGGGATCACAGGCGTGAGCCACCGCACCTGGCGAAAGTGTCATCTTCTCAAGATCAGGTAAAGGGAAACATAATGTTAAGGAAATCTGACACCAGAAAAGCCTGGACCATAGGAGTTCCTGAACATGAAGCACAAGCAGAGCCAGTGAATCCACAGTGTCAGTCAGGGCAGCAGTGACCGTCGGGGCCAGGAGAGGCTGGAGGGAGCAAGGGGGGCTTCTGAGGACTTGGGAATGTTTCGTTTCTTCATCCGGGAGCTGGATGCATTCAGACTGTAGACTTTTCGTCAAGCTGTGATGTGTGTACTTTTCTACCCATATGTCATAGTTCAGTGTTTTAAAAAGTCTTTAACAGTAGGAGGCCTGGCACGGTGGCTCACATGTATAATGCCAGCACTTTGGGAGGCTAAGGTGGGTGGATCATTTGAGGTCAGGAATTCAAGACCGACCTGCCCAACATGGTAAAACCCCGTCTCTGCTAAAAATACAAAAATTAGCCAAGTGGTAGTGGTGCATGCCTATAATCCCAGCTACTCGGGAGGCTAAGGCTGGAGAATCGCTTGAACCTAGGAGGCAGAGGTTGCAGTGAGCTGAGATCATGCCCCCTGCACTCCAGTATGGGTGACAGAGTGAGACCCTGTCTCAGAAAAGTCTTTAACAGTAAGAGTCAAACCGTTGGTGTGAGATGATGTTTATGGGCACCAGACAGTCTTTTCAGCCTCCTGCCTCACTGGCCTCACCCCCAGCCTCACCCCTCCCCTCCACTACCCATGATGCTGGAAGCCTCTGGTTAGAAGGTGGGAGTTGGGTGCTCTGGGAGCCAGGCTTGTGAGCCCTGGGTAAGGCATTTCACCCGAGTAGCACCGTTTCCTTATTCGTAGTTGTATGGTAAAGGATGTCTACTTGACAGCCTTGTGAAGATTCAAAGCACTAACAAGTCTAAAACATCTAGGACTGCCCGGGCGCGCTGGCTCACGCCTGTCACCCCAGCACTCTGGGAGGCCGAGGCGGGTGGGTCACCTGAGGTTGGGAGTTCGAGACCAGCTTGGCCAACATGATGAAACCCCATCTCTACTAAAAATACAAAAATTAACCAGGTGTGGTGGCAGGCATCTGTAACCCCAGCTACTTGGGAGGCTGAGGCAGGAGAATCACTGGAGCCCGGGAGGTGGAGGTTGCAGTGAGCCAAGATCGTGCCACTGCACTATAGCCTGGGTGACGAGTGAAACTCCATCTTAAAAAGACAGTGTCTAGGATCACCCCGTGGCACACAGGAAGCAGTCAGTGAAAGGCAGCGATTGTCATTTCATCCTGTCTTGTATCAGTCAATCTGCTGATTTTCTCCCTGCCTAGTTCCAGAAGGGATTCAGTGGCCACGTAACAAATGTGCAAGCAGCATTGCAAGGAGTATCTGTTAAAAATCAGAAAGAGTGAGTGACAGGAAAATTAAGGAGCCACCAGTGGCACGTGTTGTGAAGACGTAGCTTGCAGGGCGTGGACCGTACGCTGGACTCCAGGCTTTGCAGCAGCCGCCACACCATTTCACTGTTCTGCTGAAGCCCTTGATTTCTGATGCTGAGAGCAGGGAGGCAGTCCTTCAGACATCCCCGTTAGGAAGCCGCAGCGGGGCGCGGCAGAGCGCCTGTAGTCCCAGCTCCTCAGGAGGCTGAGGCGGGAGGATCGCTCAGGCCTAGGAGTCGGAGTGACCAGTGAGCTGTGGTGGCACCACTGCACTCCAGCCCGAGCTACAGAGCGAGACCCTGACTCCTAAGAAGAAGCTGGCTGGTCCGAAGCCAGTGAGTTACCTCAACTGATGGTTCACAGTCAGTGACAGACCAAAATCGTTGTTGTACTCTTTTCCCCGCTTCTCACTGCTGCCCTTGACTAGTCTTAAAAAAAAAAAAAAAAAAAAAAGGCAGCCACTGCAATCTAATGAGCCAGATCCTCATGGTACCTGCTATATGGGTGGAGCACAGGAGCTGGGGACCAGGGGAGACGGTGTGGTTCAGTAAGGATATCTTCCTGTTCTCCACCACTCCAGGAGGATTTAAGAGCCTCTGAAAGGGCCGGGTGCAGTGGCTCACACCTGTAACCCAGCACTTAGGGAGGCCAAGGTAGGAGGATCACTTAAGGTCAGGAGTTTGAGACCAGCCTGACCAACATGGTGAAACTCTGTCTCTACTAAAAATACAAAAATTATCCAGGCGTGATGGCGCATGCCTGTAATCCCAGCTACTCGGGAGGCTGAGGCAGAAAAATTGCTTGAACCCGGGAGGCGGCGGGTGCGGTGAGCCGAGATCGCGCCACTGCACGCCAGCCTGAGTGACAAGAGTGAAACTCATCTCAGAAAAAAAAAAGTCTCAGGAAGAGTGCTTGGGAGATGGGATGTTGCAGGCAGGCCCCCGGGTGCGTTTTTCTGGAAGCAGAGCGTTTGCTAAATGTTGGGCAGCAGCAGGTTGAAAACGTACTCCGAGCCGAGTGTCTCGTGTGTGCACCGCTTCTGCTTTCTCACTTGGCAGCCAGGCTGGGCACAGGGACACTGAGGAGCCTCGTGGAGGTGAAGCAGAAGTGATCGTACTGTGTAGCGCAGTGGCCCAGCTTGCTGCGTGCCAGGCTCTGTGGTGTCACCTTTCTGGACATCCTGTTTTTCATGGAAGCCCTGAAAGGTAGACACTTTTTTGTTTTTTTGAGACGGAGTTTCGCTCTTGTTGCCCAGGCTTGTGTGCAGTGGCGCGATCTCGGCTCACCACAACCTCCACCTCCCAGGTTCAAGCGATTCTCCTGCCTCAGCCTCCCGAGTGGCGGGGATTACAGGCATGTGCCACCATGCCCGGCTAATTTTGAATTTTTAGTAGAGACAGGGTTTCACCATATTGACCAGGCTGGTCTCGAACTCCTGACCTCAGGTGATCCGCTCACCTTGGCCTCCCCAAAGCGCTGGGATTACCGGCGTGAGCCACCACACCCAGCCAAGGTAGACAATTTTGTTAACTCGTTTTACAGATGAGCAACCTGAGATCAGAGCTTGAATAACTTGCTGGAGGTAACGTGCTCAGTGAGAGGACAAGAGCCATTCCTCTGTCCCTCAGAGATAAGCCAGAGCAAGGCATGAGGACAGGTCCACACCTCTGCTCAGAAAGTCTCACCCAGGCCAGGCGAGGTGGCTCACGGGCAGCACTTTGGGAGGCCGAGGTGGGCAGATCACCTGAGGTCAGGAGTTTGAGACCAGCCTGGCCAACATAGTGGAAGCCCATCTGTACTAAAACTACAAAAATTAGCTGGGCATGGCGGCACACGCCTGTAATCCCAGCTACTTGGGACTTGGAAGGCTGAGGCAGGAGATGAACCCGGAGGCGGAGGTTGCAGTAAGCCAAGATGTCGCCATTGCACTCCAGCCTGGGTGACGGAGGAGACAACTCTATCTCACCAAAAAAAAAAAAGTCTCAGCCAGGTGTGGTGGCTCACACCTGTAATCCCAGCTCTTTGAAAGGCTGAGGCGGGTGGATCGCTTGAGCCCAGGAGTTCAAAACCAACCTGGGCAACATAGTGAACAGGGTGTTTGAGGTGGGTGGTGGGCACGACATCTCTCCTTTTGCTCAGTAAGCTTGAGGAAGGTGGGGCTGTGGGTGATACGTCCCTTCATTCCCCGGCGTGTAGCACGGAGCTAGACGCCAGCAGGCCCTCCGTAACTGTACATGGCATCGGATTGAAGCTCAGTCTTCCTAACAGGTCGTGGTACCTCCCAGAGTGACAGATTCCTCTTTTCAAGTGACATCTCAAAATGTTGGACAAGTTACTGTTTATCTGCATGGAAATCACTCCAATCAGACCGGGTAGGCTGGCCTGAGCGCGTGTGAGCCTCCCATGACAGGAACCGGGCTGTGCTGGGCGCATGGGAGTTTCCTTCGGAAGCCCAGCCTCGGCTCATCCGGGCCCCCAAACCCCTTTGCAGCCCGCGGATACGCTTCCTGGTGGTCCGCAGCAGTGCCGTCAGCATCATCAGCCAGGTGACTGGCTGGATCTACTTTGTGGCCTGGTCCATCTCCTTCTACCCTCAGGTGGTCATGAATTGGAGACGGAAAAGGTAACCGCTGGGCCTTGTGTTCAGGCTGTCTGGGCACCTCTAGGAGCAAGGCGTTCCAGCAAGGCTGGGATGGTGCAGCCTCAGACGTCCCCTCTACCCTTCCGTCTGCTTGCCCTTTCCAGAAAGCTCTCCTGATGTGAAAGCTCGGAGAGCCTGGGCGGGACTCCAGCGCTGGGCGTTTCCTCTGTTGCCCAGCTCAGCCCCTCCCTGTGAAAGCAACAAAACAGGGCTCCTTAGTCTAGCGGAGCTTGGCCAGGGCAGGAGGGGGAAGTCCTCGCTGAGTCTGCCTGCCCCGGGCCCGTCCGGCCCCGGAGGACTTCGGTGTCAAGTCCTGTGTACTCAGCCTTGGAGACAAAGCGGTCCCACCTTGACTTGCATCCGCGTGCAGTGAGGACACAAGCTGTCCTGCCGTCACCCGGGCCACATGGGCCTCCTGGGGGGGATGGAAGCAGAGAGCCGGGGAGGGGGATGCTTTCTTCAGCAGGCCTCCCAACTTCCCTCTGGAGCCAGGACTTGAGGAGCAGAGAGATCTTAGCATGGGAGGAAGGGAAGGAGGAGGGCAGTGGCGCTCGAGAGCAGGGATTGGGTGCATCCATCGTGGTAGCAGGAGGGACCTAAGGACAGGGCCGAGCATGAGAAGGGCCGAGCCCTCCTTCCCCCGTGGCCCGGGAGCCTGTCCCTCCCATTCCCTGCGGTGGCGACATCCTCACCCTGCCCTGCCATGCCCCTTCCCACCCCCACCCCCCACGCAGCGTCGTCGGGCTGAGCTTCGACTTTGTGGCCCTGAACCTGACGGGCTTCGTGGCCTACAGCGTGTTCAACATCAGCCTCCTCTGGGTGCCCTATGTCAAGGTATGGCCTCACCTACCCCACAGCCCTGCCCCTGCGGTATGGCAGCTGGCACCCCTCACCACCCAGCTTCCCCACCCACTAAACAGGAGCAGTTTCTCCTCAAATACCCCAATGGAGTGAACCCCGTCAACAGCAATGACGCCTTCTTCAGCCTGCACGCGGTGGTCCTCACTCTGATCGTCACCGTGCAGTGCTGCCTGTACGAGGTGAGTCCAGGCCTGGCCCCCACAGGCTGCCCAATCGCCACCCGCCACCCACCTGACCTTTGACACAAGACGTGGCAGACCTTGGGAAAGGCAGGGTGTACGTTCATTCGGCCACGGCCTGTGTGGGCATAGTACACACCTGAGTCCAGGCCCTCAGAGTCCCTGAGTCTGGGGTGAGGGCCTCAGGGAGAAGCAGTGATCGGACTTAGGTCAAGAGCCATGCGCAGAGGAGCAGACAGCTCATGGAGGAGGCAAGGCCCTGAGCCCTGCCAGGGAGGAGGGAGGAGGGCAGAGGGGGAGGAAGACGCTTGCCAAGCCCTCCAAGGATGACTGAGGTTCCCAAGGAGGAGGGGCAGGGCCAGGGTGAGCTCCTATAGGGGTCCAGTCACGGAGGCCAGGGGGCATTTGAGAGGAACCCTGAGCAGGTGGGTGCAGCTGGGCTTCAGGGTGCCAGAAAGGGCAGGTCCCGAGTGGTCAGGAGGGCCCCCGCATGCAGCCGGAGGGGACCTGCGCTCAGCCTGGCTGCTGGAGTCTGTGGGTGTCAGCAGGGCAGGGCCATGTTAGGGCTGGGTCGGGAGACCGCTGCTGGGACAGCTTTGCTTTCAGTTGTCTCAGGGAGTTCACACTGGAAGGCCAGCCCGGGGCTGTCTGGTCCCACCTGCGTGAACCTTCCAGGCTTTCTTAGATTTTGGTGTGAAGCAAGAGTGAAGGAACGCTGTGGGGCCATATTGACGGAAAGGCAAGGCTGGGGGACAGATTCCTCAGATGTCGAGCTGCCCCCGGGCTCAGGGAACGAGGCAGTGCCTTGGCCTGGAGAGACATCGGGCCCCAGAGGTCGGAGCCCTTGTCTCCACCGCCCTCCTCCCCCGAGTGAGTGGAGGGGCGCCCAGTTCTGCCAGGTGGGAACAAAGCAGACAGGAGCATGAGAGCTCAGTGGCCTGAGCAGAGATCCTGGCGTTGAGAAGGGGTGATTGGCGTGGGGGTGTGACTGCCCAGCTGTTGCTGCTTTCTGTGACCCAGATGTTCCCCCGCCATGACCCCAGTGCAGGCCCCCCCTCACAGGGGCTGCTTCAAGGCCAGGGTCCAGCCTCTGTGCCCCCTGTAAGTCAGCCCTGTCCGGGGCCGTCCCTGCTCAGCCCCGGCGTCCTCTGTGCGGGTCTGCATCTCTGCCCTCTCCTCTTGCCCCCAGCGTGGAGGCCAGCGCGTGTCCTGGCCCGCGATCGGCTTCCTGGTGCTGGCATGGCTCTTTGCGTTCGTCACCATGATCGTGGCTGCGGTGGGGGGTGACCACGTGGCTGCAGTTCCTCTTCTGCTTCTCCTACATCAAGCTCGCAGTCACGCTGCTCAAGTATTTTCCCCCAGGTACTTCCAGAGCCCGGCTCACATGGCTGGCGCGGGAGGGGTGAGAAGTCCACGGTCCGGACCCTGCTCCTGCGCGCCAGCTCCTGCCTGGGCGAGGAGACAGGACGGAAAGCCACAGGGAGTCGGGGGAAGCCAGCAGGAGCGGGGAAGCCAGCCTGCTGCTCTCCCTCTGGCTGCAGTCACATGAGGTCGTTAGCAGAGGCTCCTGGGACCCCATTCTCCCCCTGAGCATCAGGTGTCGTGGGGTGGTTCCCCTTCCCCACACCCTAGTCTTCCCTGATGCCTTTGGCTCTCCCCCCACCACTGCCTCCATTTCTACAGCAAGGGCAGTCTGAGGGGCCACAGTGGAGACTGGAGAGGTGAGATGGGAGGAGGGAGCCCCCCTGTGCAGAGCTCCACCCCTCCTAGGAGCACAGCCTGTCCTCTTCAGACCCGGGGACTCGGGGCCAGCACAGCTGGGACAGGGTCGGGCTGCAGTTTCGGCACCCGGGGGTGTAGAGCCTCATTTAACTCACCCTGTTCCCAGAGGGAGGAGCCCCATTCCGTGTCCCCAGCCCTGGGAGCCACGTGTTTTCTGCCTTGGGAGGGACAGCGTTCTGAGGGGGGAGGCAGGGCTGCGCTCAGGGCAAGCAGGACTGAGTTCTGTGGACAAGGAGACGGCGTTCCGGGCCGGGCAGCCTGCACAGAGGCGGGGGCCGGACATTGGGGGGTAGTGAGGGGACAGGCCACTAGAACAGTACTGAGGGTGTTGAAGCCAGGAGGCCGGGGCCAGGTCCCTGGAGCTGGGGGAGAGCTTCCAAGGAGGGGGATGGTTTGAGGACATGGGGCTCAGTCTCTGAGGGTGGGAAGGCTTCGGGCCAAGAAGCTGGGGGAGACAGGTGCCTGGGTTGGAGGCATTTGGAATTCTCCGGGACTGGAGGGGCAGCAGCAGGTACAGAAGAGAGTCAGCCAGCCAGTACACAGACGAGGACCACGTGGAGGCTGACTGGGAGGCCCCCGGAGAGGCCAAGACCTGCCTCGTGGGGGAAAGGAGCGTCGTAGCAGTCAGAGGACCCACAGGGAGCTGCTGCGTGGCTGGGGAAGGGAAGGTGGCAGCAGAGGACACACAGGGTGCTGTGGCGTGGGAGGATGTGGGGCACAGGCAATCAGACTGGACGCATCCCCCCACAGACCCACCACCCAGACCCAGGAAGCCCCGGCCAGGCCTTCAGCAGGAGTTAACCTGCTCTACAGACAGGGAAACAGGCTAGAAGTAGTCGCTCGCCCCAGATAGCAAGCTCCAGTGACGGAGCTGGGCTTCCAAACCAGCAGTCCGGCTCCCCACCCCGTCCCTAAGCACAGCATCAAGTCCAGGCTGAGGGGGGACAGCCTTCATTGGAGGTGAGAAGAAGATCATAGCTGCTGGGAAACTAGCCTTGGCCCCAGGGATGCAGAGGAGCCGGGGAAGGCGGCATCTGGCCTGCGTCCACTGGAGTTGGAGGAGCTTTGCTTGCTGTGCATGCAGATGAGGCCTCTGCCCCTGGGATCACCCAAACTGTTCTTGGCCGAGGCCTGTCATAGCCCAAAGGTCACTGTGTTCCCTGGGAGCCATGGCCTGAGTGGGAGGAGTGAGAACTGCTCTTGTTTGGAGGGACAGTCACGAGGTGCAGGAGGCAGCCGCCCGGCCCCTCACCACCTCCGTCCGCCTGTCTGTCCGTCTGGCCCAGGCCTACATGAACTTTCTCTACAAAAGCACCGAGGGCTGGAGCATCGGCAACGTGCTGCTGGACTTCACCGGGGGCAGCTTCAGCCTCCTGCAGATGTTTCTGCAGTCCTACAACAACGGTGAGTCAGCCTGGTGCCCCACGGGGCCTTCTGCCAGGCTCCACCCCCACCTGGGATCCAAGCCCAGGCTCCCCCAGCGACAGACCCACTAGGGGCCTTTGTAGCTGGTGGATTTGTGGTTTTCTGGGACTCCCACCTCCCACCACCCGCATGCTCCAGCTGCCTCTGGAGCCGCCAGCCTAACCCCAGCTTCCGTCCCCGGCTGCTCGCAGACCAGTGGGCGCTCATCTTCGGAGACCCAACCAAGTTTGGACTCGGCCTGTTCTCCATTTTCTTCGACATCGTCTTCTTCATCCAGCATTTCTGTTTGTACAGAAAGAGACCGGGGTACGGCCAGCTCGACTAGCGCCCAGGGACCCACAGTGTACACAGCACCAGGCCTCGCGCCCGGCAGGGAAGGCCCGCCCAGCGAAGGCCGGAGAAGCAGCTGGGCCCTGGCACTCAGGGCCGGCTCAGTGCACGGACGGAGGGAGCGCGCTGCTCCTCCAGGCCCAAGGCCTTCCAGCAGCCTGCTCTCGCCTGGGCCCGCCCTGGGCCTCCCCAGCCAGGCACGTGGCGCCTTCGTCTTCATGCCACCATCTCTCTTTTCTTTAAGGCTCCAGGCAGCGCGCACAGGCTCTGGCAGCCGTCTCAGGCAGGACTGGGCAATGAGCTTGCAGCCGAAGGCCCTGCCCCAAACTACCAGCGTGTCTGGGAGCAGCTGAAGGGCTGACCTTGCAGCCGGGAGCGCCAAGGGCACTTTGCTGCCACTGCTGTGTTCCCAGAGACCAAGCAGCCAGGTGCCGTGGCCAGCGGACTCAGAGGTGCTGGTGGAGGGGCTCGGACGTGGGGTTCTTTCTCCGAAGGCTGCTTTCCTGACGTACTCTGTACATAACTCAGTGACCACTGCAGTAACAGCTGGCCTTACCCAGAGCATTGCTGAGCCCTGAGCTGTCCACCAGATCGGTTCTGGACCAGACTCATGCCCAGCAGATTAGCATACTAACTCCCTTCAGAGTTTTTGGAGGGACGTTTGGAAGTGGCTTACGCTCTTCTGCCCTCTCTCCTACCTCCACCTTCCAGTCAGATGAGCCCCATCCGAGCACACCCAGCTGCTTACCCAGCATCTGGGGTACAGGACACACCTCTCTCGCTACTGGTCTGTGCCTTAAGAGGTCTGTTAGGCCTGCCAAAGAGCGACCAGCTCCCCTGGAGGGAGGCCAGGCCCCTTCTCTTGCTTTTCCCAGACCCCTACCTGAGGCTCACCAACTGGCCGGTTCAGGAGCCTCAGAGAAGTATCTGTACTTGAGACCACCTTGCACAATCCGTATGGCCCAACCCTCATCTCACACCCCCTTCCCTCCACCCGAAGCTGTCGTCCTTTCTGTGGCGGAGGGGGAGGGGCCCAGGACGTGCCTTGTACATGACTTGACTTTCAGTCCACTGAGTTTTCTTCTACAAGATCAGCGTGAGGGGCCTGTATCTTGAATTAAAACCTGACTCCTGTTCCTTTCTGCACTCTGAGTGTTTGCTATACAGAAGGCAGGTGTGCTGGCCTTCGGAGCCAAGTGCCCTTGCTCCCCTCACGTAAAGAAGCACGTAAGGTTGTGGAGTTCGCTGACCTGAGGTGGCTGCGTGCGGACCCCACACTGCACTGGGGAGCCCTCTTGGGTAGCGCAAGATGCCCGCCCACCCAGGGCCAGGTAGGTCTCCCAGGCACCATGTTTCTCCATTACCAGGGCACGCCACTCATCTGAATGTGAGCGGGGCGGCTGAGGTCCTGAAGGGCATACCAGCACCAGGAGCTGGGGCAGTGGGGGGTCCCACTCCACATTCTTCCTCTGTCTCATTCTAACAGAATTTAAGGGCTGGTTTCTGCAGAGCAGAGACCTAGGCCTGACCAGGTCCACAGACCTGTTTCCCTTATGTCACCCAGTAAATGGGTTACAGGCGCCATACTTTAATTTAAAAAACGAGAGATTTCAAATTACTGACTTTTCCAGCTGGGCACGGCTCACACCTGTAATCCCAGCACTTCAGGAGGCCGAGGCAGGCAGATCACCTGATGTCAGGAATTCGAGACCAGCCCGGCCAACACTGCAAAACCCCATCTCTACTAAAAATACAAACATGAGCTGGGCGTGGTGCTAGGCGCTTGTAATCCCAGCTACTCTGCTGGCCGAGGCAGGAGAATTGCTCGAACTCGGGAGGTGGAGGTTGCAGTGAGCAGAGATTGCACCGTTGCACTCCAGCCTGGGCAACAAAAGGGAAACTCTGTCTCAAAAAAAAAAAAAAAAAAAAGATGATGGACTTTTCTTTAAAATCTGATTTGGCCGTGCTCAGTAGCTCCAGGAGTGCTAACACCTTCCCAGAGCTGGTAGGTAGGTCGGCTGGGCTCTGGCTCACCCCCATCTGGCCCGATGATGGCCCCCAGGAACACGTGGGGTTGTGTTCCTCACTGTGATACACAGAGTGCCCTAAAGTCTTACAGGCAGGGGTTTCTAGATTGTAAAAGGTAAGTTGGGAGCAAGTAGGGGCTTCCCAGTAACACCAAGAAAGCACATGCACCCCAGGGTCCTGCCACAGCTCCCACAGATGTGGCTCTGGGCAAGCGCAGGGCAGCTGCTACGGCTCCACCAGCCCCAGGCTTGCCAGGCAGGTAGGCCTGGGAGAGGAGCTTTGTCCCAGAACAGTGGGGGATGGGGCCAGCCTTAAAACCACAGCTCTGGCCCCAATATCCCACCGCCCAGATACCCCAGCCCATGCCTCAGCAAAGACCCTGTGAATTCCAGCACTGTTTATTGAGCACGCGACGTCGGGGAGGGGCAGCAGTGGCTTCCACCGTAGCGAGGTCAGGCTGTGCAGTTCCTGCAAGTTTCCAGATGTGATTAGAAAGCTGCATTCAAAAGCAGAATGGGCGTCGCCAGAGTACGATAAAAACATTTTGTATCAAACTTGTGATTAAAAAAATACAAAAGTTAAACCCACAGGCAGAGGAAAACGGCAATCCTGAGAGCTGCCCTGAAATGTCAGCTAAATCGTGTAAGAAGGTGAACCCTGGGGAGGCCAGCACCCCTGGGGGAGTGGGAGTGAACGGGGAGCCGCCTGGCTCCTGTCAGGCAAACCTCCACAGCGCCTCTGGCGGGATGTGTGGCCAGTGCCCGATGGGCAGAGGCACTGCGGGGTAGAGGTGGACACCTGAGGGCGGGGGGCGGAGCTGAGCCCTGCAGCCAGGGCAAAGTGGGAAAGGCCCGGCCCCCGACCCCGGCATTTCCCAGCTTTGGCGGCTCCCAAGAGGAGGTGGTTCCCACTCGCCCAGCCACTGCCGTGGCCGGGCAGCAGGGTCGGGCCTGAGCCTGCGGTCACAGCAGACCAGCTACCGCTCAGCTCCAGGCCCTTGTTTCCAATCCTCCGTGTCCAGGGAAGAAAGCTGGTCCCAGAGGCCCCAGGCCGGGGACGGGCCTCTGGGATCAGCTGTTGCCCTTCTGAGCTGAGGCCCAGGGCTCAGCAGAAGCCAGGATGGGGACCGAGTGTGGAAGTGGTGTTACTGTTCAGAGGCAGCAGGCGTGAGTCGCGGGTGGTGGCGGCTGCTAGGACAGCATGGACTGCTGCACGGCCTTCTGCAGCGACTGCCGTGTCACCAGCAGGCGCACCACCTCCTCCGAGCGCTTGGTGAGCCGCTTCCGGGCCTGGTCGTGTGTGACCATGGTCATGTCCCAGCCGTTCACCTGGCCCAGGGAGAGAACACAGGCCCCCCTCAGCTCCCCGCCCTTGGGGCTCTGGAAGCAGACGGCTTTGGGGGCCCGGGTCATTCAAGCAGGCCCCCAGCCTAACATCCCAGGGCTGGGGCACGCCAAGCACTGTGGCTGAGACACATAGGAGAGAAAGCCAGTGTCCTCTGGGGGCACGCCAGCCTGAGTTCCCAGTCAGCTGCGGTGAGTCTCCCGGCTGGGAGCCCTGGGCAGCTCCCCCACCCCCACGTGCTTCAGACCTGTCGGCCCAGATCTCCTTTGGGACACCTGTTACCTGCATGATCTTGTCTCCAATCTGCAGCCCAGCGATTTTCAGCAGGGCCTCCTTCGGACACCCGTGTGACATAAATGCCCTGGAATGAGGCAGCCCAAGTCACGCCCTGGGGTCACCAGACTGGCCCCTTACCCACAGAGCAGAAGGCAGCATGGCACACTCCCAGCCTCTCCCAGCACACACGATCAGTGAGGACTGTTCCGAGACAGCCAGGGCAGAGTGTGGCTGCCCCACCACACGCCAGTGCTGCTCATGGCCGCCTCCTGCTCCTCCGGGGCTCTGTCTGGGCAGCCCGTCCTCACCCCTACCCGTCCTTATTCCCACTAGGTCACTTCCGATGCCTTCTTAGAGAACATGGTGTGAGAGATGAGGTCTGCTCCTTCTGCAGGCCCAGGAAGCAGAGACCCACCATCTCAGGCCCCGGTGTCCCATGGAGCGGTCCCAGGACCCCACACCCCCTCACTTTGTCCGTCTTGTCTTCCGAGAAGGGATTCTGGGAAGGATCCTGGTCGATTCCGCCTCCGATGCTGAAGCCCAGGATTAAGTTCTCACCTTGACGCAGCTTGTGGATTTCAACTCTTTGCTGGCAAAGAAAAAAGCAAGCTGAGAGAGGTGGGTGGGTGGAGAATGAGGCTGCTGTGTGTCCCCGGCAGCAGCCTCAGTACCATGCCAAGGGGGTGGGGCCCAGGCCCCTGCAGGAATCCAGCCGCTTGCCAGCCTGGGAGGCTGAGGAGCTGGCACTCAGAACTTGGCCACATCGACCCACCCACACAGCCCGCTGTCCGCAGCCTGTTCCCACTTCTGTGAGTCTCAGGCCCTAGTCTTGGTCAACGTGTGCTCTAAGCCTCGCTTGGCCCAAGGGTCAGGGTGCTATGGCTTCTGTGGGTGGGAGGCCCATCGCCCAGGAGGTGCTCTGGAAAAGCAGAGACCAAACTTGCATAGAAAGGGGAGAAAGGGCTTGCTGGCCACGGGGACGAGAGCACAGGCTTTAAGGTGCGGTGGATTCATGTTGGTGAGACGAGGGTACAGACTGCAGGTATACGCCTGGGGCCACGTCCTGTCCTGGAAGCGGCGTAGGGGTGTCTCCCTAAGCCCCGGGCCCTGCTCTTGTGCAGTGCAGAGTGTTCTTGGCCACTCCCACCATGCTCTGGGGCTGTGGTCCCCAACGGTGCCAGGTTCCTTTCAAAGCCCTTGGCAAGCACCCTCCAGTCAGCAGATGCTGGGAGCCAGACCAGATCACTCCAAAAGTTGAGAGTTTTAACAGGAAGGAGAAAAGAAAGATGATGAACTAGACTAGACCTAAAGAGCTTTCCCAAAGAGGGGGTTCTTTGTAGCCTGAGGGGGTGAGGAGTAGCCCGACCTTGATCCTGAACCCACTGGAGTTCTCAGGAATTGAGTAGGGCAGGGCATGGTCAGCTTTGCTGCTAGAATGACCACTCAGGTGGTCAGTAGAGGAACGGACATCTCACAAAAGCAGGATGCAGAGGCCAGGGGACATGGAGCTACCTGAAAATGGAGATCTACAGCCTTGGGGAGCACTCATGCAGTGGGAGTCCAGAGGAGCACCCAGACACCTCGCCTGGCTGAACACACATCACCCAGATGGGGGACCCAGGAGGAGGAGGAGCAGGGTGAGCTGGCGTACCAGGAGCCGTGGGGCAGGTGAGAAGGCAGATGGATCTATGGAGCCAGAGTTCAGGGGAGAGTCCTAAAGGGCTTTAATATTCTCAAAACTCTACATGGGAGACGGTGGAGACTGGGGAGTAAGCCTGCCAACCCCACCCCCAATCCAAGGCTCGAGGGAGAGGCCAGGCCACACACACCACGTCAGGCACGTTCCTGGTGGTACTAGAATCGGGGGGCATGGGCCTACAGTTTTGGGGAAGGCCCTGAGACCAATCGCAGCATGAGGGAGGGGGGCCAGGCAGCATGATCCCTGAGGCCCACTGGGCCTGCGTCCTCATGCCCAAAACAGCTCCTCCAGGCCTGCTCCATCCGCGTGGTCAGAAGGGTACAGGCCCTTGGGTTTGGGGACAGGGCTGTCACTGATTTGCTGGGCGAGGTCACACAGAAGGTGGCTTGCTCAGCTCCTCACCTGCCCCTGCCCCCCTTCTAGCTAAAGAGCAAACCTGGTGCATTCTCTCTGGGGCAGCTAGGGACCTAGAAAAGCCAGGCTGGGGTGGGTGGGGCGGCTCACGCCTGTAATCCCAGCACTTTGGGAGGCCGAGGCGGGCGATCACTTGAGGTCAGGAGTTTGAGACCATCCTGGCCAACATGGTGAAACCCTCTCTCTACTAAAAATACAAAAATTAGCCAGGTTACACAGCTCCTTGGAAAAGAAAAAAAAAAGATAAAAAAGAAAAAAAAAAAATTAGCCAGGCATGGTGGTGCGTGCCTGTAATCCCAACCACTAGGGAGGCTGAGGCGGGAGAACTGCTTGAACCCGGGAGGCAGAGGCTGCAGTGAACCAAGATCATGCTGTTGCACTCCAGCCTGGGTGACAGAATGAGACTATGTGTCAAAAAAAAAAAAAAGCTCCAGGCTGGTGGGGGTGCAGGGAAGGTGAAGCTTGGGACAGCTGTCAGCTGGTCTGGCAATGCTTCCTCCGGGCCTGGGCCTCAGCCGGTGCTGTAGGCTCAGCCTCACGTGCCACCTTTATCAGTGACTTCTCTGCCTTCACCCACCTGACTGCTGGACACTCCCATCTGAGAGTACACAGCAGGTCCCTACGGCTCCAGGGCGGGGACTTTCACTTGACCCACTGCCCACCAGGCGGACATTTCTTCCCGTTCTCCAACGCTCTTGGGAGGTGGGCAGGAGACCTGAGTCTTTGCTGACGTCGTCTTTTCTGGCTGAACACCATCAGACAGACTTTTCTCTGGGTCTTCTCACCTCTGCCATAGAGTGGGCCTCCAAGCCCCGTCCTGCCTTGACACAGGCGTCTGAGTCTAATGTCCCAGCCTCCCTCCTCCTCTCTGCCTAATCTAAGAGCATCCAGCACCTAAAACAAGCCAAAGGGTGGCCAGGGGCCTAGGCTAGCCCCCAGAGGTTCTCCTCAGGTCTCAAGTGCCAGAAAGAAGGCCGGGACTTTTTTTGCCTCAAGGGCTGGAGATCCAAGAAAAGTTCGAAGAGGAAACGCTCATCGCAGCTGTGTGAGCGCCCACCCCGGGCCGGGCAGCGCGCGGATCAGAGCAGCAAGGCCGGACAGAAAGGGGGAAGGGGCTGCCACGCCAGGCTCGGGACAGCCCCACCCCCAGATCTCCCTCCGGGCGGCGGCGCGGGCTGCAACGGAGGAAGCATTTCCTCATTCCAGAGGCTGCGACTCACGACGTCGGGATCGGCGCCCGCCCCCCGCAGCTGCCCGGCTGGGGACGCGGGGGGCCCGGGAAGGGGGCGCTTTCCCAGGCTCCGTGGCCCTCCCCCGCCCCGCGCGCGCGGTCCAGGCTCTGTCCGGGTCTAGGGACGCCCTCGGGTCCCGGCCGTCCCTGTTCCGTGGCTGGGCAGCTGCGTCCCGCTCCGGAAAGGCGAGGACCCGAGCCCCGGCCCCCGGTTCGCAGGAGCCCCGGGTTCGATGCTTTGTCACCCTGCTTGGGTGTCAGTTTCCCGCTCTGCGAGGTGGGGGGTCAGGCCAAGACGAGGAGGAGCCCGCGCAAGCGCACTCACCACCACGGCGGTGACCGGCTGGCCCGGGATGTAGGACATCTCGACCCCGCTCTGCTCGCCCAGCCCCGCTCCGAGAAGCCGGCAGCACAGTCCCCGCGGCCGCGCCCCTCGCTGCTTAACAAAGGCCGCCCTGCTCGGCCCGCCCCCTCATGAATAGTTAACAAACCCTCCAGCCAATCACCGGCCGGAGCGCCAGTCCACTTTCGGAAGTTCCGGCGCGTGCGCAAAAAAAGGGCTGAGGGTGGAGCGTGCCCCGGGCGTCCACGGCGCAGGCGCGGAGAGCGGGGCGGGATCTGGGCGCGTGCGCAGCCTGGGACCTCCCGGCAGCCTTCAGCGCAAGATGGCGCCGCGGGCGTCTCTTCCCCTGCCCGTCTAAGGGAACGCTAAGTACGGTGTCTGGCGCCGTGTTCCAGGTAACTGGGCCAGCGTGGCCGGGGAACGCAGACGCGCCACCGCCTCCCGGCCGGCCCGGACCCTCAACCTTCTCGGCGTCTTTTGAAGGTCCGAGGCCCAGGACTGGTGCCAGCTCTTGGAAGCTCCGGGGGAGGGGGCGGCGGCGGCGTGAACCCAACTCGCCGAGCTCCGGGCGCCACTTGTAACTTGGTTTTCTCTGCAGCTCCGCGTTGTCCCGCGAGAAAGCGAGAGGCCGAGCCCCGGCGGGTGCGATGGCCGCGGTGGTGGCCAAGCGGGAGGGGCCGCCGTTCATCAGCGAGGCGGCCGTGCGGGGCAACGCCGCCGTCCTGGATTACTGCCGGACCTCGGTGTCAGCGCTGTCGGGGGCCACGGCCGGCATCCTCGGCCTCACCGGCCTCTACGGCTTCATCTTTTACCTGCTCGCCTCGGTCCTGCTCTCCCTGCTCCTCATTCTCAAGGCGGGAAGGAGGTGGAACAAATATTTCAAATCACGAAGACCTCTCTTTACAGGAGGCCTCATCGGAGGCCTGTTCACCTACGTCCTGTTCTGGACGTTCCTCTATGGCATGGTGCACGTCTACTGAAATGGGGGCCCGGGGGACTTTTTTAAACCACCAGATCGGGAGGACTGTGGCCAGAAATTAACACCGTGTAGACTTACCTAGTTTTTAAATGGTTGAATCCGCTGCTTGTTCTGTAACGTTATAAATAATTTATATCTGAAGACGGAGAGCCTGTAACATTCTTCAGATTAAATGAAGCGTGAGACACTTTGTAGAGTTCTTTCCTGCCTTAACGCATCGTCTGCCATTGATGCAAAACGCCAAGATCTGACTCCTGGAGAGCAGGGACTGGCTATAGCCTTGTGTTAAGTCCTTGCATTTACACATGGGCCACCCAGAAATGGGCCCTAAGGGCCTGCATAAGGAAAGAACTTCTTATTAACATCCTAAGAAGCAGCAACAGTTAATGTATTAAGAGTTCCCTAAGCCGGGCGTGGTAGCTCACACCTGTAATCCCAGTACTTTGGGAGGCTGGGGCAGGCAGAAAACTTGAGGTCAGGAGTTCGAGACCAGCTTGGCCAACATGGCGAAACCCTGTCTCTACTAAAAATACAAATATTAAATATTACCCGGGTGTGGGGGTGCACGCCTGCAATCCCAGGTACTTGGGAGGCTGAGGCAGGAGAATGACTTGAACCCTGGGAGGGGGAGGTTGTGGTGAGCCAGGATCGTGCCACTGCACTCCAGCCTGGGTGAAAGGGAGACTCCGTCTCAGAAGAAAAAGAGTTCCCCATATTCCTGGCATTGTGACTTCTACTTTTTACACCGAGTCTCTCATTTAATTTTAGCAATAACCTTACAGGGTAGATGTTACTGTTAACTCCCTGGTGAGGAACCTGAGGCTCAGAGAGGGTAAATAACTTCTGCCAGAGGAGGTACAGGTAGGAAGAGACGGAGCCAGGATTCAAATGCAGGTCTCTTAATTTGCTCTTGCTGTGTTGGCTGGGTGTACCTTTCACAGGCCAGTGTTCCCTCCCACTAACCACTACTTCACCTATGAATGGTGTCATCTCAGTTCCATTTCATTTAGTGACAGTCTTTTCCATAAGAAAAGTCAAGCTGTTTTTGTTTTTAGAATATGTCTGGGGAAGATTAAACGTTGTTTGGACATTTAGGCCGGTCACAGTCTGTCACGCCTGTAATCCCAGTACTTTGGGAGGCTGTGGCAGACGGATCACCTGAGTTCAGGACTTCGAGACCAGCCTGGCCAACATGGCGAAACCCCATCTCTACTAAAAATAAAATATAAAAATTAGCCAGGGATGGTGGTGGGCACCTGTAATCCCAGCTACTCAGGAGGCTAAGACAGGTGAATCGCTTGAACGCAGGAGGTGGAGGTTGCAGTGAGCCAAGATTGTGCCACTGCACTCCAGCCTGGGCAACAGGGCAAGACTCTATCTTAAAAAAAAAAAAAAAAAAATTGTTTGGACATTTAAGCTGAACTTTGGGCTGGTTTAGGGTGTGAACACCTGTACGTGTTAATCCATGATTCTTTCTTGTCAGGAGGGTTATCTTAGAATAAAGCGCATGTGTTTAGTTGAGAAATACTGCATTAGAGTTACAGTAGTTGCCTGACTGCAGTGGCTCACGCTGTAATCCCAGCACTTAGGGAGGCCAAGGCTTGAGCCCAGGAGATCAGGACCAGCCTGGGCAACACAGTGAGACGTCCATCTCTACAAAAAAACATTTTTTTTTAAAATTAGCCAGGTGTGGTGGCACATGCCTGTAGTCCCAGCTACTCAGGAGGCAGAGATGAGAGGATCAGGATCACCTGGGCCCGGGAGGTGGAGGCTGCAGTGAGCCACGACTGTGACATTACACTTCAGCCTGGGCAACAGCAGGACCCTGTCTTAAATGAGCAGTGCACACGATGTTGCTCACTGGATTTATCATCAGCTGGGGGAGACCAGCATCGCCTAATTTCACAAACATTTAAATTATGGTAAGTGCTATGAAGAAAGGACACAGGTCAAGGAAGGCTTCTTTGAGGAAGTAACATTACATCTGAGACCCAAAAGTTCAGTAAGAGCCAAGTGTGGGGAAGGTGTTATCTTCAGGAGAGCGCATGTTTGCAAGCCATTGGGCAGGAAGGAACATGACTGTATTTAGAGAGCGTGAGAAGAGGCCACAGGGTAGACCCAGACCAGATAAGGGAGGGCAGTCCTGGGGGATGGGGGCATGAGCCTGTAGTCCCAGCTACTCAGGAGGCTGGGATGGGAGGAGCAAGCTCACTTGAGCCTGGGAGATTGAGGCTGCAGTGAGCTCCCATTTGCTCTGGCCTTGATCTCAGAGCAAACGGGGGAAGCCTTTGGAAGTTTTTAGTCTGAAGTGATGTAATCATATTTGGACTTTTTAAAAAAAGAATCTGTTCTAGACTGAAAGGGGATCTGACAGCTTGAATCCAAGTCCGCTCTTCACAGACCGTACGTAACCCA
This sequence comes from Ateles fusciceps, assembly GCA_036589455.1. NCBI lineage: Eukaryota > Metazoa > Chordata > Mammalia > Primates > Atelidae > Ateles > Ateles fusciceps. The sequence continues at coordinate 3,276,374 of JAZHEH010000751.1, forward strand.
TGGCCAGTCACGGAAGTGGATCTGGGACCCAGACTTAAATTCCGTGTCGGCTTCAGGACCACACGCACACGACGCCAAGGAGAAGCTGAGGCCATAGTTTTGCCTTCCTACCCCAGTGAGCCCTTCCCTGCCCACCTCAGTCCTCTCAGCCTGCTCCGAGGGGGAAGGGGAAGGTTCATTCCTGCTGTAAGGGAGAAGCAGAGGGAGTCCCCCCCCTGGTGGGAGAGGAGGAAAAGGAAGAGGGATGAGTGAGCTGATGTACTTAACCATCTCGCTGTTGTTGGGCAGTAAGTGAAATGTTCACTACTATGAAAACACTGCAATGAATGTCTGCGTTTATATTGTTTTGAGAGATCTGATAAGTGCCTGCGGCAGAGGATAAAGCCTGATTCCACACGATTTCCAGAGCTGATTACACTCACTGAATGCAGAGTACCTGCTTTATCCGTGCCTTCCTAGTCTACAATAGTTGTTCATTTGAAGTGTTTCCGTAATTTGAATTTCTTTGCACGATAATGAGGAACATAATACATTATACGTTTGCTAACTATTTCTGTGTCTGCCTCTTTTGCTCTTGCCTTCTTACATTTTCCTTTCAACATGGGGTAAACATGAAGGGAAGAAAATCGGAACACATTTGAAATTGACAGCATTTACTGTTGTAGGGCCAAATAAAGTGTCAGAGAACACATATACTGGGCGGGTCCCAGAAAGTGTCTGCTGTCTTCCCCAGTTTAATTCTGTGTCCTGGCCTAATGGAAGGCAACAGCGGGCAGGAAGGCGGTGTCTTCAGGAGAGCAGGTTCTTGGATCCACTTGCGCCCCGAGGAAAGTGGCAGCGCTTGGAGAGCGGAGTGGGTGGAGCCCAATGGAGCCCTTTTCCAGACAGGCGAGAGGCCATTCCGAGTGAGGTCATCTGGGGAATTCTACAGGGCTCAGGTTCTCAGCTGAGGTGCTCAAGGACACCGGAACAATGTTCCCCACTTACAACCCGTTCCCCAGTGCAGGAAGCCAGCCACGGAGAATGGAAGAACTGAAGGCAGGGGTGGGGCAGAAAGACAGCCATGATGGGTCAGTCCTGATGGCCCCAGCATCGGACATGGAGGTCCCTTTGCTCTTTCATGGCTGGTCCCTGTGGTGTGACATTGATAGCACCCAATGTACAAATTTCCTGTTGGGCAGCTCACAGCATTCCCAAAGGCGTGGGGTAACTCAGTGCTAGATGGCTGGGTTTAGGATAGGCCTGACCATAAGCACAGGCAATTCACGTGCTCCTGGAATATCAGAACAGAGAGCAGCTCTTGAGAGGCTGGCACTCTCATCTTCCTGATGAGGCTACCAGTGCCCAAGTTGGAAAGGAGCTCACGTTCCTGCTTCACTTCTCCCCCGTTTAAAGCCAGCTCCCATCAGATGAATGAGCCTCCCACTCTTGCACCAAGATTACGCAGAAAAAAAGATGGGAGCTGGGCACTGTGCAAAAAGCAAGGAAACTGGAAGAGTGTGGCAGTCCAGAAGCTGTCACGGGATCCCTGGCTCTTCTGAGCATGGGCCCCCCGATGGACAGTAAAGAGATCACTGGAACGCTTGGCTGGCTGGAGGAAACAACGAGGCTGAGTCAGTCCTCTAAGGAAGTGAAGTCTAAAGGGGCAACCCTTACAGTTAAGGACAGTCAACATGATTAAACGAAAGCCTCACCAAGCCTGCCTCCTCTTTACAGGTTCTCAGTTGCTCCTTCCCATGTCAAAGCGTCTCTTCACACCTGTGTGTCCCTTACCTGGAATGCTTTCCCTGTCACCTAGTTAGGCTGCTGTACCCTTTCAGATTTCAACTCATAGGTCACCTCCTTGGGGAAACCTTCTCTGGCTACTTGAACTCTGCAACACCCCATTCCCTGTGTGATGACAGGCGTGATCACTGGATTAAGGGTCCACTCCCCGTTAGACTGGAAACCCTCGGGGGCAGGGATCCTGTCCGTGAGGCTCAGCCCTGTCTCAGCAGCATCCAGTCCAGCACCTGAGGAGTCCCAGGCGCTCCATAAGTACTTCCTGGCTGAAGGAATTACTAACTGTAGGAAGACATTTTCACTGCAATATGAAACAAATAGTACGACTTTCCTCGGGTTCTGTGGCTTCTGCCAGCCATTTCGAAATCTGGTTACAAATTAGCAGCCATGACCCCTGCCTTTTTTGCTTCCTCCCAAACCTAAAAGTAACCAAGTTATAAAATCCAAGGCTTTGCTTCAGTGAGGAAGTCACACACCTAAGCGGATCACCCGGATCTTCACTTTCTTTTTTGACATGTGCGGTGGTAGAGTCTCGGCTCACTGCAACCTCCGCCTCCCGGGTTCAAGTGATTCTCTTGCCTCAGCCTCCCGAGTAGCTGGGATTACAGGCGCGAACCACCACGCCTGGCTCATTTTTTTATTTTTAGTAGAGACGGGTTTCGCCATGTTGGCCAGGCTGGTCTGGAACTCCTGACCTCAGGTGATCCACCCACTTCATCCTACCAAAGTACTGGGATTCCAGGTGTGAGCCACCGCGCCCAGCCTGGATCTTCACTTTCTCATCGGAGAGCAGTCTGGGCTTGTGGCAGGCTCACTTCCCAGACAACCCAAAGCGAGGAAGCTGCTTGCTCCGGGAGGGCTGCTGTTCTGGAGACCATGCCCCTGGGCCCCAGTGGCAGTCTCACAGACACCTGCCAGGCCCCTTCTCTGCAAAGCCTCAGCGGAAGGATGCTCTCACCCCGCCTCCCTGTGTGCAGAGAGAACCCCTCCAAAGAGGATGCTTCCCGGGAGCTGCCCAAACAGCGCTGGGACTGGTGGAGTCGGGGCAGCGCTGGAGGACTTCTGCCAGGTGGCTCGGGCAGTGGCTCGGGATGAGCTCCAGACTGCTCGCCTCAGGTTTACAGGGAGACAACTCAGAGACAGTGGGGTATGAGAGAGCGAAGGCGGCTCCCAAGCCCTGTACGGAAACGTACCTTCACGTCCATTTGTCTGTTTTTTTGAGCCGGAGTCTCACTCTTTTCTCTCAGGCTGGAGTGCAGTGGCACCATCTCGGCTCATTGCAACCTCCACCTTCCGGCTTCAAGCGATTCTCCTGCCTCAGCCTCCTGAGTAGCTGGGACTGCAGGTGCCCACCACACACCCGGCTAATTTTTGTATTTTTAGTAAAGACAGGGTTTCACCCTATTGGACGGGCTGGTCTTGAACGACTGACCTGGGGTGATCCGCCCATCTCAGCCTCCCAAAGTGCTGGGATTACAGGCGTGAGCCACCGCGCCCGACCACCTCTGTTTCTGACAGAGGAGACTCAGTCTTAAGTGCCAGCATCAGGAGAGTCCATTACCTGAGTGAATGTGGAAGGAACCAAGCCAGTTCTCAGCAAACTAGGGAGCCTCTTGCATTAGTAACACTGGCTGCCTCTGGGGAACGGGGGAGGGGGAACGTTGTTTTTCACTGACTATTCTTTTGCACCTTTTAAACTTTGAATCATATAAGTATTCCCTAGTGAAAATATTTTAACCTAAATCAGCTGAGCATACTGCTAGGTTCAGGGTGGGGGAGGAAGCCTATCTCTTGATAGCATGCATGTAAGTGTGACCTCGAAATTGGCTCCGTCCACCAAAGCTGGCCTCTTTCCCCTCAGAACCAAGGCTTTCCAAACGTCACTGTGCACACAAATCACCTTGGAATCTTGTTGAACCACAGGTTCCGATTTAGGAGGAGGAGGGCGGGGCCTGGGACCTGCATTCCCAGCAGGCTCCAGTCTCTGGACCCCACTTTAACTAGCAGGGCTCAGCCGAGCACGGTGGCTCACGCCTGTTAATCCCAGCACTTTGGGAGGCCGAGGCGGGCCGATCACCTGAGGTTAGGAGTTCGAGATCAGCCTGGCCAACATGGCAAAACCCTGCCTCTACTAAAAGTACAAAAATTAGCCAGGAGTGGTGCCATGCGCCTACAGTCCCAGCTACTTGGAGGCTGAGGCAGGAGAATGGACTGAACCCAGGAGGTGGAGGTTGCAGTGAGCCGAGATCGTGCCACTGCACTCCAGCCTGAGTAACAGAGAAAGACTCCGTCTCAAAAGAGAAAAAAAAGCAAGGCTGTACAGCGATGGAGGGGAGACCAAAGCTGAGGGGCGCAGACGGTAGGTGTGGCTGGGGCACAAGTGGGGGACAGAGAGAGGGAAGCAAGGGCCTCCCTAACTCAGCCCGTTTACACCTCATGGGTGGCACCATCCTTGATCTCATTAGCACTTCTGGTCCAGCCTCTGAGGGGAGCAAGAGGGAAGCCCGGCAGTGCCAACGCAAATGCACCTCCCATCCGGGCAAATGCACCTCCCATCCGTATCTCCCCCAGCTTCCTGAGGCTGGGGGGAGTCCGACGGAGCAGAGGCCTCCCTGCCTCCCCTTCCCCGTCTTACCTAGACTCCCCCTGGAGCTGGCTTCTCCTCCTAAGAGCCAGCTGCCCCCTGCCTCCCGATTGGTCCAGTCCTTTCCCGCTTGCCTCCATGGCCACCTTTAAATTTTATCCTTGGGCAAGACCAAATGTCCAAGAGCTTTCTCTGAGCAACCTTCATTCTCCGCAGGGATTTCTGCAACTCTGCTAGAGGCTAGAGGAAGGCCAGCGGGAGCGGCCGGGCCTGGCTGTGACGTCTCTGTTGGCTTTGGAGGAATTACACACAGGCCCTCTCCCTGACGGCAGGTCAGCGTCTCGTTTAAGCACCTCTCGGACGGGGCCCGGCACACAGCATGCATGGATACGTGTGAGCGAAGGAGCAGGGGTGGTTCAGAGAAGATTAAAACACTCTAGTTCCACTGAGGCCCTGGCCTGCCCCTTTCCCTGGACACCTGCTCCAGGGACTCCTTCCAGCTCTGAGCCCCTCTGGCCGTCGGGAGGCTCCCCCTCCTCACACAACGAAAGCTTGCAGCAGGATCCCAGGGTGCAGGAGAGAGGGCCTGGAAGCCCGTCTCACGCAGGCACAGACTCCTCTTCCCAGTTCAGAGCTGCGGCTGGTTCTGGCCCCAGCGTCTCCGGCGACACTGATGGCAGCCGACAGCCCCGGCTACGTCTCCACCATCTTCGGGCTCTGCCGCTGCTCCTGCTCCGCCTGTGCCTTCCGCAAGGGGCCCTGACCTGTGTGTGGGCGGGAGGGGCGCACAGGGCAGAGGGCTGTTGGAGCCAGAGGGTGGGCTGGCCTCAGCAGAGCTCTCGGCAGCACCGCAGGCCGACGGAGCGTTCAGAGCGCGCAGTGTGCCAGGGCTCCTGCGGAAGCCGAGCACGCGGAGACGCTCGGGCAGAAGGCCCTGGAGTCGCCCCGGGAAGGAGCAGCGGGAATGGCCGCGGCAGCCGGAGCCTGGGCCCGTGAGTCCGGAGCCGCCCACAGCCGCAGCGAGGCTCAGCCAAGACGAGCCAGGTGGCCGGGCTTCCCGCTTGCTCACAGTAGGAGCCCAGGTGGGCGCTCAGGAAGGGATTGCTCAGGGAGCACAGGAGGGCTGCCCGGCCCTGGGCCTGCCCCATCCGGACCCCCAGCCTCCAGCCCCTTCCCCCCCCCCGCTGCAGCCCCTGCCTCCCTCTCCCCCTCACTCCTCTCCATCCCCCGTCTGTTTCTCGCTCCTCCCCCTGCCTGGGCCCAGCTCCCAGCTGGACGCTGCCAATCCCTGAACTGGCAAGGAACGAAGCTGGGGCCGGGGCAAAGGCCATCCAGGGGTGTGCTTTACAAGAGAGTCCCAGAAGCCCAGTCTGACTGAGCAGGAGGTGTCCAGCCCCACTGGGAGGGGAAAAACGGAAAACGAGGCAGAGAGGGCGAGGCACCTGCTCACCGCGCAGGCACACGGCGAGGCAGACGAAGAGCAGGCCCCGGCCAGGCCCCGACCCAGCCAGGTGCCCCCGCGCAGGCTGAGCCGCATCTGCAGAGAAGCCGGTGCCCGCAGGAAGCACGGCCCGAGGACCCCGTGGCAGCACGGCCAGTACCCTCCCCAGGAGGCAGGGGCAGCCCCAGAATCGCACACAGAGGAGGGACGGAGCGGGGTGGTCATCTGACCGCAGCGTGGAGATACTCGGCGAAGGCAGAGACTCAGGAGACCCACATCCTACACGCACTGTGGGATGCAGACCAGCTCTGCATTCACCAGCTGTGGGACTTGAGAGCACATTTCTGAGCCTTTCTGTGCCTCAGTTTCCTCATTCATAAAATGGGGGAGATACTGATGTCCACCTCAGGTTGCTTAAAGAGTTAACATATATGCCGGGTAACGGCACTATCGTCTGAGCGCTGGCACGGCACGGCACGCACCCCTGGCCATCCGGGGACTCGGCAGCTAAGGGGACCAGTTCTCGGGCTCCCTGCCCAGCAGCGCCTCACCTGCTGGGCTGCAGGATCTGCGCGCACACGGAGCCATTCCCCTTCTGGCCGCTGCTCCCACGGTCTGCCTGGGGTGGCTCCTGCAGCCCCTGCTGCTCCGGCATCCCCAGCAGCCCCGGCCCAGATGTGAGCTGCTCAGACAGCCCCAGCCCCGATGCCTCGTCCTCGGCCTCCTGGGAACTGTCTTCTAGGCCCCTGGAGGAAACACAATCTGTTAACCGGGATGGCCCTGCATGGCGCCTCCGAGACTGGGGCCTGGAAGAATCCCTGCCCTGCAGGCCCCCTGCGTCCTCCAGCAGCACACTGAGGACTGTGGGTGGGGCTCAGCCTGCGGCCAGGCTCGGGGCGCACCCTACAACCTAGGGCTGGGGTTCAGGCCGCAGCTGGGCTTCCATCAAGGAGAGTGTCACAGGTGGCCCCTACACCCACTGTCCCAGGCTGTGGGGGCACCGAGCGAGTACTAAGGTGTCTGTCCCAATTCCCATTCTGATCACCGCGTCTCCAGAAAGCCTTCCCCAAAGGCCACAGCCACAACCCCTTCCCTCCCCCTCGCACCCAGTCATCGGGGTTCCCCACCCAAGCCGCACTCTACGCTCTCAACACACACCCTACCCAACTCATGGCCCAGGAAACTGCCGCCAAAGAAAATGCCCGTTTTTCCTTTCCTTTACCACTCAGCATCCCTCAACCCCAGACACCAGAACCACCAAGTCCAAGAACCCCCAAACAGAAGTGCTGCAGACACCACACCATCCATAAACCACCTCTCTCATCCCCCAGAGAGAGAAGCCGGGGCCGAGCAGGCCTGGGACAGGTCCAGCATCAGGTGGAGACTGAACTCCGCCTCCCGCTGTGCCCTCTCCTTCCACGGCTGCCGAGGCCCAGTCCAGTTCTGTGGAGCATGGACTCCAAACGCTCCTCCTCCCCCCGGCCTTCCAGCCCCTGCCACCCACCCCCACCGCCCACATCAAATCAGGGTAAAGGCTGGACGCCAGCGGGACGCTCCACGTGGCTGCCCTCAGCGGAGCTCACCTCACTTCCTCGTACTTCTTGTCGCGGTAAAAGTCTCTCTTTTTGATGAGGTAGATGAGAACCAGGTCGCAGAAGAAGCCCCCTGCAAAAGAGTTGAGGGCCCAGATTCAGAATCCCAGGCTCCCGGGAGCCCTGGCCATTTGGATTCGTCCCCTTCGTCCCCTTTGACCCTGTAACAGCCCGTAAGGGAGGCGCCACTGTCCCCACTTAACAGATGAGGAAACTGGGCTCAGGAAGGGGCGTCCTTGTCCGAGACCACAAAGCGGGTCCATGCTGGAGCCCGAGCTGGACTGGAGCTCCCGGATCCCTCAGGCCAGGCACTTTGACCCCACACCACCCAGACCCTACCCAATTGCTCCTTCAGCATGTTTGCTGCGCACCCACACGTGCCAGGGACTGCACTAGGGTACAGGGGGGATCTGGACTAGAGAGACCTTCTGGGGATTCTCCCTCTGGTGCAGGAGACAGGTGTGTCAATTACGACCCAGGCAGGACTTGACTCAGCCTGGGGAAGGTCCCTCTCTGTCCTTAAGGACTGAATAGGAGTTTATACGAGACTAAGATACAGAAGGGCGTTATGAGGGTGCAACAGCCTCTGCCCCGGGAAGCCGGCCAGTGCGGGAAGAGTGGGAGGTGGTGGATGGGGGACCGGCCTGCGGGCTCCTTAGGATGCTTCCGGGGCATCGGTCCCCATCCTTTAGGCGTGGCAGAGGCACCAGGCCAGAATGTTGGCATTTAGAAAGGTCCCTGTGGTAGTCAGTGTGAGGCGGGTTGGAAGGGTTCTAATAAAGACACTATGGTGCCTGTCAAAGACAGATGATGGGGGGCCGGGCAGGGTGGCTCACGCCTGGAACCCCAGCGCTCTGGGAGACCGAGGCGTGCGGATCACCTGAGGCCAGGAGTTCAAAACCAGCCTGGCCAGCACGTTTATATAAAAATATAAAAATTAGCCGGGCATAGTGGCAGGTGCCTGTAGTCCCAGCTACTCGGGAGGCGGCGGTAGGAGAATCGCTTGAACTCAGGAGGCGGAGGCTGCAGTGAGCCAAGATTACGCCACTGCACGCCAGCCTGGCCACAGAGCAAGACCCTGTCTCAAAAAAACAAAACAAAACCAACCAAACAAACAAAAAGAAAAATGATCGGTGAACGACCCCCGCTCGGCCCCTCCCTCCTGAGCAGGGGCCCTCAGACCAGAGCAGGCCACGCAGCTGCCCGTCTCCTCCAGCAGAGGGCGACTCCACCCACAGGCAGGGTGGGCTGGGGCCTGAAGGACGGAGCTGGGTGGAGGTGGGGGGTGCTGGCGGATGGGCCGACGAGGAATCCTGCCCCCGACCCTGGGTGCTGCACAACATCCCCCAGATCCCAGAAGTGTTGTTTACCAACTCCCTGCTCCCCCAGAGACCACCCCCACCCCTAAGCCTGACCACCAGCTCTTCCTGCGCCATCACCTCCAGTTCACGGGTCTGTCCCCAGAGGCCCTGTGCTCACATTTTACTCACATCACAAGAAAATGATGACTGGGCCAGGCGAGGTGGCTCACGCCTGTCATCCCAGCACTTTGGGAGGCCGAGGCGGGCGGATCACCTGAGATCAGGAGTTCAAGACCAGCCTGTCCAACATGGTGAAACCCCATCTCTACTAAAAATACAAAAATTAGCCAGGCGTGGTGGTGGGCACCTGTAATCCCAGCTACTCGCAAGGCTGAGGCTGGAGAATCGTTTGAATCCGGGAGGTGGAGGTTGCAGTGAGCTGAGATTACACCACTGCACTCCAGCCGGGGGGGGACACAGAGCGAGACTCTGTCTCCAGAAAGAAAGACAGAAAGGTGTTGGGGGCAGGAAGGAAGGAAGGAGGGAGGGAGGGAGGGGGGAGGGAGAGAGGGAAGGGGAGGGAGGGAGCAGGGAAGGAAGGAAGGAAGGAGGGAAGAAAAAAAGGAAAGAGAAAGAAAAGAAAAAAAAGGAAGAGCGAGCTGGCTGAAGCTGGGCCCTCTCTAAGAAAGTAACAGACACAAAGATCCAGGCCCTTCCCAGTGCTCCCTGCAGTTAGGGATCCATGTGGGGCTACTTTCCTCGACCCCCTCCCAGGAGCGTGGTCTCTCTCAGTCCTGGTACAGGACACAATTTTCCCCACCTCAACAAAAGTCACCCCAGGTCCCGATGGACTCTGCCAGTGGGGCTGTTTTGCGTCCACAGGCGGCAGAACGAGGGAGGAGGCTGCTGGAAACCTGGGGAAAGGGACCTGCTGGGATGGGCACCAGCCACCCACTGACAACTGCCCTGGCTTTCAGAACCTCCGGCAGGACCAAGGGGCAGAGCAGACTCAGGATGCCCCCTCCCTGCCCTCAGCCACTTGCCTCCTCTCCTGCGAGTGCCCCTTGGCCCCGCTGAAGGCCACCCCTCACAGGGCCGTCTTCCCTGCCTCTCAGTCTTTGAGTCGGCTGGCTCTCAGCCAGCTGGGATTTTGCTTCCCAGAGGGTATTTCTGGTCATCACAACTGCAGGGGAGAGTGCCCCTGGCATCTCGTGGGTAGATGGAATCCCAGCATTTTGGGAGGGTGAGGCAGGCAGATCACCTGAGGTCAGGAGTTCAAGATCAGCCTGGCCAACATAGTGAGACCTCCATCTCTACAAAAAACTTAAAAATTAGCCACGCGTGGTGGTACACGTGCAGTCTTGGCTACTGGGGCGGCTGAGGCGGGAGGAATGCTTAGCCCAGGAGTTCAAGCCTGCAGCGAGCCATGCTCACGCCACCGAAGTCCAGCCTGGGCAACACACAAGACCCTGTCTCCGAAATCAACATCCTCAGGGTCTGGGAAAATATACAGTATTAGACTGGAAAAGTATGAAATATAAAACAGAAAACAAACAGAAACATCCTGCGACACCCAGGACTGCCCTCTGTGCACTGTGGAAGGTTTCCAGGCACTTCAGAGGAGGTGCTTAAGCCCACAACAAGAAATTATCTGGCCCAAAAAGTCAGCAGCACCCAGGTCAGAACCTGCAGCCTAACCCTGCCCTCTTTTAGCAGAAGTAGAGGTGGAGACTTTAGAAGCTCGGGGACTCCTGTGGGGAACCCGGGGACATCCCAGCCATGCCCTGGCTGGGGACTGACCCAAAGCCACCCACAGCTCCAGAGCTACAGGCAGATGCCCCCCTGCTGTGGGAAAGCGACTCAGGCTGTGGCTGCTACCTGGGGACCGCTGGCAGGGCGTGTACCCCCAGAAAGCCCTCTTTCCCATGCCCACTCTGTTCTTGCCAGCTCTGGTTCTTTCTGGGGGCACTGGGAGACGTTTCTCCTGAGCTGCGCCTCCCTCTCCCTGCCATGCTGCCACCAGGACAGAGGGTGGGGAAGCGGGGGAGGGAGGGGGAGGTACTCACAGCACCCATGAGCGCCACCCCAGAGCCCAGGTTGATGATGGTGGGGGATGATGCTGAACTTCCCTGCCTGGAAGATAGAGACAGGCGAGTCCATGAGGCTGGGTGGACAGCGGGGTCCCCAGGGCCCCTCCCAATGTCCCGCGCCCCACCCTGCACTGCCTCAGAACAGGAGAACCCACACACACCTTGCCGTTCACCATCACATCGAAGCGGACCCCGTAGGCTTTGATCAGGGTGCGGACTCCACCCCGGCTGCATCTCGGTAATATTTGGCAAATCTGAGGGAGACAGGGCCGGGGGAGGCCTCAGCCTGCCTGGCCTTCCCTCTTTGGGCAGCACAGATGCATCTGCTCTGGGGACTTAGTAGGACTCCTGGGACTCTGACTCTCAGCAGCCCCAGGAGAGGCGTGCAGACCCTCTGACTGAGCCAAAACCAAGACTCATCCAGCTCTGAAATCCCTGCCAGACATTCCCCCGAGGAGCAAGGCTTTCCTGCCCTACTCTGGGCAACCCCAGGGTTGCCAAAGCCCTGGTGGAAAGAATGCAGCAGAGGCAGCAAGCCTCAGCATCACGGAGAGAACAGGCGAGAACACACACTCTTCTCCCCCCAAGGCACCCCCAGCTTCGGTCGCCGGCCACTCTGCTGGGGTCCCCACCTCTCCTCGGCCATCTGTCCCTGCACCTCCTGCTCTGACGCCCACCCCCAGGAAGGGGTCTCATCGTGCTGGCACCCGGAGGAGTGCCACTGATCATGGTCAGGTCACAAGGGGGCACAGGCCGAGGTTACCTGAAGTTGTACCCGGAGGAGACAGACTTTGAAAGCTTATTGTCCAGACGGCTAAAAGAATAGTGAGGGTGGCACTCAGAGGCGGCTTTATCAAGATCACAGTTCCATTCAATATTAATTCCTATCACACCACCCTTGATAAAGAGAGACAAGGGTCAGCTTTCCGGAGACAGACACTGTTACAGGCTGGCCCTTCGCCAGCGCTGGACGAGAGGAGGTGCTCAGGCATGAGGTCAGCCCCTCGAGACCCCCGCCGGGAGGCTTAGTTCCACCCATGGGGTGGCTGAGAACACCCCATCGCCCAGCCCCGGGTCTGCCTTCTTCATTCTTCAGGGGCAAGGGAGCCACCCAGGGTGAGCCTCTCCTCTGGACAGGCACCTCACACTCCAGCCAGGATGTGCCAACGGGCTCCATGTGGCTCCCCTTCAGCGGAGGCCCTGAGGACTCAGAACTCACAGCAGATGCTGAGTGTGGCCCTCACTGAGTGCCCATGGCCTGAGCGCTGCCGCAGCCTGGCTGGGTCACAGCCGATTCTGAAAACAGTGCGTCCCTGGGGGCAGGTGACTTTGCAGGGCCACCCTCTCCCCCAGGAGTCCCCGTCCACATCCCCTCCTCGCTGCAGAGCCCGGCCCAGAGCACCCAGGCCCTCCGGGAGGGCTCACCGCTTGCACAACACCCACCTCCAGGGCCATATCCTGGAAGTCGCTCCCCGCCCAGCGGATCACAGAGCCCAGGCGGAAGATGGGACAGTAGTGGTTCTTGGGGCCAAAGCGGCAGGATTTCAGGAAAGCTCTGTCCTTGGTGTCCATCACGTTGCTCCTGGGTGCAGGCCACGTGCAGCGGAGAAATGAGGTGGGACTCCATGTTCCCGGGCCTGGCCAGGAGTCACAAGGTCCCTGGCCCGACCTGGGTCCCAACAGCTCCCCCAGCAGCACCCTCCTTTACAGCAGGGGGAGGGGCGCCCAGCGTCCCCCACCATTTGTTCACACACAGACATCACACACGTGCACACACACACACACACCCCAGGCATGCCCCATCATGCACAGACCCAAGGAGGCCCAGCCCCGAGCCCCCCACAGTCATGCCCACATACTTGGAGAAGTTGAATTTGGGGAAACGGATGTAGTTCTTTATGAAAATGGTGAAGTCCTCGGCCTCCTTCAGGAACGGCTCCCTAAAACCAACCCAGAACAGCCTGTCCAGGAGGCCCCGCCCCGTGTCCCTCCCCCCAGGCCTGGGCCAGTGCGGCCGTTCCTTGGGTCCCCTGGAGCCTCTGCCCAAAGACAGTTAATTTGCTCATGCTGGGGAGGTCTTCGGACCTTGCTGGAACAGCCTGACTTCTCCCTCAGCACACGGCTCCCAGGGTGGGCAGGTCTCCACCCGCAGGCTGGGACCCACTGCACGGGGCTAGGAAACTCCCTGGGGCCCCGGGGCTGCAGCCACTCACGCCGGCCTGGAGCGTGTCTCCAACGGGCACCAGGCAAAGATTTCACAGGTGCCTCTGGTCGAGTTCTCTCTCCACAGGCAGCGGCCGGTCTTCACCCCTGCAGGGTGGGACGGATCAGTGCCAGCAGCCTCCCACTCCGGGTCCTCCTTCGGCCCCGGCCACTACAGGCCCTCACCATTTCCAGCTGTGACCGCCTCTCCTGGGTGACACTCACTGTCCTCGGAGCACGCGCCATCAGGAATGTCTTCCTTCTGCCAGGAGAGAAGGGGCACCTGGACTGGGGGGTTCCCCAGCTCAGAGCCAGGCCCCACTCCAGGAGTTAGAACAGGGGTTCTTCTGAGGCCTGGGCCACGCACTCTTTGAGAACCTGCTTCTCCCCCACACAATGCCGGAACCACGCGTGGGCGCACACAGCCTCCCGGACCGGACTGGAGAGACACGTCTGCTTCGGAAGAGTAGACCCAACCACTGCCGGCGGCTCTCCCACCCCCCACGCCAGGGCCCCTCGCCAAATCAAACCTCAGCACAGACGTTCTGCCGCTGGTTGGGGGTCATGATCAGGTTGGTGACCACGAAAAAGACGTTCTCTCCCTAAGGAACCAGAGAGGCACTAAGGAACCTCCTCCCGTCCTCTTAAGGATCACCCACTTCCCAGCTACTTGGAAGAGGATGGACCTGGGAATTGGAGATAATGGGGCCACAAAATTGGTGGACCCCGCCGGGTCCAGTGGCTCATGCCTCTAATCCCAGCACTTTGGGAGGCTGAGGCAGGTGGATCACGAGGTCAGGAGATCGAGACCATCCTGGCCAACACAGTGAAACCCCATCTCTACTAAAAATACAAAAAATTAGCCGGGCATGGTGGCAGGTGCCTGCAGTCCCAGCTACTTGGGAGGCTGAGGCAGGAGAATTGCTTGACCCTGGGAGGCGGAGGTTGCAGTGAGCCGAGATTGCGCCATTGTACTCCAGCCTGGGCAAGAGAGTGAGAGTCTTTCCCAAAAAAAAAAAAAAAAATTGGTGGACTCTGCCCATCTGCTCATGGACCCCACCGTCCCCAAGCAGAGGTCCTCTGATAGATCTGTTCCAGGCTCACAGACCCCAACTGCCCCCAAGATCTGGGCCCAGGTCTGGGAGAAGTAGGGGCAGTGATAAGGCTGCCCCAGCCCCGGCCCAGGCCAACTGTGAACAGGCTGGGGAGCTCTTCCCCCGAGGCAGTGGCATAGGAGTGGGCTTCTCTGTGCCAGGCCACCTGACTCACAGTGACCTGAAAGTTCTCTGGGTCCCATTTGTCCTCAACAGACTCAGACAGAATAGAGGGGTCGCACGTGGCACAGAAAAGAGGGCAGGGGTTTGGCCTGGGAGGCAGGGTCTGGACAGGGCCACTGTCTGAAGACTCTGGCAGTTGTTGGGCCAAGGGAGACCATGGATGGGAGTCCCTGGGCATCCAAGAAGCTTCCCGTGTGACCCACGAACCAGGCCAGCCCTGCTAGCCCTGGCCACAGTCCTTGGAGGGGGACTCAGACCTGGGGTGGGATGACGTAGTCGGCGACGTCCCAGAGCCGCTCCCCGAGATCCGAGGTGTTGGTGAAGGCCACACCCTTGACTTTGGTGATGACAGCGCTCTGCAGGGAGGTGTCCACGTCTTGGTAACCCTTCTTTATCAGGAATACCCATCTGTGGGAAGGGGGACAGTGGGGGCATCAGCCACACAGCTGCCTTCGAGGGAGCTTCCCCAGGCCTGGGGTGGGGTGGGAGTCACAGCAGCGCCTAGGTGAGCGGGGGGCAGGCTACGGCTCCTGGGGAGGGCCCACAGCCCCCACTGCTGCCTGAAACCCAGTCCCGCAAGCAGCAGAGGTGACAAGCAACGCCAGACGTGGGGCGTCTAAAGAGGCAAAGACCACTGTCCACTCAAAAGCCCCCAGTGGACAAGCCTGCGCTGAAACCAGCTCAGCCACATACTGGTTTGGTGACCCTAGGCAAGCCAATTTCCCATACATCCCTCTGGGGTTGTGGGGTGGTTAGTTGAAATGGTGCCTAACCTGAAACCAATCATGAGGAGACCTCAAACAAACCCAAACCAAGGGGCTTTCTACAAAATCAGAGCACAGGCCAGGTGTGGTGGTTCTCGCCTGCCACCCCGAGCCCAGGCGTTTGAGACCAGCCTGGGCAACACAGTGAGACCCCATCTCTAGAAAAAATAAAAAAGTTATCCAGGAATGGTGGCACCAGCCTGTCATCCCAGCTACTCAGGAGGCTGAGGTGGGAGGATCCCTTGAGCCTGGGAGGTCGAGGCTGCAGTGAGCTGGGATTGTGCCACTGCACTCCAGCCTGGGTGACAGTGAGACCCAGTCTCAAAAACAACAACAGGCCGGGCGCAGTGGCTCACGCCTGTAATCCCAACACTTTGGGAGGCCAAGGCAGGCGGATCATGAGATCAAGAGACTGAGACCAGCCTGGCCAGCATGGTGAAACCCCATCTCTACTAAAATTACAAAAATTAGCAGGGCGTGGTGGCGGGCGCCTGTAATCCCAGCTACTCGGGAGGCTGAGGCAGGAGAATCGCTTGGACCCGGGAGGCGGAGGTCACGGTGAGCCGAGGTCGCGCCACTGCACTCCAGCCTGGCGACACAGCGAGACTGACAACAGCAAAATGATAAAATGCGAGTACAGATCCCACGCTTTTCACACCAAAAACAAAGAAAAAATAGGTAAGTGGGACTTCATAAAAATGTAAAGCTTTCATGCCTCAAAGGACACACTCAAGAGAGTGAAAAGAGCCCACAGAATTGGAGGAAGCATCTGCAGTGATGTATCTGGTGAGGGTTTAGTGTCCGGAATATTTAAAGAACTCTCAGAATTTAGCAATAAAAAGGCACATAATCCTATTTTAAAACAAGCAAAGGATTTTAATAGACATTTCTCAAGAAAAAGATATACAGACCGGGCGTGGTGGCTCATGCCTATAATCCCAACACTTTGGGAGACCGAGGTGGGCGGATCACCTGAGGTCAGGAGTTCAAAACCAGCCTGACCAACATGGAGAAAGCTCGTCTGTAGTAAAAATACAAAAATTAGCCAGGCGAGGGGGTGGGTGCGAGTAATCCAAGCTACTCAAGAGGCTGAGGCAGGAGAATCACTTGAACCCGGGAGGCAGAGGTTGCCGTGAGCCGAGATCGTGCCATCGCACTCCAGCCTGGGCAACAAGAGTGAAACTCTGTCTCAAAAAAAAAAAAAGCCACACACACACACACACACAAATGTCTAATTAAGCCTATAAAAAGACGCTTAACACCATTGGTCGTTAGGGAAACGCAAATCAAAACCACAATAAAACACCACTTCATTCCCACTATGGTAGCTATAATCTTTTAAAAACTCTACAGAAAACAGGTGTTGATGAGGTTGTGAAGAAATTAAAACCCTTGTACATGACATCACTGACAGGGTTGTAAAACAAGGTAGCTACTGTACACAACAGTTTAGCAGTTCCCCAAAAGGTTAAGGATAGAGTCACCACATGAGCCGGAAAATTCCCAAGAGATTGAAAACATGGGCCAGGTGTGGTGGCTCACGCCTGTAATCCCAGCACTTTGGGAGGCTGAGGCAGGTGGATCACCTGAGGTCAGGAGTTAGAGACCAGCCTGACCAACATGGTGAAACCCCATCTCTACTTAAAAAATACAAAAATAAGCCAGGCATGGTGGCACATGCCTGTAATACCAGTTACTCCAGAGGCTGAGGCAGGAGAATTGCTTGAACTCCAGAGGCGGAGGTTGCAGTGAGCTGAGATCACGCCATTGCACTCCAGCCTGGGCAACAAGGGTGAAACTCCATCTCAAAAAAAAAAAAAAAAAATTAAAAATTAAAAAATTGAAAATATATCGACACAAAAAACTTGTACATGAATGTTCTTAGCAGCATTACTACTTTTTTTTTTTTTTGAGAGAGTCTCTGTCGCCCAGGCTGGAGTGCAGTGGCGTGAGTAGCTGAGGTTACAGGCACCTGTCACCACACTCAGCTAATTTTTTGTATTTTTAGTAGAGACGGGGTTTCACCATGTTGGCCAGGCTAGTCTTGAACTCCTGACCTCAAGAGATCCACCCACTGCGGTCCCCCAAAGCGCTGGGATTACAGGCGTGAGCCACCGTGGCCAGCGGTGTGGAAACCACCCAAATTTCCATCAGCTGATGAATGCATGACCAAAATGTGGCAGCCCCACGGAGTGGGACGGTATTCAGCCACAAAAAAGAATGGAGGTCTGACAGATGCCACAAATGGGAGAGCCCTGAAAACGTTACACTAAGTCAAAGAAGCCGGAAGAAAAGGCCGCATACTATACAACTGCATTTGTAGGAAACATCCAGAATAGGCAAATCCATAGAAACAGAAACTAGATGAGTGATTGCCAGGGACTAGGGAAACCCTCACTGACGGTAACACACACAAGATTCGTTTGGGGGTGATGGAAAAGTTCTGGAATTAGACAGTGGTGATGGTTACAACCTTGTAAATGTACTAAAAAGCACTGAACTGCATCATTGGAAATGGTTACAATGGTGAATTTTACTTCAATCAAAAAAATGATTTAGGCCAGGCACAGTGGCTCATGCCTATAATTCCAGCACTTTGGGAGGCCGAGGCAGGCAGATCACCTGAGGTCAGGAATTCGAGACCAGCCTGGCCAACATGGTGAAACCCCGTCTCCACTAAAAAATACACACACACACACACACACAAAATTAGCCAGGCGTGGTGGCAGGCACCTGTAATCCCAACTACCCGGGAGGCTGAGGCAGGAGAATCGCTTGAACTCGGGGCGGCGTTGCAGTGAGCTGAGATCGCACCACTGCATTCCAGCCTGGGCGACAAAGTGAGACTCTGTCTTAAAAAGAAAAAAGTGATGTAAAAAATCCTGTACTCTTCCAAAAACGTCAATATCCTGAAACCCAAAGACAGACTGAGAAGCAGTCCCAACTAACGGAGACTCAGGAGACGACACTAAGTGCACGCATGCCTTCAGACCTTCCTGTGCTAGAATGGTAATTATGGGGACAGTCGCAAACTGTCTAAGGTTAGAT
Source organism: Ateles fusciceps (assembly GCA_036589455.1). Classification (NCBI taxonomy): domain Eukaryota; kingdom Metazoa; phylum Chordata; class Mammalia; order Primates; family Atelidae; genus Ateles; species Ateles fusciceps. The sequence continues at coordinate 3,294,455 of JAZHEH010000751.1, forward strand.
AATACTGCTTAATGTTAAGTTCATGTTTTTTCTTTTTTTCTTTTTTTTTTTCTGAGACAAGTCTTGCTCTGTCACCCAGGTTGGAGTGCAATGGAGCGATCTCAGCTCACTGCAACCTCCGCCTCCTGGGTTCAAGCAGTTCTCCTGCCTCAGCCTCCCAAGTAGCTGGGACTACAGGCACGCGCCACCATGCCTGGCTAATTTTTTGTATTTTTAGTAGAGGCGGGGTTTCACCACGTTAGCCAGATGGTCTCCATGTCCTGACCTCGTGATCCGCCTGCCTCTGCCTCCCAAAGTGCTGGGATGACAGGCATGAGCCCCACGCCTGGCCAATTTCCTAATTTTCTTTTCCTTTCTCTCTCTCTCTTTCTTTTTTCTTTCTTGCTTTCTTTTTTTTTATAAGATGGAGTCTCACCCTTATTACCCAGGCTGGAGTGCAGTGGTGTGATCTCGGCTCACTGCAACCTCCATCTCTCAGGTTCAAGCGATTCTCCTGCCTCAGCATCCTGAGTAGCTGGGATTACACGTGTGCACCACCATGCCTGGCTAATTTTTGTATTTTTCAAGTAGAGATGGGGTTTCACCATGTTGGCCAGGCTGGTCTCGAACTCCTGACCTCAGGTGATCCACCTGCCTTGGCCTCCCAAAGTGCTGGGATTACAAGTGTGAGCCACCGTGCCTGGCCGCCGATCTCCTAATTTTAATACTTGTACTTGGTTGAATAATTCCTGCTTTCCCTGCCGTATGAGGACACAGAGAGAGGGTGGCCATCTGCAGGACAAGGAGAACCGGACCATGCTGCCACCCTCATCTCAGACTTCCGAATCCAGGACTGTGAGAATTAAATTTCTATTGTTTCAGCCAAAGCAGCTTCATTCATTCATTCCCTCGTTCATTTCACATCTATTCCAGAAGCAGGTAAGAGATGCTGGGCCCACCCTCACGGCATCCCCCGACCGACAGCGACGTTAGGCAAACGATCCCCCAAATCAGCCTCATAATTACCCTGTGGGAACGCCAGGGAGGAAGGGAGAGGGAGTTACTAGAGAGCCCAGATCTGGGGGATGAGTGGGTGCTAAGCCAGTGGAGGAGGAAAGGCAGGCCTGGCTGAGGAACAGCACAACGCCTACGAAGCGGCTTGGGTGGGAGGCGGCCGGGGGGCCTGGGGGAGCAGCTCAGACAAGGCGGACTGCTGGGCCCCGGGGCAGAGCCAGCTGTCAGGGCTGCCCTCCCAGGAGGAAGCAGGAGCACTCCACAGCATGTACTGAATGAACGAGGCGCATCCCCAGTGCCCAGCCCACTTCTCTCCCTCCACCTGCTCACCCCCACCCCCGAGGTAGGGCCCAAAGGTGCCTGGCAGAGCAGCCTCCACGAGTTGCCCCCTTGGCTTGCGGAGCCAGCAACTGCCAGGTGGCATGAGGACGGGGGAAGGAGCCTCCCAAGCTGGGTGCAGAGACAGAGGCCTCTGGGCAGGACCCCCAGCTGGACAGCAGAGAGGCTGGCAGCGGGTGGGGCACTTTGACGGGAAGGGAGCTGAGGGCCACACGGGCTGATGAGTTGCTCCAGCCGTGAGTAGGCAGTGACACCCTGTGATTATAAATAACCTGCCGGCGCCTGGGTCAGCTGCCAGGCCGAGGCCCAGGGAGGCTCCTGGGGCGACAGCTGCCACCCAGCCCCCTGGCACCCCCTGCCCCCCCTCCCCTGGCCCTAACAATCTGGGGGCAGCTGCCACATGGAAAGCCTGGTAAATCAAGGAGCCCAGAGGCCCCTGCCCACATCTCATCACCCCAGAGCCAGTGCGGGGAGCGGAGGGCCCCTCTCCACCCCCGACTCCCACACCCAAGCACCCGAAGAGGACCTCAGCCCCAGCAGGCTCACAGACCCCGGCGCCAGGGAAAACCGCGTGCACGCCGGCGACTTCCAGGACCCTGGGGAAGGACGCGGCGGCCGGCACCCGCCCTGCCCCTCCCCCGCCTCCCCCGACAAGTCCGCGGAGAACTCACACGACCAGGTACGCCAGGATGGAGACCTGCAGCAGCCGGTACAGCAGCCCCACCTTCTTGTTCTTGGCGATGACATACTTCTCGGTCTTGTAGTCAAACAGCGACAGGCAGAGCCCCCCGCAGCCCGCCTGCCCCATGGCGCGATCTCAGCCGGGCCCACGTGCGCTCATGGGGAGCCCTGGGTGCCTGCGCGCCCGGCCCGTCTGCGCCAGCCCAGCTGCAGCTCCGGGGCGCGGGGCGGAGAAAACCTGGGCTGGGAGCTGGGCTGCAGGGAGTGCCGGAGCCTCGGACCGCGACCTTGCCGCCACCTTTTCCTCCTCCTCCCTTTTCCTCCTCCTCCTCCTCCTCCCCTGACACACTGACACCCCTGCAGCCTGGGAGCGCAGCCCCGATACACAGGACTGCCTGCGCTGTGGCCCAGCTGAGAGCTGCGATCGCCGAGGAGAGGAAGTGAAAGGGGAGGGGCTCCTCTTTTAAATTTTTTTTTTTTTTTTTTTTTTTGAGACGGAGTTTCTCTCTTGTCACCCAGGCTAGAGTGCAGTGGCCTGATCTCGGCTCACTGCAACCTCCGCCTGCGGGGTTCAAGCGATTCTGCCTCAGCCTCCCGAGTAGCTGGGATTACAGGCATGCGCCACCACGCCCAGCTAGTTTTGCATTTTTAGTAGAGATGTGGTTTCACCATGTTGGTGAGGCTGGTCCAGAACTCCTGACCTCAAGTAATCCGCCCGCCTCGGCCTCCCAAAGTGCTGGGATGACGGGTGTGAGCCACTGCAACCGGCTGGGAAGGGCTCTTTTTAAAGCAAAATCCCCCTTTCTCTTGGGGTCTCAACCAAAGATCTGGTAGCATCGCTTTCTATTAAAAAAAAAAAAAAATCCCCCCTTCTCTCCTCCCAGAGAAATCCCAAAGGGTTCTTCCTATTGACTAGATGGGGAGCTGAGGCCCAGAAGGAAAGGCCTACCGCCCAGGAAGTGGACACACAGGTTTCTTGATTGACCTGGCACCAGATCTCCTGCCAGGGAGATGCTTTCTTGCTCTGTTGATGAGCTGGGGCCCCACACAGGCTGGAAGAGACCAGATGTGTCTCACCCGGGGCTGCCTGTGTCTGCTGTGACAAGTGTGCGTTTCTACTAGTCACAGCAGACACGGGTTTAAAAGCCCACGCTCCTGGGGAGTCAGTGGTCAGGCAGGTTCCAAGTGCCCACAGCATGAAGAACTCTGTCCCACACTCAGGGTGGATGGGGTGGGGTGGGGAGACCCAGGCAGCCCACCCTAGGAGCCTAAAAATATGCCTGGAGCGTGTGCATGTACCAGTTGTCTGGAATGGTTCCCACGTGCAAGAAATAGACCTAATCCATGCAGCTATGACTGCAACCCTCTCAAGACATGGAGGGAAACAGGAGTGGGAGGGGGTGAGGGAGGGCCTCCTGGGGGCAGGTTGAGAACTCCTGGCAGCCACAGAAGCAGGGCCCTGGGTGAGCCCGCATGGGAGGAGCTGTGCACGCCCTTCTTCTGCATCCTGCAATCTGACCACAGGCAGCCCTGTTCCTTTCCCCTAGCCCTGGCCTTCACACACAGAGGCTCCCTTCCCCCAGCCACAGACTCCGGGAATTGGAAGCTCCCCCTGAAATCCACCAGGTACGATTCTAAAGCAAGAGCCCCAAGGAAGGTCTCCAGTGTCCACGTGCCTGGGAATCATTTGGAAGAAAAAGGCCAGTTCCTAGGCCCCATCCCTAACATCTCCTCGGATGGGGCTGGGAACCTGCATTTTGCTCTCAGACTGTCCTTTGGGGAAGCGCGCAACCCAACCGCCGTTTCTTCAGAAAGGCCTGTTCTTATCATTACGCACCAAAAGTAGCCCCCAGCCCCAGCCCAGCCACTTCTACCCCAGTCCCCCACCTTCCCCTCAGAGCACCTGTCACTAGACAACAGGATCTCGTTAGCTTAGTGACCCGTCCCCCGGAAGCTCCCGGAGAGCAGGGGCCTGGCCTTGGACGCCTCTGTATATCCCTGCGCCTGCCTCATAACAGTTCTAGACATATTACTGAATGAAAGGACAAACCTAACACTGATTCTTCTTTTAAACAGAGAAGACATTTTGAGCTGCCACCCTGCCCCAGTCATGACTGAGAATTTATGGGCTAAAGGCACCCTGGCTGTCCTGCCAGCCTCCTCCTCAGCCCCCGGCTAACAGTGCTCTGATGCCCACCAAAGCAGCCGCCACCAGTGATGTCACGCCCGCTCCCGACGGTGCTGCTCCGGGGTGGGGTTAGAGGGAAGGTGGCCTTTCAGAGTCTGGTAGAAGTCGCCGGAATTGCCTCTGCCCTGGAGAACAGCCCCCCGTCAACCCCAGCACAGGGCATCACACAGATTGTGCCACATGGAGTCTCTCCACCCCGCAAAGGGAGCTCCAGGTTTTGTCCTAGGGCCTGTTTGTTCCATGGAGGTGTCTCTAGAGACCAGGTCCTTCGTTTTTCCGGGGGGAGTAAGGAGGGGGTGGGTAAGTGAGGCCCCAGAGCAGAGCCTACCGCTAGCCCCAGTCTAAGGCACTCTGCTGTTCTTGGTTCATCAAACCTTTGTATGCTGCTGGAGAGGCTGAACTACCAGGCGCTTGCCCTCCGTGTCCTGTCTTAACTGCTTTAGAGAAGCGGCTCTGCTCTGACTTGCCCTCCAGGCAGCCGCTCCTGAACTCCGCACGGCACAGCCAAGACCAGGCTGCAACTTCCGACAGACCTTCCCTGAAGCTTTAGAAACCACATGAGGGAAGGCCGGGCGCGGTGGCTCATGACTGTAATCCCAGCACTTTGGGTGGCCAAGGCGGGCGGATCAGAAGGTCAGGAGTTCGAGACCAGCCTGGCCAGCATGGTCCCAGCTACTGAGGAGGCTGAGGCAGGAGAATCGCTTGAACCCGGGAGGTAGAGGTTACAGTGAGCCAAGATCACGCCACTGTACTCCAGCCTGGGCAAAAGAGTGAGACTCCGTCTCAAAAAAACAAACACAAAAAACCCACGAGTGGCATCTAGAGGGGACAGGGCTCTTGGGGACAGGACCAGGCCCATCCTTACCGGGTCCCTTACTGCACAGCCTCACAGACTAGTCCCAGACCCACTGGTGAGTCATGACATCAAATTACTGGGTGACAACCAGTATTAAAAAAATAGACTGGGCACAGGCGCTCATGCCTCTAATCCCAGCACTTGGGGAGGCTGAGGCAGGAGGATCGCCTGAGCCCAGGAGTTTAAGACCCGCCCGGGCAACACAGCAAAACCTTGCCTCTACATAGATATACATATATAATTAGCCAGGTCGGGCACAGTGGCTCACGCCTTTAATCCCAGCACCTTGGGAGGCTGAGGCAGGAGGATCGCTTGAGCCCAGGTGGGTTGAGGCTGCACTGAGCCATTATTGCACCACTGCACTCCAGCCTGGGTGATAGAGACCCTGCCTCTTTAAAACAACTGGCCAGGTGTGGTGGCGCACACCGGCCGTCCCAGCTGCTCGGGAGGCTGAGGCAGGATCGCTTGAGCCAGAGTTCAACGCAGTAGTGAGCATGATGGCAAAAGAAACAGAAAATATTAGTGTATCTTAGAAAGTGTGGGTGTTACGTGAAGCTTTTGTTTCTAGTATGAGTGTCCACACATGGCATAGAGGTGTGGAATATACTTCCTGTGAGTCACAAAATAGTGTGGAAAATACTGACAAGCTGTGCCCCACAGTATCCGCATCTGTCTCCACAGGTGATGCAACTCACCACCATCACAAGCACATGCCAAACACACGTGCCCAGTGGGGGAGATGAGGACTTTGCTATTTACATCTGCATTATTAAAAGTCCAAGTCAGGGCTGGGCGCAATGGCTCATGCCTGTGATTCCAGCACTTTGGGAGGCTGAGGTGGGCGAATCACCTGAGGTCAGGAGTTTAAGACCAGCCTGGCCAACATACATAGTGAAACCCTGTCTCTACTAAAAATACAAAACGTTAGCTGGGCTTGGTGGCGCGTGCCTGTAGCCCCAGCTACTCGGGAGGCTGAGGCAGGAGAATCGCTTGAACCCGAGAGGCGGAGGTTGCAGTGAGTCGGTGCCACTGTACTCCAGCCTGGGCAACAGAGTGAGACTCCGGCTCAAAAAAAAAACAAGTACAAGTCAGGGACGTATCCAAAGCCAAGATGAGTTCTCCACTGGGGAGAAAAATCCCCTGCTGCTTTCGAGTGACAGTTTGGATGTGTGCCCCTCCGAATCTCACGTTGAAATGTGACCTCCCATGTGGGAGGCGGGGCTAGTGGGAGGCGTTGGGTCATAGGTGTGGCTCCCTTAGATGGCCTGGCACTGTCTCCATGATGATGAGTGAGTTCTTACTCTGGTAGTTCACGAGAGAGCTAGTTGTGTAAGAGAGCCTGTCGCCTCCTCCTCTCTCCTGCTCCCCTCTCACATGTGACATGCCAGGTCCTCCTTTGCCTTCCGCTGTGATTGGAAGATTCCTGAGGTCTCCCCAGAAACTCCCGTCACCCCAGTCAGGGGTCCGGGGTGAATGGCTGGTCTTCAGAGCAGGCACAACCCCCTCACTGCCTCACCAATGCACCCCTTCTTCTCCTCCCTCACAGGAGTCCACATCACTCCTGGGTGGGATCACCCGAAGTCAGGAGTTCAAGACCAGCCTGGCCAACATGGCAAGACCCCGTCTCTACTAAAAATAGAAAAATTAGCTGGGCATGATGGCGCACACCTGTAGTCCCAGCTACTCGGGAGGCTGAGGCAGGAGAACTGCTTGAACCCGGGAGGCAGAGGTTTCAGTGAGCTGAGATCGTGCCACTGCACTCCAGCCTGGGTGACAGAGCAAGACTCCATCTCAAAAAAAAAAAAAAAAGCTCAAAAACAAACTAGGCCAGGCCTGTATCGGGGAGATCCCATAAGCACCGAGGCAGAAGCAAACGGCCTCAGCCTATTTCCATATAAATAATGAAGAAAGTAACTGGAAACATAACCGTCGTAGTTATTAGTTATTCACGTGTGACCTTACTCACAGGTGATCCTAATTCCTTTACTGATGCCTATCAGGTCGAAGTGTGAACCTGGGGTGACTTTGGGAAATGAATGACCCTAAGGCAAGTTGCTCTAAGCCCTCTGTCACGCCCGCGTACGGGCTGCTGGAGGGCGTCTCGGCCGTGCGGCAGTGCCAGCCCCGCTGTTTAGCCAGCTAGGGAAGGACACAAAAGGGCCGAGACGTCTCCTTCCTGGGGAAGTTTGGAGAAAACGCCTCTCCAGGCTCTTGTGGTACGGCCTGATGGCTGTCAGGAGGCCCGCAGACATCTGGGGCTTAACTGTCTCTATGTGATGCTGTGCTTCGGCGGTCACGTTCCATGTCCGCTCTCGTGTTCTCCTTCTGCACCTGGCTCCTTTTTCTTAGAAAAGACAATCAGCAATAGTAATATAAATCTTAAATGTTTTAGTTTTTTCTTGGTAAGTGTGGGAAAAGTGCTGATGCATTATGCTCCTCACCTCGCTTCGGGTGCGAGAAATTCCGTGATGTACTTGACCCTATCACTGCCACGCCCTATCCACCCTGCCCCCAGTCTCCGCCACCAAGGCCACGCCCTACCTACCCCGCCCCCAGATTTGCAACTCAGTAAAAGTGAGAGCATCCTGGCATTCGGGGCCACTGGACCCCTGGGCCCAAACTCGCTTCTCTATCTCTGTGTCTTGTGTCTTTTATTTCCACAATTTCTCATCTCCGCATCAGCTGGGAGCGGCTCACAGAACCCTGTAGGGCTGGACCCTATACAGGCCCAGTGGCTTGCACCTACAAGCCCAACATTTTGGGAGGCTGAGGTGGAAGAATCACTTGACCCCCGCAGTTACAGACCAGCATGGATAACAAAGTGAGACTCTTGGCTCTTAAAAAAAAAAAAAAAAAATTTAAAAATTAGCTGGGCTCCTCAGGAGGCTGAGGTGGGAGGACTGCTTGAGCCCAGGAGGTTGAGGCTGCAGAGAGCTGAGATCATGCCACTGCACTCCAGCCTGGATGACACAGAGAGACTCTGTCAAAAAAAGAAAAAGAAAACCTCTCATTTCTCCATGGGATGAGTAGCTTCCCACAGGGGAAAGCGTCAGCTACAGGGGAATTGCCGACAGCATCACTGTGTTCCCAGCAGCAGTCTGAGGTGTCACTTGGTCAAAGACACATGGGTTCCCTCTTCCCCCTCCAGCCCTAGTGAGGGTGAAATAACACCTTCCCCTTAGCCTGAGATTCCAACACACTCCAAAAACATTCTCCACAGAATTAAAGGAAACAAAATAGAAATCAAACAATCCAAAATCCCATAACAAATATGGTTCTCGGAGTAGAGGTTCAGATGTTACTTCCTTTTTTGAGATGGAGTCTCGCTCTGTCACCCAGGCTACAGTGCAGTGGCATGCAACCTCCGCCTCCCGGGTTCAAGGGATTCTCCTGCTTCAGCCTCCCGAGTAGCTGGGATTACAGGCGCTCACCACCATGCCCGGCTAACTTTTATATTTGTAGTACAGACGGGGTTTCACTATGTTGGTCAGGCTGGTCTCAAACTCCTGACCTTGTGATCCGCCTACCTTGGCCTCCCAAAGTGCTGGGATTACAGGCGTGAGCCACCGCGCCCGGCCTCAGATGTCACTTCCTTACGGTGAATTCTATTTCCCACCCCAAAGGAGCAGGAAGGCCTGGAAGGAGGAGATTCGGTAACTCCTAGGGCACGCAAGGAGGCCATTCCAAGATAAGGGGCAGGTGCAGACCCAGCCTCCCACAGAGTCCTGAGGCGCTGGGAGGCCCAGAGGGACAAGCGTGAGAAAGGGTGGTGTGGGAGAGTTTCACCAAGCGCCTCCCGATGCAACCCATCCTCTTCCTGTTGCTGAGGTCCTGCTATGACAAACATATCCCATTAATAGACATTACTGAGCCACCTAAATGGCAGATGCATTATTAATGCCGTTTAAATACAGTCAACGGGAGACAGGACGCCCCTCTCTGCGGGGAGGCGTTTTCCTGTCCATCAGCACCTTGTGTGACCCACCTTAATGCTGGGTTGCTACTCAGCACCCAGCTCCCAATATTTCCACTGAGGAAAACTATGGAGACAGCAAACACTTGAAAGGGCGAAGAGCCAAACCCTAGTGTCCATTGGGCACTAAAAAGGACAAAGATTCAAACTCGCCGGGCGTGGTGGCTCACACCTGTCATCCCAGCACTTTGGGAGGCCAAGGCTGCTGGATCATGAGGTCAAGAGACTGAGACCATCCTGGCCAACATGGCGAAACCCCATCTCTACGAAAAATACAAAAATTAGGCGGGTGTCGTGGCGTGTGCCTGTAATCCCAGCTGCTCAGGAGGCTGAGGTAGGAGAATTGCTTGAACCTGGGAGGCGGAGGTTGCAGTGAACCGAGATTGCACCACTGCACTCAAGCCTGGGTGACAGAGCGAGACTCCGTCTCATAAGAAAAAAAAATGAAATAAAGATTCAAACTCGAGTCAACCAAATCCACTAAGCAGCAACGACTCTACCACAGTTCCTCTTAGAGCTCCAGTTCCCGGCGCTGGTTTCCCCACGTGTGAAATTTCTCACACACATCCACTCCTCTCCACTCTCAGTTCCAGGACTGTGACTGGCCATGACATGAGGAGGAGTGTGAAACCCACGTGTAAAATACCACGTGCGCCCGGTGTGCCTGCGTCTTCCCATGGTTCCTTGTACATGATTCAGATCCAATGGAGGGTCCTACCTGCCTTCCCAACTGCACGGTCCCCCGCTGCACACTCAGCCTCAGCCAGGTTGGCCCATGTGCCTTACCACAGTTTTCACCTTCCAGCCCCCCGCCTCTGCCCAGGCGGGTCTCTCCTCTGTCCATCGTGGCTTCAAGGCTCAACTTACAGGTGTCTGTCTCCTTCAAGAAGCCCTCCTGGCCAGGCATGGGGGCTCATACCTATAATCCAGCACTCTGAGAGGCTGAGGCAGGTGGATCACAAGGTTAGAAGTTCAAGACCAGCCTGACCAAGACGGTGAAACCCCGTCACTACCAAAAACACAAAAATTAGCCAGGTGCGGTGCCAGGCACGTATAATCCCAGCTACTCGGGTGGCTGAGGCAACAGAATCAATTGAACCTGGCAGTTGTGGTGAGCTGAGATCGTGCCATTGCACTCCAGCCTGGGCGACAGAGTGAGATTCCATCTTAAAAAAAGCGGGGCGGGGGTCCTGGATCACACTCCTCCTCCAAATACCCACACAATAAGATCTGTACAATTTGGAGAATTCATTGCACTCTCCCTCGATGTCACAGTTGGGTACATATCTGTCAAGCAGGGGCCAAGCGGGCAGGAAAGGCCTTTACCAGTCTGACCACAGGCCCTACATGAAGTCGGTGGTCACTGAGGCTTGTAGAATGATGAACAAGGAATGAATGAGGCCAGGTGTGGTGGCGCATGCCTGTAATCCCAGCACTTTGGGAGGCCAAGGCAGGTGGATCACCTGAGGTTGGGAGTTCGAGACCAGCCTGACCAACATGGAGAAACCCTGTCTCTACTAAAAAGACAAAAAAAATTAGCCGGGTGTGGTGGCGCATGCCTGTAATCCCAGCTACTCAGGAGGCTGAAGCAGGAGGATCACTTGAACCCTGAAGGCAGAGGTTGTGATGAGCCGAGATCACACCATTGCACTCCAGCCTGGGCAGCAAGAGTGAAACTGCATCTCAAAAAAAAAAAAAGGATAAATGAAATTTATAGTCACCCATTAGCCTGTATAGTTGAAGTGTCTGGGGTAGAGTGACTAAGTGACTTTTATTTTTGTGTGTATATTAATAGATTTCTCTTTTCTTTTTTGAGACAGTGTCTCACCCTGTCACCCAGGCTGGAATGCAGTGGCACGGTCATGGCTCACCGCAGCCTTGACCTCCCTGGGCTCAGGTGATACTCCCACCTCAGCCTCCCAAGTAGCTGGGACTACAGGTATGTACCACACCTATTTTTTTTTAAGACAGAGTCACGCTCTGTTACCAGGCTGGAGTGCAGTGGCACACTCTCGGCTCACTGCAACCTCTGCCTCCCGAGTTCAAACAATTCCCCTGCCTCAGCTTCCTGAGTAATTGAAACTACTGGTGTGCGCCACCATGCCTGGCTAATGTTTTTATTTTTAGTAGAGACAGGGTTTCATCATGTTGGCCAGGATGGTCTCAAACTCCTGACCGCAGGTGATCCACCTGCCTCAGCCTCCAAAACGTGCTGGGATTACACATGTGAGCCACCACACCCGCCTGTAATCTTGATACCAACAGAAATTATATATTCCTGTCACACTACAGCTACCGCAAATATCTCGAAATATAATGTAAGCTTATCACCACTTTGGAGGTAGGGTATAGATCTGTTGCTTTAAGGCATTAAGAAAGATATACATATATCTCTATATACATTTTTTTTTTTGAGATGGAGTCTCACTCTGTCGGCCCAGGCTGGAGTGCAGTGGCACAATCTCAGCTCACTGCAACCTCTGCCTCCTGGGTTCAAGCGATTCTCCTGCCTCAGCCTCCCAAGTAGCTGGGACTACAGGTGCACGCCACTACGCCCGGCTAATTGTTGTATTTTTAGTAGAGACGGGGTTTCACTGTGTTGGCCAGGAGGGTCTCAATCTCTTAACCTCGTGATCCACCCGCCTGGGCCTCCCAAAGTGCTGGGATTACAGGCCTGAGCCACCAGGCCCGGCCTATACATTTTTTAAAACGTTCTGATTATTAGATTTCAATATAATTGATTTTTGTAAACGTTTACTGTTTAAAAATAAGCTGACAGACGGATGGGAACACATGGTAAAGCAAGCAGGAAAATGCACACAGCAGAAACCAGAAACCGTGGGCAGACCGGCGTTCACGGGAAATTCAGCTTCTCTGTATATTTCAACATTTTCATAACACAATGTGTGGGGAAATGTCTGAGAAGGGGTTGCTGGACTGCCAAAAGGATCTGTGGCACACAAAACAGTCAGAAACCCCTAACCTAGAGGTATGGTGTCCTTAACCAGCTAGCCAAGCCAGGCAGGTCTTCATCCGGGAGGCAAAAGACCCCAAGCCCATATCCCAGTTCCACTTAGACTAGCAGCCTTTTGCCAGACTAAGAAACCAAAAACGTTTGCAGAACCAAAGTGAGCCAGTGGTGTTTTCTCTCACTCACCCCAGCACTCCAACCTGCAGATCTCACAACTCCAAAGAGAGGGAAGATCACCCCAAAACCAAAGCCAAGAGCCCGAAAACACCTGTCAGTGCTCTGGGCAGGGCGAGCCCTCTCCCTTGTGGTACTTAGGCAGAGTGTCTTTTAGACAGAGCACCAATGATGACAGCTGCTTCCTAACGCCCACCACCTCATCTGTAAGATGTAGATCCCCCACGCTGGAGAGCACATGGCTCTCTAATCCTATTAAAGCCAAATCACCCGTACATGCACAAAGGCTCAGAAGTTCAGAGGTAGCAATGCACCTCTTCCATCCCAGAAGCAGGGAGCAGTTCAGAAAAAGCTAATGAGAAAATACTAGGGCCATGTTGTTTTAACTGTTTTTAACAAGAAAGAAAAAGTAGCCGGGTGTGGTGGCTCACGCCTGTAATCCCAGCACTCTGGGAGGCCGAGGCGGGTGGATCACAAGGTCAAGAGATCGAGACCATCCTGGTCAACATGGTGAAACGCCGTCTCTAATAAAAATACAAAAATTAGCTGGGCATGGTGGCACGTGTCTATAATCCCAGCTACTCGGGAGGCTGAGGCAGGAGAATCACTTGAACCCAGGAGGCGGAGGTTGTGGTGAGCCGAGATCTCAACACTGCACTCAACACAGCCTGGAGACAGAGCGAGACTCCATCTCAAAAAAAAAAAAAAAAAAAGAAGGAAAAAGAAAAGCACCGAAGAGAAAAAAAAGTTGTCTTAATTCACGGAAAAATACATGGCCTTGCCAGTAATCACAGAAAAGTAAAACTGAAACTGTAATTATATACCCATTAAGCAAACAAATTAAGTAAAACTGGAGATTCCAGCACAAGTTCACGCTGTGATAACCACATAAAGTGGTCCAGTCTTTCTGGAAAGCACTTTGGCACTGCACAGCAATTACAAAAAGTTTTTAACTCCACTCTTGGAAAAAGCTAAAAGAGCTTCTTTACAAATTGTAGAGAGCTGTATAAACGTATGTGATTAATTCCCCCAGGATTACACTGGCCCAAGAGGAAACCTCTATTCCCCGACCCGACCCCAGCATTTAGCAGCACCGCTTACCTTCCGACATGCATTCCTTGAAAATGGCCACAAATGATCACAAACGGCAGAACATGCAACCCTATTCATGCAACCCCTCTCAAAAAACCCTATGTACTTAGATATACATGTACATGAATACTTATAAATGCACAGAATGTGGTTTGGTTTTCTTAATTTTCTTTTTTTTTTTTTTTTTTTTGAGACAGAGTCTTGCTCTGTCACCCAGGCTGGCGTGCAGTGGCGTGATTTCGGCTCACTGCAGCCTTTGCCTCCTGGGATCAAGGGATTCTCCTGCCTCAACCTCCCGAATAGCTGGGACTACTACCCGTCACCATGCCCAGCTAATTTTTGCATTGTTAGTAGAGACACGGTTTCACCATGTTGGTTGGCCAGGCTGGTCTTGAACTCCTGACCTCAGGTGATCCACCCGCCTCGGCCTCCCAAAGTGCTGGGATTACAGGTGTGAGCCACCACGCCCAGCTCAGATTATGGTTTGGAAGGATACATGTTAAACCAGGTCACTTCAGCTTCTGAGGAAGAGCACTGAAGGAAGCAAGGTTGTGACAAAGGCAGATTTTCACTTTTTACTGATTTCACGACGAGAAATGTACCCATATATTACTCATGTAGTTTACAAAATCTCCTTCCACTAATAAAAAACAAAGGCAAGTCAGCAGAAGTTGGGAATTGTCCCGTTAGGTGCGTCCTCCTGAACTCTGCTATTAGGATGACTGCCTGAAGTGATTAAAAGTTACCTGGCCGGGTGCAGTGCCTCACGCCTGTAATCCCAGCACTTTGGGAGGCTGAGGCAGGCAGATCACCTGAGGTCAGGAGTTTGAGACCAGCCTGACTAACATGGAGAAACCCTGTCTCTACTAAAAATACAAAATTAGCCGGGTGTGGCGGCGGGTGCCTGTAATCCCAGCTACTTGGGACGCTGAGGCAGGAGAATCGCTTGAACCTGGGAGGCAGAGGTTGCGGTGAGCTGAGATCGTGCCATTGCACTCCAGCCTGGGTAACAAGAGCAAAAGTCTGTCTCAGAAAAAAAAAAAAAGTTTCCCTAAGCCAGGCACAATGGCACATGCTGTTAATCCCAGCTATTCCAGATTACTTGAGCTCAGGAGTTCAAGTCCAGCCTGGGCAACAAGGTAAGATCCCAGTCTCCAAAAGTGAAAATTTAAAAATTCTAATAAAATTAAAATTTCCTTTGATTCCATGTACTCAATCTGTTCTTGGTTCAAGTAACGGTAAAATTCTGGCACTATTATAATTATGACTAGAACACCCAGAAAATCTTAACCAAATACTCTTCCTTGTAAATGTATTAGAGATGTGCAGAGAATAATGAGCCAGGGTAAATCATTTAAGACTGCTGGAGGCCAGGCACAGGGCTCACGCCTGTAATCCCAGCGGGAGGCCAAGGTGGGCAGATCACCGTGAGGTTGGGAGTTTGAGACCAGCCTGACCCCATCTCTACTAAAAATACAAAAGTTAGCTGGGCATGGTGGTGGGCGCCTGTAGTCCCAGCTACTCAGGAGGCTGAGGCAGGAGAATCACTTGAACTCACAAGACAGAGGTTGCAGTGAGCCGAGATGCCACCGCTGTACTGCAGCCTGGGTTACAGAGCAAGATCCTGTCTCAAAAGACTGCTGGCCTCAGCCATGCAGAGTAACGTTTTCTCATAATCAAACTAGGCATAAATAACGTGAGCAATTCAGGTTTTCACACCTGCTGGTCCCTCTGTCCTTTCTAGGTAGAGAGAGGCCCTATAGCATGACACATTGTCCCCAAATCTATGCAGACTTTACCACTTCCTGTCCCAGGCAGAGGGTGAAAGAAGATGAGAAAGGCCTAGCACCAAAAAGGCATCTTGTAGAAGAAAGAGCAGCTGGGCACGATCATGGGGAAACTTCTCCCTGTGGTTTCTGTTTTCATTTCCCCCAGTATAGGATGGTGAGCGCAGGTACAAATAACCTGTTTCCTCATGGTAACATCTAAATCTTGGAGGCAGTTATTGGAGAGATGAAATCAAGCAGCTGTGAAAACCTAACTTGGTCACGTTACTTAGGCCTAATTCCATTATGAGAAAATCGAAGATCTCGGGGGCAGATCACCCGAGGTCGGGAGTTCAAGACCAGCCTGGCCAAAATGGTGAACCATCGTCTCTACTAAAACTACAAAAATCAGCTGGGTGTGGTGGCATGCACCTGTAGTCCCATGGCTGAGCTCAGCAGTCTTTTTTTTTGAGACAGGGTCTCGCTCTGTCGCCCAGGCTGGAGTGCAACAGCGCAGTCTTGGCTCACTGCAACCTCTGCCTCCCGGGTTCAAGCAATGCTCATGCCTCACCCTCCTGAGTAGCTAGGACTACACGTGTATGTTACAGACCTTGGCCCAAGCCGCAGTATACGAATTTGTGAAATCTAACCATGCCTACACTTAAAAGTCTCTTCCTCCTCACTGACTAGTTAGTTCCTCACGTAGTTCCAATTACAACCGCACTGCTCTACCACCAATCAGATCAGCACAGCTCAGTAAGCCAACCTCCCTGTTAGTAAGCCTTCCCTGTTACAATGGGAGCGGGTCTTATTTGCAATATATATTTTTTTGAGACTAAGTCTTGCTCTGTTGCTCAGGCTGGAGGGCAGTGGTGCGACCTCTGCTCACTGCAACCTCTGCCTCCCAGTTTCAAGCGATTCTCCTGTCTCAGTCTCCCGAGTAGCTGGCATTCTAGGTGCGCACCACCACACCTGGCTAATTTTTTGTATTTTTAGTAGAAACAGGGTTTCGCCATGTTGGCCAAAATGATTCTCTTACTCCTGACCTCAAGTGATCCGCTCACCTTGGCTTCCCAAAGTGCTGGGACTACAGACGTGAGCCACCACACCCGGCCTTATTTGCGATTTTTAAAAAGTATAGAAGCAAGGGTTTTTTGTTTTTTGTTTTTTTTTTTTGAGACGGAGCCTCACTCTGTCTCCAGGCTGGAGTGCAGTGGCGCAATCTCGGCTCACTGCAATCTCCACCTCCCGTGTTCAAGAGATTCTCCTGCCTCAGCCTCCCAAGTAGCTGGGACTACAGGTGTGCACCACCACACCCAGCTAATTTGGTATTTTTTTTAGTAGAGACAGGGTTTCACCATGTTGGCCAGGATGGTCTCGATCTCGTGAACTTGTGATCCACCCGCCTCGGCCTCCCAAAGTGCTAGGATTACAGGCATAAGCCACCATGCCCGGCCAGAGCTTTTATATAATATTGAAAACTTGAACACAACTCCTGAGCACAAAAGGAAAATAACTAAGCAAACTCACCCTGTTTGTTTTCCCTCAAAGGTCAGTTCCACTGAAACCACCCCAAGAATTTCAAGGAAGGGAAAAGACTGTGGCAGCCTTGGAAAACAGAGAACAGTACAACCAGGTGACCAACGATGCAGAGGAATTTCTGAACGAAATGAAGTCGATGGAATCAGCTCAACAGGGAGGCGGATGTGCCAAACAGCGTGGTGACAGAACACTGGCAAGGTCCAGGGCTTCCTGAGAGGCGAATGGGCTGCTCCAAGCCAGCCCCAGAAGCTACCCAAAGGCAGGGCAGCAGGGGCTGGGACGACAGGCAGGTGTGAGGCAGGCAGAGGAGCGCAGGAAAAGCACTCCCATTACAGGCAGAAACACGGTTTACTTCTCAGAGCTCTCTACGTCCTCGTCAAAGAGGTAGGGGTAGCAAAAAGTAGAAATATCAGAAAGACTCCAAATTGCCATTATTTGCAGACAGAATTGTCTACTTACAAAAATCCAAAAGAAGCAACTAAAGAGCAATTTTTCTTTTTTTTTGAGACAGAGTCTTACTCTGTGGCCCAGGCTGGAGTGCAGTGGTGCAATCTCAGCTCACTGTAACCTCCGCCCCTGGGTTCAAGAGATTCTCCTGCCTCAGCCTCCCGAGTAGCTGGGATTACAGGCGCCCACCACTACGCCCAGTCAATTTTTGTATTTTTAGTAGAAACGGGGTTTCACTATGTTGGCCAGGCTGGTCTCCAACTCCTGACCTTGTGATCCACCCATCTCAGCCTCCCAAAGTGCTGGGATCACAGGCATGAGCCACCGCGACCAGCCTTAAAGAGTGATTTAAAAACAGAGTTCGGGCCAGGCGCGGCGGCTCATGCCTGTCATCCCAACACTTAGAGAGGTTGAGGGGGGCAGATCACCTGAAGTCAGGAGTTTGAGACCAGCCTGACCAACATGGTGAAACCCTGTCTCTACTAAAAATACAAAAAGTAGCCGGGTGTGGAGGTGCGCACCTGTAATCCTAGCTACTCTCGAGGCTGAGGCAGGAGAATCCTTTAAACCCGGGAGGTGGATGGTGCAGTGAGCTGAGATTGCACCACCACCCTTCAGCCTGGGCAAAAGAAGCAAGACTGCATCACGAAAGAAAAAAAAGAGTTAAGCAGGATGACCAGGTAAGATAAACATTCAAAACCACCAACTGTTCTAAGTGCAAACTCTAAGCAGTCAGGGGGAAAAAAGGTAGTTTAACATAGTAGCAAAAAAAGTATGCTACAAGCCAGGCACGGTAGCTCACGCCTGTAATGCCAACACTTTCAGAGGCTAAGGCAGGAGGATCACTTAAGGCAAGAGTTTGAAATCAGCTTGGTCAACATAGCCAGACCGCATCTCTACAAATGAAAACAAATAGTTTGAAATTTGCTTGGTCAGCATAGCCAGACCCCATCTCTACAAAAGAAAAATAAACAAATCAGAGTCTGAAATCGGCTTGGTCAGCATAGCCAGACCCCATCTCTACAAAAGAAAAATAAACAAATCAGAGTCTAAAATCGGCTTGGTCAGCATAGCCAGACCCCATCTCTACAAAAGAAAAATAAACAAATTAGCCAGACATGGTGGCCTGAACTTGTACTCCCAGCTACTCGGGAGGCTGAGGCAGAGGAGTTGCTTGAACCCAGGAGTTCAAGGCTGCAGTGAAATATGACTGCACCACTGCCCTCCAGCCTGGGTGACAGAGCGTCCCCAAAATAAGTAAATAAATAAAAATACAGCTGGAAGTAAGTCTTTATAAGTTAAAAAGGTTCAGGTGCTCGGGGGGATGGGGGCACCTGATACAATGTCTTTGAAGAAAATTATAAAACCTTACTTACTGCAGAGTTTTTTTAAAAATCTCAGGGCAGATGTGGTGGCTCATGCCTGTACATAATTCTAGCACTTCGGGAGGCCACGGCGGGAGGATCACCTGCGGTCATGAGTTTGAGACCATCCTGACCAACATGGAGAAACCCCATCTGTACTAAATATAAAATTAGCTGGGTGTAGTGGTATGTGCGTGTAATCCCAGCTACTCAGGAGGCTGAGCCAGGAGAATTCGCTTGAACCCAGGAAGCGGAGGTTGCGGTGAGCCAAGATTGTGCCACTGCCCTCCATCCTGGGCAACAAGAGCAAAACTCCATCCCAAAAAAAAAAAAAAAAAAATCTCAGCAAGCAGAGAAATGTCATATTTTTGAGTAGAAAGGCAGTTTTATAAAGATATCAATGCTCCCAAACTTAACCTTTATGTTTAAATTAAAACCCCAAAGGGTTTCTTTTGGAAATCTGAAAAACCGATACTTAACAATTACCTGAAACAATCGATAATTAGTAAAAATAAGAATGAAAACTTGCCCTACAAGGCAAAATGTACTGCAAATCATAAATAATACTGTGTTTCGAGATTCAAGGCACTGCTGTAAAGAAAGTGTAACTTTATTTAACACCAAATGTTTCCCCCAGTCTGCTTTTTGCACAATGCACGGGCCCTTTTGGGACAACGTATGGTTAAAAACTAATATTCTACAAACAGCTTCATGCTGCTCCAGAGCAACCCGGAGGAAAAAGTCATCAGGAGGACCCCGGTCTCGACATCCCAGGACCGGCCGGTACCCCTCCCAGTGGTAATGGCGCAGTCCTAATTCTCTTCAGCCAACAGATCCTCTGCATTCAGCTGGGCTTTCCTTATGCTTTCCAAGTTCAGTTGTTGATATTTTCTTTTAAAAAAGCCACACTGAAACAAACGAAGGGAAAGTCCAGTTGCAGGCCAAAGACACCCATCTGTTTCAGAAGCCCGCCGTTCTGGCAGCTGCCCAGATAGCCCTGCATTCCTCTGCTTCTCATCCTTACTGTTCCCTTCTCCCACCTTCCTCTGAATCTCTCCCCGGACTGTCCAATCCTTCCAGACCCTGGGTGCTCCTTCCTCAATCAGAACGGATTCCACCTTCCTCTGAACCCCCAGCCCCCGGGCGCCTGAACCTTTTTAACTTCATTAATTATGCAAAGCGTAATGTCAGCTGTACTGGATCTAGTCTTATTTATGCAAAAATACTTTAAGTAGAGTCTATGATGCTGAAGAGAGAAAGAGATCAAGTACAGCTTCCTACATGAAGCTCACCATCTCGCAGAAAAGAGGTAATTACAATCCAGTGTGATAACTGCCATTTGGGGTTTCCAGAAGGGAGCTCACAGCAAAAGCACAGAAGCCAGCGCAGATTCCCAAGGACTCGGGAATCTCTAGACTGCTTTCCGGGAAGACAGTGAGCACAGTGAAAATCACAAAGGCCATTCCTACGAGAGAAACTGCCTGTGCAGAGGCAGGAACCTCTGGAGGGAACAGTTCGACTTGTTGGGAGCAAAAAGCAAGGCCAGGTGCTCATGCCTGTAACCCCAGCACTTTGGGAGGCTGAGATGAGAGCATCGCTTGAGTCCCGGAGTTCGAGACCAGCCTGGGCAACACTGGGAGACCTTGTCTCCACAAAATTAACATTAAAAAATTAGCTGGGTGTGGTGGCATGCGCCTGAGTAACAGTTCCAGCTACTCAGAAGGCTAAGGTGGGAGGACTGCCTGAGCCTAGGAGCGCCAGGCTGCACTGAGCCATTATTGCGCCCCAGAACTCCAGCTTGGGAAGCAAAGCAAGGCCCTGTTTTTTATTAAAAAAAGAAAGACCAGGGGTGGTGGCTCACACCTGTAATCCCGGCACTTTGGGAGGCAGAAGCGGGTGGATCATTTGAGGTCAGGAGTTAGAGACCAGCCTGGCCAACAGGGTGAAATGCCATCTCTATTAAACATACAAAAATTAGCAGGGCATGATGGCTCACGCTGGTAATCCCAGCTACTGGGGAGGCTGAGGCAGGAGAATTGCTTGAACCCAAAGGCAGAGGTTGCAGTAAGCCAAGACTGCGCCACTGCACTCCAGCCTAGGCAAAGAAATGAGACTCTGCTCAAAAAAAAAGGAAGGCCAGACATGGTGGCTCATACGTGTAATCCTAGCACTTTGGGAGGCCAAGGCGGGTGGATCACCTAAGGCCACATGTTCAAGACCAGCCTGGCCAACATGGTGAAACCCCGTCTCTACTAAAAATATGAAAATTAGCTGGGCATGGTGGCACACACCTGTAATCCCAGCTACTCGGAAGGCTGAGGCAGGAGAACTGCTTGAACCCGAGGGCGGAGGTTGCAGCTGAGATTGCACCATTTCACTCCAGCCTGGGTGACATAGCACAACTCTGTCTCAAAAAAAAAAAAAAAAAAAAGAAAAGAAAAAGAAAAAAAAGCAACACTTAAAGGCAGAGAGGGATAGAGGACAGAAAGGAGAGGATCTTAAATAGCAGTAGAAGAGTTTGCACATTAAGACAGGGGAAGGCAAGGAAAGCATTTCAATAAGGGAACAACAATCACATCTGTTTTAAGGCCTTACCAGTAAGGCCTCTTCCATTTAAGTTATAAATGCTGGCCTAGGGTTGGCCTTCCAGGCCCTATTTAACTCATAGGTAGTGGAAGAGGAAGGTACCAAAGAAATAGATATAAAATCACTTTTTATTATTCAATTAGGGTTTTCTTTTTGCAGACAGATACTGTTTTATTCATTTGTCTAAAAGGGGGTGTGTAGCTGGAGAAGAGGAAAAAGTGGCCAGGAGGCCAGGGCAGCTGCTCTAAGTCAGGGCCCAAAGCAGAGCCCAGTCTTCCCTCCCTGTGTGACAGGAGCGGAACTGACCTTGAACAGGACGACCAGAATCACAATCAAAACCAGAAGTCCACCGACACTGCCTTTGATGATGACGGGGAGAGACGACGACTTCTCCTCCTTAGGAAGACGACCGTGATCTACACAAGACAAAGATCGTCCGATGAATCAGGCGAAGCAAACGAGGAAAAAATTCCACGTTATTTTAAGGAGCAAAACAGGTGCACTTGGCAACATCCCGTGTATGGATCAAACTGACGACAGTCAAGCAAAAAGTGAAATATCCCTGACGCAGCATTTTAAATCATCTAAAATTATCCCGTCATGCAAATACTTCGTAAGCAACTATCTGGGCCTCTGATCTACAAGGGCCAGATCTGTCCGGAGACTGTGACCTTCTGTTAAAGATGCTCTGACAGCTTCAGAGGGTCCCGGGGAATTCGGTCTCAACTCGGGACTGCGAGGCAGTCTACGTCCCGGAGCCCACGCCTATTCTTTAAAGTGATGACTGACTTTAAATGATCTCCAAGCCCTTTCCAGCTCCGTTCTGACAGCTCCTTCTCATCTTGCACAGATCCCTAAAGGCTTCAGTCATACATTCCCCTACACAAAATACATGACAAAAGTACTGCTCTCCTCGTCACCAGAATAAAAAGTGTGTACTACCTGAGGGACATCATAAATGCACAATGACATCCGTGTGTACTGCTTGCAGAGCTCAGCTATGAGAAGTCAGCCTCAGCTTTTGTTTCTCACAGGCTCTCCCGATGTCGGGAGTCTCATCTCTCTTTGGGCAGGGCTCAGCTGGAAAGTTCAGAGGATGGGCTTCCTGAGATCCAGGTATGGCCCTTCCAAGTTGTGCCCACAGCAAGTTCCCAGGACTTGGGTGGGGCCAGACAGCCAACAAGACTTCTCTGCCCGCCTAGAGCACTCAGCTCCCTTCTTGCGTACGTTTAAGTGCCAAGGTCAGGGTTGCTTTGAAGAGGTTTCTGTACAGGGTGAAGGGCTGTACACATTTACCTTTAAGGCCTCTTCCAATTAAGTTGTAAGTGCTGGCTGACCTAAAATCGACCTTCCAGGTCCCCTTTCATTCACAGGTAGCTGAACTGATAGGAGTGAAGTCCCAGGCCTTGAGAATAGGGAGGTGCCATAGCAACAAAGAGGGAGGAAGAACAGAAAGAGGGCCAGAATATTCTACAGGAGAAGAAGGGGGACTCGATAACTTGGGTTTGGGAAATGAAAGGAAGTCCCGAGGTGACAGTCAGGAAACTGGCCAGATCTGAGTAGAAGAAATGTCCCTATTTCTCAAAGCCGTCTCCCTTTAGCCTCTTCTAAACCCACAGATTCCCCAAAGTGTCCCAACGATGCCCTAGTAGAGGTTAAGGGTGAAGTGGGACACCGGGTACCACTGCCTGCAGCAAACACTGATGCGGGCACCCAGAAACACCGACGTGGGTACCCTAAAACACTGACGCTGGCACCCAGAAACACGGACGCGGGCACCCAGAAACACCAACGCGGGTACCCAGAAACACCAATGCGGGTACCCTGAAACACTGACGCCGGCACCCAGAACACTGATGTGGGCACCCAGAAACACCAACGTGGGTACCCTGAAACACTGACACTGGCACCCAGAAACACTGATGTGGGCACCCTGAAACACTGACGCTCACACCCAGAACACTGATGTGGGCACCCAGAAACACTGACGCTGGTACCCTGAAACACTGACGCTGACACCCAGAAACACTGATGCGGGCACCCAGAAACACATGCGGGCCTGCCCAGCGCCCACTCTCTCCTGTCAGATTTTGTTCAGACTCATGACTGGTCTAAGGTGATCACGACACAGCTATCTTTGCCAGTGACTGACATGAGACTCGGACTCACTAATAAGATGTAAGACGATGTCTCCTGGGGGCTTTTGGGAAATGTTTCATCCCTGAAAAGGGAAGGCACATGAAGAAAAATCCTTTTCTACTGATTTCTTCCTGTTTTGTATCCTGCCATGTGAAAACACAGCCCGTGGAAATGTGGCAACTTTGTGCCGGCCGTGAAGGAAAGCATCCCCAATACAGCAGAGCACAAGGACCAAAGTGAGACCATCGCCCCAGGTCGGCCTCCCGCACTGCATAACCAGCACACGCCCGTTGGCTGTGTCAGCTGGACTTTCCCCTTCCTGTGGCTGAAATGCATTTGGATACACAGTTATTTATGTTCACAGAGTCGCTGTAAGTCAGGTGCTTATTATTGTCAGGAACAACTTAATACTTTGCTTAGGATATTGGATTTAAAGAAAGGAATTTTGGGGAATCTGCTATAGAAAGAAAAGCATCAGTAAGAGGGGGAAACGAAAGTGTGCACAGAAGAAACTTAGTAACGCCTCCCAGCTGGGTATAGCAAGGGAGAGAGTGCAGAAGCTGTTATTTTTCACTTCATACCCTTCTCTGTATGGCCTGAATCTTCTTGCTATTACTTTTATTTGTTAAAATCTGGGCACTGCAATAATGGGGCTCGTCCTATTTCTTCCACGTTGTTTTCTAAGTAGTATTATTAGAAATACACTGCTTAGCCGGACACAGTGGCTCACACCTGTAATCCCAGCACTTCGGGAGGCTGAGATGGGAGGATCACCTGAGGTCAAGAGTTCGAGACCAGCCTGGCCAACATGGTGAAACCCTGTCTCTATTTAAAAAAAAAAAATTAGGCATGGTGGTGGGCACCTGCAAGCCTAGCTACTCGGGAGTCTAAGGCAGGAGAATCACTTCAGCCAGGGAGGTGGAGGTTGCAGTGAGCTAAGATGGCACCACTGCACTCCAGCCTGGGTGACAGAACAAGATTCCGCCTCAAAAAATAAAAAAAAGAAGAAGAAATACACTATTTAAAAAGAAACAAAAATGTCATATTGACATGTCTACACAATTGCTCCTTTCTCCTCGTCCAGGGAGGAAAACACAGGGCCTTATGTTTAGCATGCAGCACCACTCTCCGGACACTCCCTCCAGTAAACAATCATGACTGACTACAGCTCACAGACAGATCACCTCTGAAGCCATGTCCAGACAAGTGCCAACGAGAATGAAAGCACAGGGTAACACACACAGCACTCAGTCCATAAATCACAGGCAGGTTTCACTTCTAGTCATACTTTTGCAAAAAGAATTCCAAGAGTTGCAGTATTTAGTCTAAATCTTATAAAAGACTTATGCATTCCTGAGTACTGTTTAATACCATAAACAGATACTGCACACTAAGACACTTAATGTACACAAAAAACAACTTCTCACTTAGGAAATTTTATTTACTTATTTATTTTGAGACTGAGTCTTGCTCTGTTGCCCAGGCTGGAGTGCAATGGCGTGATCTTGGCTCACTGCAACCTCCGCCTCCCAGGTTCAAGAGATTCTCCTGCCTCAGCCTCCCAAGTAGCTGGGATTACAGGTGCCCACCATCACGCACGGCTAATATTTGCATTTTTAGTAGAGACGGGGTTTCACCATATTGGCCAGGCTGGTCTCGAACGCCTGACCTCAAGTGACCCACCTGCCTCGGCCTCCCAAAGTGCTGGGATTACAGGCGTGAGCCACGGGCACCCAGCTGGAAATTTTTTTTTTAATCAATACATTTTCAAATCAAAGTATATACTGCAATTGATTGCAGCCTAGTTCCTTCAACTCAGAACTCCTCAGCTTAGGCCTCTTACTCAAGTGCCTTATTTCACAGGCAAGAAGCTGACTCACTCAAGGCCACAAAGGCAGCCATGGCAGAGCCAAGATCAGAAGTGTTAAGGCTGAAAACAGGCAAAGGGCAGCAACAGAACGTCTGTGCAGGCACTCAAAGGTGAGACACTGTTTTCGGGCACTACTCAGAAGCCGCCAGGAATTACCTTAGTTCTGTGGTTCTCTGCATTCAGCCCCTCATATAGAGATTTGTTGAAATATATTTCACCAAGGATTTCCAGTTCAGTTACATCTTTCAGTAACTAGAAAACGGGGAAAGGAAAGAGGGAAACAAAACATATTTTAGACATGAACTCATTTTTTTTGAACGGCATTCACTACCTTTCCCTTTAAAGGTATTTCTGGGATTAGTTAATGGCCCCAACATACACAACACAACACAAAGTTGTCCAAACAAGAAATCTGCAGGTAACCTTCAACATTGTTTTTCCTGAGACAGAGTTTCGCTCTTCGCCCAGGCCGGAGTGAAGCGGCGCCATCATGGATCACTGCAACCCTCAACCACTCCCCTCCGCCTTATTTCAGGTGATTCTCCTGACTCAGCCTCCCAAGTAGCTGGAATTACAGGCACCCGCCACCATGCTCGGCTATTCTGTATTTTTAGTAGAGACAGCGTTTCATGATGTTGGCCAGGCTGGTCACTCCTGACGTTGTGATCTGCCCACCTCGGCCTCCCTAGGTGTTGGGATTACAGGTGTGAGCCACCGCGCCCGGCCTATTCAACTTCTTTTCCCTTGTGCCATCCAAAGTGAGTTCTTGACTGATTGATTCATTTTTGAGACAGGGTCGCCGTCACCCATGCTGGAGTGCAATGGCATGATCACGGCTCACTGAAGCCTCAACCTTCCAGGCTCAAGTGATCCTCCCACCTCAGCTTCCCGAGTAGCTGGGACCACAAGCACGTGCCACCACATTGGGCTAATTTTTGTATTTTTTGTAGAAACAGGGTTTTATCATGTTACCCAGGCTGGTCTCAAATTCCTGGGCTCAAGCAATCCACCCCCCTTGGCCTCCCACAGTGCTGAGATTACAGGCATAAGCCACTGCACCCAGCTTGTTCATTTTATTTAATATAAGAATTTCTTTTTTTTTTTTTGAGAAAAGGTCTCACTCTGTCACCCAGGCTGGAATGCAGAGGCTTAATCACAGTCCACTACAGCTTCAAATTCCTGGACTCAAATGATCCTCCTGCCTCAGCCTCCCAAGTGGCTGGGACTACAGGCCTGAGCCACCATGTCCCGCTACTTTTTTTAAAGAGATGGGGTTTTACTATGCTTCCTAGACTGATCTTGAACTCCTGGCCTCAAGCAATCCTCCCACCTCAGCCTCCCAAAGTGTTGTGATTACCAATGTGAGCCACCACACACCCAGTTCTTTTTTTTTTTTTTGAGACAGAGTCTCGCTCTGTTGCCAGGCTGGCGTGCAGTGGCGCAATCTTGGCTCACCGCAACCTCCGCCTCCCAGGTTCAAGCTATTCTCCTGCCTCAGCCTCCCAAGTAGCTGGGATTACAGGTGCGCGCCACCAAGCCTGGCTATTTTTTTTTTTTTTTTGGTGTATATTTAGTAGAGACGGGGTTTCACCATGTTAGCCAGGCTGGTCTCCAACTCCTGACTTCAGCCTTGGCCTACCAAAGTGCTGGGATTATGGGTGTGAGCCACTGCACCCAGCCTACTGTTTTTTTTAAATTCTTTCTTGCACCTGTCCCTTTTTTCTCCATCCATTACTGCTTCTTCAGTTGAGACCTCACAAATCCCACCTGGATCACTGCAAGACATTAAACTTGATAACCTGATTACTAGTTCCCACTTTAGGGGAAGGCCTAAGAAAATAACATTTGAGCTAAATTTAAGAAGAAACCACCTACGTGAGGACCTAGTGGAGAGAGGTGTTATGTGAAGGAAAGTAAGTACAAAAGTCTTGGCCAGGCGTGGTGGCTCACGCCTGTAATCCAAGCACTTTGGGAGGCCAAGGCGGGCGGATCACCTGAGGTCGGGAGTTCAAGACCAGCCTGACCAACATGGTGAAACCCCGTCTTTAAAAAAAAAGAAAAAAAGTCTTGTGGCCAGAATAATACTGTACTGGCAAGCTAGAAGAATAGAGAGAACAGAATAACTCAATTATAAAAGGGGCAGTGGGAGAGAAAGAAGAGGACTAGGAGATGAAGTTGAAGAATTAAGCAGAGACCAGATGAAGCAGTGCCTTGCTCTGGCCATTAAAACAGTATGGATTTTCGTCTAAGTGTGCTCAAGCACCACTGTATTTGGTTTTTTTGATGGGGTCTCGGTCTGTGACCCAGGCTGGAGTGCAGTGGCACAATCTCAGCTCACTGCAACCACCACCTCCCGGGTTCGAGCGATTCTCCTGCCTCAGCTTCCCGAGTAGCTGGGATTACAGCACCCATCACGCCTCGCTAATTTTTATATTTTTCGTAGAGATGGGGTTTCACCATGTTGGCCGGGCTGGTCTGGAACTTCTGACCTCAGGTGATCAACCTGCCTCTGCCTCCCAAAGTGCAGGGATTATTATGTTGTTATTATTTTTTAAAAAATAAGCAGAGGACTGGCACAATCTAATGTCTGCTCTTAGAAGATGGATAACTGTTATGTGGAGAATTATTTGTAGAGGGTGTCGGAAAAACAGAGGCAAGAAGAGCAGGCTTCGCTGGGCGCGGTGGCTCACGCCTGTAATCCCAGCACTTTGGGAAGCCTACGTGGGCGGATCACGAGGTCAAGAGATCGAGACCAGCCTGGCCAACATAGTGAAACCCCGTCTCTACTAAAATATAAAAAAAAATTAGCTGGGCATGGTGGTGCGCGACTGTAGTCCCAGCTACTCGGGAGGCTGAGGCAGGATATATGCTTGAACCCGGGAGGCGGAGGTTGCAGTGAGCCGAGATCGCACCACTGCACTCCAGCCTGGCGCCTGGGACAGAGCGAGACTCTCTCAAAAAAAAAAAAAAAAAAGAAGAAGAGCAGTCTCAAGGTTAGTGCAACAGCCCTAGGTAAGAGCGGGTAGCGTGAATTACCACGGCAGCAGAAACGGAGGGAAATGAATGGATTTAGGATCTATTTCGGCACTGGAATGGCAGGGCTCGCTGCTGGAATAGACGTGGGGGATGAAGGAAAGGGGAGTCACAGGTAATCCCTAGAGTTCCTGTAATGTAACTGGAGTAAATCACCCTCCTGAGGGTAGCTAAGGAACAGGTTGGGACAGAGGATTGGTTTTTTTTTTGCACCAAAAGACCTATTTTGGACACATAATGAAAAAACGCTATTATCTCTTCTACAGGTGAAGCCCGTGAGCCGCTCGACAATCAAATCTGGAGCATTTCAGTCTCAAATACCTCCTTAGAGTGGTCCAAGGAGATCTCTGCAGCCACAGTTACATTTTCCTTATCCGAAGCGATGGCACAGCTCACTGCCTGCCATTCTTCCACATGCTGGAAAAGCAAGGTCCAGTTAACAACACTCCTTCTCGCGCGGAAAGACTCAATGTTCAACGCTTAGGACACGATACAGGGTGTCAGCAATTTCAGCGCTCCCCCTCGGCCCACGCAAAGCTCCAGCCGCGGCAGACGGGACCCAGGAGAAGGTAGGGAGGGCCCGGAAGCCGCCGGCACTGGCCGGCAGGGGAAACCCTGCAAAAGGTCTCCCGGCCTCTCGAGTCACCCGCTTCAGGCGCTCCGCCCTCCCCTGACCTCTTGGGACGGCCGCGCTTACCTGAACCGGACTGTACCCACAAGCGCGCTCCTGAGTCGGGGTGCACACCGTGGAGGCCTGAAACGAGAACCATGGCCACGACCCGCTGAACAAACGGAGCCGCCATACTTTTCTGCCCCGGCGAGGTGCGCATGCGCAGGGCCGGGAGCTAGGACCCCGCGGCCGGCGGGCGCGTCCCCGTCAAGCGGAAGTCTCGCGGTGTTTGCGTTTGAACGTCTTGGCGGGCGCCGGCCATGGCGGCTTCGCTCCCAGGAAGTGGGAGCCGGCTTTTCCGCACTTACGGGGCTGCGGGCGGCAGGAGACAGCGGCGGCGGGGCCGGGCAGCCGCGCAGTGGTTCCCGCCGCAGGAGCGGAGGCCTTTCTTCGACAGCAGCGGCAGCAGCGACGCCAGCCTCGGCTGCCCCCCGCAGTCCGACGATCCTGACGATCCCGACGACCCCGACTTCCTCGGCAGCCCGGTGGGGGCGGCGGCGGAGGCGACCCGGCGGCCGAGTCCCCCAAGGACCGGCCCAGCCTGACCGTGACCCCAAAGCGCCGGAAGCTGCGAGCTCGGCCGAGCCTAACCGTGACCCCAGGACGCCTGGGGCTGCGAGCTCGGCCCCCGCAGAAGTGCAGCACCCCCTGCGGCCCGCTCCGGCTTCCGCCCTTCCCCCAGCCGCCACCCCGGCCGCCTCAGCCCGGACCTCAGCGTGTGCGAACAGCCTAGGGACGGCGACGAGCTGGGCACCAGCGCCTCCCTGTTCAGCCCCCTCGCTTCGCCCCGCCCCGGGTCCCCAACGCCAAGGGACAGTGTCATCTCCATCGGCACCTCCACCTCTCTGGTTGCAGCCTCTGCCGTCCCGAGCGGCCTCCACCTCCCGGAAGTCTCCCTGGACCGAGCATCTCTCCCCCGCTCCCAGGAGGAAGCGACAGGAGGAGCCAGGATTGTCCGCCAAACCCGTGCCAGCCTCAGGTCAGCTCTCTTTGGCCTTATGAACTCAGGAACTTCTGAGGATTCTGAGTTTGGGGCAGATGGGAAGAATACGAGGGGGTCCTGCTATAAAAGGAAACTGATGGGAAACAGACCAGAGGGTTCAGGTGTGCCAAGCACAGGCAGGAGGAGGGCCACAGGCCAGGATTCTTGTCCAGAGAGAGGGCTTCAGGAGGCCATGCGGATAGAACATCAGGAGGCCAGGCTTTGCAACGGCTGCATTGTGCCCGGAGGACCCGACAGGCCTGAGAGAACTCGACCGAGGCAGAAGAGCAAACGTCAGGAGGCAGTGGAAACCTCTCTCCTCCATTCCCACCACTTTAAAAAGGGCCAAAAGATGAGAAAAGACTCGTTCCCCACCCAGGACCTGACTCATTTACAGAATGCCTGCTCTTGGACCAAAACCAGGGCCTCCTTCAGTTTCCACAAGAAGAAAATCGTGACTGATGTGTTAGAGGTCCGCGGCAGCCACACCACTACCACTTCTCTCTCTGGGTCCCTCCTATCCGAACATTCACACCGTCCTGCCACGAGCAGAACAAGCAGTGCTCTGTCCTCCTGGTGCTCCTCTTCTATGTATTTGCTAAGCCCCTTAAACACTCCTTCAAACAAAAAGGCATCTGATGCTGAGAAGGTTTTTGGGGAATGCAGTCAGGACGGTCCCATCCCCTTTAGCCATTGCCTTCCCACAGAAAAACTGGAACACTGTGAGAAGATTGGGGAAGGGGTGTTTGGTGAAGTGTTTCAGACAATTGCTGATCACACGCCTGTTGCCGTAAAAATCATCGCTATTGAAGGACCAGATTTAGTCAATGGATCCCAGCAGAAAACCTTTGAGGAAATCCTGCCAGAGATCATCATCTCCAAAGAGTTGAGCCTCTTGTCTGGTGACGCGTGCAACCGCACGGAAGGCTTTATTGGGCTGAACTCAGTGCACTGTGTGCAGGGATCTTACCCTCCCCTGCTCCTCAAAGCCTGGGATGACTATCATTCAAGCAAAGGGTCTGCAAATGACCGGCCTGATTTTTTTAAAGAAGACCAGCTCTTCATTGTGCTGGAATTTGAGTTTGGAGGGATTGACTTAGAGCAAATGCGAAGGAAACTGTCATCCTTGGCTACTGCGAAGAGCATCCTACACCAGCTCACAGCCTCCCTCGCCGTGGCAGAGGCATCACTGCACTTCGAGCATCGAGACTTACATTGGGGGAATGTGCTCTTGAAGAAAACCAGCCTCAAAGAACTCTCGTACACCCTCAACGGGCAGACGAGCACCATCCCCACCCCGCGGGCTGCAAGTCAGCATCATCGACTACACCCTGTCGCGCTTGGAGCGGGATGGGATTGTGGTTTTCTGTGACGTTTCCATGGATGAGGACCTGTTTACAGGTGAAGGTGACTACCAGTTTGAGATCTACAGGCTCATGAAGAAGGAGAACAGCAACTGCTGGGGTGACTATCACCCCTACAGTAACGTGCTCTGGCTGCATTACCTTGCAGATAAGCTTCTGAAACAAGTCACCTTCAAGAGTAAGTGCAACACTCCCGCCATGAAGGAAGTGAGGAAGAGCATCCAGGATTTCCATAGCACAATGCTGGACTTCAGCTCTGCCACTGACTTGCTCTGCCGGCACAGTCTATTTCAGTAAACTCAGTTTGTCTTACTGCCCCCAAGTGAGAGGAGGCTGGTCTTGAAGCCTCTGGTGTTGTTTCAGCCTCCATCCCCAGAGCAGGGTGGAATCCCATTCTCACAAGATTCCAGTCAACTTTTCAAACAAGAATTTTGTTTCCAAATAGAAACTGACCCATTTGCTGATAACAAATGTCCTTGAAAAGGTAAACTAGCTGGGTGCAGTGGCATGCACGTGTAGTCCCAGCCACTCAGGAGGCTGAGGCAGGAGGATCACTTGAGCCCAGGAGTTCAAATCTAGCCTGGTCAACAGAGCGAGACCCCTGTCTCTGTTTTAAAAAATAAATAAAATACGTATGAAAACAGATGTTTATAAGTAGCCCTCTTTCTAATTGTCAGCAGAGTCCATTCTGTAAATTCCTTTCCATTTTTTGAGCCTTGACAGTTTATGTAGTCTGAGCCAAAAAAGAAAAACAAGCCCAGGCTTCAGCTGTCGTACTGAGCAGAACCTGCTGCTTCAGGTATCAAGGCTCACTTTGGAAACCAGGCTACAGATGAGACAACTGAAAACAGAGGCTGAGGCAAAGCAGAGGCCAAAAAGAGACTCAGGGAGAAGGGAAGATAGTAAGCAACTTAAAGGGGGCAGTGTAAGAAATGTTGCATGTTATATCAGTCCCACAGAGCAGAGTTTATCGGTTTTCAAAGGGAAAGTGTCTCTGCCTACTGACAAGGTTTTAACTTTTGCTTAGTTTTCATCAAAAGGAAGAAAACTGACAGGTTGCTTTAAGAGCTGAGTGACTGATACTCCTTCTGAACAGGGCGTTGGTAATCCACCCCTCATCTTTTCCCATGGTGAAATGGTCTTTACTCCTTTTATAGAACTCTGGTTTGTAGACTTGACAGTCTACAGTCACTCTGGGAAGAGATGTGATTGTGATAAAGAACTCCCTTTAAATACCTGAGTCTTTGTCAGGTTCTTCACTGTTACAATCTGGAGACCTCGAAATTTGGTTGGGACACAAATTTGCAACTGGTATTCTGCTCCAAAGAGGTTTTCCCCATGTATCTGCAAATGAAAATCAGAGTAGGAAGTCAAAGCTGGTACTGCTTTGCCACCTATAGCTCTGCAAGAAGTACTTACATGGAACAGGAATTCTTTGTGGTCAGAAAGCCCCGGGCCTGTGTTCACATACATTACTGATGGTCTGCAATTGAGAGGACGTGTGTCAGGCCTTGAGGGCCCTCCCTCCCTGTTTTGGAGACAGGGTCTCACTCTCGCCCAGGCTGGAGCACAGTGGCACAGTCATGGTTCAGTGTAGCCTCAACCCCCCGGGCTCCAGCCATCCTCCACCTCAGCCTCCCAAAGAGCTGGGATTACAGGCATGAGCCACCGCACCCATCCCCCCTTTCTCTTTTTGAATGAACTTGAATGCTTTCAACCGGATACACTAGGACAGAGGGCACCAGACCCTTCCGAGGAATGAGGCCGGGCGTGGTGTGTCACGCCTGTCATCCCAGCACTTTGGGAGGCCAAGGTGGGCAGATCACCTGAAGTCAGGAGTTTGAGACCAGCCTGGCCAACATAATGAAACTCCATCTCTACTAAAAAAAAAAAAAAAAAAAAAATTAGCCAGGCCTGGTGGTGTCCACCTGTAGTCCCAGCTACTTGGGAGGCTGAGGCAGAAGAACTGCTTGAACCCAAGCGGCAGAGGTTGCAGTGAGCCGAGATCACGCCACTGCACTCCAGCCTGGGCGACCAAGTGAGACTCTGTCTCAATTTAAAAAAAAACAAACAAAGGAATAAAAGCTGAATGTGGAAATGTTGCGTGGCTGTAGCGCAGTTGGGATGAGGTGGAATATTTGAACTCTGTATAGTTGGGCTGGTTCATTTTCTAGTCATCCGTCAATGGCCTTACTCGTCCCCCCCCCTCACTCCCCCGTCCCCACGCTGCCTTCTTCCCCTCCATAGCATCATGTTCTTTCCCTTTCTTAGCAAGACTAATTGGCACCACACCTCCTTTGATGACCACAGTGGGGTTTCCATGACCAGCTGTTAGTGCCCTAGACAGCAACATCAGAGCCGGGGTCCTAAGCAGGCTCCTCTCAGAAGGACGATGCCCACATCCATCATCCTCCTCCATGTACAAGAGAAAACCCCAAGCTGTCCCCTGGGCCATGCAGTCTCAGGTGCTGGCCCCTTGGGAGTACTTACTTGGAAAGAGCTGCGACAAAGGCATGCCTGAATTGAAGGGTGTGCGTCTGTCTGGCCAAGACCGCCTTCGTTGGAACTAGGAATAAGAGTGTTAGTTCTCAGCACACCTGCTTTGTACATAACAAGCGCTTCTTAAAAAGGGTCTTGCGACTGGGCGAGGTGGCTCACGCCTGTAATCCCAGCACCTTGGGAGGCTGAGGCAGGTGGATCACCTGAGGTCAGGAGTTCGAGACCAGCCTGGCCAGAATGGAGAAACCCCCGTCTCTACTAAAACTACAAAAATTAGCTGGGTGTAGTGGCAGGCGCCTGTAATCCCAGCTACTCAGGAGGCAGAGGCAGAATCACTTGAACCTGGGAGGCAGAGGTTGCAGTGAGCCGAGATCTCGCCACTGCACTCCAGCCTGGGCAACAAGAGCGAAACCCCATCTCAAAAAAAAAAAAAGGGTCTTTGTCACCCAGGCTGGAGTGCGGTGGTGCAATCTTGGGTCACTGCAACCTCCACCCCCAGGGTTCAAGCAATTCTCGTGCCTTAGCCTCCTGAGGAGCTGGAATTACAGGTGTGTGCCATCATGCCCAGTTAATTTTTCTATTTTTAGTAGAGAC
The DNA here is from genome assembly GCA_036589455.1 of Ateles fusciceps. Classification (NCBI taxonomy): domain Eukaryota; kingdom Metazoa; phylum Chordata; class Mammalia; order Primates; family Atelidae; genus Ateles; species Ateles fusciceps. Next base: position 3,328,578 of record JAZHEH010000751.1, read on the forward strand.
GGGGTTTCGCCATGTTGGCCAGGCTGGTCTCAAACTCCTGACCTCAAGTGATCTGCCTGCCTTGGCCTCCCAAAGTGCTGGGAGGCCGCTGCATCTGGCCTTTTTTTAAGTTCTGGGGCACCCGTGCAGGGTGTGCAGGTTTGTTACATAGGTGAACATATGCCATGGTGGTTTGCTGCACCTGTGAACCCATCACCTAGGTATTAAGCCCAGCACGCATTAGCTGTTCTTCCTGATGCTGTCCTCCCCGTGCCCCTCCCACAGGCCCCGGTGTGTGATGTTCCCCTCCTTGTGTCCGAGTTCTCACTGCACAGCAGGTGCTTCTGCACCTGGCCCCCCCAAGGTCACTGGGGTCAGATAAGAAGAGGCTGTCAGAGGTAAGCAACTGGAGTACAGGATTGTCTCTAGAAGCCCGCACTTAGAGAAATGCTGCTTTTAGAAGGGCTTCTCAACCTCTGCACTAGTGACATTTTGGGCCAGTTAGGTCTTCGTTGTGGGGGCTGCCCTGTACTACTCTGTGTGGCGTTTAGGGGTATTCCTGGCCTCTACCCACCAGATGTGCTACTGAACACCCCCCTCCCCCAAGTCACAGCAGTCAAAATTGGCGCGGCCTCCGGTGGGCAGAACCACCTCCATTTGAGAGCTTCCCAACAGCGCTCCCCCACCTTACCCCCAGACAGAGAGGTTTTCAGATAACAGAGCTATTCAAGCTATTCCAAAGCAAAGTGAAGCAGAACCAGAACGCCAAGGCTCAGTCCGCCAGCCTAGCTCACAGTTTTACTGTGTGTGTGAATAGAACAATTTCATGATCTCTGGTAAGAAGAGAAAGCGGAGTCCCTGCAGGGAAGCAGATGCCTTCTGTGGGCTCCCTGCTTCCCGGGCAGTAGGGGGGCGAGAGCCCTCACAGCTTGCATGTGTAGGGAGAGGTCTTCCAGGGCCATAGCCTGACCCTGTGCGGCCCAGGCAGTACTCACTTGGTGACGGTCACAGTGATGTCTGCTGTCCTGTTTGGAAAGGCATTCTCCTCTAGCTGCCAAACTACCGAAACATGAGCCTGTTTTAAAGGGGAAAAAATGGTCACTTGATTCTTCTCTAAACCATTCACAATTCAGACTGCTCGCTCCTAATGGAGCAGACCTGGGAAATGATTCCTCCCGTTCTCACATTCCTCACAGTGTGTAGCACCGCGTGTCTCCACTGCTGGTATTTCATTTAAGCCTCAAGTACAAATAGGAATATGGAGGGCAGGCAGCTCACTCCCTTTTACAGCTGAAGAAGCCACTTCAGAGATCCCCACAGCACAGAGATGCCCAGTGACAGCTCAGGGTTAATAACTTTGGGTCTTGGCCAGGCGCAGGGGCTCACGCCTGTAATCCCAGCACTTCGGGAGGTGGAGCCAGGTGGATCACTTGAGGTCAGGAGTTTGGGACCAGCCTGCCCAACATGGTGAAATCCCTATCTCTACTAAAAATATTTGAAAAATTAGCCAGGTATAGTGGCACACACCTGTAATCTCAGCTACTCGGGAGGCTGAGGCAGGAGAATCACTTGAACCTGGGAGGCGGAGGTTGCAGTGAGCCAAGATTGCGCCACTGCACTCCAGCCTGGGTGACAGAGCAAGATTCTGTCTCAAAAACAAACAAAAAACTTTTGGTCTGAGCCCTCTGTACTACTCACAACTTCACTCGGCTTCACCGAGGTGAGCCAGCAGCCCACCCAGGGCTGTTTACTGGAAACTCTGGTCCCCACCACTCCCTACTTTCAGAGCCAGCTTAGCCGCCGTAGGCACTGCTGAGGCCTGACTGCACCATCAAGGGAAGCGTAAAGCCGCGACCAGGAGATTCAGATGAGCCTGAGACGCAGAAGATGCCCAGGGCGGCGAGAAGAGCAAACGGGTCCAAACCGACTCACAGACGCCCTCTTGAGGACGGGGTGACCAATCTTGCAGCTCATGACCAGGACAGAAGCAACTGGCTGAGGGTCGTCACACTGAATGTTTGGAGAGGGAGGCTGTTGACAGAGCAGATGACATTCACTTAAGGAACCCCCACCCCCCACCAAAATAAAAAAAGCAGTTTCCACACGCCAATTCAGCAAACATTCACTCATTTTTCTGCCCGCCAGACACCCTGCCAGGAGCAGAGGATATCAAGTCTGCTTGGTCCCCGTCTTCCTCACAAGCTGGACAGGCAGGCTCAGTAGTAGATCCTGGAGGAATTTAAATAAGGCCTCCGGGGTGCTTCTGTGAGGGAGGTGCAGAGAACGGCGGCAGAGGAAGACCAGTTCCAACTAGGAGGAATTCGTAAGGTCTTCCTAGGGAAGGAGACGTTGGAGCTGGGCCTCAGACTGATGCAAACATAACCCACAGCCTGGCTGGGAGGCCAGCAGGCAGCAAGCCCTGCGAAGCAGCCACCAGGGCGCCCACCTGGACCCCCCGAGAGCAGGCGATGACTGCAGTGACTTCATTCTCCCAAGGATGGTCCAGCCTAGTTCCCTTCTAGATGCCTAGAAGATTCCTTTCCTCTTTCCCCTTTTCCTTCCCTTTCCTTTCCTCTCCTCTCCTCTTTCCTTTTCTTTAGATGGAGTTTCGCTCTTTCACCCAGGCTGGAGTACAGTGGCATGATCTCGGCTCACTACTACCTCTGCTCCCCCCAGGTTCAAGAGATTCCCCTGCCTCAGCCTCCCGAGTAGCTGGGATTATAGGCGCCCACCACCATGCCTGGCTAATTTTTGTATTTGTAGTAGAGACGGGGTTTCGCCGTGTTGACCAGGCTGGTCTTGAACTCCTGACCTTAGGTGATCCACCCACCTTGGCCTCCCAAAGTGCTGGGATTACAAGCATAAGCCACAGTGCCCGGCCTAGGAGATTATTTCATTCATATAATGGATACTGTCCGAGCCCAAATAGCCTGAGATAACAGCGGACAAACCTACAGTCCAACAAAGTCAGCTTTGTTGACTCATTGCAATGAAGAAAACTGTAATTTTTTTTTTTTTTTTGTGAGACAGAGTGTTGCTCTGTGGCTGAGGCTGGAGTGCAGTGGCGTGATGTTGGCTCACTGGAGCATGTACCTCCCAGGTTCAAGCGATTCTCCCGCCTCAGCCTCCCTAGTAGCTGGGATTACAGGTGCCCGCCACCACACCTGGCTAATTTTTGTATTTTTAGTAGAGATAAAGTTTCACCACGTTGGCCAGGCTGGTCTGGAACTCCTGACCTCAGGTGATCTGCCTGCCTCAGCCTCCCAAAGTGCTGGGATCACAGGTGTGAGCCACTGCGCCCAGCTGAAAACGACCCTGCTGTGCGTCTCAGCAAAGGGAAAGACAGTTATTAAAGGACTCTAGGGAAGGGTGGAGTTCAGATGAAATGTAAATAAAGTTATGTTTTGGGCCAAGCGGGGTGGCTCACACCTGTGATCCCAGCACTTTGGGAGGCTGAGGTGGGTAGATCACCTGAGGTCAGGAGTTCCAGACCAGCCTGGCCAACATGGCGAAACCCCATCTCCACTAAAAATACAAAAAATTAACCAGGTGTGGTGGTGGACCCCTGCAATCTCAGCTACTCAGGAGGCTGAGGCAGCCTCCGCCTCCTGGGTTCAAGACCAGCCTGGCCAACATGGTGAAACCCCATCTCTACTAAAAATATAAAAATTAGCTGGGCGTGGTGGTGTGCGCCTGTAGTCTCAGCATTGCTGAAAGATCCTTTATTTCAGTGCTAACTTTCTTTGCAGCACGAAGCATCTATTTCTGACACAGTCTAAGCTGATTTTTACTTTCTCAATGTGTTGGGGCATTTCAGCCCACTTATCCCTCAGAACCCTGGTGAAGAAACGCTGCGCATAAGGAGTGGGGACAGTGCAGCAAATGGTGCCACGGAAGGTTGTGAAGGCAGAGAATGGAGCCAAGCATGTAGCCAGACTGGCGGGAATGTATCTAGTGATTAGCCATTGGTTGAATGGACAAGGAGGAGGCTGGTGGCAGGGTCGCCAGTGAGGGGTCGCCATGGGACAGCAGGCATGTATCGAGGGAGGGGGTGAGAGGGGCCTGTTTTCACACACTCACCTTCTGCATCCTCTTTAACTGCAGGTTTCTGGGATAATTCAAGGCCATGCTTGTCATGTAGGAATCTTCCCCAGAGTTAGTTAGGGTAATGTTCAGGGTGAGCTCCTTTGTGAGACCCACCACCAATTTCTGCCTGCAACATTACAGATAAAAATCTTACAGTTTATTTAATCTGTAAAAGCTTTGATGCAATAGAACAGCACATTCTTTTTTTTTTGAGACAGAGTCTCAGTCTGTCACCTAGGCTGGAGTACGGGTGCAGTGGCACAATGATCACCACTCACTGCAGCCTCCACTTCCTGGGCTCAAGTGATCCTCCCACCTCAGCCTCCTGAGTAGCTGGGACTACAGGTGTGTGCCACCATGCCTAGCTAATCGTTGTATGTTTTGTAGAGACAGGGTCTCGCCATGTGGCCCAGGCGGGTCTCAAACTCCTGGGCTCAAGTGATCCACCTGCCTTGGCCTCCCACAGTGCTGACTACAGGCATAAGCCACCACAGACAGCCCAGAATAGCACCTTCTTAACTAGCTTCTTAGGTAAGCTGCCTAAGGAATACAGTTAGCCTAGACATGCTTCCTCTCGACGTAACAGCTGGACTGCCACGCCCATCTCAGTTGCTGCCCGAGATGACGATAGTGGCTGCCACGTATTCGTGCTTACCACGTGCCGAGGACCGGACTTCACCTGCTCAACCCTCACAGTAACCCCGTGAAATAGTATGGCTACTCCCCATTTTACAGAGGAAACAGAAGCCAAGACAGGCTAATTAAATGCCTCAAGTCTAGCAGCCTCCAAAGAGTTGAGAAACCTGTACCCAATCAGGACTCGGGGAACCGCGTTCTTGCCCATATGTGGCAACTCCGGCCAGCAGGCCATCAGAACCACGACGCAGACACAGCCCTAGTCGCCAGGGAGGGCTTTTTTGTTTATTTTGTTTTGTTATTCCTTGATACGGAGTCTCGCTCTGTCGCCCAGGCTGGACTGCAGTGGCGGGATCTTGGCTCACTGCAATCTCCACCTCCTGGGTTCAAGCATTTCTCTGCCTCAGCCTCCCAAGTAGCTGGCATTATAGGCGCCTGCCACCATGCCCAGCTAATTTTTGTATTTTTAGTGGAGATGGGGTTTCACCATCTTGGCCAGGCTGGTCTCGAACTCCTGACCTCGTGATCCACCTTCCTGAGCCTCCCAAAGTGCTGGGATTACAGGCGTGAGCCACCGCGCCCAGCTCCCCAAAATCCTCTTTCTCCCACCAAGTCACTGTGACCCTAGATGAGGTACTCTATGACACAAATTCATCCATGCCACAAATACTTATGGGGCACTGCTTTGCACGGGAGACCAGCGTGCACAAGACATACCGCCCCACCTCGTTTCTCGGCCTCAGCTTCCTACCCACAAAATCATTCAGACCCTTCCAATTAAAAGGCGGTTGTTTAAGACACGAGTCCACATGGCCTGGAAAAGAGGGAGCTGGGGTATGTGAAGGCCTCCTCCAGGATGCTGAGGTGTCACGGGGCCCCAGAACGCAGAAGCACTCTCAGTACTTGAGAGCTACAGAAAAACATATTAGCAGCACCCAGAAAACTGTTTTCCACCCATAATGTCCAAAGATGAAATGTGCAGATCTGGGAAGCAATGTGACGTGTGTTTTGTTCTCACTGTTTGCTTTTGGTCTGATTTTTATCCCAGCCGAGAAGAGGATGGATTAACTGGAGGGAGAGATAGGAAGCAGAGACAGTTAGAGCCCGCTGTCTCCACTGTGGAAGGTGGATCACTAGAGGCCAGGATTTCGAGACCAGCCTGGCCAACATGGTGAAACCCTGTCTCTACTAAAAATACAAAATTTAGCCGGGTGTGGTGGCATGCGCCTGTGATCCCAGCACTTTGGGAAGCCGAGGCAGGTGGATCACTTGAAGCCAGGAATTTGAGACCAGCCTGGCCAACATGGCGACACCCCATCTCGACTAAAAATACAAAAATTAGCCGAGTGTGGTGGTGGGCACCTGTAATCCCAGCTACTCTTGAGGTTGAGGCAGGAGAATCGCTTGAACTCGGGAGGCGGAGGTTGCAGTGAGCCGAGATCACGCCAATGCACTCCTGCCTGGGTGACAGAGCGAGGCCCTGTCTCGAAAAAAAAAAACGCAACAGTAGTGGAGATGGAAAGAATCAGAAACAGTAAGACAAATGAAACGAAAAAGAGGCACAGGAGGGGACAGAGGGGTCAGGGATGAGTTCTGAGTTTCTTTTTTCTTTTTTTTTTTTGAGACAGAGTTTCACTCTTGTTGCCCAGGCTGGAGCGCAATGGTGCGATCTCAGCTCACTGCAACCTCCGCCTCCCGGGTTCAAGCAATTCTCCTGCCTCAGCTTCTCCAGTAACTGGGATTACAGGCGTGTGCCACCACACCTGGCTAATTTTCTGCATTTTTAGTAGAGACCGAGTTTCACCATGTTGGTCAGGCTGCTCTTGAACTCCCAACCACAGGTGATCCGCCTGCCTCAGCCTCCCAAAGTGCTGGGATTACAGGTGTGAGCCACCGCGCCTGGCCGAGTTCTGAGTTTCTAGCTCAGATGGCTGAGTGGCGCTATTATTGACTGAAGGAGTTAACACCGGAGGAAGACCCGAGGATGGAGGAAGACGCGTCTGGGACATGACAAGAGGTACATGTGGGACAAAAAGGCAGAGCTGCTGACATGTCAGCTGGACGCACTGTCCCAGAGCCCAGGCGCGAGACCTGAGTGTCATCGGAATACTCAACACTCTTGCCGGATCTGAGGCGTAGGGGCCATTTCAGAGGACCCAGAATGCAAACATTTATGTATGCACATGTGGTCTTCTAAGGAGAGGGGTCCGTAGTCTTCATTAGGTTCTCCAGGAGGTCCATGTCCTCAGAAAGGTCAAAAACCACCGAGACAGCTGGAAGCCATTGACCAGGCTTCAGGGGCGTTTTTGAATGAGAAGCGTTTGCTCGCCATGTACCCTAGGGGGCGATGCAGGGCAAGCTGTGTGTGCTGAGTCGCCACCACCCAGCAGCGGGCTGGGAGGATGGTTCTCAGGGGGCGATGCAGGGCAAGCTGTGTGTGCTGAGTCGCCACCACCCCAGCAGCGGGCTGGGAGGATGGTTCTCAGGGGCGATGCAGGGCAAGCTGTGTGTGCTGAGTCGCCACCACCCAGCAGCGGGCTGGGAGGATGGTTCTTGGCTATAATTAATTCCTGGCTGGAAACAGCTGCGCCTGCTTGTTAGGCTGGATTCCAGAGCACTTGAAAGTCTTCAATCGGTCCCGAAAATGTCTATGAAAGGGCTCACCAGGACTCGGGGAACTGCCATCTTCCCCACATATGGCAGCTCCGGCCAGTGGGTCATCAGAACCATGATGCAGGCGTGGCACTACTTGCCAGGGAGGGCTTTCTGTTTGTTTTGTTTTGTTTTTCCTTGATACAGAGTCTTGCTGTTTCCCAGGCTGGAGTGCAGTGGTGCGATCTCAGCTCACTGCACCCTCCGCCTCGCAAGTTTGAGCAATTCTCCTGCCTCAGCCTCCCTCCCCAGTAGCTGGGATTGGAGGCACATAGACCACGCCTGGCTAATTTTTGTTTTTTTAATAGAGACGGGGTTTCACCATGTTGGTCAGGCTGGTCTCGAACTCCTGACCTCGTGATCTGCCTGCCTCAGCCTCCTAAAGTGCTGGGATTACAGGCGTGAGCCACTGCGCCCAGGCTGGGAGGGCATTTTAGGGCCACCACATGTCCGAACACAAACTCCTGTGCGCGGCAACACCATCATTCTGGAATTCCGTGTGGTCCAATAGGACGTCTGCAGCAACGAGACTGGTGGTATCTGTGCTGCCCGACACCACCAGCTCAGTATCTGAAATGTGGCTCACGTGACCGAGGGGCTCGGCGTTTCCTTGTGTTTAATTTTAACTCATGTAAGTGTCAACAGCCAAGTGCGGCTGGTGTGTGGGACGGCGCAGCGCCGCAGGCTCGGGCTGGGGTCCCCTTCCTTACTCTGCCTCACTCTGTCGGCACACGCTGTGGACTCTCCCTTCAAAACATCAACCCCGTCATTGCTGGGACCTGGGTACCCCGCCCCCATCACCTCTCACCTGAGTGGTTACAATGGGAGCAAGGGCGGCCCCTGCTTCCACCTCTGCTCCTACAGTCTCTTCTCAGCTAGCAGCAACAAGGGTCCTGCTAAGCTGCACGATCATGTCACTCCTCTGACTTCACAGCTCACAGCTCACAGCAAAAGCCTTTCTCCCTCCCCTTCCCCCCCCCCCACTCCTCCCCCCGCCTCACTCCACGGCAGCCCCTGGGTCCTCGCCCTGCCTCCCACCCGCCAGGCAGGCTCCCACTCCAGGGCACCTGCAGCTGCTCTTCCCCCCAGACACCCACCCACAGAGCTCGTTCCCCAACCTCCTCCTGTGTGCGTCCCCCCTCCCTGACCACCCCTGTGTGCGTCCCCTCCCTGACCACCCCTGTGTGCGTCCCCCTCCCTGACCACCCCTGTGTGCGTCCCCTCCCTGACCACCCCATTGACAACTTCAGCCTCACCCCCCACCCAGAACCCCCTCCACCTTCCCTGCTTCTTCAGAGTTCATCTCACCAACACAGAATTTACCTCCTTACTATCTTCTCCCCCCTAAGAGCACCAGGAGGGCAGGGGATCTTTGTGCTGTTCACAGAAGCATCCCCAGCACCAACAGTGCCTGGCACAGAGTAGCCGGTCCAGAAATGTCTGCCTGACTGATAAATGACTTTGGCGGAAGAGGTGGGCCAGGAAGCAGGTCACCTCTAACTGAGGTAGAGGTCATCCTAGCTGTGAAGAACACTGGTAGCATTGTCCAGGATGCCAAGAGACCCAGGTTCAAGGCCACCAGATGGCCCATGCAGGGCCCTCAGCGACTGAGTCTCCTTCCTGATCTAAAAAGTGGGAAGACGGATCTCCGTCTTGCCTCCCTCGTGGGGTAGCTGAGGACATAATGAGATAATAAGCTCAGAAGCTGTTTGTGGGCCATGGGAAGTGGGGGAAGGGACTGTGCGGTGTATCCTGATGGGCGGTCACCCAGGTAAGCGTTGAGGGACGTTAATTGCAGGAAACCGAGGGCTGCTTCCAACTCACTGAGAGACGGTGGTGACCAACTGTAATTCTGCGACACAAAACAGCTTATTCTTGCAGTCCTTCTCATAGGGCAGCTGTAACCAGACAGAGAGTCCCGATCAGCCAGGCCCCGCCTTCCCCAGCAGCTCTGCCTCTGGGTGTTCTCCTTAGGATGCTTCGGGCTGTGCCTCTCGCTCACCCTGAGACGGGCAGTGACGGGGAGGTGAGGGATGCAGGCTGGGATTGCGCGTACACAGCCCGAAGATTGGGGACGGTGACATTCCTGGATCTGTCCTATAACATGGGCATGCTGTGACCCAGGCCTCTGGCCAAGGTAAAAACTGGGGTGACCTGCATGGAATGTGAGGTGTGACCATTATATTCACATCATGCGAATTAAGCAGCACACACAGCTCACGACTTCCAGCATTTAGGGGGCAGACACCTATGTGAAGAGAAGCCTCCTTAGTCTTTTTGGGTGTAGGCAGGAATGGGGGCTACCTAAGCAAATACTGTCAAGGTCCAGGCCTCAGAGGTTCTCTTCCTTGTGGCTAGTCGTCTCTGGGGGTGTGTGTGTGTGTGTGTGTGTGTGTGTGTGTGTGTGTGTGTGTGTGTGTGTTTGAGATGGAGTCTTTCTCTGTGGCCAGGCTGGAGTGCAGTGGTACGATCTCGGCTCACTGCAACCTCCGCCTCCTGGGTTCAAGCGATTCTCCTGCCTCAGTCTCCTGAGTAGCTGAAATTACAGGCACCCGCCACCATGCCCAGCTAATTTTTTTGTCTTTTTAGTAGAGATGGGGTTTCACCACGTTGGCCAAGTTGGTCTCAAACTCCTGACCTCAGGTGATCCACCGGCCTCGGCCTCCCAAAGTGCTGGGGTTACAGGCGTGAGCCACCGCGCCCAACTTGGCTAGTTGTCTCTGTAAGCTATTTCCCTTGCAATGTTGCCTCCACATAACCAACTAATTCCGAAAGCCACGTTTAAAAAGGCCCCATGGAGGTTGAAAAGCCCCTTTTCATGTTTTAAAAACTTCCAGTTTTCTAGAGTAGCTGGGTCTGTTTTTTGATTATGAAGAAAGGCAGCTCCTCGGCTGGAGGGTCTCTGCGTTTCGCTCCCGGCGGCCTCCTCCAGAGCTTTCTGCAGGTCTGTTACCATGGCCTGGGGTGGCAATGAGAGCCCAGAGCTTGAAAGGAGACTTTCTACTTCCTGGGGAAGGGAGGCGGCGTTGCCAAAGTCAAAGCCTGGAGCTCTATCTAAGTGGGTCAACACTTTCATGCAGGGTTTTTTGCTGTATTTTTAATACAGCCAAGTGGCCTGATCTTTTCCACCCAGCCCCAGTGAAAGAGAATGGGGTTAAGCCAGCTAGACGCCCAGCTGGGACACACTCTCTGCTAACAGCGATGTGCTAACACCACCTAAGTCCTCACCCGTTTCACAGACGGAATAAATGTTTAAAAATCTCTTTGCCGTAGCATAACAGTCGTCACGGGTCAAGGAAAGACACATAAATAGATGTTAAGCAGAATATAATCTCAAGGCATCTCACCACAAAATGAGACGTGCTTATTAATTACACAGGCAAATCGCACTAGGGATGGAACAAATCCACATTACGTGCCTCCTGAGATGCTGTACTGAGAAGGACACAACTTTACTTCTGTGATATTCCTGCCAAAAATGCGGAACCTGGCCGGGCGCGGAGGCTCATGCCTGTAATCCCAGCACTTGGGAGGCCAAGGCGGGTGGATCGCCTGAGGTCAGGAGTTCAAGACCAGCCTGGCCAACATGGTGAAACCCCGTCTCTACTAAAAAGACAAAAAATTAGCCAGGTGTGGTGAGACACACCTGTCATCCCAGCTATTCTGGAGGCCGAGGCAGGAGAATCGCTTCAACCCAGGAGCCGGAGGTTGCAGTGAGCTGAGATCGCGCCATTGCACTCCAGCCTGGGCAGCAAAAGCGAAACTCTGCCTCAAAAACAAAACAAAACAAAACCAAATGGGTCACCTGAATCTAATTATGAAGAAACATCAGACAAATTGAGGAACATTCTATAAAAGGACTGGCCTACACCCTTCAAAAACATGATTGTCATCAAAAGACAAGGAAAGAGGAGAAACTCTTCCAGATTAAAGGAGACGACAGATAAACGACAGCGGAACACGATGAATGATCCCGGACCAGAACACCTCTTTCTTTTGCTATGAAGGACATTAATAGGACAACTGGCAAAAGCTGAATAAAGTTTGTAGGTTAGATAATGGTATTTTATCAATGTGAATTTCCTGATTTTGATTATGGTCCTATGTTAAGACAATGCCTTTGTTTTTAAGGAAATATATATTGAAGTTTGTTTGTTTTTGAGAGATGGAGTCTTGCTCTGTCATCCAGGCTGGAGTGCAGTGGTGCAATCTTGGCTCACTGCAACCTCCACCTCCCAGGTTCAAGCAATTCTCCTGCCTCAGCCTCCCGAGTACCTGGGCCTACAGGCTCCCGCCACCACACCCGGCTAATCTTTGTATTTTCAGTAGAGTTGGGGTTTCGCCATGTTGGCCAAGTTGGTCTCCAACTCCTGGCCTCAGGTGATCCGCCCACCTCAGCCTCCCAAAGTGCTGGGATTATTACAGGCATCAGCCAGGGCTCCCAGCCAACAAAAGTTTCTTATGACACTACCTGCCTGTCTGAGCTGCACTGATGGGCACCAGGAGGAGAGGCAGGGGTACAGGTTTGGTGGGGCCATTTAGCCTGAAGGCCCTGGCAGGGCATGAACAGGCAGGGCGCCAAAGGACATCCTCTCTGCAGCGAAGACAGGACAGCTCCCGTCTAGCTCTCACAAGGGACGCCCACCACAGCATCATCAGAGCTCCCTGCCAAGTGAGGTCCCAGGATGCAATGTATGACTGTGTGTCATGAAATACGCAGCAAGCGCTTTTGTGAACATAAAGGCACAGCCCCAGAGACAGATGGAGACCTGTGTTAGCCACGAGTGAGGCCCCACACACATTAACACCATCACAGGGACTCAGTTTCACATTTGTACACTGAGGCGCCCAAATGCTGTCTGAAGACACTCCCTCCCAGTTCTAACGTTCTCGGAAGTTAGGGGAGCAGGTGCTTTCTGTGGGGATTGGCTCTCAAGAGGGCTGGTGCGGGCTGTGGGTAGAGTCACCTGGAAGATGGCAAAGGCCTCAGCGTAGCGGTCGAGGATGGGCTGGGGATGGTCCTCTGTCCCTCAGGGGTCTCAAGTTGGTAGCTGACCTTGATGCTGGCATTGGAGAGGAGTCCTCCTCATGGGGCTGTGGGGTCACCATGGAAGGCAGGGTTAGAAAAATATGACAAGAAGAATGCTTTTCTTTTCTCTCTTTTTTTTTTTTGAGACGGAGACTTGCTCTGCCGCCCAGGCTGGAATGCAGTGTTGCGATCTCAGCTCACTGCAACCTCCGCCTCCCGGGTTCAACCGATTCTCCTGCCTCAGCCCCTCTAGTAACTGGGATTACAGACGCCCACCACCACGCCTGGCTAATTTTTGTATTTTTTAGTAGAGATGGGGTTTCACCATGTTGCCCAGGCTGGTCTCGAACTCCTGATCTCAGGTGATCCGCCCGCCTTGGCCTCCCAAAGTGCGTGAGTCACCACGTCCGGCCTTTTTTTTTTTTTTTTTTAGATAAAGCCTCACTCACTCTGTCGCCCAGGCTGGCGTGCAGAGCACCGTCATGGCTCAGTGCAGCCTCAACCACCTGGGGTCAAGCAACGCACCCACCTCGGCCTCCCAGAGTGCCAGGATGCCAAACGTGAGCCACCGTGCCTGGCAGGAACACTTTCTACATTGATGTCATCGTAAGAAGAAACAAACAATAAAAAGTTGAGTGAGAAGTCCTAAGCATCTTCCAGGTAAGCCAGGCTGAAGGGACGCGGCCTTCAAGCAAGCTGCCTATGGCTTTGGGAAATCTTCAGTCTACTGTGGCCTTGCGTCTCATAGCTCTTTTCTTTTTTAATTTTTTATTACAATTCAAGATGATGTGTCTTGTAGCTCTTACGGTTCTCACCCCAGTCACAAAGGGGTAAAGAACTGGCTCAGACAGAGGGGAAGAGTCAGAGTCACACCTGTGTTTATCAAGCTGTTTCTTTTTTTTTTCTTTTTTTTTTTTTTTTGAGACGGAGTCTCGCTCTGTGTGCCAGGCTACAGTGCAATGACCCAATCTCGGCTCACTGCAACCTCCTCCTCCCGAGTTCAAGCAATTCTCCTGCCTCAGCCTTTCGAGCAGCTGGGATTACAGGCAGCACCACCACGCCCAGCTGATTTTTGTATTTTTAGTAGAGACGGGGTTTCTCCATGTTGGCCAGGCTGGTCTCAAACTCGAGACCTCAGGTGAGCAGCCTGCTGTGGCCTCCCATAGTGCTGGAATTACAGGCATGAGCCACTGTGCCCGATCTGTTATTGTTATTATTATTTTGAGATGGAGTCTCTGTCTCCCAGGCTGGAGTGCAGTGGCATGATTTCAGCTCACTGCAACCTCTGACCCCTGGGTTCAAGCGATTCTCCTGCCTCAGCCTCCCGAGTAGCTGGGATTACAGGTGCCCACCACCATGCCCAGCTAATTTTTGTGTTTTTAGTGGAGACAAGGTTTCATCATGTTGGCAGGGCTGGTCTCGAACTCCTGACCTCCAGTGATCTGCCCGCCTCGGCCTCCTAAAGTGCTGGGATTACAGGCATGAGCCCCCGCGCCCGGCCTGCTATGATTATTTTAATCACCTCATTTGTAGGTCTGGGTATGTGCCCCTCATTGCATCACCTCAAAACCTTTTCAGTGGAACAGACCCCTCCGGACAACCATCCAAACTCCTCCGCTTACCTCTCCCTCCGTGCGGTTGAGCTGGAGGAGCTCACACAGCTGGGACCCGCTGCTCCACTCCCTCAGGCGGCCCCGACAGGCGCTGTCATCTGAACATCGCAGCCTTTTCCTCTGCTTCCCCACGTCCACGTCCAGTGTGAAGTTGAGAGATGCCCCTCTGAGGCCTGGGAGTGAAGAGCAGACCTTCCCGATGAGGCGGGGATGAGCCAGCTGCAGACAGAAGGCCCCCAGCCTGCCCGAGGTTCCCTGTGACCCTCCTGAACAGTGTCCCCATGCAGGGACTTCCTGGGGCTGGACCCCTGCCTTTCTTTTTCTTTTCTTTTCTTTTTTTTTTTTTTGAGACGGAGTCTCAGGCTGTTGCCCAGGCTGGAGTGCAGTGCCATAATCTCGACTCACTGCAACCTCCGCCCCCCGGGTTCAAGCAATTCTCCCGCCTCAGCCTCCCACGTGGGTGGGACTACTGGTGTGTGCCACCATGCCCGGCTAACTTTTGTATTTTTTAGTAGAAACAGGGTTTCACTATATTGGCCAGGATGGTCTCGAACTCCTGACCTTGTGATCTGCCCACCTCAGCCTCCCAAAGTGCTGGGATTACAAGCGTGAGCCACCTTGCCTGGCTGAGTTCCTTTTTCAAAGGTATTTTTCTCACTGTCTTCTGACACCTGGCCAGGGTCTCTCAGTGCTCCAGCCCCAAACCCGGAGCATCACATTCCCAGGACTAGTCAACCTTCCTTAGGGAAGGAAGGCTCGGGAAGGGGGTTGAGATTGAAGAAGAAAATAAGGAGGAAGAGAATCAACAAAGAGAATGGAGGGGGACAGAGGGAAACCACGGAGTCAAACCCAAGGACCGCAGTGCTGGAAGCACCATGGAGATCCCGGGGGCCGAATCCCTCATGGTACAGAAGAGAACCAGCTAGGCTGGGGACAGACCTTGCCCAGCGCCGCACAGCCCATCGAGCTCTGTGTCCGGGAAGGGACAGGTCTGTCGTTTTCACCCCCCGGGTGGGTAACAGCCTCCCGCTTTGATAAAGCCACCCCACCCCAGGAGCCTGCTCTGTGACCTGCGGGAGACAGAGAGCCATCTCAGAGACTGCTCCTGAGAGAGTAAACCTCTGGGACTGTGGCTGAGGAATGGTTCCCGAGGGGAGCGCTTGGATGGGCAGTGAATTTCTGGGCTGTGAAAGCCATTCCCACCACCGCCTTTCTGGAAACAGTCTCCTGATGAGTTTCAGGTAAGGAAAGAGAAATCGAGCCTCCAACAGATTATCCAATCCCACCTGGGCCAGAGGCACAGAGTGAGGAGGGGACAGAAGGGACGAGGAGAGGACACAGCCAGAGAGAAGGAGAAGGGCGCGTCCCTGGAGCCCCTGACACAGGCACACATGCGGGCATGGAGAAATGGCTGCCTGTTTCTGAGTCTTTTTTTTCAGAAACTCAACCCTTCAACCCTGAGGAAGGGCTCCAGCATCCCTCCTCCCTAGAGTGTCAGCCCTTAAGCCCCTCACATCAGACCACTCTTTTTGAGGCAGTTTGCATTTCACAGAACCTGGAGACAAAGGAGCTAAGTTCTAATGGAGGGATTTCAAGCACCAGGACCTCACACAATCACCCCTACCCCACCCCGCCCCGTCCTCTTTCCCTGTCCGCACAGAAGCCAAAAAGGAATGACCATCACGCCCCGGGATGCGGGGGGCGGCTGGGCCACTTCCTACCTGACTCAGAGCTGATTTCAAAACACAAACTGACATTCACGTCGCTTTTGAAGCCAACCGGCAGTGCACTGGGGGTGAAGGCCATGGATACATTCAGGCGAACCACAGGCCGGGAGCTGACCGAGACAGGAAAGAGGACGGGAGGAGTGACTGCAGGCCAGGCCTGGCCGGTTCGTTCATGCAGTCAGCGAGCCTCCAGCGAACCTCCCCACACACAGCTGCTGCCCTGAGTCTCTGCTTTCGTGGGAAATCACAAGAAGCAACTAAACAGGGAAATACCATGTACTGGCAATGCTATGGTACAAATTAAAATACCATCGTCTGGGCGCGGTGGCTCCCGCCTGTAATCCCAGCACTTTGGGAGGCAGAGGCAGGCGGATCACTTGAGGTCAGGAGTTCGAGACCAGCCTGGCCAACACGGTAAAACCCCATCTCTACCAAAAATACAAAAATTAGCAGGGCGTGGTGGCAGGCACCTGTAATCCCAGCTACTCGGGAGGCTGAAGCAGGAGAATCGCTTGAACCCGGGAGGCGGAGGCTGCAGTGAGCCGAGATGGCGCCATTGCACTCCAGCCTGGGTGACATGACAAGAGACTCCATCTCAACAACCAAAGTTCTGTAACAAGGACTGGGGGCTACTGAGCCTGGGTGGTCAGAGGTGGCCTGACTGATGAGAAGCATTTCGGTTGAGATTTGTTAACAAGCAAGAGCCAGCTACTGAGGACCTGGGGCAGAGCACTCCAGGCGGGACTCACAGCCGGCGCCAAGGGCCTGTGGCAGGACGCTTGCGGTTTGTTTGGGGGGCGCAAAGGTCACCGTGCCTGGAGCCTGATTAGTGAGACAGAGGAGAGGAGGAGGAGGTGGGGAATGGAAGGCCGGGGAGGGCCAGGCCACGAAGAACCCTGCAAAGCCACAGTAAGGAACTGGGATTTGACTCTAAGTGGGAGAGTGGAGGGGTTTCAGGCGCTGCTATGCGGAGGGTGGAGGCAGGGAAGGCTGCATGCCCCGCATCCGGGGGTGAGGACAGCACCTGTGCTGGGGGGTGGCTGCAGACAGAGCCAACTAAGACTTGTTGACGTGGTGGCAGCAGAAGGAAAAAGAGCCATCAAGGACCAGGTTTTCATCCTGTTTCTGGGTGGACGATGGTGCCATTTGCCGAGACAGAAAGCCTGAGGGCGGGACAGATTTGGGGGAATGAAGGGTGGGTGGAGATAAGAGCTCTTGTTTTTCTCATTTTGTTTTGAGATACAGGCTGGCTCTGTCGCCCAGGCTGGACTGCAGTGGCGCGATCTCAGCTCACCACAACCTCTGCCTCCCAGGTTCAAGCGATTCTCCTGCCTCAGCCTCCTAAGTAGCTGGGATTACAGGCACCCGCCACCACGCCCAGCTAATTTTTGTATTTTTGGTAGAGACGGGGTTTCACTGTGTTGGCCAGGCTGGTGTCAAACTCCTGACCTCATGATCTGCCCACCTCGGCCTCCCAAAGTGCTGGGATGACAGGCATGAGCCACCGCGCCCGGCCAAGAGCTCCGTTTTTAGATGTGTTCCCTCGGAGATGTCCGTGAACAGCAGCCAGAGGGGTGCTAAGTGGACGGCAGCAAGTCTGGAGCTTAGTGGAGAGGAGAGCACAGACAGGCACTCCAGGAGCTCACTTACAGCCACAGGCTTGATGATTCACTCCGTGATGAGGCGCAAAAACGCTGGACTTCTTTTTTGTAAATTAATTAATTAATTAATTAATTAATTTGGAGATGGAGGCTCGCTCTGTCGCCCAGACTGGAGTGCGGTGGAGAGATCTCGGCTCACTGAGACCTCCACCTCCCAGGTTCAAGCAATTCTCTGCCTGAGCCTACTGAGTAGCTGGGAGTACAGGCGCCCACCACTATGCCTGGCTAATTTTTCTGCATTTTTTTTTTTTAAATAATAAAGAGACGGGGTTTCACCATGGCCAGGATGGTCTCGATCTCTTGACCTCATGATCTGCCCGCCTCAGCCTCCCAAAGTGTTGGGATTACAGGCGTGAGCCACCGTGCCCAGCCTCTTTTTTTTTTTTTTTTTTTTTTTGCATTTTTAGTAGAGGCGGAGTTTCACCATCTTGGCCAGGCTGGTCTTGAACTCCTGACCTCATGATCCACCCACTTTGGCCTCCCAAAGGGCTGAGATTACAGGCATGAGCCACCACGCCTGGCCTGAAATTCTTAATAATCAGAGCCATCACTGAGTGCTGTGCTAAATACTTTACATACATTCACTTGCATAATCCTCATAACTCTGGGAGTTAGGTGTTCTTATAATTCCCACATAAGATCTCAGAAATAAATAACCTGCCCAGGGCACACCGAGAGGACCTAGAGCTGAGGTTCACACCCAGAGCAGAGCCCGGAGCCTGTGCTCTGTTATCAGCTGGGCGAGGTGACTCACCACCGTGCCGGCTCCCTCCCTTGGTGCCTACTTTCTGCATGGAGCTATTTAGAGCAGGGCAGATGGATGAGGCTGGGCCCAGGACCCCAGACCCACCGGAACACAACTGCCCGGCCCAGAGTGCCCACGGTGATGTCAACAAGGCCATCGCCACTGATATCAAAGCCACCAGCCACAGACATGCCGAAGTACTGGAGTCCTGGGGCCACCGCTGAGGCTCTGATCCGCTGTGGAGTCAGAAACACAAGGCGTGGGGCAAGGGAAAGGAGGGACACGGGGCGGGGGAGTCCTTTCACGTTCTGTCCGGGTCAGCGTTGCAGGCCCATCCAGCCCCAGGGAGCCCCAAGTCTCAGAATCAGGAAAGAGGGGACAAGCTTTCCCAGAGGAAGTGGCATTTGAATGGAGCCTTGAAGGGCAGGTGGGACTTGATAGGGGAGAGTGAGGGAAAGAGTGAGGCCTGGGGGAAAGAGTGGGGCCCTCTGAGAAGCAGCCAGGGACGGGGTGGGCCGCAGGGGGCTGGGGTACAAGGAGGCTTGATGTGGGGCTTGGGGTGGGGGTGTCAACAAAGGCTCTGTTTTTTTTGAAGTGACGTAATCAGGATAACACTTCAGAAATGGTGCTGAAGGCTGGGCGCGGTGGCCCACTCCTGTAATCCCAGCACTTTGGGAGGCCGAGGCTGGTGGATCACGAGGTCAGGAGATCGAGACCAGCCTGGCCAACATGGTGAAACCCCGTCTCTACTAAAAATACAAAAATTAGCTGGGTGTGGTGGCGCGTGCCTGTAATCCCAGCTACTCGGGAGGCTGAAGCAGGAGAATCGCTTGAACCCGGAAGGTGGAGGTTGAAGTGAGCTGAGATCACGCCACTGCACTCCAGCCTGGCGACAGAGCGAGTCTCCATCTCAAAAAACAAAAATAAATAAAATGGCACTGAAGACACAGGGGGCAAGATTCAGAGGAGGAGGAAACTGGGCAGGCTGGGAGGCCAGGAGAGGGATGGCAAGGCCTGAGCTGGGACCATGGTGGTGGGGTTGTAGAGAAGGGGCTGGACTTGGGAGACAGCTAGAATCCTGAGGACGTGGGGACTGACAGGCTGTGCAGGGCAGGGGCGTGCTGGGGATCATCTGAGGTTTCTGGTGTGGGGTGTGGAAGGGGATGTTGAGGTCTCAGCAGCAGCAGGTCTGGGGAAAGCAGGTGCTTTCAGATGGGCAGCGTGGGAGGGAGATGCCCAGGGGCCATCCAGGTAGAGGAGCTCAGGAGGGGCTGGAGGCAGGTGAGAGAGACATGGAGAAGCTGGCAGCGGAGCCCTAGGGCACGAGACACCAGGCAGGGAGGTGCTGGGTGGGAGAGAGGAGCAAGGGACAGAAAGAGAAGCGGGCGACCCAAGCCAGGCTGGAGGGGAGGTGAGGGTGTAGGCCAGGGACGGGGACAGCTGCTGGCACAACCTCCCCCACACCTGAGGGGCTGAGGTGAGGCCCTGGGCTGGAGCGTCCCGCCAGCCTGAGTAACCTCTTTCACTGGGCACTCCCGGCCCCCTGAGGCCAGCCCGGCACTTGGGACTGAAGCTCCCTTGGGGCTTGGGTCATCATATCTGGGAGAGGTCAGATCCCCAGAGGAGAGGAAGGAGAGGGCCCCGTGGGTCACCTGTGAGGGACTGGCGGAGAGGCCGTCCCCGTGTCCATTGTAGATATACACACTGCCGAAGCTGGTGCCATCATCTGCCACAAAACCCTCCAAGGGGGCCCCGATGGCCACATCTGTGAGCTTATCCTGACTGATATCCCCCACAGCTGCCATGGCAAAGCCAAAGCGGGCACTGGGGAGCCCGGGGTGCCCACTCAGCATGTGTGACAGGGAGAAGGAACCATCCTGTAAAGCAAGCAAACAGCTCAGCCCTCGAGAAGGGGGGCACTGGGTGCCCACCCTATTGCCACCCCGGAGGCACGCTCACTGGGCTGGTGGATTCTGATTCTCTAGCAGGGAGCCTGAGGCCCAGAAAAGGCCAGGGACCTTCCCAAGGTCACACCGTGAGCCCGGGGGGAAGCTGGGGTCCTCCTGCCTTGAAGTTCAGGACCCAGAGCCTGCTCCCCCTACTCCCACAGGCAGGGGTGCATTGCTGCAAATGGGAGAGTTGGGCTTTACTCCTGGCTCTGCCACATACGTGCCCGGTACCCTTGAGCATGTCTCAGCATCACTGAGGCTACCTGAGCCCCAGCTTCCTCACCTGTATGAGAGTGGCAGCTGCCTCCTATAGTTACTGTGAGAAATAAGTGAGATCCTGGACAAATGGGCTTTGGCAGCCATGCAGCTGTAAAGAGATGTTATCAGCCGGGCGTGGTGACTCACGCCTGTAATCCCGGCACTTTGGGAGGCCAAGGCGGGCGGATCACCTGAGGTCAGAAGTTTGAGACCAACCTGGCTAACATGGTGAAACCCTATCTCTGCTAAAAATACAAAAATTAGCCGGGCATGGTGGCTTATGCCTGTAATCCCAGCTACTCGGGAGGCTGAGGCAGGGGAATCGCTTGAACCCAGGAGGTGGAGGTTGCAGTGAGCAGAGACTGGACCACTGCACTCCAGCCTGAGCAACAGACACTCAGTCTCAAAAAAAAAGAGACAGATTGTCATCAACAACTGCCCTTGGGTAAGGAAGAGGGAGCTGAGAGTGGTGCCACTGCCCCGCCCAGCAGCCATCCATCCTGAGCACCTCCCCGTCACTGCCCACTGGTGCCAAACAGGGCCGGGGCACTCCCAGCCTCCATCACCTCTGCACTGGGCTGAATGCCACAGCCTTAGCAAGCGCAGGAAGATGGTGGTTCTCCCACCTGCTCATTGAGACGGTACACGTAGACTCTGCCTTCTTCCCCCACGAACGTGGTAAACGGCGCAGCCACCAGCAAGAGGTCCGTGGTTCCATCCATGTTGATATCCACAGGGCACAGCTCAGAGCCAAAATAGGACCCCATCTGCACCCGGGAGGAGCTGAGCTCAGCAGAAGCCCCACTCCTGCACCCTGCAGCAAGGCTACACCCCTGCCACCTGCTTCCTGGACCACCCAGTTTGGGTCGTTACATATCAGTTTGCTCCCTGAGGTACCTGTAGAGCGGATGAGGACTCCAGGCCCCAGGGTGGAGGACACGCCCAGCAATCAGACACGCGGCCCCGGGCCAGAGCCCTGGAGCACCACTCTGGAGCCTGAGTTTGACCCGGCCTGGGCCCTGGCCCACTGTGCACCCTACGGCCTTCCCCTTTCCCTTGGGGCCTCCGATTCCCCATCCATCACATGGGGTGGAGGCCTTCCCCTGCAGGTACCTGCTCTCCCTCCAACACCGGCAGGAAGCTGGCCTCTGTGCCCTCCTGGAGCTCAAACACGGCCCCGCGATGTTTGTACCGAGGAGCCCCCCGCGACGTAGGACAGGCTGCGCGCCTTGCGCAGCACAGCCACAGCGTAACCTGGGGCAAGGGGTGGTGCGGCTGTTGACGGGTGCGCCCACCTGGCCTCTCTCCCTGGCTCCCCCGCACCTTCCCCAGTCAGGCCTTCAAACAGGCCTGGGGAGGGGGTCAGACTAGGAGAGACTGTCTTCTCGCTATATCAAAAGTCGGCATCAGCGAGCACTCTCTTTGCCAGTCACGCACGTCCCCATCACACAGATGTGAGGCACACGCACTGTCCTGGATGCAGCTTGGCTCAAAATACTCGTCCGCACACACTCACTCCCCACACTCACACACACCCTAGCGGAGTCTTGGTCTGTGGCCAGGCTGGATGCAGTCGCACAATCTCGGCTCACTGCAACCTCCGGCTCCCGGGTTCAAGCGATTCCCCTGCCTCAGCCTCCAGAGTAGCTGGGATTACAGGCATCCACCACCACGTTTGGCTAATTTTTGTGTTGTTAGTAGAGACGGGGTTTCACCATGCTGACCAGGCTGGGCTCGAACTCCTGACCTCAGGTGATCCACCCGCTTTGGCTTCCTGTGATTACAGGCGTGAGCCACCCCGCCCGGTCACACCACTGTTCTTAATGGAGAGGCCTGCTCTGCTTCTTGTACCTGACAGGCCCTGTCCCTATCCAGGAAGCGGTAGTTCTCAACCTCAGGGTCCCTAACCAGGAACCGCCCCTTGGCCCATGTGACCGAGCCAGGTCCCGCCCCCAATCGGAAACCTCAAGTGCAGCCAAATGCGCAGCCTCGGCGTTCCCATCACGGCCTCGCCCTCGCCCAGGTAGCCTCCAGTCCCCGGCCTCACCCAGGTAGCCCGCAGGCCCCGCCCTCACCCTGGTAGCCCCCAGGCCCCGCCCTCACCCAGGTAGCCCGCAGGCCCCGCCCTCACCCAGGTAGCCCCCAGCCCCGCCCTCACCCAGGTAGCCCGCAGGCCCCGCCCTCACCCAGGTAGCCCCCAGGCCCCGCCCTCGCCCAGGTAGCCCCAGGCCCCGCCCTCACCCAGGTAGCCCCCAAGCCCCGCCCTCACCCAGGTAGCCCCCAGGCCCCGCCCTCACCCAGGTAGCCCCCAGGCCCCGCCCTCACCCAGGTAGCCCCCCAGGCCCCGCCCTCACCCAGGTAGCCTCAGGCCCCGCCCTCACCCAGGTAGCCCCCAGGCCCCGCCCTCACCCAGGTAGCTGTACTGCGCAGCCTCCGCTGCCGCCGCCGCCGTGTGGTTCAGGAAGCGGCCCCGGCGGCTGCGTGTGTCGTACAGCAGAGCCCCTCCCGACCAGTCAAAGGCCCCGACGGCGCCGAGCAGCACCTGCCCCTGGAGGGGACGGAGATGGGGCCCAGATGAGCGGAAGGGACCCAGGGCCCCAGGTGAGCGGGAGGGACCCAGGGCCCAGATGAGCGGGAGGGACCCAGGGCCCAGATGAGCGGGAGGGACCCAGGCCCCAGATGAGCGGGAGGGGACCCAGGCCAGCGCGGCGGACTTGGCTGGGAGGAGCGGGGGCGTTGGGTGGCCTAGAGCCCGGCCCGGCCAGAGATGCAGGCAGGAAGGTGAGATGGCAACATGGGGCTCCTTGCGCTCCCTGCTCCGGGAGAGGCAAGCTTGGTTGCTACGCTGGCCCAGGCCGGGTCCTGTTGACTGGTCTGTATTCAGGGAACGACTGGATATTTGAGCTCACAGAAAAAAAGTGACCTGTCATAAATATGGCCGCCCTTTACTCTATCTCAATGGTCCAGATTAAGGTGAGCATGAAGAAATGTTTCCCTTTATCCTAAAATGGCTCTTTCAGGCCAGGCGCGGTGGCTCAGGCCTCCTCATCCCAGCACTTTGGGAGGCCGAGGAGGGTGGATCACCTGAGGTCGGGAGTTCGAGACCAGCCTGGCCAACATGGTGAAACACTGGTCTCTACTAAAAATACAAAAATTAGCCGGGTGTGGTGGTGCACACCTGTAACCCCAGCTACTGGGGAGGCTGAGGCAGGAGAATTGCTTGAACCTGGAAGGTGGAGGTTGCAGAGAGCTGAGGTCGCGCCACTGCACTCCCGCCTGGGTGAGGCAGCAAGACTCTGTCTCAAAACAAATAAAATAAAATGGCTCTTTTAGAGGCATCACCACAGGGAGGACAGAGCCCTGAATGGGAGACAGAGGTCCCTGAATCCTAGGTGTCCTGGGCCCCTCCCCAGTGGGCAAGCCTGCCTGGCGCTGAGTCAGCCACGTACCTCATCCAGGATCTGGGCACTGAAGCCAATCTGTGCCAGCTGGTAATGAAGGTCATCTCCAACGGTGCCTGGAAGCAAAGAAGCCCAGTGAGACGGCTGTGGGCTGAGGTGAGGGGGAGAAACCGAGTTAGGGGACCCTCCAACTCAGCCTCCATGCTTGGTGTGACAGGCAGAGCACCCGGCTGACAGTAGAGACCCAGGTTCTCCTTGAGCAGCTACTCTCTGGGCAGTCACACTCTCTAGGCCTCAGTTTCCTCATTTGTGAGCTCCTGGGAGAGGGGAACTATGCCCCAGTCATCCTTGTTTCTCCAGCACCAGCTCAGTTCATCAGAGCTTCATGGACATTCTGGGACACAAGAAAGGCTGGGGGATATTGTTGCGTGTGTGTGTGTGTGTGTGTGTGTGTGTGTGTGTGTGTGTGAGACAGACAGCGTCTTGCTCTGTTGCTCAGGCCGGACTGCCGTGGCTCAGTATCAGTTCACTGCAACCTGCGCCTCCCAAGGTCAAGCGACCTGGTGCCTCAGCTTCCCGAGTCGCTGGGAATACAGGTCGTGTGCCACCACACGACGCCCGGCTAATTTTTTTTTTTTTTTTTTTTATAAGAAGAGATACCCTCCCCCTCCCCGGGGGGGGCGGGCCCCCCCCGGGCCCCCGGCTCCCCCCCGGGGGGGGAAAGGTTTGGGGGGGGGGGGGGGGGGGGGGGGGGGGGGGGGGGGGGGGGGGGGGGGGGTTGCCTTTTTTTTTTTTTTTTTTTTTTTTTGTATTTTTAGTAGACAGGATTTCACCTCATTGGCCAGGCTGGTCTGGAACCCCTGGCCTCAAGAGATCCACCTGCCTCTGCCTCCCAAGGTGCTGGGACGACAGGCGTGCGTCACTGCGCCCGGCCATTGCCTTTTCACACCCGCAGCGGCTGAGGCTCAGCGCGCCGGGAGCTGCCGCCGGGGACCTCACGGGGGGCGCAGGCTGGCGCGAGGCTCAGGTCTCCCGCGGCGCCGCCCCAGCCCTCACCTTCCATGCGGACGATGTCGTGGCGCAGTTTGCTCAGCAGCCCGTCCAGCGCCTTATAGTCGGTCACCTTGAAAGCGTGGGTCTCGTCCGGGTCTGAGGCGATCAGGTTCAGCTCCCCTCAAGGGCCTCTCGGACTTAAATTCCTTCCCCCACCTGCGCAGAGGCCCCGGGTCAGCGAGTCAGCGCGGTGGGGGATCCGCTGGGCCCGGGGAGAGCCCAGCCCCTCCGCTGCCAGCTCCTTCCTTCCTTTCCCCTCCTTTCCTTCCCCTCCTTTCTCCTCCTTTCCTTTCCCCTCCTTTCCTTCCCCCTCCTTTCCTTTTCCCCCTCCTTTCCCCCTTTCCCCTCCTTTCCCCCTCCTTTCCTTCCCCTCCTTTCCCCTCTGTCCCCCACCTTTCCCCTCCTTTACTTCCCCCTCTTTCCCCTCTGTCCCCTCCTTTCCCCTCCTTTCCTTTCCCCTCCTTTCCTTTCCCCTCCTTTCCTTCCCCCTCCTTTCCCCTCCTTTCCCCCTCCTTTCCTTTCCCCTCCTTTCCTCCCCCTCCTTTCCCCTCCTTTCCTCTCCCCTCCTTTCCCCTCCTTTTCCTCTCCTTTCCCCCTTTCCCTTCCTTTCCCCCTCCTTTCCTTTCCCCCTCCTTTCCTTTCCCCTTCTTTCCCCCTCCTCTCCTTTCCCCGCTCCCTGTTCTACACTCTGGGCGAAATTCCAGTTAAACCAAACTACACCCGTGCTCCTGAACACAGAGCTCCTCCTCATCTCTGCCCAGGCTGTCCCCTCTGCCTGCAGAGCCCCTCCTCCCCTGTGCCCTGGGCCAGCCCCTCCCGTTTGTCTGGCGGGACGCAGCTCGGCACCGTGGCCTCCAGGAACCTGCCTCGATGTGTTTCCTCTGGATTCCCCCGATCACTATTTGGCCCATAAGCTGTGGCGACCATGGGGGAAAGGAGCCATCTCAAGGCATGGGGAGAAGAGGAGTGTTTGTGAATGAACAGGGTGTGGATAAGCTGCTCACAGAAAAGGCCCATGGACCACCCTGGCTCCTCCCCAGGCTGTGCAGGCTCAGGAGGTGCCTCCCGGCTCCTGGCTCTTACCCCAATGGCGAAGCGCTCAACACCCTGCATCTTGGGGGAGCTGATGACTGTCTCAAGGTCTAGGGGGTCCTCGAATATGCCGCCATCGGTGAGCACCACCATGACCTTGGATGCCTTTCTCCTGGAGCCCCCGGCTTGCAGTGAAGATGCTGTCTCTAAGCAGGAGAGAGTCAGTGAAGGAGAGGGCTTTGCCGGGTGGATGGCTGACTCCGGGAGAGACTTGATTCTCTTAGCTGTGTTAGAAGAGGGAGGTTCACAACCCTCCCAAAAGACCCAAAGAGGGTTGGGTGTGGTGGCTCACATCTGTAATCTCAGCACTTTGGGAGGCCGAGGCGGGCAGATCACGAGGTCAGGAGTTCCAGACCAGACTGGCCAACATGGTGAAACCCCATCTCTACTAAAAATACAAAAATTAGCTGGGCATGGTGGCACATGCCTGTAATCCCAGCTACTCGGGAGACTGAGGCAGGAGAATCGCTTGAACCAGGGAGGCGGAGGTTGCAGGGAGCTGAGATCACACTACTGTACTCCAGTCTGGCAACAGAGTGAGACTCCATATAAAAAAAAAAAGAAAAAGACCCACAGAAGGGGGTGATGCCACTTCTCAGGCATGCAGCGAGGCTGGGCGGAGGCAGGGCGCCCACAGAAGGGGGTGATGCCACTTCTTC
This sequence comes from Ateles fusciceps, assembly GCA_036589455.1. Taxonomy (NCBI): domain Eukaryota; kingdom Metazoa; phylum Chordata; class Mammalia; order Primates; family Atelidae; genus Ateles; species Ateles fusciceps. The sequence goes on from JAZHEH010000751.1 coordinate 3,355,118, forward strand.
AGGCATGCAGCCAGGCTGGGCAGAGGCAGGGCTGCAGCACAGGTGTCCTTGCTTCTCACCTGCTCCCAGCCAGCCTGTGCTGGATGGCTGTCTGTTCCTTTTTTGTGTGTACAGGAATAGTAATGATATTAAAACGATGAATAATATAATACATGGCACTTATCACATGCAGGCACTGTTGTAAACACGGTATATTTTAACCCATCCATTCTTCGAAAAAATCTATCAGGTAAGTGCTATTATTTTTCTTTCTTTTTTAGAGACAGTGTCTCACTCTGTCACCCAGGCGGGAGTGCAGTGGTGTGATCATGGCTCACTGCAGCCTTGAACTCCTGGGCTCAAGCAATCTCCTGCCTCAGCCTCCTGAGTAGCTGGGACTATAGGCATGAGCCACTGCACCAAGCTGTGAGTACTTTTCTTATTCTTATTCTTATTGAGACAGATGGAGTCTCGCTCTGTCGCCCAGGCTGGAGTGCAAAGGCGCGATCTCAGTTCACTACAACCTCTGCCTCCTGGGTTCAAGCAGTTCTCCTGCCTCAGCCTCGCGAGTAGCTGGGACTACAGGCGTGCATCACCACGCCCAGCTAATTTTTATATTTTTAGTAGAGATGGGGTTTTACCATGTTGGCCAGGCTGGTCTGGAACTCCTGACCTCAGGTGATCTACCCGCCTCAGCCTCCCAAAGTGCTGGGATTACAGGTGTGAGCTACTGTGCTCAGCCTATTTTTCTCATTTTTAAAGTGAGGAAACTGAAGCACACAGCGGTCACAAGGTCCTTCTGTCTGCCCAAGGTCACACAGATACAAACCAGAGCTGAGAGTTGAACCCAGCCAGCCTGTCCACTGAGCACTCTGCTCTCCTGCCTCTCACAAGAGGAAGTCTTTGGAAGACTTTTTGGAGGACAGTCGAGGTGTCATCCCTCAAGTTCTCTCTCAGCCAAGGAAAGGCTGGAAGCTTAATTCCCTTCTCCTCCAGTTTTGTCTAGCCACTTCCTCCAAGCAGGATGCCACAGAGACTCCGGGCATGGCCAGAATAATTCCTGCTGCCCCCACACTCACAAGACATGTTGCATGGCTGAGGCGGTCTTGGTGACATTCCCCCACTTGAGTGATGTTCTGGACTCTGGAGAGGGAGGCCATCACATCCTGGCTGTCTCGAAGGTCAAACTCAGTCTGGATCACTGTCCCGTATTGTACCAGGGCAAAGTTGCACTGCAGGGGGTGAGGAGGAGGGCAGGAGGTTGGAAGAGTTGCCAGCCCTGCCCCTGAGATGGCTCCCCCTGGAAGCAGCAGAAAATCCACTCCTTCTAGCTTATCCCTGGGCAGAAAGAGACGCTAAGGCAGAGCAACATCTCTGAGTGGGGGGTGGAGAAGGGCTTGAGAGGAATGGCCCCCAGTGAATCACAGACTTCTGCATAGCTCCCTGCGTAGTTCCCTCCATACTGACTGGGATTGGCCGTGTAACTGGCTTTGGCCAAGGAGACATCAGCAAATGTGATGCAATTAGAGACTTGAAAAATACTTGCATGCGTTGAATCTTGCTCTCTTAGAATGTTGCTGCCATGAAAAAGTTGGGCTGGTCTGCTAAAGATATGTGGTCTAGACAAGTGAGTGAGATCATCTTAGGCCATCCAGCCCCAGTCAAGCGACCAGATGCCTGCAGCTCCAGTGTAACTCCAGGAAAGATGGACAGAAGAACCATCCAGCTGAGCCCAGCCCAAGTGTCTGACTCATACAATTGTGAGCAAACACGGTGATTGTTGTTCTGAGGTAGGGGGATACTCATCAATAGGAAAGTGATAACCTATGTGAGACCAGCTCTTAGGAAACCCACCTCAAAACACTTTTCATAGAAGTTCCTCATCATGTTGGAGATGAAGTCTTTGGCTCTCTGGAAGTCTGGGGGGATCAATGCTTCCTGAGCCATCCAGGATGATGGCAATCTCGGTGCCTGGCCAAGACAGACAGGTCAGGATTCGGCATGGGATGTGAGGCAGATATGAGGGCAGTATGTGTAGGGTACACGCCCCGACGGTAACCCTGAGAACTCAGTTCAGGGAAGAAGTTGGAGAAGCTCCCAAAAGAGAAGCTTTTTTTTCTTTTTGAGATGGAGCTTCTCTCTTTGCCCAGGCTGAAGGGCAGTGGTGGGATCTCGGCTCACTGCAGCCTCCATGTCCTGGGTTCAAGCGATTCTTCTCCTGCCTCAGCCTCCCAAGTAGCTGGGACTACCGGTGCACACCACCATGCCCAGCTAATTTTTGAATTTTTTAGTAGAGCTGGAATTTCACCATGTTGGCCAGGTGAAACTCCTGACTTCAAGTGATCCACCCACTTCAGCCTCCCAGAGTGCTGGGATAATAGGTGTGAGCCACCTCTCCTGGCCCCAAGAGAGCTCTTGTCTCCCACTTCAAAAGGAGAGTGAGAACCTGCTCCGGCTTTGCTTGCTGTGTGGGTCACTGCCACCACCACCTCTCTCTGAGCCTCAGTTTCCCCATTTGTAAGATAGAGGGTGGAGCTGGTACTGGTCAGGCCCGCAAAATCCAGCCACCACTCCCCATCTCTCAGACTGAGGCGCCCCCCACCCTTGTAGGCTGCCAGCCTAGGGGTTGGCTCTGATAGACTCGGAGCAAGGCAGCTCTGCCTCTTCTCACCAGCCTCCTCCTCCTCCTCCTCCTCCTCCTCCTCGTCCTGCTCCTCTGCCTTCTCCAGTGCCCGGCGCCGCCTGGCTGCGTCCGCGTCCTCTCCCCTGCTGCCATCTTTGTTTCTGTAGCAGTCTCCAGTGTCCACATGCACATCTGGATCCAGGAGGTTTTCTTTAAAAACATACATGGAAGAGCTCGGAGTCAGAAAGGCTCCGCCTTCACCTGAGCACGCTCACACGTAGTCTGCCCTGGTTCCTTTCATGCGGCGCCTCAACCCTGCCTTGCTCCACTGTGGGGTGGTGGAGTGTCCCACTGCATCTGCCATGAGCTGGTGCCTTTTCTCAAAGACCAAGGAGATCTCTTGTTTGTTTGTTTTTGAGACAGAATCTCACTCTGCTGCCCAGGCTGCAGTGCAGTGGCGTGATCTTGGCTCACTGCTGCAACCTCCACCTCCTGCCTCAGCCTCCCGAGTAGCTGGGATTACAGGCACCCGCCACCACGCTCGGCTAATTTTTTGTATTTTTAGGAGAGACGGGGTTTCACTATGTTGGCCAGGTTGGTCTTGAACTCCTGACCTTATGGTCTGCCCGCCTCAGCCTCCCACAGTGCTGGGATTACAGGTGTAAGCCACCGCGCCGGGCCTTTAGAAGATGTCCTTAGAGCTATCCAAGGCCAGTGAGTGCCCAATCCTTACCAAGGTTGAAGAAGTTGGCCTGAGCCTGCGGACGGAGGTCAGGGGCCAGGAGGCTGCAGGTGCCTGTGAGTTCTGAGCTGAGGCTGTGGGGCTGCCGGGCCAGCACTTGAATGCATATCTAGGGGAGGGAAGAGAGGGTGAGGAAGAGACCAGGTCACCCCGTGTTCCCGAGCCACAGACACATTCTCACCCCCATTCCAGAACTCAGTGGCTAAACCAGACAGGGGCACAGGAATGGCCACTCCCCACCACCAGGTGTCGCAGTCAGTGCTGGGGTCAAGGCTGAGGCCCCCCGCTGCATGAGTGTGCTGGGTGACAGGGAGTACCTAGGTCCACCCTGGTGTCAGCACAGGTGGTCAGAGCCACAGTCAGCCCTGGGGTTGGCACCAGGGAGACAGCCAGACTCAGCCTTGGGAGCAGCATGCCACTGGGAATGACATCAGCACCAGGGTCAGCCGCACCCGCCTCCTGGAGGCCCTCCCTCCTCCCCGCTGCCCCCCACCCCCCGTGCACTCACCAGAACACCACGGTGGCTCCGGGCAACTGTCACTCCCCGGTGCTTCCCCTTCGGGATGGGGACATGCTCTGAAAAAGTAAAACCCAGGTAAGGGCCAGGGGGACTCTGGGAGGCAAAGACCCGAAGCCAAGGTCAGAGGCACAGGCCCATCTTGGTCAGGGCCCCATGAGGACCTGTTGGCACTCAGAGAAGCCTCTAGAAAGCTAGAACGGGGCCTTCCAGGTCAGGCCTGGACACATCCAGGGCCGAGTGCCCATCCATGGGGCTCACCGACTGACCATTCAACACAGGCCCATGGCGTCTGCTGTGTGCCCAGCCTGTGAACATGGTGGTGGGTGTCCAGCAGTGGCTGATGCCCCGGGCTTTCCCCAGTGGCCTTGGCGGGGCAGGTGCGTGGAGAAGCACCACCTGGTGGGTGGGTGAGTGCCAAGGAATGTGGGCAATGCCGCGGGACCGGCTGTGTGATCCTAGGAACCCGCCAGCCTCAAAGGCCCATCCTGGGGAATGAATCTCACTGCCCACAGCCTCAGGGGCAGAAATGGCAGCTTCTTCCTCTTCCTCCCACTGTCAGCCTCAAGACACTGTCTTATTTTTGAGTCATGGAATCACTCAGTCAACCCTGCTGGACTGAGATTGAGTCTGTTCAACTGAGTCTTGCTCTGTTGCCCAGGCTGGAGTGCAGTGGCGCAATCTTGGCTCACTGGGTTCAGGCGATTCTTCTGCCTCAGCCTCCCGAGTAGCTGGGATTACGGGTGCACACCACCATGCCCGGCTAATTTTTTTTTTTTTTTTTGAGATGGAGTTTCACTCTGTCACCCAGGCTGGCATGCAGTGGCACAATCTCTGCTCACTACAACCTCCACCTCCTCAGGTTCAAGCCATTCTCCTGCCTCAGCCTCCCAAGTAGCAGGGATTACAGGCACGCACCACCAGGCCGCACTAATTTTTGTCTTTTTAGTAGAGACGGGGTTTCACCATGTTGGCCAGGCTGGTCTTGAACTCCTGACCTCAGGTGATCTCCCTGCCTTGGGCTCCCAAAGTGCTGGGATTACAGGCGTGAGCCACGGTGCGTGGCCTCAGACAAGGATTCTATTTATAATAAATATACTATAAATAGAGGTTGTCAGTAATCTGTGACTTGAGTTTGGGTAGGATGGAGTTTAGTTAATGAATGAATCAGGTTCATTCATTCATTCAAATGCCATTTACTGAGTACCTAATATACGCCAGGCCCCATGCTGGTTCCTAGGATGGCGCAGTTGGACTGAACAGTGAATTCCACTGAGTGTGATGAGCTCATCAGGATGGGCTGGAGTTTGGAATCAGCTACCAACAGTGAAAGTGTGACCTTTGTCATACTGGCCGCCAGAAGACTCACATCCTCTGAACTGTAGCTTCCTCTCTGGTAAATGGTGTGGTTTTGGGGGTGAAAAGTGAGTGAGTCACAGACGGCCAGGCACACGGTGGGCACGCAATACATTTCAGTGTGATTTCTGTGGCTAGACTGCACCAGGAAACGGCCGGGGATTAGGCTTGGGCTGAGGTGAGGCTGCGCACTGGTATGGAAGTCTTGCTGTGGGCAGTACTGGAGTCCAGGGCTGGATGGCCTGGGTCAGGCAGGGCTGGGTGGGGAACCGTTGGGTTTAGATGAGTGGGATTGCTAGAAAGGGATCCTGGGGGAGCATTCTCTGGAGTTGGGGCGGACTTACCTACAGGATGGCAAAGGATTTTATCCTGAACAAGGACACATCGATGGAGGGGCTCTGGTGTCCTCTTGGTTCTGGGGCTGGTGACCAGGAGCCTGAGTGGGAGGGAGATGGCAAAGCTGAGCTGGCTGGCTGACGTTTCTTCTCCCAGCCTGCCCAGCTCCCTTCCCCTTGCAGCTGCGTGGCTCACAGGCTCCTGTCTGGCCGGCAGATTACTAGCCCAGACTCTGCATTGTGGGGGAAGATATCTGCCCAACCTCTACCTCTGCACGGCTCCAGGCAGGAAATGGTTAAATGCAACCCCTCACCCACCCTGACAAAGAAGAGGTGATACTGATGGTTAATAAAAACTCTGCTCTCTTGTGGGGGACAGGGATGGGGGAGACCAGAAACCACCAGCAGCCGGGTTGGCTCTGCTGGGGGCAGTGCTGGCTTCCTAGTGGGCCACCCAGGGGACCTGCCCTGACTGGCCTTGGTTCCTGAGAACAGCACGCTGGTGCCCCTATCCTGTGAGTCAGTCAGAACTGCAGGGTTGGAGGCTGGTCGCGGTGGCTCACGCCTGTCATCCCAGCACTTTGGGAGGCCGAGGCGGGCGGATCTCCTGAGGTCAGGAGTTCGAGACCAGCCTGACCAACATGGTGAAACTCCATCTCTACTAAAAATACAAAAATTAGCCAGGTGTGGTGGCGGGCACCTGTAGTCCCAGCTACTTGGGAGGCTGAGACAGGAAAATTGCTTCAACCTGGGAGGTGGAGGTTCCCGTGAGCCAAGATCATGCCACTGCACTTCAGCCTGGGCGACAGAGTGAGACTCTGCCTCGAAAAGAAAAGAAAAGAACTGGAGGTTTGGGGTGGCTGCCTCAGCCTGATTAAGGCAGCCTCGGGAGATGTGACTCCTCACTGCAACCTTCTTACCCCCAACCAGCCCCAGACCAGGGAGACGACAGAGTCCGGTGACAGGCTACACATTCTCACCATCCCCCGTTCCCCAGGCAGCACTGAGCTGTCTGGAGGCAGAGAGTGAGCTCCTGGGGTTGTAACAGGGGACGAGGGGGAAGGGGACCCCGACGCTGGGTGGTAACAGTGAACCAAGTTCAAGGTATTTCTGTGGATGGCAGTAGGGACCCATGGAGGACTTTATAAGGGGGAGTGTGGCCAGGCACGGTGGCTCACGCCTGTGATCCCAGCACTCTGGGAGGCCAAGGTGGGTGGATCACCTGAGGTCGGGAGTCCGAGACCAGCCTAACCGACATGGAGAAGCCATGTCTCTACTAAAAAAAAATACAAAATTAGCTGGGCATGGTGGCGCTAATTAGACAACCATGGTGGCGATCCCAGCTTCTCGGGAGGCTGAGGCAGGAGAATCACTTGAACCCGGGAGGCGGAGGTTGTGGTGAGCTGAGATCGTACCACTGCACTCCAGCCTGGGCAACAAGAGCAAAACTCTGTCTAAAAAAAAAAAAACAAAAAAAAGGTGGTGGCAGGAAGCTCATAATTAGTTGTGCTTTCAAAGGTCATGATGTGGCTACAGTGGTTTGGGACGGACTGAAGGGCACAGGATGGGGGCAGACGTGAGGTACCGTCCTCACTTCCTCAGCTCCCGTCGCTGTGTGTTAACCAGTTATGAAGTCTGTCCACACCGCGGCGTGGCTTACCAGCTCATGACAAGGTCTGCCCCAACTCAGCCACCCGACCCGGACTTCCAGCCTCCGACTCGACTCCAGCCTCCTCCACTCGGTCCCCACAATGCCATCTCCAGCGGTCCCCCTCACTGTCCTCACCTTCCTCTACCTCTCAGAAGGCCTGGACATAAGCAACCATCTCCCTGAAACCCTTTTCTTTTTTCTATTTATTTATTTAGAGACGGAGTTTCACTCTTGTTGCCCAGGCTGGAGTGCAATGGCACGATCTCAGCTCACAGCAACCTCCGCCTCCCGGGTTCAAGCGATTCTCCCGCCTCAGCCTCCCGAGTAGCTGGGATTACAGGCACCTGCCACCACACCTGGCTAATTTTTGTATTTTTAATAGAGATGGGGTTTCACCGTGTTGGTCAGGCTGGTCTCAAACTCCTGACCTCGTAAACTACCCGCCTCGGCCTCCCAAAGTGCTGGGATTACAGCTGTGAGCCACCACATCCAGCCAATACTTTTCTTATATTTTGTAGAGATAGGGTTTTGCCATGTTACCCCAGTTGGTCTTGAACTCCTGGGCTCAGGGAATCTTCCTGCCTTGGCCTCCCAAAGTGCTGGGAGTGAGCCCAAAGTTACAGTGAGTTTCAGGCATGAGCAAAGCACCTGGCCTACCCATGTAGTTCACGCCATGTTCCCTCTGTCAGTGGCAGCCCCAGATCCTGGACGACCAGCACCAGTGTTTCCTGCCTCAGGTCCTCCACCAGGCTGTTCCCTCCACCATGCTTTTCCTTCACCATGCTGCTCCTCCCCGTGCTGCTCCCCCCCCGTGCTGCCCTCCCCCCGTGCTGCTCCCCACCCCTACCCCTGTGCTGCTCCCCCACCCCCACCCCCGTGCTGCTCCCTTACCATGCTGTTCCCCTCACGGTGCTGTTCCCCGGCCGTGCTGTTCCCTCCACCGTGCTGTTCCAGCCCCGTGCTGCTCCCCGCCCGTTCTCTCCCCCTCCCCCGTGCTGTTCCCCCACCGTGCTGTTCCCTCCACCGTGCTGTTCCCCCCCGTGCTGTTCCCCCTCCCTGGTGCTGTCCCTCCCCGTGCTGTTCCCCCTCCCCCGTGCTGTTCCCCCCGCCGTGCTGTCCCCTCACCCGTGCTGTTCCCCGCCCTCCACCGTGCTGCTCCCTCACCATGCTGTTCCCTCACCGTGCTGTTCCCTCCGCCGTGCTGTTCCCTCACCGTGCTGTCTCCCTCCACCGTGCTGTTTCCTGTGCCCAGAACCCTCACCTTCCACCCTCCCCAAGCTTGGCTTGTTCTTTGCTCAGCCTCGCCTGTCACCTCCTGTTAAATGCCTTCTCCGCCCTGCCCACCTCACAGCCCAGCTACTCTGCCTCGCGTCCCCGTTTGATTCCTTCTCCACTTCTCCTCAGCTGGCAGCACCTCGCTGACTTGCTGGCCTCCTTATCTGTCCTCCCGCCGGACAGCAGGCTCCCCAAGGATCCTGTCTGTCTGTTCCCCACGTTATTCCCAGGGCCCGGGGCCACGGCTGGCTCGGAACAGGGGCTCAGTAAGTATTTGCTGAATGACTATTGAACCACAGCCCAGGCCACAGCTGAGGGGGCTAATCTGGGGCAGGGCTGAGGGCGGAGGGCTGGGTGCAGCTGAGAGCCGCTCCTCTGCTCAGGCTCTGCAGCTGAGCCCCAAATTAGGTCGCTTCCTTAGCAACCCTGTCTCTCTCTCCAGCCCTAACCTCAGCGCTGGACCCAGCATCTCCTTCCCTGCTCGCCCATAAAGGGCGGGGTCAAACTATATTCCACCGCAGACCACGTTTTGGTGGGGAAGGTGCAGGCCTGGGCCAGCGCCAGCCTCCTCTGCAGCCCTCTGCCCACGCTGCTTCCTCGGCCTGCGACGCCTTCTCCTGCAGAGCAAGCGTCCCAAACCCCAGCTCCTCAGGAAGCCTTCCCAAAGGAAGTGCAGACCCTCCAGACCCTGCAGCGGCCCTGGCTACTGTACCCCCACCCCATCCTTTCTTCCCACCTGGACTGTGAGTTCCCAAGAGACCATCATGTACAGCTGTGCAGGCTGTGCACTGCACATCCCCAAGATTGCCATTCATGTCACCGTCATGCAATTACGTGGCCTGGGGCCGTCTGAGCTGCCTCTGCTCCCCCACACCTTTTATCCCCCCACTGCCAGGAGTCTGCAGGTTTGTTGACCGCGTGGCTCACAAACCAAGTAAACGCTGACCGACCAGCTCTGACAGAGGACTGGCCATCAGCTGACAGCCCCGGGGCCCTACTGTACCCTGAGCTGGGCACAGCCCCGGCAACCCTTGCCCGTCTCCCACCTTTCCGCATTTATTTAGTATTTTTTTGTTTGTTTGTTTTTTTGAGATGGAGTCTTGCTCTGTTTCCCAGGTGGAGTTCAGTGGCACAATCTCAGCTCACTACAACCTCTGCCTTCCGGGTTCAAGCGATTCTCCTGCCTCAGCCTCCCAAGTAGCTTGGACTACAGGCGGCGCCACCATGCCTGGCTAATTTTTGTATTTTTAGTAGAGAAGGGGTTTCACCACATTAGTCAGGCTGGTCTCGATCTCCTGACCTCAGGTGATCTGCCCACCTCGGACTCCCAAAGCACTAGGACTACGGGCCTGAGCCCCCGTGCCTGACCTGACTTAGTGCTTTGTATTTAAATGTTAAAAAATCTTTTTAACTTGTCACTGACTTGAGCTCACATCCTGCCTTCACCCAGCTCTAACCTGTCCTGTTCTCGTGCTCTATCACTTTTTGTTTTTTCCTGAGACGGAGTCCCACTCTGTTGTCCAGGCTGGAGTGCAGTGGTGTGATCTCGGCTCACTGAAACCTCCGCCTCCCGGGTTCAAGTGATTCTCCTGCCTCAGCCTCCCGAGTGGCTGGGACTACAGGCGCGTGCCACTATTTCCACCAACTTTTATATTTGTATTTTTAGTAGAGACGGGGTTTCACTATATGTTGGCCAGGCTGGTCTCGAACTCCTGACCTCAAGTGATCTGCTGGGCTTGGCCTCCCAAAGTTCTGGGATTACAGGCGTGAGCCACCACGCCCGGCCCTCGGGGTCTATTTCCCTGTCTGCTGTCTGTCCCTCCGATACCTTCTGTGGCAGCCAGCTCCCATGATGCAGCCGGTGCAGGCCTCTTACGTTTTAGGAGAGGCCATGTGAGTGACTGAGAGCCACGTGCGGGCGCCCCAGCCCCTTCCTCTTTCTCAGGCCGCAGCGGCCAGCCAGTGCACTTCCTGCCTGGTGCAGCAGGCCCATGGTCTCAGTCCCCCATCTGCGGCAGGAACCCAGAAGTGCCCACATCCTCCCCGCCAGCACGTTCAAACATGGGAGGCCCTCACTGCTTCGGCAGGTGTTCAGGGAGGTTTGCTGTTCAGGGAGCCCCGCTGGGCCCTCCCCGACCCCTGGTGGACGCAGAGCCCTCTGTGCCACGGGCTTCACACCCCCTCCTGCACCGTGGCCTTTAGGCTTCTGAGGGAGGGGGTGTGAAAGTCGGTGGGACCTGGGGCTGAGGCATGGGCGGGAACAGGGCAGGAGAGAGTTACAGATAACTCTGAAGCCTGCTCACGCTCCATAAACAGTTTGGAAAACTGAATGCAAAACCCACTGCATAACGCCTGACCCAGCAGTTCCCCTCCTGAGCACATACGCCCTCCCCCAAAACGAGTACATTCTTTGGGACCAACTCTGAGGGGTAAAAAATTAAAAAGATGCTGGGTGTGGTGGCGTGCGCCTGTAATCCCAGCACTCTGGGAGGCCAAGGCGGGCGGCTCACAAAGTCAAGAGCTCGAGACCACCATGGCCAACACGGTGAAACCCCCAGCTCTACTAAAACTACAAAACCTAGGTGGCCGTGGTGGCACACATGTAATTCCAGCTGCACGGGAGGCTGAGGCTCCTTTTTTTTTTTTTTTTAAAGGATATTATAAAGGATACAGATGAGGAGATACATTAAGGCACTGCACTCCAGCCTGGTGGCAGAAGGAGACTCTGTTTAAAAAAAAAAAATGAGCCTCAGATCTCCTGACCCTTTACCCTAGAGCTTCTAACTACAGACATACTCCCACATCCATACACAGCCACCATCACCATCTGAGGGAATGCATATTTTACTTATTTCTTTTTTTTTTTTTTTTTTTGAGACAGGGTCTCACTCTGTCACCCAGGCTGAAGTCCCGTGGCACAATCACAGCTCACGGCAGCCTCGACCCCCACCCCAGGCTCAAGCGATTCTCTCACCTCAGCCTCCCAAGTAGCTGGGACGGACTACAGACTTGAGCCACCACGTCTGGCTGATTTTTAAATATTTTTTGTAGACAGGGTCTCACTATGCTACCCAGGCTGGTCTCGAACTCCTGGCCTCCTATAATCCACCCACCCCGGCCTCCCGAAGTGCTGGGATTACAGGTGAGCCGCTGCCCCTGCCGACCATTGTATATTTCATTCTGCCACTTGGCCTTTTCATCTCACAGATGTTCCAGCCTGATCCGGGTTCATAGCCCCTGCACTGGCTTCATCCAGGGCACCTGCTTTCAGTATTGCCTTGTATGAGTCAGTATTTTTCCCATTGTCCTAACGAGGAATATTGTCAGTCTTTCATGATTTCAGGCAGTGCTGCCACAGACATCTTTATATGTGTCTGGGAATTTCTCTTGAGCTGGGATCTGGGAGTGGAATTGTCAGAGGCCACATGCATCCTCAGCTTGACCAGATGTGGCAAAACTGCTCTCCAAGGTGGTGGCCCAACTCACCCTCCACACGTTCCCATTTCACTGCAACCTTACCAACAGTGTTGGCAGATTTTATGTTTTGCTTATCTAATAGGTGGGCACAGATGATATTTTAAAAATATAAGGTAATGTTTATTGAGCATTAATGTGGCCAGAAGTTGTGCGCAGCCCTTTGCATGCACCTGAAATAGTCTTTGCCACCATTCTGTGAAGCAGGTAAATCACCAGGCCGATTGCAGAGAGAAGCTGAGGCTCGGGCCGGAGCACCTTCCTGAGGCTTCACAGCGGATACACAGCGAAGCTGTCATGCCCCGTGACCGCCAGAGCCACAGCCCGCCTCCGAACCGCCGCACTCTCGTGCCTCAGAGTTTCAGGGTGTTTTCCTTTTTGTTTTCGAGACAGGCTGGAGTGCAGTGGTGCAATCACAGCTCCCTGCAGCCTGCACCTCCTGGGCCCAAGTGGTCCTCCTGCCTCAGCCTCCCAAGTAGTTGGACTACAGGCAGGCAGCACCACGTCCAGATAATTTTTACTTAATTGTTTAGAGTTGGGGTCTCACTATGTTGCCCAGGTTGATCTTGAACTCCTGGCCTCAAGCGATCCTCCAGCTTCAGCCTCCCAAAGTGTTGGGATTACAGGCGTGAGCCACGGTGCCTGGCCCAGTTTTTTCTTTATGTTTTGTTTCCAAATGTTCTATATTGAACATGTGTTACTTCTGTAAGGAACAAAAGAGCCTTAATATGCTCTATTTAAAAATTGTTTTTCAGTCCAGCCCCTCCCTCAGCAGTGGAGCAGGGAGAGGCCCAGTGAGGTGTGGGGCTGGGGTTCAATGCCCACCGCCTCTCTCATGATTTCTCTCTTTCTCCTGCAAGCGCTTCTGGAAGAGAAAGGAGTTCCTCTCCTGCCTATGGGTGGGGATGTCATGGCTGACTCTGGACCCATCTCAGGCTCCCCCGAAGCCCTTCAGTCTGAAGGCCTCCTGCCCACCGGCCCTACTCACCAGGTCTGGTTGGTGCTGGGGTCTTGGTGCAGGAGGGAGCTGAGCACGAAAGGGACACCTCCCTTGGCTGTGAGCCAGGGCCAGGCCACATCCACATTGAAGGCGGCCAGCGGGGCCAGGCCTGTGGGGGAAAGGAGCAGCATTTCATGAAAGAGGCCTTTTTGTTTTTGAGATGGAGTTTTGCTCTTGTTACCCAGGCTGGAGTGCAATGGCACGATCTTGGCTCACCGCAACCTCCGCCTCCCGGGTTCAAGTGATTCTCCTGCCTCAGCCTCCCGAGTAGCTGGAATTACAGGCACGCGCCACCACGCCCAGCTAATTTTGTGTGGTTAGTAGTAGAGATGGGGCTTCACTACGTTGGCCAGCCTGGTCTCCAAATTCCTACCTCAGGTGATCCGCCCGCCTCAGCCTCCCAAAATGAGCCATGACGCCCGGCCGAAGAGGGTTTTTACTCTCATTATTCCACCAAATCCTGTGGTGTCATTAGCCCTGTTTTTCAGCTGAGAAAGTGAGATTCCCAAGGATCTTTCTGTGCGTGTGAGAGGGAGAGGGCGCAGGTGCATCTACCAGAGCCTCTGATCCTCGTACGAAACCGAGCCGTGCCCGGTACCAGAGCCCCGCCCCCCCGCCCCTGCTCCAAGAAGCCTTCCCTAGCGCGCTCTCCTCAAAGACACACTTCCCCGCCTCCTGACACCCGTCACTGTCACGTCCGCACGTGGCACGCAGCGCATACTCACATCACTGCGTCTTGCACCAAGGTTACAGTAGACGATGAGCCCCGGGAAGAAGGCCTGCATGTGTTCTAGGTACCCCCTCCAAGTGACCCAAGAGAAAACATGTGTCCCCAAAACTACCTGCACAAGAAATGTCTTATACCAGCTTTATTCAGAATAGTCCCAAACTGCAAACAATCCAAATGGCCATCAAGAGGGGAATGGAAGAGCCGGCTGCGGTATAACCCTACGATAGAATGCTAGGCAGGAGTAAAGAGGAATGAACAGACATACAGCAGCGTGATCAATCTCAAAAACCATTATGCTGGCCAGGCACGGTGGCTCACGCCTGTCATCCCAGCACTTTGGGAGGCTGAGGCAGGCGGATCACTTGAGGTCAGGAGTTCGAGACCAGCCTGGCCAACATGGTGAAACCCTGTCTCTACTAAAAATACAAAAATTAGCCCAGCATAGTGGTGACTCGCGCCTGTAAACCCAGCTACTCGGGAGGCTGATGCAGGAGAATCACTTGAACCTGGGAGGCGGAAGTCGCAGTGAACCAAGACTGTGTCACTGCACTCCAGCCCAGGCGACAGAGCCAGACTCCATCTCAAAAAACAATAACAACAACAATTATTATGCTGAGTGACAGAAGCCTTACATGAAAGCCATCTATTGTATAACTCCATTTATATGAGGTTCTAGAACGAGCAACACTCATCTATAATAAAAAAAAAATTTGCGCCGGGCACGGTGGCTCACGCCTGTAATCCCAGCACTTTGGGAGGCCGAGGCAGGTGGATCACGAGGTCAAGAGATCGAGACCATCCTGGCTAACGTGGTGAAACCCTGTCTCTACTAAAAATACAAAAAGTTAGCCGGGCGTGGTGGCACATGCCTGTGGTCCCAGCTACCTGGGAGGCTGAGACAAGAGAATCACTTGAACCCAGGAGGCGAAGGTTTCGGTGAGCTGAGACTGCGCCATTGCACTGCAGCCTGGGCAACAAGAGCGAAACTCTGTCTCAGAAGACAAAAAAAAAAGTTTGCTTCAGAGGATGGGACTAACTAGGAAAGGACTAGAAGGAACTTTCTGGAATGATGAAAATATTCTATATCTTGACAGGTGTTTGAATTACAAACGTGTGCCTGTGTCAAAACACACTGAGCGGTCCACTTAGAATCTGTGCATGTCACTATATGTAAATATTACCTTGAAAAAGAAACACAAACACATTCTGTTGATATGTATGCTGAAATGTTTAGAGTTGAGTTATACTTACGTCTCAATTTATTTTTATTTATTTCTCTTTTTTTTTTTTGAGATAGGGTCTCACTCTGTTGCCCAGGCTGGAGTGCAGTGGTGCGATCTCGGCTCACTACAGCCTCTGCCTCCCGGGTTCAAGAGATTCTCTGTCTTAGTCTCCCACACATAGCTGTGATTACAGGTGCCCGCCACCATGCCTGGCTAATTTTTTGTATTTTTGATAGAGATGAGGTTTTGCCACGTTGGCCAGGCTGGTCTCTAACTCCTGACCTCAAGTGATCCACTCATTTCTGCCTCCCAAAGTGTTGGGATTACAGGCGTGAGCCACCACACCCGGCCCTAATTTTTGCATTATTAATAGAGATGGTGTTTTACCATGTTGGCCAGGCTGGTCTCAAACTCCTGACCTCAAGTGATCCGCCTGCCTTGGCCTCCCAAAGTGCTGGGATTACAGGTGTGAGCTACTGCATCCAGCCTGCAATTTACTTTAAAATGCATCAAAATATAAGATGGCTTGCAGGCCGGGCGCGGTGGCTCACGCCTATAATCCCAGCACTTTGGGAGGCTGAGGCGGGCGGATCACGAGGTCAACAGATCGAGACCATCCTGGTCAACATGGTGAAACCCCGTCTCTACTAAAAATACAAAAATTTAGCTGGGCATGGTGGCGCACACCTGTAGTCCCAGCTACTCAGGAGGCTGAGGCAGGAGAATTGCTTGAACCCAGGAGGCGGAGGTTGCGGTGAGCCGAGATCACGGCACTGCACTCCAGCCTGGGTAACGAGCAAAACTCTGTCTCAAAAAAAAAAAAAAAAAAAAAAAAAAAAGATGGCTTGCTGGATGGGTAGATAGATATACATGATAAAGCAAACACTCAAAAGTGTTGGCAACTGTAACATTTAAGTGTGGTAATGTGGTTGTCCACTGTATAATTTTTCAACTTTTCTATATATTTGACATTTTTCATTTAAAATGTTTTGGGGAAAAACAGATGATGATAGATTACTTCCCAGTGAGGTTCTGCCAGTTCACGCTCCAGCAGCAGCCTGGGGAAGGGTTATTTCCCCACACACAGTGTTGTCTGGACTGACTGTGCAGACGTTTTCATCCTTGTTTTAAGAGTATCTCATCATCTTGTTCCAAAATTTGCTTGGACACGTTAGTCTCCTGGCCTTTCTCTTTCAAGACTTGTACTTCTGGATACAACCTCCCGACACCACATGCTAGAAAAATTTCTTGAAAGCATGGTCTCGGCCAGGTGTGGTGGCTCACGCCTGCAATCCTTGCATTTTGGGAGGCCAAGGCGGGCGGATCACCTGAGTGAGGTCAGGAGTTCGAGACCAGCCTGACCAATATGGTGAAATCCCCATCTCTACAAAAAATACAAAAATTAGCCAGGCACAGTGGCGGATGCCTGTTATCCCAGCTATTCAGGAGGCTGATGTGGGAGAATTGCTTGAACCCGGGAGGTGGAGGTTGCAGTGAGCCAAGATCATGCCACTGCACTCCAGCCTGGGCGAGAGAGTAAGACTCTGCCTCAAAAAAAAAAAAAAAAAAAAAAAAAAACATCTGATCATGCCACCCCATTGCTTAAAACTGTGTGTGTGTGTAGACAGAGTTTCGCTTTTGTCGCCCAAGCTGGAGTACAATGGCGTGATCTCGGCTCACTGCAACCTCCGCCTCCCGGGATCTCCTGGGATCTCCAGGCAAATGATTCTCCTGCCTCAGCCTCCTGAGTAGCTGAGATTACAGGTGCACGCCAACATGCCCAGCTAATTTTTGTATTTTTAGTACAGACAGGTTTTCACCATGTTGGCCAGGCGGGTCTCGAACTCCTGACCTTAGGTGATCCACCTGCCTCAGCCTCCTGAAGTGCTGGAATTACAGGTGTGAGCCACCACGCCCAGCCTCTAATGTATGTTTACATGGGAAAAAAGCAAGGTGAAGTCCAGTTTACACAGGTACCTGTTCCATTACTGTTCAGGTAGCGACTTTTGTCGTAAACACTCCTGAAAAGCTATACCACTTCTTGGCAACACTCTTTTTATTGGTTTAGTGACTTTCATCTCTAAATACGCTAAGTAAATATGACATCGCACTCTCAGGAGACGACACACTCACCGATTTACTTGCTATATAACCGTTTCTAGTCCAACAATATCATATGGAACTAAACTGCATTGCATGCCATGTTTGGATAAATCCCAAGTGCCTGCTTTTGTAAATGTATGTCGATTGAGAGGGCTGAAAGGTCTATGATTCTGCAAGTTGTAAAAGCGCACAGGCTACTTCCATATATTTGGAAGTGCTTTTGGGTTCAGTATTTATTTTGCCCTCAAGGTGTTCCTCTGTAACTTTTTTTTTTTTTTTTTGAGATGGAGTCTCACTCTGTCACCAGCGCTGGAGTGCAGTGGTGTGATCTTGGCTTCACCTCCTGGGTTCAAGCAATTCTCCTGCCTCAGCCTCCCGAGTAGCTGTGATTACAGGCATTTGCCACTACGCCCAGCTAATTCTTTGTAGTTTTAGTAGAGACGGGGTTTTACCGTGTTGGCCAGGCTGGTCTCAAACTCCTGACCTCAAGTGATCTGCCCTCCTCGGCCTCCCAAATTGCTGTGATGACAGGTGTGAGCCACGTGCCTGGCCAAAATGTCCTTTTGTATTTGCAGGCATGCCTTTTTCTTATTGGTTTGTAGAAATTCTTTACATATTCTGAAATTAATCTTTTATCAATTTGGGTTGCAAATACTTTATATATATATATATATATATATTATTTTTTTTTTTATTGCACTTTAGGTTCTGCGGTACATGTGCAGAACATGCAGGACTGTTGCACAGGTACACACATGGCAATGTGGTTTGCTGCCTCCATCCCCCCCCGTCACCTATATCTGGCATTTCTCCCTGTTATCCCTCCCCAACTCCCTACCCCCCGCTGTCCCTCCCCTATTTCCCCCGACAGACCCCAGTGTGTGATGCTCCCCTCCCTGTTTCCATGTGTTCTCATTGTTCAACACCCGCCTATGAGTGAGAACATGCAGTGTTTGATTTTCTGTTCTTGTGTCAGTTTGCTGAGAAATGACGGTTTCCAGATTCATCCATATCCCTACAAAGGACACGAACTCATCGTTTTTGATGGCTGCATAATATTCCATGGTGTATATGTGCCACATTTTCCCTGTCCAGTCTATCATCGATGGGCGTTTGGGTTGGTTCCAGGTCTTTGCTATTGTGGACAGTGCTGCAGTGAACATTCGTGTACATGTGTCCTTACAGTAGAATGATTTATAATCCTCTGGATATATACCCAGTAATGGGATTGCTGGGTCAAATGGAATTTCTATTTCTAGGTCCTTGAGGAATCGCCACACTGTCTTCCACAATGGTTGAACTAATTTACATTCCCACCAACAGTGTAAAAGTGTTCCAGTTTCCCCACATCCTCTCCAGCATCTGTTGTCTCCAGATTTTTTAATGATCGCCATTCTACCTGGCATGAGATGGTATCTCAATGTGGTTTTGATTTGCATTTCTCAAAAATATGGAACGCTTCACGAATTTGCATGTCATCCTCACGCAGGGGTCTTGCTAATCTTCTCTGTATCGTTCCAATTTTAGTATATGTGCTGCCGAAGACAGCACTGTGTGGCAAATATTTTCTTACTCTGTGGTTTGCCATTTCACTCTCTTTTTGATAAACAGATGTTCTGAAGTTTAATGAAGTTCAAAAAATACTTTTTAACTCCCAAGGTTGTACATTGTATGTTTTTCTTTTTGAGACCAGCTCTCACTCTGTTGCCCAGCCTGGAGCGCAGTGAGGAAAAGAAAGCAAAACATTTCATTTGCCACCAGTGGAATTAAAAGGACACCATCTCCTTACTCTGAAAACTATTAAAAGTATTAGGCTTTATTTCTGCCCTTCCCATATGAAGTACATTTCAGGGTCATCAAATCATCCTGGTCGATGAGAAAACGTTCTTTTTATCTTTTAAATTTATTTTTAATTATTATTAATTATTTTGACGGAGTCTTGCTCTGTGCCCAGGCGGAGTGCAGTGGTGCAATCTCGGCTCACTGCAACCTCCGCCTCCTGAGTTCAAGCTGTTCTCCTGCCTCAGCCTTTCAAGTAGCTGGGACTACAGGCGCGCACCACCACACCTGGCTAATTTTTGTATTTTTAGTACAGACAGGGTTTTGCCCTGTTGGCCAGGCTGGTCTTGAACTCCTGACCTCCGGTGATCCTCCCACCTCAGCCTCCCAAAGTGCTGGGATGACAGGCGTGAGCCCCCGCACCCAGCCTCCATGTTCTTTAGAAATGAAGATGTCCGTGTTCTTTGGGAGGGAAATGACACGACGTTTGGGGTTCGGTGTAGAGTAACGTTTCCGAAACACTAACGTGCAAATGGATCATTTGAGGTCTTGTTAAAACCCAGATTCTGATTCAGCAGGTAATGAGTCAGAATGGGGCTGAGATTCTATACTCACAAGCTCCCACATTATGCCGACACTGCCGGTCCTCAGGTCCATGTTGAGTAGCCAGGTTTTAAATACTTTGACAGCAAAAACGAAAAAGGGAGCACAAAATAAATTCAGCCTATGTGACAAAATCTGGATAACTGTGTCCTCTGGTTGGTGGACGTATTGGGTTTATTATAGTTATCTTGTTTACCTGTGTACATGCCTAAAATTTTATTATCCAAAAACCAACCTTCCAGACTTGAGGAGAGGTATGGACATCTCTCATCTCTCAATTTCCAGTCCATTTCCCTGAGTGTGGCACAAAGTAGATATCTATATTTAATTTACTTTAATTTAATTTACTTACTTGATTGATTGATTGATTGATTGAGATGGACTCTGGCTCTGTTGCCCAGGCTGGAGTGCTGTGGTGCGATCTTGGCTCACTGCAGCCTCTGCGTCCTGGGTTCAAGCGATTCTCCTGCCTCCGCCTCCTGAATAGCTGGGATTATAGGCGTGCGCCACCATGTCTGGCAAATTTTTATATTTCTAGTAGAGCTGGGGTTTCACCACGTTGGCCAGGCTGTTCTCAAGCTCCTGACCTCAGGTAATTTGCCTGCCTTGACCTCCCAGAGTGCTGGGATTCCAGGCGAGAGCCTGACTGCACCCAGCCTGATATCTGGATTTTATTCCCTTTTCTTTATACCTCTGCCTTGCCCAGAATGATTGGTAGTGGTTCACAAAAAAACACAATCCAGTAAGATAAAACTCACTTAAAACAATGGAGTAGGTAAAAAAGGACAGAAGGAAAATGATGGTTTAAACAGAGAGAGGGATACGGTAAGCCAGGAAGGAGGTCGGCAGCGAGCGTGTGGACGCAGCGGCGGCAGCACCGCCTGCCACGGCCCCGCTTTTGGCTCTGAACACAGCGCTGGCTCACGGTCACGTTCATAAGATCACTTGGCTTCATAAAATTGCCTGTCGACTAAATGCACACATGAATGAATGACGCTTTCTTGAAGGTAATATAAACATGACAGAGATCAGTCAGTGCCATGCAGTGTCCACCAAATTCAAGAACCAAAAAACTTCCAGGGAGCACAGCTAGTCCTGTCATGTACACCAGAAAAAACTTGTCCCTCAGGGTCCTTCGTGAAAACACAGGGAACAGCCCACAGCCCAGCTCTTCCAGAGCTGGCATTTGGGGTCCTCCCTACCACTGCCCCAACGTGGCACACAGAAAACATAACCAGACCATACGTTCCTCCTTGTTTGGGGGTCATGGATCCCTTTGAGAATTTCTTTTTTTTTTTGAGGTGGAGTTTCTGTCCCCCAGGCTGGAGTGCAGTGGCATGATCTTGGCTCACCACAACCTCCGCCTCCCCAGTTCAGGCGATTCTGCTGCTTCAGCCTCCCAAGTAGCTGGGATTACAGGTGTGAGCCACCACACGTGCCCCCTTTGAGAATCTGATGGAAGCACTGGAGCCCTTCCTGATCCCCCGAGTACACATTTGCACAGACTCCTGCCCTTGCCTGGAGTCCTCCGCCCTCGGCCTATCTCCTGGCTGCCTCTTCATCCTCATTTAAAAAAAAATGTTTTTGTAGAGACAGGAGTCTTGCTATGTTGCCCAGGCTGGACTCAAACTCCTGGGCTCCAGTGATCCTCCAGTCCTGACCTCCGAAAGTGCTGGGATTACAGACGTGAGGCACTGTGCTCGGCCTTCCCCTGTTTCCTTATTGCCTGTGACCGGCCCCTGCTACCAGCCAGCCCCATGAGGGCACGCACTGCACCTGCCTTGATCGCACATGATCTCAGCGCCTGGCACAGTGGCCTACACTTGGTAGGTGCTGGGAGGGTCACCGCTTGCAGAGACATAGACTCTTGAAGGTTCCAGGCCAAGACTCCCAGGCAGGGAAGACGGCTGTACTGTTCCTTCTGCTCCCCCATGAATCCAGAGCGGAGACTGGCCAGCAGGGAGTTTGGTCTCCAGCCCCTGGGCCCACGTCACGTTGAGCCGTGTGCTTCTTGGTCAGCCAGGCTGGGGAAAAACAGGTCAGCAAACTGCCTGAAGGAGAACAAAAAACTGCGAACTGCCAACATGTTACAAGGGGTGAGTGGGCGTCTTCTTCCCCATTTTCACCATCTGTGTAACCGAAAGGCACGATTAGAAGGCCGGGTGCGGTGACTCACGTCTGTAATCCCAGCACTTTGGGAGGCCGAGGCAGGTGGATCACCTGAGGTTGGGAGTTTGAGACCAGACTGGCCAACATGGTGAAACCCCATCTCTACTAAAAATACAAAATTAGCTGAGCGTGGTGGTGGGCACCTGTAGTACCAAGCTACTCGGGAGGCTGAGGCAGGAGAATCGCTTGAACCTGGGAGGTGGAGGTTGCAGTGAGCTGAGATCACGCCACTGCCCTCCAGCCTGGGCAACAAGAGCAAAACTCTGTCTCCAAAAAAAAAAAAAAAAAAAAGACACGATTGGAGACCACAGAGAAAAATCATCTCCTCTCCTGGGCTTCTGTGGCACCTCCCGCTCTGCCCAGTGCACTCTCCGCACGCTCCTGCCGCCAGGCCTCGGCATGGCTGCTCCCTCCAGCCCGCAGGCCTGCCTCCCCCACTCTCCACCTCTGTCTGCAAAGCCCATCTTTTGTGGCCCTGCTCAGCCAGCCAGGAGCCAGGAGCCAATTTAGAAGCTCAGTCAGAGTAACTCCCGGGTCCCTGAGCCCCGCAGCATCCTGTGGTGTCTCTGTCTGACTCTGACCAAATCCTGTCTGCATCTGAGTGATCTGTGGCTGAGTCTATCCCCGCCAAACTGTGATGTGATCTGAGTCACGCCGGACACCCCCGACCACAAAGCCCAGCTCAGCACAGAGACAGGCCCAGAAGAGGTGCTCTAAAAATGTCAGAGTGGGCCAGGTGTTCCCTTTCCTCAGGCCACCCCACCCGTGTTCACTTTGTTCAACAGCGGGGTGTTGTTTAATGGAGGGCTCCACTCTCCCGAGCACCTGCCGCCTTCCAGGCACCACGCTAGGTGCTGAGGCTCGGGGAGGGGGAGCGGGGTTTGCGCATGGCCCATCAGAAGATGGAATGTTTGGGTCTGGGGTTCAGATCCTGTGTTTGTGCCGGATTCCAAGGCCTTTAGTAAAAGCTGGAGGCACTGAGGGGTTGGTAATAGAGAGAGGGCAGGGTCACAAATGGCCTGGAGAAGCTGGGCACTGCTCCTGCTGGGCACAGCTCCCTGTTGTGCTGCCAGCTCACTGAGCTGGGGCAGAGCTCTGCTTTACAGGGCTGGTAACTAGGTCAGCAGGAGCCTGCTGAGGAGGCAGGATGGCATGAGAAACTGTGTGTGTGCGCGCGGTGGGGGGAGGTCACTGTATTTGCTGGGCTTTCCCTGAGAGCCAGCTGGCGCCCAGGTGTGCCAGGCATGGCTCAGCTTGCTCCCTCGGACTGGACTCGCCCCAGGCCCGCCAGTTCACCTCTGTCTGAGCTGCGCCTACATCAGGAAGCCACCTCCTGTTGCATTTCCCACCAAGACTCAGAAAACAGCGTCATCTAGCTCGGTGGTCTTGAGTTGAGATCCTCACTGCCTCAGAGTCCCCGCAGGACCCTGGGCTTCGCACCTCACTTCCAAGTCCTCTCTGGGACACGGGGCTGTGCACATCAAATGGGGCGACACCGGCCCCAGGTCTGACGCAGGCGGCTCAGCACATGGAGGCTGAGGTGGGAGAGTTATAACCTCAGGCGAGGGCTGGCCTTCCCTCCCAAGCCCCTCGCGTGCTGTCAGACTTACAGACACAGCTGCATCAGTGTCTGCCACCGCACTACCCACAGGAACACCTCTGCAAGCTGTCCCAGCCATGTAGGGCTGCTGAGTCACACTGAGGTCCTCCTCCATCCTGCCAGCCACCGCCGCCTCCCCCACATCCCTCCGCAGCGCACGGGGCAACTTCAGTGCTCGTTCTCACAGTGCAATAAGTACCGCTATCCCCAATTTAGGAAACTGAGGCCCACGGGGCATGATTTGACCACAGGGACACCAGGAGCTGGCTGCAGAAGCGGGACTAGAGGCAGGGGTCCTGATGCCCAGAACACCCAGCAGGGCCTGGTGGGAGGACCGTGCCTCGGAGCCATCTGTGGAGCCCTGCGCAGGACCACCCAGCCTCAGCCCCCCACCGAGGTCTTCTACACGGAACCTCATCAGCGCCATCCGAACTTCACAGGCAGCTCAGCCCATCTCGCTCCCTCACCCTTCAGCTCCCGAATAACAAGAACGGCCAACAGGCCTTGAGCACTGCTGTGTACTGCAAACCAAACATTTCTTGTTTTTTTTTTTTTGAGATGGAGTCTGGCTCTGTCACCCAGGCTGGAGTGCAATGGCGGGATCTCAGCTCACTGCAACCTCTGCCTCCTGGGTTCAAGCAATTCTCCTGCCTCAGCCTCCCAAGTAGCTGAGATTACAGGTGCCCGCCACTATACCCAGCTAATTTTTGTATTTTTAGTAGAGATGGGGTTTCACCATGTTGGCCAGGCTGGTCTTGAACTCCTGATCCCAAGTAATCTGCCTGTCTCAGCCTCCCAAAGTGCAGGGATTACAGGTGTGAGCCATTGCACCTAGCCAGGAAACTAAACATTTCTCATGAGCATCTCCTCCTCCCCATGTCTGCCGTCCCCAACACCTGCAGCTGGGACGAGGGCAGCAGCCTCCTCATGGGCCTCTCTGCCTCCCCCTCTCTCCTAGATTCCAGCTAACACACAACATATAAGTCTGTCGCTACCCTGCCTAAGACCTTCTGTGGCTCCCCACTGTCCTCAGCAGGAACTCCAGGCTCCCCCAGGCTGGCACTCAGGCCCCCACATTCCTCACCACTTCCACCATGGACCTCTCTGGCCTGGACGCCCACGTTCCTCCATTCACACCACACCTGCCCCACGCAAGTGGACCTCCCAGAGAAAGGCAGAGATGTGGGGCTCCCACCCAGCCCACGCTCCTTGCTTGGTGCTCCCACTAACACTGCACTCCTCTGGCATTTCACCTTTGCGTGGGCTGCGCCTCTGCCTGGGATACCCCTTCCGTACCCGTGTTGTGAGACCCTGCCGGGCTGGGGGAGGTGACTGTGTGCACAACCTGCCTTCTCTTCACACAGGGGTCCAGGACGGGGGTGGCCTCGCCTCTGCCCGCACCTCCAGGGCCCAGCCTGTCCCGATTTGGGGTGGGGCTGGGAGAGTAACACCAGAGCAGAGAGCCTTCTGCTCCCACCCACACCGTGCCTCCATCTTCCTGCAGACCAGACTCCTCCCACCCCAGGGCTTCGTCCCTCCTGTTCCCCCTGCACAAAAGGCCCCTCTGCTCCCTGCGAGCCAAGGACCTCCCCATCCTTCAGAGCCCACCTCAGATGCCCCAGACCCCACTCCACAAGGACTGAGGTTTTCTATGCCACACAGGCCTGGAGCAGTGCCCGGGCAGAGCCACAGGCCTCAGCCTGAGTGTGTGCCACCGACAACAGTGTGCCCTGGACTTCCGGTTCCTTCTTCACCCGTGAGGCTTTGCAGGGTGACCGTACTGGCCTCTTCACGCAAGGGTACAAACACAACCTCTGACCCAGGATGGAGAAGTGAGTTGATGCGATTGCAGAGTGAGTCAGGGGTGAAGACTGACTTGGGGGCGGCAGGCCACAGGGTGACAGGCATGATGGAGCTGGCGGCCAGGGTGTGGGCAGTTCCAGGGTTTCAGTGTCTGTATCTGCACCCGACTCTTCTAAAATCTCCCTTAGACAATCGCTGTTACTCCATCTGCTCCCACAAACAAGAAGTAGACATCACCAGAGTGGGTGGCCTGCGAAGGCTGGAAGGTCAGGGCCAGGCCAGGAGCAGTCCCGAAGCCCCAGCCCGGCACGGGATTCAGGGTGTGGGCCTGGGGTCATGGTCTGAGGGAGTTCTTCCTTCCCAGCAACTCCTGGCCGTTCTCCTTCTCAGACTCAACGCCACCTCACCTCCTGCACGAGTCTCCTGGGCCGGCCCATCCCAGTCTCAGGACCATACTGCGTGGAGAACTGCAGCAGTTTCATTTCTCCACCCACCCTGGAGCTGCTGGGCCCCGCTCCCGTCCCCTTCCCGCAGCTGAGCTGAGCGGTGGGCTAAGTGGTCTCCTGCCAAGTGGGCTGCCGCTTGCCCTCGGCTCCCGTCAGCTTGGGAAGGGCCTGGGCCTCACTGGGGCTTTGATCAATGCCACCTGCTGGAAGACGCACTGAGGTGATGGGTGGTGGTCCCTGAGGCTGCAGGAGACAAAGGAGCAGGAGCCCACTGTGACATCAGGGTTCGAGTCCCAGGCCACAGGGGTATTGTGGAGCCGGGAGGTGGAGCAGAGGCCTAGGCCTGAGCCTTGTCTCTATTGCCAGCTGCTTGCAAGCCTGGGTAGTCACTGCCGGCTCTGTGCCTCAGTCACCTCCTCTGAACTGGGAGAGGGTGGATAAGAGTCTCATCTAATCGTCCGCCCCAGATATTCGTGGTAATTGGAGATCAAAGCCACAGCCGTAAGAGTGAGACTCTCTCTATACCCCACACAGAACTAAAAACAGAGACGTCTAAATTGTAAGATAAAAGCGAGTTTAACACACTGTTGACCTTTCCATGGTGACTATTCTCATGTTTTTGAAATATAAAATATTAGGCTGGGCACGGTGGCTCACTCCTGTATGTAATCCCAGCACTTTGGGAGGCCATGGCGGGTGGATCACCTGAGGTCAGGAGTTCAAGACTACTCTGACCAATGTGGTGAAACCCCGTCTCTACTAAAAACACAAAATTAGCCAGGCACGGTGGCATGCACCTGTAGTCCCAGCTACTCAGGAGGCTGAGGCAGGAGAATTGCTTGAACCCGGGAGGCAGAGGTTGCAGTGAGCTGAGATCATGCCATTGCACTCCAGACTGGGCGACAGAATGAGACTCCATCTCAAAAATAATAAAATAAAATATTAAAATCTGTCCAAAAACGTGTGCCTTGCAGGTGCCCCACACATTCCAGCCTGCTTCCTGGGCGATCTGGCCCCATGTGGAATGCTAATCCCGAGTCCCCTCCCAGCACGGCCTCAGCCCATCTTCTGGGGAGAACTCAGCTACCAGGCACTTTTCATCCACACATGGTTGACGCCCATCCAGTTCTCCTGCCAACCTCCTGAGTGGGGACAGGAGACCCACGCGAAGTCTGCTTTGGCCTCTTGGCAGCAGCATCCTGGGCTCTGGCTTGATCTGAACGGCCTCCAGGGGCTCAGCTGACCACGCTGTCTCATCCCTGGGGGCCAGCGAAAGGGCTCATGGCTTGGCTTGCCCAAAGAGGCTTCCACAGGATACTTAAAGGCCAAAATGGGACCCCCCCAGGCAGCAGAAGTGCCTCCCCCACACCCCACATGCCAGTTTTCACACTGGGCTTAACAACACAGGAAGCAGGCTCCGCCGGCCCACACCCACCCTGACCATGCAGACACCTGCTCGTCTCTCACAGGGTCCTCACCCTCATCAGCCCAACCCCTGCGCTGTAACAGAAGGGAGCTCTGCCAGGCGCAGGCTCCACTCTCAGACAACAAACTACAGACCCGAGGACCTGCCCCACGTGGGTGCCACGGGGAAAGGGCCTCGGCGGCTGGAGGAGGAACAGAGTGGCAGAGCCTCGAGCCCGAAGCCCCGGCTCCCAGCACTGTCAACACAAAGCCTCAGCCGCCCTCCCCAACAAGCCTGCGGATCTGACCCACGGAGCAAGAGCACTTCCTCGGAGGGGCTCCCACTCTCTAACCTCCAGCTCTAACGGAGCCCCATCAGACAGAGAGAGACAGTCACAGCTGTGCTCTGCAGCCCCCAGAGGAGCAGGTGAGGACTTACTGGCCATGCAGAGCAGAGCGTGGAAGAGCCACATCGTAGCTGGGACAGCAGCAGCCGCGTGGGAGCCGAGGCGAACACTGCACAGGGGCTTTGGCCCACTCAGCCTCCCTCAGCCAGGAGGCAGAAGGCGGGGACAGCAAGGACCCACAGCAGACAGGCACTCTCAATCAAACAGAGACACTCCGGCACAGCTGTGTGTGGCTTCCTCAGTTGTGGGCTGCACCCACAGCAGGAGCTTAGGGGGCACTGGCAGCCCCGCTCTGTCACCCACGCTGCGACCCACACTTTCATGGGACGGGGAGCTGAGGTTTGGCCCAGGGCCACAATTCTGGGTGACCTCAGCAGATGCGGGAGGTGCGAGGGCAACATGAATCCAGCCTGCCGTCTGTATCATCCAGCTGAGTCCGCCTCCTGGCCGGCCTCAGAACCTGCCCCTAGACAGCTCAGCCCAGCGTCCTCGGGAGTGGCTGCCTCAGCATTGACACAGGGGTCCCCCCTCCCATAGGAAGTACCCCCACCCAGCCAAAAACTGGGCTCTGGTAGGAGCCCGTGCGCTCGAGGCCCTGGGGTTTCGGAGGGCCAGGTGAGTGGAGAGACCCTGAGTGGAATCGCTGCGATTCAACTTCGCTGCATCCGTTCTCTTTAAAACCAGGACGGCAGCCTGATGCCGAAACTGATTTAACAGGGCTCTGAGTCACCAGGATAACAGAAGTAAAATTCTGTAAATCTTCCTCTGATCCACCCCAGCATTCCAGAGAGCACGCCGTTGACAGTTTGCAGCATATTTAAGGGCTGACTTCAGGATCTGTCAGATGTGTACCGTGTGGCCAGTCTTTGACATGGAAGGAAATCTCCTGCCCCCCAGGCTGCCGGGCGTGCAGGGCGCCGCTGTGAAACACGACTCCCTGCAGGGATGGCGCTGTTCTCCACAGACATGGTCCAGGACGGTGCCCACGAGCCACGTATGGTACGAAACCCTTCAAATGTCACCAGAACAACTGACAGCTGAATTGCAAGTTTTATTTAATTTAAATTAAATTATAAAGGCAGGGCATTCAAGGGTCTCTCCCATGGATGTCTGCAGCCCCAGGGAGGGAACTCTGAAATGTTAGTGGTTAACACAGAACGGACAGTGGTGCTGATTTCATTGCTAGACAGAAATCCACGTTATTTTGTGTCTCACTGAAAGCTTGCTTGGCTAAGGTTTTGTGACGACCCGACGGTGCCCCAAACACTTTCGCCTTGTCTGCTTTGGTCTGACAAAGTACTCATGGCTACTAGATCCTGCTCGGCTATTTAATTACAGTTCACCATTTTTCATCCTGTACGAAACAGAAATTGAACAGTTGAAAAAGCAAATATCTGGGTCTGGTTTTTCTGCCAGGTCATGATGAAACCACCCTAGTTCTGTTTAACCTCGTCCCAGGCGGGACTGGAGCCTGCGGCCCAGGCCTGTCTCCCCCGCGCCCCCCAGAGCTCTGTGACTCTCCTCTTCCCCTCAATGCATTCTGCATTCCAAGGGCACTTGGGAGAGTCACAGGGGCCTCCTCTCCCAGCCACAGAGCAGATCCCTGGAAGGGCAGGGATAGAACCCAGACCTCAGCTCCCTCAAGATTTCTGAGAGAAGACTTTGTGTCTACAGTGTGAATTTCAGGGTGCCTGGGAAGCCAGGCAAAGCTGATGGCCGGATGCTGGAGAGGGAGCAGGGCCATTTCTGTACCTTTGCAGACTTCTAGAATGCTGACTCACCCTGCATCCATCCCTGTGTTTATCTAAGCGTCAGTGCCTCTGGTCATGAGACACAGAGGGGTCCATAACGCCCGCCTGACGGTACCTGCTTTCCCCACAGACCCAAACTACATCTCCAAGCTCAGGGGCCGGCTTGGCTGAGAAACACATCTAGCGCAAGGCTGGGGAGTTTGGCAAATACACACATCACCAAAAGAGGTGAATGTCGTTTCTCAACTCGTTGGACACGAACGCTCCTGGACCAACCTGAGGAACATTCTACAACAGAAACTGGACTGTACTCTTCCAAACATCAATGTCATGAAAGACAAAGCAAGGCTGAGGACCTGCTCCAAATCAGAGGAGGCTGCAGGGAACTCACGGCGGGGCCTGGTCCTGGACGGGATCCTGGACCAGATGAACAGTGGATTACAAGCTCGTTATTGGGACGGCTGGCAGATTTGAAACATGAACTACAAACTCGCAACTTTTGGACTGATGCGAGAATACTGCACATTTCCTTTTTAAATTTTATTTTAGTTTTATTTTTATCACAGGAGAAGGATTTAAGCACATTTCCTGAATTTGAGAGCTGTGCTATGGACAAGAGGACGCCCCTTCTCTTAGAAAATGTCCACTAAACACCTTACGGGTAAACGCGCAATGGTGTATGCAAATCACACTTCATGGCTGTTCATGTTCAGAGAGGACTGGAAGGGAAAGGGGCGAGGGAGGTGAGGAGGAGAACAAATGAAAGAAAAAAATGTGGCAAAACGTTCTTTGTTGTACTCTTGAAACTGCTGTGATTTTGAAATTATTTCAAAATAAAATTTTTTTGTTTGTTTTGAGACGGAGTCTCACTCTGTCACCCAGGCTGGAGTGCCTCAGCCTCCTGAGTAGCTGGGACTACAGGCACCTGCCACCAGGCCTGTACTAATTATTTTGTATTTTTAGTAGAGACAGGGTTTCACCATGTTGGTCAGGCTGGTCTTGAACTCCTGCAGGTGATCTACCCACCTCGACCTCCCAAAGTGCTGGGATTACAGGCATGAGCCACCATGCCTGGCCTAAAGTTTTATTTTTTTTTTTAATTTAAAAAAAAAAAGTTTTTCTTCTTCCCCTTGATACCAGAAAGAATGAAGCATCTAAACCAGGGCCAGGTCCAGTTGTGTGCACGGACGGTCAGTTACTCGAGAGGCTCAAGCCACTTGGAAAAGCTGGAGTCCAGGAGCTGGAGTCTAATCTAGACAGCACAGCGTGACTCTGTCTCTTAAACAAAGTTGCAAAATGTTCAGGGATGGAGGAGATGGGCCCGGTGCGAGGTGAAAGGGCGGCCTGCACGCGGGCGCGGTGGCTCGTGCCTGTGATCCCAGCACTTTGGGAGGCTGAGGTGGGAGGACTGCTTGAGCTCAGGAGTTTGAGACCAGCCTGGGCAACATGGTGAAACCCCGTCTCTACTAAAAATTAGCCGGGTGTAGTGGGGAGTGCCTGTAGTCCCAGCTTCAGAAGGCTGAGGCAGGAGAATCGCTTGAACTTGGGAGGCGGAGGTTGCAGTGAGCCAAGATTGTGCCACCGCACTCCAGCCTGGATGACCAAGCAAGACTTCATCTCCAAAAAAAAAAAAAAAACAAAAAAAAGGAAAGAAAGGGCTACCTGCTGTCTTCACCGAGGGCATCCCCTCGTGCCAGTGGGCAGAGGTTGGCCACAGCCTTCAGAGGCAGGAGATGGTTCTATTCCCCGACTTGCCTTCTGAGTCTTAGGAAGCCAGAAAGACTGACTCAGGAAGAGTAAGGACATTGCTGAGATCAGAGCCTAGGGCTGCAGAGCAGTGGTGATCACGGCCTCTAACTGAGCGCTCCGTAAGAGTGCCCGCTCAGTGCCAAGGCCTCACATGCCAGCCCGCCTGAGCCTCTCAGCTACCTACAAGTTCAACCCGACTTCACAGATGAGGGGCCACACAGGCAGTAAGGAGCAGAGCTGGGACCCAAAAACAGGTCTGTTTCCTCCAGATCAGGACTCTGAACCACCACAGACTCTCCTGCCTTTAGGTCTATTGCTGTGTAAACTTTTTTGTTTTTGTTTTTGAGATGGAGTCTTGCTCTGTCGTCCAGGCTGGAGTGCAGTGGTGCGATCTTGGCTCACTGCAACCTCCACCTCCCGGGTTCAAGCAATTCTCCTGCCTCAGCCTCCCAAGTAGCTGGGACTACAGGCGCGCACCACCACACCCAGCTAATTTTTGTATTTTTAGTAGAGTTGGGGTTTCACCATGTTGGCCAGGCTGGTCTTGAACTCCTGACCTCAGGTGATCCGCCCGTCTCGGCCTCCTAAAGTGCTGGGTTACAGGCGTGAGCCACCGCACCCGGCCAGGTGGTGTATAAACTTTAAAAAGCAGAGACTTCATTCCACAAATACAGACTGGGATCCCCACATTACTAGGTGCTGTGGACTGAACTGTAAATGCCCTCCAAATTCATCTGTTGAAGCCCTAACCCCCAGTGTGGCTGTTCTTGGAGATACAGCTTTTAGGAAGTCATTAGGGACTGGGCGTGGTGGCTCACGCCTGTAATCCAAGCACTTTGGAGGCCAAGGCGGGAGGATCACCTGAGGTCGGCAGTTCAAGACCAGCCTGACCAACATGGTGAAACCCCATCTTTAAAAAAAAAAAAAAAAAAAAAGGAAGTCATTAGGTTGAGTGAGGTCATAATCCAGTAAGATCGGGGGCCTGACAAGGGCCACATGCACACACCCAGGAAAGCCTAATTGAGTAAGACAAGCAAGAGGGTGCCCACCATGCTGGCATCCTGATTGTTGGCTTCTGGACCTCAGATCTGTGGAGGGCTGAGGGGTGATGGGACAGCGAGAGAGCAAGGAGTGGGCTCTCTTGTCCTTCATAACTGAGGGGCTGCGAGGGGAGGGCTGCACTGGGTGCTGGGACCACGGCTCCTTCGAGGCTTGGCTGTCTTGCTGACAAGCCCCTCCTTCTTTCCCGCTGTCTAGCCCACACTCCTGATGCTCCCTGGAGAGGAGAGCACGGGCCCTGAACACACACTGGCACTAGAGAGGAAACTGGAGCTCATCCCAGCTGAGCCCTTCATTTCACACACAGGGAAGCTGAGGCCCAAGAGAGGTGAGGGGGACTTGCTCAGTCATTCCAACTGAGTAGGTGCTGCAGGAAAAGTCCCCAGGGCCGCAGCCGCCATCCTATGTGACTTTCCCCAACAGGCATTCTACCTGACCTAAGCTGCTGCCTGCCTCTCACAGGCCCTCTGAGGAGAAGACGGCCACATCACAGGATTAAACACTACCACAAAAACCCTAAGGAGGGGACAGGAAGGTAAGAATTCTTTTTTTTTTTTTTTGAGACGGAATCTCACTCTGTCGCCCAGGCTGGAGTGCAATGGCGAGATCCCAGCTCACTGCAACCCCCGCCTTCAGGGTTCAAGTAATTCTCCTGTCTCAGCCTCCCGAGTAGCTGGGACTACAGGCATGAGCCACCATGTCCAGCTAATTTTTTTTTAGTAGAGACGGGGTTTCACCATGTTGGCCAGGCTGGTCTGGAACTCCTGACCTCAGGTGATCCTCCCGCCTCGGCCTCCCAAAGTGCTGGGATGACAGGTGTGAGCCACTGCGCTCGGCCCGAGGATTCTCTTCTGCCAATGGTGGGGGCCTCTCGACCTCACTAACCTACACTGGCCCAGAGGTGAGGGTGACAATTTGAGATAATGCAAAGTCTCAACTATTTAAGAAGCTGGTCATCCAGAGAGGGCTCCTGGAATTGCTCAAATGAACAGATAAGATCCTGAGGCAGGTACTGACTGTGGTAGGTAAAACACCACCTCTACGCTAGAGTTTTATTTATAGCACAGCAAAATCCCACTTCGATGCCTCACAACCACTCAAAACAGGCTTTCTGAGGCAGCATTCCCTAGCCACTCCCAGGAACAGAGTTCTGTGAAATGTTCAGTTTCACTGAAAAAAAAAAAAAAAAAGCTACAATATTTTTTTCTTCTAAGATTTATTTTATAAAGATTTACGAAAAGTTCTAGGTATTTATTGTGGGCCTGGTTATGCAGTAACACTCTGCCTTGCTGCAAGTGTGCGATTCTCAGTATCAAAAGCATTCTCGTCTTAGCTCATGAAAGAAAACATTGGCTTAACTTCTAATTTACTTTTGTTATTATAAGGTTTAGAAGCCATTACTGTACTTACCTATCAAACTTACTTGTGTAGCAACTAATTAACCTGGGAAGCCACGATTTGCTGTTGGCTTCACAGCAAGTTTTGACTTGAATCTAAGGTGCATGTTAGCATCTCACTGTAACTTAATGCTTCAAGTGAGAAGTTTGAGGAATGCTGCTTCGGCAAAAGAGCCGCTGTGGGAGTGAGTCCTGCTCTCTTCACCTGCTCTGGACTGCTGTCACGTTCCTCAGCAGGACCACGGGCTAAGACCTGGCTCCGCAGCCCTTCTTCGGGGCCAATCACCTGCCCGCCAGCTTCCTCTGCTTCTATCGTGGGACAGAGGAATGCTTTTCTAAAAGATATTCTGGCCTATCTGCACGATGCCCTGGTCACCGCTGAGTAAGCTTCAGCTCCCACATGGCCAGATCATCAAAATCTGAAGTTTACTCAGGTCTACTTAATGAGATTTTTTTTTTCTTATGCAAGCATATGTACCTCTGAATAATCTTCCCTTTTTCGAATCTGGGGGTTTCATCTAGATTTAGACTAGCCTGCAGACAACAATGCCAGAGCTAGGCTGGGTTACCACAATTCATTCATTTACCAAACACGTTCGAAGCACTACTTCCTCTGGGCTGGCCTGATGCAAGGATAGAGAGATAACACCACAAAGAAACCTGCTCATTAGGAGCTTGCTTTCAGGCTAGAAAGGAACACAAAGCACAAGAACAAAGCATTGTACATACATGGCAGAAAAATGGCTAGCCCGTCAGAGGGCCCCAGAGCCTCAGAGGATGGAGCCGTTCCTGAGGCTGGAGGGTTTACAAATTCATTCCATCTTTACAGAAGACCTGCCGAATGCCAGGCGTGGTGGTTGGCACTGGGGGAAACCCCAGTGAACAAGCAGACATGGTCCCTGCCCTCACGGAGCTTACAGTCTAGCAAAACAAAAATTACAGTCCACTGTAGAGATGTGCTGGGTTATGGGGTACAGTGACTTGGCATTATACACACATTTCACTTAAACACAATGGTATTTGTCTGAAAAAGCTTTAAAAAAAGAAAAACAAATAAGTTGTGTGGGCCATTCCGCCGGCCCCTCTTCCCTCCGTGAGCACAGACAGGAGTGGGGCCCAGGCAAGCTCATGCCTCTGCTGCTCCTGTGGCCTGCCCCAGTTCCCACGCACCCCAAAGGTGACCTTCTCACCTAAACTTGGTTCTAACACCAAAAACAAGCGATTTCTGCACAACACGGACGGCCCTAACTGCAGGGCAGTCACTTTACCTGGTACTCAACCAAACAAACAGTGATCTGTTCCCACACGGGCAAGGAATGACTATAGGGGACCTCAAGATGCTGGCCTTCAACACGGTGTCCTCCTTAGATTTCTAAAAGCAATTTTAATTACACTCCACTTTTATCTTAGGCATTGACCTTGTAACTGAATCCCGGAGAGAGCCAAGACTCTTTGTGGCAGTTCCATGGGACACACAGAAGTAGCCTACCCCCTGGCTCTGGAAGTTGGGGATTGCCTCCTAGAAGGGCCCCCAAGATCTTGAGGGTGAGGGGGAAGGGCAAGACTGAGGCGGGAGGGGAGCGGCCGGAGGGAGTATGTGGCTGGAGGTGGAAACAACACTGTGCCCAGTCTGTGGAGCTAGTGAGGTCAAGATGCATGCAGGGGAACTAGTGAGCAGAGGGCAGGGGAGGCGGAACAGGCCAGAAACACTGCCGGAGGATAGGCCTTGACAGGCCTTATGAAGAGCTATTTCAAAAGGGTGGAATTTACTTATGTATGTATTTTTGAGACGGGGTCTTGCTCTGTTGCCCAGGCTGGAGTACAGTGGCTTGATCACCGCAGCCTCGAATTCCTGGGCTCACGCAATCAGGAGTTTGGAATTTATTCTCAGGATAATGGTGAAGCTTTGAAAAGGTTTCAAGTAGAGGAATAACAGAATCAGATTTATATTTAAGCAAGTTCATCCTGAAGTATGTGAAAAGATGCCCAACACCATTAGCCACTAGAGAAATACACATCAAAACCACAACGAGGGCCAGGTGTGGCGGCTCACACCTGTAATCCCAGCGCTCTGGAAGGTCGAGGCAGGAGGATCACCTGAGGCCAGGAGTGCGAGACCAGCCTGGGCAACGTAACGGGACCCCATAGGCACAAAACACATTTTAAAAATAAAAAACTACGATGAGGTACCACCTCACATGAGAAAATAGTGAGTGTTGGTGAAAGTGTGGGGAGACTAGAGCCCGCACACACTGCTAGTGCGAACGGAAAGTGATACAGCTGCTGAAAAGCCGCCTGGTGGTTCTTCAAAAGGTTCAAGATGGTTACTGTATATCCCAGCAATCCCACTCCTAGGTATACACCCAAGGGTAGTGAAAACACTCTTCGATGCAAAAACCTGTATGGGAATGTTTACAGCAACATTATTTATAGTAGCCAAAGAGTAGGGCCAGGTGTGGAGGCTCACGCCTGTAATCCTAACACTTTGGGAGGCCAAGGTAGGCAGATCACCTGAGGTCAGGAGTTCAAGACCAGCCTGACCAACACGGTGAAACCCCGTCTCTACTCAATATACGAAAAACTAGCTGGCGTGGTGACACGTGCCTGTAGTCCCAGCTACTCTAGAGGCTGAGGCAGGAGAATTGCTTGATCCCAGGCGGCAGAAGTTGCAGTGAGCCGAGATCATGCCATTGCACTCCGGCCTGGGCAACAAGAGCAAAACTCTGTTAAAAAAAAAAAACATACATACATACATATATATATATATAGCCAAAAGTAGAAACAAGTCAAATGCCCATTAACGGATGAATGGATTAAAAAAAAATGTGGTGTGCCCATAAAATGAACTATTATTTGGCAATTTTAAAAAATGAAATAATGATAGATGCTATGACATGAATAAACCTCAAAAATATGTTAAGAAGCCAGTCACAAACAGACACATAGTGGATTCCATTTATATGAACTGTCAGGAACAGCAAATCCACAGAGAGAAAGCAGCGGCGGCCAGAGGCTAACAGGGAGGAGGGAATGGGGAGCGCTGCTAATGCGCTCAGGGTTCCTTTGGGTGAGAAAAATGTTTTAAAGTTGATTACAGTGCTGGGCCCCAAGTCTGTAAATATACTAAGTCACTGAAGTGTACACTTCAGATGACGGAACTGTATGCAGATTCCCTCTAAATTAAGCTGGTAACAAGAGGGTTTGTCCTGGCTGCAGCGTGCGGAATGGAGGCAGGTCAGACAGCGGTGAGGGGCTGCTACACAAATGGAGCCGGAAAGGACAGTGGCTGAGCTGCAGGGAGGGAGTCACAGGACCAGACTACGAGGGGCCAGAGGAGGAGACTGCATCCTGTCGTGGGCGCCACAAGTTCTCCTGGGCACCTGGCAGCTCTCCAAAGAGGAGAGTGGGGGACAAATGAGGTACTGCGGTTATCATCAAGCAGCAAAACTGTGCTCAACATCTCCTACAGAGAGGACTGAGAGGAACACAGCGTGCTGCCCCGTCCCACAGAGAGGACTGAGACACAGCGTGCCGCCCCGTCCCAGAGAGGACTGAGAGGAACTCAAACTGTGCCGCCCCGCTGCCCACGTGCGTGGGGGAGTGTCCAGGATAGAAGCAGGCCAAGCTGCCTGCCAGGGCACTGTGCTGACTGTCCATTCTCCCTCCTAAACGCCAAAGGAAAGGCCCCGTCATTCAGGGCACACTCAAGATGTTGCAAGACCTGCATGGCTGAGTGTGGGCTGGGGAGTGAAGGGCTACGAGGGCCAAGCACTCCCAGAAGTCACATCTTTAAAGCTGCCTTTCTGGTTCTCTGCGTGTCTGTGAACACTGTAAGGCTGCTGACGTGTGCATTCTCCTTGGTTAGAGCAAAGACCCAGTTTTGACTGCACACCACCTCCTTCCAGAACGTCTTCACTCATCTCCAGGAGGAGACTGATGAGTGCGGAAAGGCCATGGGACAAATGGACCTGGACTGCTGGTGGAAAACCAAAAGGCAAGTCTGTGAAGGAGCATATTCCAAACCCTGCAGAGACTGGCAGCTGGGACCCTGACCACAAGACATCTTTGCCCCACTAGTAGAGGCAGAGACTGTACTGGGATGGGAACCAACCCCTGGCCACACCTCACGCATGCCCTCCGACATCTCCTTGACGCTTCCCCCCACCTTCAGTAGAAATTAATGCCGGCCAGCCACTGCCGCCACAGCTAGGGGAAGAGGAAAACACCCCCTGAGACGCACCAGCACACTCAACTGCTAAATGGGAAAACGGAGGCCCAGGTCCATGGAGCAGAGGCGGGGGTTGGCATCCAGGGCTCTGCACTTCTCACTCAACCAGCTCCTCAAACCCTGACCCTTCCTAAGAACCTGGCTCCCAGGCGTGTGCTTCACAGGGAAAGAAAAGGTGAGGAATCTCAGATGCCTAAGTCTCGACTGGCAGAGGAAACAGAACCATCTCTTTCCTAGAAAAGAAACTGAAACTGATCATGGTTATGTGCTGTCATCTCTAAAGGAAGGGGGAAAGCAGGTTAACCAACAAAACATGGGATGACGGGGTTTAGCCGCAGCTTAAAACCTTACAGCCCTTTACTTCCTTTATTAACAAGTGTTCTGCCTTCATTCGCGCCACAGTCACTATCAGCGTGGCCATGAGCTCAGCCACAAGCAAGGGCTGACAGGATCCAGGTTGCACTGGGTGCAGAACAGCCCAGGCAGCTGAAGAGCTGAGACGTCGCAAAAACGACCAGGGCTTATCACCATCTCTACCTCCCAC
Source organism: Ateles fusciceps (assembly GCA_036589455.1). Classification (NCBI taxonomy): domain Eukaryota; kingdom Metazoa; phylum Chordata; class Mammalia; order Primates; family Atelidae; genus Ateles; species Ateles fusciceps. The sequence goes on from JAZHEH010000751.1 coordinate 3,393,065, forward strand.
GGTCCAGCAAACCAAGGCCAAACACTGTTTCCTAAAACTGCAGAGGAATGCAAAATTAAATACTACCAAACAAAAAGCAGACAGGAACACGAAATAATCTACCTCCTCCTCATGGAAAAATAATCTGAAAGGAGTTTAAAAATACACAAACTAAAATTTTTATAACTATTATCTTATCTGCCAATTTTGAAGAAGTCTTCAGGTGCCACGACAGGGGGACAGAAAGAATAAATATCAATGTATAACTTCGAGAGTGGTAATGAACAACGGGACCCCATCTCGGAGGGATGGAGTTTTCCCTGCTGTAGCTAAAAAGCAAGCTGAACTCTATGTACAACAGACAGACTATACAATTAGGAGCATTTAAAAATAATAAGACTCCTCTCTGCCTTCTTGCGAAGAATAGAAGATATATTTAACAGCACAAAAGAAGACACCACCTGAGCTTCCCCTTTAGCCAACAGGAAGAATTTCCACATATAAAAATTAAAAATTTAAACTTTTAAATCATTCATGTTTTAAACATAATACAGACTTAGAAATTGTTCAACATTAACCCATAATCCCACCCCTAGCACAAAAATCTACCCCAAATCCAGAAGTCACAGGTTTTTGTTCCTAAAAATCCCACAGCACTGAACTTGATCTTCACGTCAGGCTGACAGCAAGTAAGAGGCCTGTAACATGAGCAATCCCCGAGGGCGGAACGGAAGCACAATCAATGCTGCGTGTCTTATCTACCTGGCGGCACTGGTGCGCCTCTGAGGTCAGGTCCGTGAGATTCGCCCCCACACTAGGGCCCCGGAAGGGTGAGCTGGCCGCTTCCCTCATCTTCCCCCTCGAAGGATGTCCAATAAGCACCTGGGAATTGACTTTTCTTGGGGAAAGGGTGCTGGTAACAGCTGTCAGGGCCAAGGCAATAGTGAGAAGTTCAGTTCTCTGCTCTTTGGATGAACTGTGTAAAACATTTCTTTTAAAAGACACAATGTTAAAAATATTAAGAAAAATGTCTACAAAATCTGGAGGACTGCCTTTTTCTCAAAGGGTAAAGCCTGTGGGGTGGTGGGAAAAGAATCGAGGGCCCAGAACTACAACTCTGCAGCGAGACAGAGATGCCCTTGAAAACGTGTCACATTCTTAAGATGCCTTGCCGAAGCAGCAAGAGCTGAGGGTGACTGTGTGAGCAGGGGCGAGAGGCGCCAGCTCCTGCGGGGGAGGTTGCTACTGCGCCCCACCCCGGGCCAGAACGTCAGGCTTTGGGGCAGCTGCCACAGGCCCCGGGGGGCATCAGGACTCTGCCTCTGAAGCAGAGCTGCTTTCCCGACTAACTTCAATCTGGAGAGATGGTAAGTGATCTAACCGGCTCTTCTTTTGGCGAGACTGCTCTTTCTCCTTAATCAGAGCCCCCACGCCCTTTGCAGCTCGGAGTCGTCTTCCTCAGCGCCAGGTGCCCTGTGATCCCCTTTCTTCGTACTCTTTTCTTTGGTCTTGGGTGCAGATCCTAAGCGAGTCCATAAATTACCTGTTTGGATGATATGGCATTTCAGTTTTGCAGTCAGGGCTAAGAACCAGGGTGGTACCGAGGGGGCAGCAGCACTGCCAACCCCTGATGTGCAGGAAATGCCAGCACGGTGCGGCCTTGGGAAGGTCATCTCATTTCCCCGGGCGGCAGCCCCTGCCTGCAAACAGAGGGGTCTGGACCCCGCAGGGGATTCTCACTGTGCGGGGTGGTCATGTACCTCCCTGTCACCAGACACATGGGAATCACCGGCTCCTGCCCTTCCGTGCTGAGACACCCCCGAGTGCCAATCCTTTCTGCCGGAAGTAGGCCATTCCCAGATCCTTCCAGCTCCAACATTCTACAAATCAATGGGCCTACTGCACTGCAACATTTCAGAAATTCTGCCCACTATCCATTCATTTTTGAAATACATTTTGTGAAAATTTCACAAGAGAAATACGTGTTTAGATTTTGTGGATAGCCACGGTATAAGGCAATTAAAAGTGGTTTCTGTTTTTGTTTTTTGAGACAGGGTCTTGCTCTGTTGTTGCCCAGGCTGAAGTGCAGTGGTGCAGGCACCCACCACCACACCTGGCTAACTTTTGTATTTTTAGTAGAGACGGGTTTCACCACATTGGTCAGGCTGGTCTCAAACTCCTAACCTCAAGTGATCCACCCACCTTGGCCTCCCAAAGTGCTGGGATTACGGGCGTGAGGCACCGTGCCTGGCCTACAGGTTTTATTTATAAGAAGATAAAATGTGGCAAACAACTATGATAAAATGCTGTATGAGAAAAGCAGGATTTGTATGTGGACAAAGATAGGGACAGCTCACATGAAACTAAAAGGGATCTGTGCCACACGGAAGGAACCAAGAGTATGCTATTTTTTTCCCTTTTCTAAGTATTCCTTACTGTTGGGATGCTGATGCTGATGATGACCTTAAAGGAAGAGGAATAATCACTTATGTTTGGCATGTGCTGTTTCCTGCCTTCTGATAAGAAAGCATTTCTACAACACACCACTGTCCTCCGCTCTCACCGAACTCCCGATCCCATCAATGTGAAGTGTTACCAACCTGATTTCTTCTCCCGAGTATCGGCGTAGAGGCCTTTCATATCTTGCCTGGGAACACCCAGCCTACTGTGAACATCAGAAGAGGGCTCTCTCCGAACCACTGGGTTACTACTAAAAGCCTTTTCTGGAGAATACGGTCTTTTTCCTAACCGCTGGCGTATATCTGAAAACAGAGAGAAAGTACGACAGTCACAGTGTATGTGCTTTACTCTGGTACCATCTGCCTGAGTCCTCTGAAGGGTCTGGCACCAGCCCTCCCTGAGTGAGGACACAGGGCCTGACGGGCAGCCTGCTATGGATCTTTCCTTTGTCATCAGTCTCGGTTTCCCTAGGAACATTCGGACATAGGTGCTGTCAGGGGGAAAATCTTCAATTGATTGCCCCAGAACTAAATTTTTGAAGAAACAATCTCTTTTTTTTTTTTTAGCAGATTCAAGCAGACTAGCCCTTCCCAGCCCTGAGTCTTCCTTCACAGGACTTCCTGTTCTTTATCCATTCTGTCTCCACTGACCTAGCTCAGGCTCCTGGTACTGATTTAACTCTCCAGCCCACCCCCACTCCACCCTCCAGTTATCTTTCTAACATAGGTCTAAGACCAGGTTAGTTCCTATCTAAAAACAATCAGCTTTGCCAACAAAGACGCTGCCCTTCCGCGGCCACGCGCTAAAGCTGCTTTCTCTAAGGGCCTTTCACAATCTCCTTAGTAGACCGGCAATGGCTGTGAGTCTCCTTCAAAGACTTCGCACACTCCTAAGCACCCAGCCCTGGCTCTGACGCACGGCCGGTTTGGCTAAACACCTGCTGAATGAGTGCACGTACAAATGATGTCGTGTACACTCTTAACCATTCAGACCCATCTAACTTAATTTCCATTATTCTTGTATATAAAGTATGCCAATGTCATACACAGTAAAATATGGTTGGCGCACCTCATCCATGGGCTTCACATCTACAGATTCAACCAACTGCGGATTGGATATATTTGGGGAAAAAAAAATAAGACACAAACAGTCCTGCAAAAAAAATGCAAATTTAAAAAAATACAGGATAAGAATTTATACCGTATTAGGTATTATAAATAATCTAGAGATGACTTAAAGTATATGAGAGGATGTGTGTAGGTTACACGCAGATAATATGTCACTTTAAGGGACTTAAGCATCAATGGATTTTGGTATCTGCAGATTTTGGTGTCTTTAGGGGGGCGGGGAGTCCCAGAAACAAACCCCCAGAAATACCAAGGAACGACTGTAATTATTTGGAATAAAAATATTTAAAGCTAGTTTTGCAAAAGTCTGATTACTTTTCATTTCCTGAAATTCCGACACCTAGCCCAAAACCTAGACGTGATGAGCCGCGACACCGAAATCAGTTCACAAACGGCATATTTTACCCAAGAACTCAACTCTGCCCCAGTCTGCTTTCTGGAGCTCAGAATACAGCCCAGAAACACAGCTGAAGAACAATACCTGATTTAGTATTGCTGACCGGTGGCCGTGGACGCGAGTGCTGGCGTTTTCATCTAACAGGTGTCGGACATCTGCAAATTTCTCAGGTGGCGGTTTGCTACCAATTTGGTTTTTGATATTGCTTGAAGATACACTATCCGCCCTCATGGAGTTCCTTTAAAAAGGGGATAGGACGCGGCACAGTTAACCAACTTCGGCTCTGAGACAAAGCCCAAACGACAATCTCATACTCTGGAGGAAACAAATTAAGAAATCCAATCTAATATGGCCAACATTCACTTACAAATCCATAAACTTACAACTATTTGCTTATGGAAACCATGGGCTACCTGCTATAAACAGCCTGGTCTGGGTGAGCAGGTTTTCCAATGTGGTTTCCACACATGTATGTGCTCACAGAGCACGAGACTACCAGTCCCCCTCTCCTGGGACAGATGTTATGGAGAGGCCTACAAAGAGACTGGGGCTTCCGCTCACTCATGCTGTGATTTGGCTGTAGTCAACACACAGTATAGTCTACAGTCTCTCTCTTTAAAGGGCAGACTTCTCTTTCAAAGAGATGTGCTACCATGCTAGGTACCAGCACTGTTCCGGCCACATTCTCTACCAGAGTTCTCTGAAAACTAAAAATAAGAGTGTGAACAAGGCCATACAAACAAATCAGCTTGAATGGTCTTTTCTCCTCCCCACAAACATACTGAGAACATGTGAGACAGAGCATCCCTAGACTTTAACCCTTGAATTGTGGATTCTGCCTGCACAGAATCTGCTCACCCCTAGTAGTCATCAAAAACATGCACATTGAAATAACTAATTCTTTTTTGTTCAAGAAACTAGCTAACATTAGAGAGAATGGTAATAGCTAAGGCTGGTGAGCATGTAAGTAATAGTGGCAATGTGTGTGATTAAAACTCTTCTGGAAAACAATTTAGCAATACTTACCACCTTTTTAAACACGTATATTGTTTTATATAATAACTGGACTTTGAGGAATTTATCTGGTTAGTGCAACAGTAAGAAAATAGAAACCTGAAGTCCATCAAAAAGGAATTAGTTAAATAAATCATGATACTTTCAAACGATGGACTACATACAGTTGAAAAAATAACAATGTCTATAATATATTAAGTGAAAAATGCAATGTAAAACTAAGTAGCATAACTTCATTTTTATAAAAAATATACTTTTATACAAATACATCTATAGTTTTTCCATGTGCCATACACACACACACACACACACACACACACACAGCTGAAAGGTTATTCACCCAATTGCGGGGCTACTATCAGGAAAGAATGGGAATACAGATGATTTTCACTTTCTACATTATCCACAGCTTTTATAACAAGAATCGCTGCTTGTATAGAGGAAACACTGGATGTGTTTATTAACCTCCTACAAGGGACTGAAATCAGAATAGATGAAAGATATAATAAAATTAGGAGGAATTAAGAAGTTGTATTAGTATTTAAAATCAAGTCAAAAGCTGGCACTGATGAAACAAATTTCTTACCTAATGTTTTTCAACTGAGACTCCACTTCATCGGCATACATAGTCATTTTCATGCTCTTCTTTGGCGAAGGAGTGGAAATCATTTTCAGTTCCAGATCATAGTCCATTTCGTCTGAGTCTGAGCTGCTGGCACTGGACCGTCTGGACGCGCTCCGCTCCCGGGACTGCCTGAGAGCCGGGAGCTCCTCGTGGTACTCTACCACCACTCGGTCATCTGCATCCATGTCCTGGTCTTCTTCCTCCTCCTCTTCCTCCTCCTCCTCCTCCTCCTCTTCAATGGGTTCCTCAGGCACATTCACTAGTCCTGAAGAAGTTTAATCAGAAAACATTAGGAAAAGTACTAAAATTAACAAGTATGATTTTCTACTCTACATCGGTGACCTTTTTAAAAGGCGGGGTTCCCATCCCTGACATTTTATGAGAGCACGATCTGTAATAGTGCTGAACGGACATTACTCTGATACTGTAACAGGAGCATGGCTAGGTAGAGTATGATGTAGCAGCCTAATCAAATATCACAAAGTCATTTAAAATACACTGATCCATTATTCACAGTTTTTGTATTTGCAAATTTGCCAAATGTATTTGTAACTCCAAAATCAATACTCGCAATGCTTCAATGGCCGTTTGCTGGCACGCACAGAATGGCAAAAAACTCTGAGTCACCAGGCATGCACACTCCCAGCTGACGCCGAACAATGCAACACTCTGCCTTGCTGTTTCATCTCATGCTGTAAACAAGTGTCTGTTTCAGTCTGCTGCCTGCCACATTTTTCACACTTCTGCACTTGCTGCTAGTGATTTCACTGCTTAAAACTGCCCCGAGTGTCCTGCTCAAGTGCTGCCTGGTGTTCCTAGATGCAACCAGGCTGTGATCGGCGGTGTTCAGTGTGAGTTTCAGGGCTACTGGCCGTGAATTCAATGTTAAATAAGGTGTCTTTAAACAGAAGCACGTAAAACAAGGTAACATATTGATCCACTGACAAAAATGATGTGACCAGAGGCTATGCACAATTCAGTATTTGCTAATTCGGTGTTCACAGTGACTTTATAGAACATAAGCCCCATGAATAATGAAAATCAATGGGAAAATACGATAAAAGCAGCAGAATAGAAAGTATACGTTCACAAGAGTTAGACTATTTATTATGAAAACAGACAAATGGGAAAAATGTAAGATGTAATCAGTCATCATACAGGGTACTAGAAATGGGGCAATTAGCTTTTTAATTTCCTTAATATGTATATAAAAACTATATGATGCAAATATTTATAGTAAGTAAAACTGGAAAAGCGTAAGAGTGTAACAGAAAAGTGTGTGTATTATCATTGTTGTTGCTGTTGTTATTCTGAGACAAGGTCTTGCTCTGTCGCCCAGGTTGGAATACAGTAACTCCATCTTGGCTCACTGCAGCCTTGACCTCCCAGGCTCAGGCAATCTCAGCCTCCCAAGTAGACCATGCCTGGTCTGGCTAATTTTTTATTTTTTTTGTAAAGACAAGGTCTCACTATGTTGCCCAGGCTCATCTCAAACTCCTGGTTTCAAGTGATCCTCCTGCCTTGGCCTCCCAAAGTGCTGGGATTATAGGTGTGAGCCACTGTTCCTAGCCTATGTGTATTATTAATATGTAGATCGCAAATATACAATTTTGTATATACACACTAAATAAAATGTCTAGACTTCATCCCTTTCTGTCCCCATCACAATCAGTGTGGGGACTGTGTGTGATTCTGTACGCTGACTTGACAAGTTCTATTCTGCATGCAGAAGATCCCACAGATTAGGCTCAAAATAAGAACAGTTCATTATAAAACATAATTAAAATGGTTCTTTTACAAATAAGCACCAAAAAAGGAGAAAGAACCCCACTTTTCTGAGGAATTCACACGCACAAACAAACAAGCACAAGGCACTTGACACAGCAGCCTATTTTGATCACGGAAAAAGAACAATACAATCCGTTTATATGATAAAATCGTTCAAAAAACTGTTTTCAGCCGGGCATGGTGACTCACGCCTGTCATCCCAGCACTTTCAGAGGCCGAGGAGGGCAGATCGAGACCGGCCTGGCCAACATAGTGAAACCCCATTTCTACTAAAAACACAAAAATTAGCTGGGTGTGGTGGTGTACACCTGTAGTCCCAGCTACTCAGGAGGCTAAGGCAGGAGAATCACTTGAACCCAAGAGGCAGAGGTTGCAGTGAGCCAAGATCATGCCACTGCATTCCAGCCTGGGCAACAGAGCAAGACTCCATCTAAAAATAAAATAAAATTATTTTCACGCAGCTGTTGATATTAATAGTTGAAAAATTAGGATCCTAAAAAAAGGTTTGTTTTAATTTTCCCTGTGTCACATTTGGCCTTTTTGATAGAACAGCTTTTATAAATCATTTGATCTCTTTGGGCAACTTAAAATTAACTGTGACTTGACTTACTTTCCTATATGTTGGCAGAGGGTGAGGGCAAGGAAGAGAGGATGATAAAGTTTGGAACCTTAAAAGATTGTATTAAGAATAAAAATACGATTTTAGGAGCCAAACATGTGTGTCTACCCAAGAGCTGAGCAGGCAACTACCAGAATGCCGATGTTTATACGGCGTCAAGCCAACGTCATCCCCAATCAGGGCTCTCTTCTTGATCACGTCCCGCTGAATACGACGGGAATGATATCTTCGCTTCCTGCAAGAATGCCAAAATAAGCACACGATCAAAAACTAATAGGAAGGACCTTGAAATCCACTAGCCCATTTCTTTTTTTTTTTTTTTTGTGATGGAGTCTTGCACCGTCTCCCAGGCTGAAGTGCAGTGGCTATCTCAGCTCGCTGCAACCTCCGCTTCCCGAGTCGAAGCAATTCTTCTGCCTCAGCCTCCTGAGTAGGTGGGACTACAGGTGTGCGCCACCACGCCTGGCCAATTTTTGTATTTTGAGTAGAGACAGGGTTTCACCATGTTGGCCAGGCTGGTCTAGAACTCCTGACCTGATCCATTCGCCTCGGCCTCCAAAGTGCTGGGATTGCAGGCGTGAGACACTGCGTCTGGCCTCACTAATTCATTTCAACCACACACTGACACAACGTTAGGTACTAAAACAGATATGTTAAATGTATCTAAAACTCAGCATTGCCCATCATTTACCACATTTAAGCATCTTGAATTCTTCCCTCATCTTCCTTCCAGTCTACACGGGGTTTAGACATTTCACCACAGAGTACCAACTGAAGGATTAAGAAAAACTTAAATACTTTTGCATTTTAAGATTTTGGGCTCACCATGAATTGCTAAGAATTCCTTTCATGCCTCCGTAATTTGGATTCCCCATATTTCATGTAATACTGACTTCTTCTGGCTGCTCCAAGTTCCTTCTTGTCATCTAAAAATTAATTATAATAGTTACCTAGGATTTCCTGCGAGTGTGAAGGCAATGCCGAATGTTTTCTGTTTTTTTTTTCTTAATGATTTCTATAGCTGGAATCAGATCAGCACAATTTGCAAACAAACAGGAAAAATCCACTACCAAATTCACACTCAGAGTGCCCACGACAACAGTGAGTGTAGAGGGGATAAAGCCAAATACAGAGACGCACGAGGTCACGACTGCCGTTCTGGAGCCCAGTGACCTCACGGGGAAATAAAAATAAACAATACAAGACACAAGGTTCCAAGAGGCACAAAGAGCTTTAGGTCACTGCAGGTACTCAGGAATCACAAAGGCTTTCTCAGAATGGCATTTCTGCCACCCCCACGAAAGATGATATTCACTTCTGAATAACACGCCAACAACACAGAATCAGGATGAAGGAAACAGAGGGTATATAATTCCACAAGTTTGGTAAATCATTTTTCCCAGCTTACTGTGTTTCTCAAAACGGCTTAAAGAAAACAGCACAGTACTATACATCCAGAGTGTACTCAAACAACCACTCAAGTGAGTAAATGTGCTAAAGATCTTATTTGTCAAGTTAAAATGTCAGTTAACAGGAAAGAAACGTGGTCAGTGATGATACATTTTTGTCCAAAGCGCGAATACAAAGGCCTTCCATGGTTCTTGGACACTCTGACGGTAAATAACAAACACCACTGTAAATATACCCAGTGCTGTAGGTAAATGTGACAACATAAACTGGTATGCACAGCCCCAACGCTGAACCCCTCAAACCATGCCCACCAGCTCCTTGGAGAAATGGCTGACTGCAGATGTGGAGCAGGTAAGATCCAAAATGAGTCTGGAAAAGCAAGATGCTTTGTTGTGCCATAAAGTAAGAAAGTGCTTAAAGAATCATGGAGTACGTCAAAACAGCTTGAAGGGGCTCTACTGGCCAAATCCAGGACAATTTGTAAATTAAAATACTCATATTAATGGATGATAACCCCTGAATAAAGAATCCATGATTCTAAATTGATGTAAATAAACAAACAGGTAAAAACAGAAAGCTCCTCCTTACAGTACCTGTCTACTGGTAAGAAATGATGTAGTCAGAAACACATCAACACATGTTAACAGCAGGAAATGCTGAGAGCAACAGGTTATTTACATGAGCTCAAAGGATTTGCCCCCCCAAGTTTTTATTTTATTCATTTAAAAAATTTTTTAAAATAGGGATGAGGTCTTGCTGTGTTGCCTAGGCTGGTCTTGAACTCCTGGACTCAAGGGATCCTTCTGCCTTGGCCTCCCAAAGTGTTGCGATGACAGGCATGAGCCACTGCAACCACCAGCCCATCAATTTTTAAAACACAAATGGGAAAACAGTAACTTTACAGTGGAAAAATCCAGTGATTGTTGCCTTCACCAAGTGAATAAAGTGAACGTCCCCTAGGAATGGGACGAGTAAGTGTCCCAGGCCTCCTGACATGATGCACTGGAAATGACATGACATCACTTCCGCGGCACGCCTGTCTCAAATGCACAACCCCAATTCAACCAGGAGGAATCATCAGACAGACCCAAACCGGGGACACCCCATAAAACAGTAAGCCTATACTCCTGGAAAACAGGGGAGGGCAGGAGTAGCTCCAGATGAAGGGAGGCTAAGGAACCGTGACATCCTTAAAAACGGTCCTGGATTGGATCCTAGACCTGGGGGCTGGGTGGGAATACAGAAGCGACATTACTGGAACAGCTGACAACACTTGAATATGGACTACGGATTAGGTAACAGTACTGTACTACTGTCAGATTCATCGATTTGGATGAGTGTGCTATGTGTAAGTCAATGTTCTTGTTCTCTGGAATACATATTCAAGTATTTAGGGGTGACGGGTTTTTATCTTCAACTAACTCTCCAAGAAGCAGTATTTGTATATGTGTATACATATACACACACACACACACATTTTTAAATGCCCGCCAGAAGTCACTGTGTGCAAAAAAGTCTTATGAGACGGGAATTAGAGCTTAATGGTACATTGGCAATGTTTAGGAGGATCCTGCTGCAATTGATAAAAACGTCTCATTTTAAAGTTTTCATAGTTCAGATGTAACTGGCTAAAACACATGGGGGCAAAGCAGTTTTAACAGAAAATCACTTACTTCAGCTAGAAGTCACAGAAGTATACAAATATATTCACTTTAAAAGTCAGAAATTCCAACTCAGGCAGCAAGCAATTATTTCATAAGCAAGAATATTATCGCTTGAAGGGAACTTTGAGATTACTTGATCTAACTTCTATTAAAAAAAAAGGATGTCACTCCACAGTAAATCATTTTGATTGAAAATACAAAACAATACCAAATAAAACACTTACCTTTTGTAGCAAATCTCATGAATAACCTATTTCCTTTAGCAAGTTTGTTAGCTGGACGAAGATCGTTTCTTAACAAAGACTCCTCTTCTACCTGAGACAACGTGTCCAACTTAAGAAAGAAGAGTATTTTTAATATAAAAATTAAAGTCCTTTTCATATTTCTTCAGTAGTCAAGTTACCATTAAGAAAAGCATTCTATCTTTAATACGTACAAGCGTTATAGCACCAGTTCCTCTGCAGAATTTCTAACTCAGAGGTTTCCCCGTCCACCTTGTGTAAACGGAGAGTCTCCACCATTCTCTATTCCCTGCTCTTTCCTGTTTTCATAGCACCTGTCACCACCTGACACAGTATTAGGATCTGTGCATCGGTGTATCATCTGTATTCCCCACTAGAATGCAGGCTCCAAGAGGGCCAGGACTTTTGTTTTGCTTGAAGCTATATCCCTGGCACTTAGAATATGGCATATAGCAGGTATTCGGTAAATATTTTTTAAATGAAAACATGCTAATATTTCTAACAGTGGTACATAATCCATTAGGAAATATGCCATTACTTGCTGTTTCTTAATTTTACCGATTAGATAAGACTTCAAAGTATTTCTAATAAACTATTTTCTTTTTTGTAGAAGCACGAGCACTATTCTGGGGTTTCAAGGTGAACTGTTACATCCACACGACCTTAAAGGACAAGAGCCTGGTGCACCCTCAGAAGGTCTCACGGTGGAAGCTAGAGGAAAAACACAACTAAGTCTCTAAGGCTTAAACTGAAAAGACAGCAAGCATTTTTCACCACAGAGCCCGACATCCACCCCTGCCCTACTACTAACCTCTGCGTCACTTGCGTTCTCGTCTTCAACCTCTCCTTCTTCAGCCTCATCATCATCCGAACTGTCCTCCTGCTTGTCTAACATGGAATGCGAAGGACAAGACGAAACAAGGTAAAAGATTTCACATAATGAGATACAGGATGAACCGTTTCATGTCATTTTAAAAGTCCAGTATTTTCCCCTTTGCTGATGATCTAAAGCATCATAGCTTAGTTCAGAACCAGCTGGTGATGAGACGCCACAGCACCCTGCTGAGACACGCACAGCACACAACAGGACTGCGCGAAGAGGACTTTCAGACCCGAGCTCCCTCCTTTTGTTCACTTACCTTTTTTACTCTTCTCAGATGACTTGTCCTCACTGGCATCCCTGCTTCTATCTTATCCTGTGCAGGCAGAGAGCTCATATTGATAAGGGCTCGTGTAGCTGTCATTTCATCCAGCCAAACTACATTACCTAAAATAAAACATAAAATAAGACGCTACATGGCATGCAAACGGTTAAGTTTCCCGAGAGCAGATTCTGCACTGCACTCATCACTACGGCCTCATCTAGCAATAGAGTCATCAGTAAATATACAAACCAACTAATGAAGAGAAACACAGGCCAGGGACGGTGACTCACGCCTGTAACCCAGTACTTTGGGAGGCCACGGCAGGAGACTCGCTTGGAGTGAGATCATCCTGGGCAACACAGTGAGACCCTGTCTCTACGAAAAATACAAAACTTAGCTGGGCATGGTGGCATGAGCCTGTAGTCCCAGCTACTCGGGAGGCTGAGGTGGGAAGATGGATTGAGCCCAGGATATTGAGGCTACCACTCAATGCCACAGGATATTGAGGCCAAGGTCATACCACTGCACTCCAGCCTGGGGAACAGAGTGAGACCTCATCTCAAAAGAAATGAAAAAGTTAAAAATAAATAAAAAAGAAAGACAGACAGAAAGAAAGAAAGAGAGAGAGAGAAAGAAAGAAAGAGAGAGAGAGAAAGAAGGAAGGAAAGAAAGACAGGAAAGAAAAAGAAAGGAACGGGGGAAGGGAAGGGGAAGGGGAAGGAAGAAAGGGCGGACACGGTAGTAAAGCCTCTCTGATGAAATTAGCCTAGAGCTGCATTTCCAAACTGGGTTCTACAAAATAACTTCAGTATTCCATGAAAAGGGGTGTGTACATTAACACTATTGGACAGAACACAGGTAGTGAGATATTGAACATGGAACAGCAGTTCTTGACGACGATCGTACCGGTCAGGTAAGCTTGGATTACCCTCGACACTACTGCCCCCTACAGGGAAGCCCTGTGTCGTTCCTTGTTGTCAGGACATGCTAAACGATGTCCCCCTTCATCACTCCCATTGTAAATCGTGGGTGGTGAAGGTATCCATGGGATAAGTATAATGGAGACATCACGGCCAGTTGGCTTTGTAGCAACTAAATTAATGTGCCCCTTTAAGGCAGATAATTTAGCAAGAAAAGGGCTTTGAGAAGTCTTTTTTTTTTTTTTAATTTAAATATTTTTCTTCTTTTTGTTGCTTCTAACTCTTAGGAATGTAAGAGAAGTCTTATAGAAAATAAACCTCTTTAACTGTTTAAAACAGCATTTCTCAAAATTACGTGTCCCCTGTATCTGAGTTTGGGGAAACGACGGTCTGAAGGCTCTCAGTTCTGTTAGTAACCTGCCATGTGGCCTTAAGCAAGTATTTTCCTTCCTCTGTTTCTCAGGTTCTGATATATAAGGTAGGTGAATCATGTCACTCTGAGGGTCCCAACAATTCTAGCGTCCCTTAGCTATAGTTTTAAAAACTTAAATCAGGGTTAGTAAACTAGAATCCTCAGGCAAAATCTAGCCCACCACCTGTTGTTTGTTTATATTTGCACCAGCTTTATTTAGGTATAATTAATATACAATAAACTACACACAGCTAACCGCCCGTTTTTTTTTGTTTTGTTTTGTTGTTTTTGAGATGGAGTCTCACTTTGTTGCCCAGGCTGGAGTTCAGCGGTGCTTTCTGAGCTCACTGCTGCCTCCGCCTACCGAGTTCAAGCGAGCCTCCTGCCTCAGCCTCCCGAGTAGTTGGGATTACAGGTGTGCATTGCCACACCCAGCTAATTTTTATATTTTTAGTATAGACAGGGTTTTGCCATGTTGGCCAGGCTGGTCTTGAACTCTTGACCACAGGTGATCCACCCTCCTTGGCCTCCCAAAGTGCTGGGATTATAGGCATGAGCCACCGTGCCTGGCCTACCACCTGTTTTTGTAAGTAAAAATCTACTGGAAAACAGCCAGGCTCATAGTTGATGTATGATTTAAAGTTGCTTTCATGCCACCACAGCAGAGCTGAGTAGGTGTGACAGGGACTATTAAGCCTACTAAGCCTAAAATAACTGCATTCCAGCCCTTTATAGAAAAAGGTGTGTCAATTCCTGATTTGGATAGTGCAAGTTAAACAGAAAGAAAAAGGAGAAAAATGTTTCACTCAGTCATGTTTCTTCTTTCAATGAAGCCACTCCATCAACCTCTTCCTAAGAGAGCAGCTAAGAAAAGCAGGCTGCTATCTAGGGTGCGACCTGGTAGGTCAGCCAGCTGGCAGCAAGTAAAGCCGGATGAGAAGGGAGTCAAGACAAGAAGCCAGCAAAGCAGGAGGCAGAGGTCAGGCCAGGCTGACAGCAAGGAGGCGAGTTAACAACGACAGTCAGCCCACGAGTTGGAAAGCTCGTAGGTCAGGGCAAGCAGGTGGCATTCTAGGACTCGCAGTTCAAGGCAAGCAGAAATGAGAGGTCTGGTACAGTGTCAAGAGCGTTCTGGTCGAGCTCCAGGTCAGAGACACAGGCAGAGGCAGCCCTCTGAGGAACTGTACAGAAGGTAGCAATGACAAAGTCCGAGGCGCTGAAAATGCAGCCCCAAGTCTATGCATTGGATCCTCTCCTTTACTGGGAACAGTGAGTGTTAAAGAGGCCTCAATCAAGTACGCCGGACTCAGAGGCCAGTAACCTACCTCCTAGAGTCCTGGTCACCCTCTAGGCTGACCTGGATACTGATGGGGTGTGAGCTGGCAGACTGGTTAGGGCATGCTGGGTTTTGTCGCTGGACAGTGTTTTCTCTGCTGGACTAAGAGCAGAAGCTACACCTGAATGAGTGGTATGGACCGTCTCTGATGGCAAGAACGCTTGCAAAATCATCAACAAAAGCATATTCACAGAGAACTCGGGGTACTTACAGGAGGTATCATCCAACCATTCGATGTGAGCGGGAGGATATTCTTTAAAATAGGAAAAGACGTCTTGGGTGCTCATCTCATCTACTCCGCAAATATAGATGGTCTCCAGTCTCACTTTGGGGATTGCTGGAAAGACAAGACACAGAAAAGACGAGTTTTCCTACCCACAACTGCACATCCCATCAGTCAGTACTCCTGTCTAATAGTTCAGATAACATGAGTTTAGAAAGAAATGTGCTGAGAGATACTACAATTATTTCAAAAGAGCATGAGACATAACAGTAAGGTAAACTACCTTAATTTTTATCCCCCGAACAAGAGTATTAATATAATTCAGAACAGGCGTATCAGGCTCAGAAAGATTAAACAAAGGTGTTGATAAATACATGATACCTCTCCTCACATTCATCTGTAGCTATCAGAGCAGTATCGAGCTCCACGGGAGTATCCGTTGAAGTTAACTAGCTAATTCTAAAATTCTTAAATGTATGTTAAAGAGAAATGTGCATTAGTGGAGACAATTCTGAAAGAGAAAAGATGTTACCTGTGGACATGTCAAAGCACGGAACTGGAGTAAAGAAATCCTACAAGTCAGTTAAAAAAAAGATAATCCAAAATAAAAATGGGCAAAGGACATCAGTCTGCGATTTACATACAAGGAAATAGAAAAGGCCAATGCACACGTGCAGAGATGGGCTAACTTCACTACCAGTCATTAACCTGTGCATTAAAACAAGAAGATGCCAGTTTCCACTCGACCAGATTTTACATCTTATTTGCCCACATCTCCGGTACTTGAATGGAGAGATTTCACATCTTATTAGTATGAAATGCTGGCAGAAGTAGGGGAAGAGCTACTTCCCCTGCTGGTGGGAGCATGAATTGGCATCGTCACTCAAACTGTAAGTGTCTATTAAAAATGTGATTTTGCACATGCCCTACAGATCTAGAATTTTATTCCTCAGTATTGGCCCTAAAATAAACCCAAACGTTTGGATTTACAAAGCAGCTCACACAAAGACACTCACTGCAGCACTATTTCTAATAACCCAGTAGTTAGCGGGGTAATAAATTATGTTTTATCCACATTATAAAATAGTATGTGGTAAAGAAAGAGAGAATTATATACCACAGAAAGATTCTAAGATGCATTACTGAGTGAAAAAATAAGTTGTAAAAAATTACATACAAGGTGATGACATTTTAAAAACGCACAAAACAAAACATTACCAAGGGTGCATATTTATGTACGCAAACATCTAGCAAAGGCCAGGCCTGGGATGAGTCACACTGACGATAGCTGTTACTTCTGAGGAGGGAGAAAGGTTGAAGACTATGGTCAAGATGGAAACTTAGCCTTATCAGGATTGCGTACTTTTTTTTTTTTTTTTTTTGAGATGGAGTCACACTCTCTCACCTAGGCTGGAATGCAGCGACGTAATCTCGGCTCACTGCAACCTCCGCCTCCTGGGTTCAAGGGATTCTCCTGCCTCAGCCTCCTGAGTAGCGGGGACTCCAGGTGTGCATCACCACACTCAGCTCATTTTTGTATTTTTAGTTAGAGAAGGGTTTAGTAGAGACCATGTTGGCCAGGATGGTCTCTATCTCTTGACCTTGTGATCGGCCTGCCTTGGCCTCCCAAAGTGCTGGGATTATAGGAGTGAGCCACTGCGCCCGGCCAACTGCGTATTTTTTTACTACATATTTTAGGTACATTATCTCCTTTAATCTGAATTGCAAAATATGTAAATATATCAATAAGAAAAAATAAATTTAAAATACCTATATATCTACTACCTAGCTTTATGCATAAATCCTTATAAGATCTCAGGCACACAGAACATTACATATGAAAACTGGGGCCCATGTTACCTCTCCACATCCCTTCTCTCCTTCCTTCTTTGAAGCAATTCTGTCAAGGGAGTGGTTCATGGGTCCAAAAGAAGTAGAAAGCATGAATAAGACCTACTGTTTGATAGCACAACAGGGCGACTACCGTTAATAATAACAATTATACATTTTTAAATAACATAAAGAGTGTAACTGGATTGTTTGTAACTCAAAGGATAAAAGCTTCAGGGGGCTAGGCACTCTGGAAGGCTGAGGAGGGCAGATCACTTGAAGTCAGGAGTTCGAGACCAGCCTGCCCAACATGATGAAACCCCATCTCTACTAAAAATACAGAAAATTAGCCATTCGTGGTATGTGTGCCTGTAGCCCCAGCTACTTGGGAGGCTGAGGCAGGAGAATCACTTGAACCCGGGGAGGTGGAGGTTGCAGTAGGCCAAGATTATGCAATGGCACTCCAGCCTGGGTGACAGAGCAAGACTCCGTCTCAAAAACAAAAAAAAAGCTTGAGGGGATGGATACCCCATTCTCCACAATGGGCTTATTTCACGTCGCATGCCAGTATCGAAACATCTCATGTACCCCATAAATACATATACCTACTATGTACCCACAAAAATTAAAAAATAAAATAATAATTTAAAAAAAGAATTTAATGTCCATTACTCTCAGACATGTTTTTATATGCTATTAACAAAATTTAAAAATCTTTAGCCCATCTTTCTTCTGCAGATACATGCTACTGCTTCCATTAAAACAAAAAAATTTACAAATTAAAAAATGTGTTTAATAATTTTAAACACATAATAATTTTAAATCAAAGAGTTAAGAGATGTGTTTAACAGGAGCCCATGTAAGTGTGGCCAGACTAATGCAGGTGAGTACTCTCCTGACATCCCAAATTAAAATCATAAAGACACCATGAAGACGTATGAATCCAGCTGGGCATGGTGGCTCACGCTTGTAATCCCAGCACTTTGGGAGGCTGAGGTGGGAGGACCGCTTGAGCTCAGGAGTTTGGAAGACCAGCCTGGGTAACACAGGGAGACTCCACTGCTACAAAAACTTTAAAAATTAGCTGGGTGTGGTGGTGTGCAGCTGCAGTCCTATGTATCAGGAGGCTGAGGTGGGAGGATCGCTTGAGCCCAGGAGGCTGAGGCTGCAATGAGCCACAATCACACGCCTGCACTCCAGCCTGAGCAACAGAGTAAGACCATGTTTCAAAAGGAAAAAACCACCATGCCCAGCTAATTTTTGTATTTCTGTAGAGATGGGGTTTCACCATGTTGCCCGGGCTGGTCTTGAACTCCTGACCTCAAGTGATCTGTCTTGGTCTCCCAAAGTGCTGAGACTGCAGGCGTGCACCACGGTACCCGGTGTCTGCATCTCTCTTTTTGTATCCTTACCTGCTTCTTTGAACAGGATTATCCACTGCCCAAGTTTTGAATGTATATGACATTCTCTAAATTAAAATACACACGTGAGGCTGGGTGCAGTGGCTCATGCCCGTAATCCCAGCACCTTAGGAGGCCCAGGTGGGAGGATTGCTTGAGCCCAACAGTTCGAGACCAGCCTGGGCGTCTCTGTTTTTTAAAAAGAGATATCCGAGGCCAGAAATGTTGTTCCTTACATTCTTTCTCTGTTGCTTTTCAGGATTTCTTCACCTGTAGCTTTGGCTTTAACATTGTAATGTTAGAACAAGGTTATAATGCCCTTGACAATTATTTTTGTCACTTCTCTTGGTCTTTGTTTCTAGGCTAGTCTCATTTAAGATTAATGTTTTTTGTCAGATCAACAAGTCTCCTACCTACTTTTTTCTTTCCGTACTCCTCTGCTTTGCTTCCTCCACCATCCCTCGGGGCTCTCCTTGCTTCTGCTACCTTCTATGAAACCATCTCTTTACTTCCCACAGGCTCTTTTGTTCCAAAATCATGACTTTTAACTCCAAGAACCGAGAAGGCCCTTGGACTGAATAAATCTTTGTTTTCCATCCCGCATTTAGGCCTCTGTCTCGATATTGCACTGCCGGTCACTATTAAGGACTTCCTAGGGTTCCCCAGAAAGAGAAGGCAGCAAATTTTAGGTGAGCACAACTCGCCAAAGCACGCGTGGGCGAAGGATGAATGACGAGAATGGCACAGATCTGAAGCACTCATGCCAGGCGATACAGTAACACAGAAATGCTGACCACAGACAAGGAAAAAGGAGAAAAGCAGTGTGACCATGAAGGAAAAACAGAAGTTCACGTCCAGAAGAGATGAGAAGGAAATACACAGAATGTTGACAAGGACTGCGTCTGGATGGTAGACTGTGGGCACCTTTGCTTCCTGTTCTCTCTTCCAAATGTGCTTTGCTGAGCACGTACTGTTTGTAAAGGAGCTGATGAAGAAAACATTATAGTCCAACGTGAACAAGCTCATCAAACATGCTGACAGCAGCCGGGCGTGTGGCTCACGCCTGTAATCCCAGCACTTTGGAAGGCCAAGGCGGGCAGATCACCTGAGGTTGGGAGTTTGAGACCAGCCTGACTAACATGGAAAAACTCCGTCTCTACTAAAAATACAAAACTAGCTGGGCGTGGTGGCGATGCCTGTAATCACAGCTACTTGGGAGGCTGAGGCAGGAGAACCGCTTGAACCCGGGAGGGAGAGGTTGCAGTGAGCTGAGATCGCGCCACTGCACTCCAGCCTGGGCAACAAGAGCAAAACTCCATCTCAAAAAGAAAGAAAAAACAAAAGAAAATGCTGACAGCTTTCTGTTTGTAAGTGTTTGGAGCAAAACCTGCTTTGGGAAGATGATGAAGAAGAAAAAGGCAAAAAGGCAGAACTGTTGACCTATTTTGTTATTCTATTGATAACTATCATTAAAGAACAGTGAAAACTCAAGTTAGGCGACAAGAGTGTAAGAATTAGTTTTAATAAATCTTCTAGTGTAGAATTATATCCCAATGTACTAACTCAACACACAGCTATGATTTCAGAATTAGGTAATAATCTCTAAAAAGTAGCAGGGAAGGAGGAAAGTATCTTAAAACTATGAGAAGGACTAATCCTGTAGAAGTTTTCATTAAAAAAAGAAAGAAAGAAAAAGAAAGGAAAAATTCCCAAACTGAAGACTGAAAAGCTTACTGCCAGCCTCTGACATAAAAAAAAAAAAAAAAAAAAAATCTTATTAGACAGTATCTATGATCCCTTAAAAAACCAAGTCTTAGGCCAGGTGCCGTGGCTCATGCCTTTAATCCCAGCACTTTGGGAAGCTAAGTGAGGAGGATCACTTGAACCCAGAAGTTCAAGACCCCCTTGGGCAACTAGTGAGACCCCATCTCTAAAGCACAAATAAATAACCAAATCTTTCCCTTAGAGAATGACAACAGTTCAGTAAGAAACAAGCTCCAAGCCTTGGATGAAATTAAAAAAAAGAAGAAGAAAGCCACACTAACCTCATTTCTTTTTTGATAGGATTACCAGGTCAAGATATTCAGAGAATACATAGATGGTGCTCTATTTCAAGTTCATTAAGGCATGTAATCCCGTTCCTCATGACAGTAAATGAAATGTGGGCCTTACGTAACAGAATCAGACTTATGATACCGGAATAACTGTCCACCAATCACCACCCACTGGATGAAGAAACAGAAGCCACGCGTGACACAGTGGGGAGGAACAGCACGGAGCAGAGCTGGGAGCTGAGAGGTAGAGTTGTGATGAAAATTAACAGACTGAAAACAGAGGTTGGAAATCAACAAGATGTAATTTAATAGGAATACACTGAAAAGTAATTTTTTTTTAAAGCCTCAAGAACAGGATGTGAAGGACGGTTCTGATGGGCACGCTTCCTGGGGAAAGGGCGAGGTGCTTCAGCTGCATGTAGGATGAGTGCAACAGCGTGAAGTGGCTGAGACGGAGACCACGGTAACGGCCCTGCCTGCTCTCTGCGCATCTAACCACAGCTGGAACCTGCATCTCGCTCATGAAGAACATTCAGAAACTGGAAAGTGTTTAGAGAAGGGAGACCAGAGAAAGTCGTGTCACACGAAGCAAAGCTGAGCAAACAGGCAGTGGGCCTGTGCCTCCACCACCCAAAGGGCCACGTACGAAAGGACTGCAGTGTTGTTTTAAGAGTCACGCAGTCGCTAACAGACAGCAATTACTAGAAGGCAATGCTCAACACAAGTAAGCAGCCAAAAATAAAGCTGTCTGCCTCACAGCTCTCATGCCATCCCTTAAGAAACATTCAGGCAGAGGCCAAAAGACCATGAGGAAGTTTGCCAAAAGGCCTGCAGCGCTGGGCAGGTAACCTAGATGACCTCTAAGGTCTCTTCCAACCACGAGAGCTTTGGTCTTGGGATGAAGAGACTGAAGCTGTTTGACACGGAGTCACTCTTGATGCAGAATAGTCTCGTGCAACACATCCCAGACGGAATGCTGGCAGAGCAGGCAGGAACACAGGCTTCAGAGCAGCCTTCCAACCTCAGCTGTGCTATGACAGAGCTGTGGGACTGTGAGCAAGTTTCCCAACCTCTCAGCACCTTAAATTTTCTCATCAGTGAAATGCAAATAATAAACACCTTCTCCTCAAAGGGCCGTTGGCAGGATAAGTTAATTACACAGCAGAGTGACTGGCACATAGTAAGCGTCTGACAAATCTGATCTTTTATTACTATTGTTGGTATTAATAACAAATGACACCTGGCATGGATGCAGGCGTCAACATGCTTATTCCAATTTCCCCCACTCTCCCAAGAAGCTCGGTCACTGAAATCACTGCTGGGAAGGTGGAGAATACCAGATGACGATGACAACTAACATTAACTGGGCACCTGCTGCGTGCCAAGCGTCACTCCGCCAACTGTGACATTCTGTTAGAGTCTCCCAGCAGCCCTGTCATCTGCCTTTCCAGATAAGGAAACTGAGATTTTTAGAGGCTAAATATCTTGCCCAAGGCCACAGAGCTAGAAAGTTACAAGATCTGAATCCAGGTAACTGGGCTTCAGAGCTCGTGCTCATAACCACAAAACCAATGGTTCTCAATCCTGGCTGCACATTAAAATCACCCGGGAAGATATAAAAACAGTAACTATCATCCAGGTGCAGTGGCTCACGCCTGTAATCCCGCGCTTTGGGAGGCCGAGGCAGGTGGATCACAAGGTCAGGAGTTCAAGACCAGCATGGTCAACATGGTGAAACCCCATATCTACTAAAACTACAAAATTAGCCGGGCACAGTGGACGTGCCTGTAATCCCAGCTACTCGAGAGGCCAAGACAGGAAAATCACGTGAACCCGGGCAGCAGAGGTTGCAGTGCGTCCAGATGGTGCCACTGCACTCCAGCCTGGGCGACAGCGTGAGACTCCGTCTCAGAAAAAAAAAACCAATAGCTATCCCTGGGACCTATCCAACCCCAACTAATGTAAACTCATCTGAGACAGATAGCAGGAACACTATCCTAAGCCATGCTGACTCCTGGATGAAGAACAAATTGAAATAAGTGACCTTCCCCAGCTGACATCCCAGGGCAGACCTTACCGCCTTTTTTAGGAATATCTTTAGAATCATGAGATTGGAGTTGTATTTTAAAAAAGGAAAAAAAAACTTTTTAAATTAAAAGTTAACCCCAAATGTGATCCTACGTGTCGTATTTCCATTTTACAGGCAAGGACACTGAGACTAACAAGGCTCAAGGACTCACCCACAGTCACAAAGGAACTGAGACTAAGATTCCAGGAGGAGGTGAGAAACCACTTCAAGTGGGTGAGCAGAGATGCTTCAGGGAGGAAGTGACACCTGACCAGAGACAAGGCATGCGACAAGGAAGGGCAAATGCGCAGAGTGAAAGGCACGAACCGTGTCAGAGGCAAGCCGCCTCAAGGAACGCTCTCAGGACCAGAAGCCAACAGGTGTGATCAGAGGCGTCCACTCCAGTGAGGAAAAGAAAAAAACAAGTAGGTGTGATAAAACCATGATTCCCTCAAGGTAGAGCTGTGAGAGAGGACTCTGATGGTGCAGGCACCTGACAGCAAGCCACATGCTGTCCCCGGGCCTTCACAGGACTTCCTTAAACAGAAACCCCCACCCACGAGGGAACCAAGGTCATGTTTCTTTTTTTTTTTTTTTTTCTAAGACGGGGTTTCACCTTGTTGGTCAGGCTGGTCTTGAACTCCCGACCTCAGGTGATCCGCCCGCCTTGGCCTCCAAAGTGCTTGGATCACAGGCGTGAGCCACCGCGCCCGGCCACAAGGTCATGTTTGTGACTTGAACGAGTCATGCAGGATAAAGAGGGAGGCAGCTGTAGAGTTCAGCTCTGCTCCACACTACTGTGCCGTTAGGACTCACCGAGGAGGGACGCCATGTGCAGTCGCTAGCCCCGTATCCGACACCACACAGCAACAGAGCAAAGGAGTTAAGAGCAAGGCTGGAGAGTCTAATACCCGGGTTTGAATCCTGGCTCCACCTTTACCAGTTACGTAACCCTGGGCAATTTATTAAACTTCTCTGAGCCTGCTTCCTCCTTTGTAGAATAGGGATCAAATATATTCCTCATAGAGTTGTTGTGAGCAACAAAAAAGAAATATGTAATGTGCTTAACAGTGTCTGGCAAAAAAGCAAGGTCACGAAAAACAGCAGCCATTCTTTCATTCATTCAACATATTTAACAGAGCTTTTGCTTTTATCAACCAAACCAGGCCGAGAAGCTCACACAATACAGCAGAGGCCTTTCACATGTGTTCAGAAAACTGCCTGCTAAGCCCTTTATGAACACCCAAATGTGCAGATACCACAGAGGGAAGCCTTTTGCATTCGTGGATTTGTATTAGAGCAGAATAATAAATAAGAACATGGACTCACTAAAAAAGCAGTAATTTTTCCTTTCATTTATAAACTGCTTTAGAAAACTGGCAGATTAGTACATATGACAATTCAAGGGGAGTCCCAGGGAGAGAAACGCCAACACACAAGGTGAAATGAAATCACAAACGCAACTGAAGGGCAGGCTGAAGACTCAGGGCAGGCGGAGTTCAGCTTTCTCTGACAACAGGATTATCACCAGACTCAGATTTTCTTTGTTTTGAGACAGAGTCTCACTCTTGTCCAGGATGGAGTGCTGTGGTGCAATCTCAGCTCACTGCAGCCTCCGCCTCCAGGGTTCAAGTGATTCTCGCACCTCAGCCTCCCGAGTAGCTGGGATTACAGACATGCGCCATCACACCCAGCTAATTTTTGTATTTTTCAGTAGAAACAGGATTTCATCAGGCTGGTCATGTTGGTCTCAAACTCCTGACTACAAGTAATCTGCCTGCCTCGGCCTCCCAAAGTGCCAGGATTATAGGCGTGAGCTACCAAGCCTGGCCAATAAGATTCAGATTATCAATAAAAGTGTTCATGGCTTTTCCCCACCAATCTCAAAATTGCTCCAACCCCCTAAAAGAAGATCTCACTGTGATACACTTTCATTACATTTAAAGGCAAAGAAAAGTTAACACCTCTATGATAAAAGCAGAAAATGAGTAAGGGTCCTTAGAAGCACAGGTTCGAATCTCAGCTCCACCACTAACTGGTAACTTTTTCTGGGCCTCCTCAGAAAAGACAATCTCTTATTTCCCAGCTCTAACATCTGAGCCAGCTGACAGCATCTGAACCTTCAACAGGTGACCTCAGAAATGGAGACTTACAGGTCCCTCTCGCAGGAGTGTTTGGATAAGGAGTGGACACACGAGGCAAGGCCAGGGCGTGAGACGATGGCAGGGAAAAGTCATTCTCTGGGGAAACATGGAAAAATTTCACCCGAAACACCCTGTACCTTTCTTCATCATGTCTCGGTCCAAAGCTACATTTCTTTGGGCAAGGTTGACTTCTGACCGAAAATGGAAGCGCTTGGCTCGCTGTTCTTTCTTTTCAATTGCTTCCTAGAAAGTACAGAAAAAGTTTAAGTAGTAAAATATGGTGAAGGCGCGGTACATTGCAAATGCATCATGGTGCATCAGTGGCAAACCTAAAATACACAGGAATAAGCAACGCCGCACCCTGAATGAGCTCTGCAGAGACCTGGACATTCACACTCAATGACTGGGAGGGCGTAGGTTAGTAGTGCCGTGATTTACAACCATGGCCAACCCTACACCACGTGTCGCTGTGCCTGGGACATACTAGGAACTCAGCGAGTATCTGCTGACTGAATGAAGAGTGCGTTACCGTTTATGAAGCAACATGACACTGCCTTTGTTATTATGAATGATGCCAACAAATTACAACTAAACAATGTCAACATCCCAATTTTCCAGGTGCAGACATGGAGGCCCAAAAAGGCAAAAAGGTTTGCTGGAATACTTCGGCTAGCCAGCAAGCAGATCTGACTGCAGTGCTATTTCTAGGGGCCCACCTACAACCACCATTTCTCATTGTCTGTGGGCATGGCAATCACACCTATCACGCTCTTCCACATTATATCTGCCTGAGCAGTCCACTCCCTAAAGCTAGTCTGTTTAAAAATAACACTGAAGCAAAAAAAACTCTCTCTCCTCTTCCAGCCTTGTGTCCATGGAATCACCAGTTTTCATCTTTAAGTGATAAGAACCGTTGACACTTCACGGAAAAAATAATCAGCTTTATAAGTTTCTTCTAGGAGGTAAAATAAACCCAGGTCCACCTGTGGGCTTCTTTCTGATGGCTCCTAGGAACCCTTCACTAATTGCTTTTTTTTTTGCTTGCCTTGTTTTTGAGATGGAGCCTCACTCTGTCACCAGGCTGGAGTGCAGTGGCACGATCTTGGCTCACTGCAATCTCCACCTCCCAGGTTCAAGTGATTCTCCTGCCTCAGCCTCCAGAGTAGCTAGGACTACAGGCGTGCGCCACTATGCCCAGCTAATTTTTGTATTTTCAGTAGAGATGGGGTTTCACCATGTTGGCCAGGATGGTCTTGATCTCTTGACCTCGTGATCCGCCCGCCTCGACCTCCCAAAGTCCTGGGATTAAGGCACGGGCCACTGCACCCGGCCCTCTTCATTAATTGTCGACTCTGCCACACGAACTGAAGGTCTGACTACAGAAACCTTGTGGGGGATTGGCAAAGTAGCAACACTCCTGTTATTTCCCAATAGTTATGCCCATTTTTTCACTGAAGGCTTCCTAGTACAAACAACAATTTACCTTCCTTTAGAAACCAAGTACTAACTCTGAGACCACCACCCTTTTCCCATATCCCTGTTTCATATAATGGCAAACGGTGTAAGATTATGAACAGTCTACTTATTCAATTACAATAAAAAAAGATTTTCACTTTATTCTCTTTTCTTGTCTAAAACATGAGCAATTCTCTCTATTTTTTTTTGGCCTTTAAATAATTGGAAACACACTGAAACACAGATAAACTATAAAAGATTAGCTGGGCATGATGGCATCCGCCTGTAGTCCCAGCTAATCAGGAGGCTGAGGCAGAAGGATCAACTGAACCCAGGAGTGGAGGTCGCAGTGAGCAGAGATTGCGCCCCTGAACTCCAGCCCTGAACTCCAGTGACAGTGAGACTTTCTCAAAACAAACAAAAAACTATAAAACGGTAGGCATGAAATATTTTTATTTTTGCTTTTACCTATTCAATATGGGAATATATACTATTATTCAGAAATGTCATATAAAATTCTGTTCCAAACCGCACAATTAAAATCAGAAAAATAGTCTAAAATTGAACATGACTGATTAAAGCAACTTATAGGTATTGACTACGTAGATGGAAAATAATAGGCTTGACTCTATGAGGTGTTACAGTGAAGGTGGTA
The DNA here is from genome assembly GCA_036589455.1 of Ateles fusciceps. Lineage (NCBI taxonomy): Eukaryota > Metazoa > Chordata > Mammalia > Primates > Atelidae > Ateles > Ateles fusciceps. The sequence continues at coordinate 3,420,032 of JAZHEH010000751.1, forward strand.
ATCTAGTAACAGCAATAGTTAGATAAAAGCCAATAGTCTTAGGTACTGAGAATAATTCCCTTGACTTGGGTTTCAAACTTTAGACAGCCAGGCAATCAAGAAGCCCTGTTTTTCTAAGTCTGTAGCTGGTGAGGAATAAGGACTATTAAGGGCCTACTGTGTGCCAGGCACTTTGCATGTTTTGTTTCATTTCAAGTGAAACAGTACACATTTTTTAAAGAATGAATATACCATTTAAAAAAGCATTCCTGATACTGGCCATTTTCTTGGAAATGGTTACACACAGGTATCTAGATAGAGTGATTTTACCTCTCCATGGCTGTAAGAACACACAAATGCTGCCTGCACAGTTTCAGGATGCATGAACACATCATTGTATAACACAACATTTTGTTTTTTTGAGACAGGGTCTCACCGTTGCCCACACTGGGGGGCAGTGGCACGATTTTAGCTCACTACAGTCTCGACCTCTCAGACTCAAGCAATCCTCCCACCTCAGCCTCCCGGGTAGCTGGGACTACAGACATGTGCCACCACACCCAGCTAATTTTTGTATCTTTTGTAGAGACGGGTCTCACTGTGTTGCCCAGGCTGGTCTCAAACTCCTGGGCTCCAGTGATCCACCTGCCTTGGCCTCTCCAAGTGCTAGGATTACAGGCAGGAGATTTAAATCCAGCAACAAAAGAAAAAAGAAGTATTTACTGCTAAGTCCTAGGGGTCAGGTTGATTACGCTCACTTGCTCATCACACTGAATAAAGGCATCACAGTCTGCTTACCTTGGAGGTGACGTCTATCCCGGTGATGAAGCTGCCAGCCTTGTTTTCATATCTTCTGCTTGTGTCCTAACACAAAGGGGAAGGGCGAGAAATTCAGACAGCAACTGAGGAAAAACCCATGATAAAAGTCAGCCTGACGGCTGGTTGTTTTTGTTTGTTTATGACAGTGACTTACTCTGTTGCCCAAGCTGGAGTGCAGCAGAAGCATCATGGCTCACTGCAGCCTCACCCGCCCTGCAGCCTGGACTGCCCGGGCTCAAGCAATCCTTCCACCTCAGCTGCCCGAGTAGCTGGGCCTTTGGGCATGTGCCACCTCGCCCAGCTAATTTTTTTTATTTTTGTAGCGGCAGGGTCCCCCTATGTTGCCCAGGCTGGTCTCCAACTCCTGGGCTAAAGCAGTCCTTTTGCCTCAGTCTCCCAAAGTGTTAGGATTACACACATGAGCCATCACAGCCAGTCTGGTTCTTTTTGTTTTTCTGTTTGCTTGTTTTTTGAGATGGAGTCTCGCTCTATTGCCCAGGCTGGAGTATAGTGGCGTGAACTTGGCTCACTGCAGCCTCCACCTCCCGGGTTCAAGTGATTCTCCTGCCTCAGCCTCCCGAGTAGCTGGGACTACAGGCATGTGCCACTGCAGCCGGCTGATTTTTTTAGTTTTAGTAGAGATGGTTTCACCATCTTGGCCGGCTGGTCTCAAACTCCTGACCTCAGGTGATCCGCCTGTCTCAGCGTCCCAAAGTGCTGGCATTCTGGGCGTGAGCCATCGCACCTGGCCAGTCTGGTTCTTTTTGAATAGTCATTATTTTCAAAACCCTTCCCTACCCCTGACAACTGTTTATCAAGAAGCCCCACGCCAGTGATTCTATGCTATCAATCAGATCTTCCAATAAGAAGATCAGAGCCTACCCAAAACCTGAAGTAATTCCATCAACTGACAGTATGCATGTAAAGAAAATCTAAAGGCTTTTTGGAAAATGTCAAAAGATGAGGCACACTCACTGAGCTCCCCAACCTCGTCTGAACAAATCCCCATGCCCGGCCACCAGGTGGAGCATAACCCGCCACCTCAATGCAGAAGGTCCAGCCTCACCTAGAACTCCCGAGGCAAATCCGGCACAGAGCAATGCAAAGAGGATGCGATGTGAACACCACGCGAGGACTGAAGCGTGCGCTCTGACGGTCACTAATTACAGGACACTGTGGTTTCCTTGACCTCTCTGGATCTCAGTTTCCTCCGTGGTATGTACCTGCCTTCCTGAGCTCTTTTACTGCTCTTCCATTTGTGCTACAGAACTTTCCAACAACCCTGGGCCCACCTCAGAGCCTCTGTGTTTGTTACTGCCCCTGCTGGAGAACTCCCTTTCAGTCTGCACAAGGCTGGCTCCTTTTGCAGTTTAGAGTTTAGCTAAAGCGTCACTATCTCAGAGGACTTCCCTGACCATCCTATTTATCGCATTCTACCTTCCCCTCTGCACACCCTCCTGCCCCTGCACTCTCTACCCCATTAACATGGTTTACTTTCTTCACACCCCTTAACACTGACAAAATTATTTATTTACTGTGTCCCCACTTGGAACATAAACTCCAGGAGGGAGTTTGATCTTGATCTTGATCAAGGCACCTAGGACTGTGCCTGGTACATAGTGGGGGATGCAATAAATACACATTGAGGCCGGGACACGGTGGTTCATGCCTGTAATCCCAGCACTTTGGGAGGCTGAGGCGGGTGGATCACAAGGTCAGGAGTTAAGAGATCAGCCTGGCCAACATGGAGAAACCCTGTCTCTCCCAAAAATACAAAATTAGCCAGGTGCGGTGGCAGATGCCTGTAGTCCCAGCTACTCGGGAGGCTGAGGCAGGAGAATCACTTGAACCTGGGAGGTAGAGGTTGCCGTGAGCTGAAATTGCACCATTGCGCCCAGCCTGGGCAACAAGAGTGAAACTTCGTCTCAAATAAATAAATAAATAAATACACGCTGAACTGAATGACTGAAGGAATGGTAACACCTACTTCACAATGGCAGTGATATTTATTTTGGTTTGGTTTTGTTTTTGAGATGGGGAGAAGCGAAAGGAGGGACCCCGAAGGGATCTTGCTATGTTGCTGAGGCTGGTCTGGAACTTAGACTCCTGAATAGTTGGTATGAAGGCGTGCACGGCCAGTATATTTAAGTGACACAATGACGCGAATGGCAGTGAATGAAGTGAATGCAGTGAATGGTAAATCTACTATGTAACTGCTGTTCATCAGTTATTCACGTTTGCCCTCTCTAGCGATCATACCTTAACCTTTCTCCATAACTTCAGTCTAAATATGTTGACATGTGTTCAAAAGTAGTTCATGTCAGGTGAGAAATTAAAGAGGAGTCATCCAGGCCTGAGACCAGCTCTAAGAACGGGACACACAGCCACCAAGCCGCAAGCAAAACACCTGTCACCCTCCCCAGCGTGGTGAAGGAGGGGCCAAGGACGTCTATTGGTCGTCTCCACTTTGTTTTCATTAAGAGTCAGATGTTGGGGCCACGGTGTAGGTGGCAGTGGACTGCGGGGGTCAGGACGACCCTGATCGCGACAGAGGCAGTGAGTTCTGCTGCGGACAAGCACAGCAGTCCCAAGAGAAACAGCGAGCGCCGTGTTTCACAGACCCCACTCCCTCCGGGGCAAGACCCTCAGGAGACCTGGGTGCTGGCGCCACCCAGCAGCTCCTCCGGGGCTGTCCTGGTTCTGTTCCCGCCCAGGGCTCTCCCTTTATCTCACCCCTCCAGCCCCTCCTCACTCACCCCCTTGCACAGCGCGGCTCGGAGGGGGCAGCGGGAGGGGGGTCCTGAACGCCCTCCCGGCTCCCCGCCACCCCCTCAACCCCCATTTCCGGCGCCCCGGCGTCCTTTCTCCTGCTCCGCGTCCCTACTCCAGACCGGCGCCCCCGGCCCCAGGGCGCGGCTCCCCTCTTCTCCCGCTCCCCGACTTCCCCGGCTGGGGCTCCGGCCGCCGCCCCTTCCGGCTCCTTCCGGCCCCCTCCGGCTCCGGGCACTCGCCCCGCGCCCTCCTCCGAGCCCCCCGACCCCGCCCGTACCGGGATCAGTTCCTTCAGCGAACGCCGCACCGGCACGATCTCCAGCTCGCCCTCCTCCACCTCCATGGGCTCCGGCTCGCCACGGTCTACACCGGACTCCGCCTCAGGGGACGGGAGCCCCAGGGCCGGCCCCGCCGGGGCCTCCGCCTTCACCGACACCCGCAGGCCCCGCACGGCCGCCATCGCTGCCCGCCGGCCGCAGCACCGAGAGCCCGCCCCTCACGGCCGCCGGCTAGAGCGCCGCCGCCACTGGCCACAGAGGAGCCGCCGCAGCCACCTAGAGCGTCGCCGGCTTCCGCCAGAAGGCCGCCCTCAGCGCCGCCGCCCCCTGGTGGCGGGAGGAACCCGGGCGCGCCGCGCGGGCGGGACCTGGGGAGGAGAAGGCGGGACTGAGCGGGGGAGGGGCGGAGCCTGGGGGGAGCCCCGGGTAGTCTGGGGTTGCAACGCCTTGAGGTTAACCCTGCGCTAAACGCTAACTTTACTGGGCGATCACTATGTGCCAGACACTTCCAAGCCCTCGAACCCTTAGAACAACTCTGTGAAGTATATCCTATTATGACCCCCATTTCATATATGAGGAAACTGAGGCATAGAAATTGACCCAAGGAAGCCGGGCGCGGTGGCTCACGCCTGAAATCCCAGCACTTTGGGAGACCGAGGCGGGCGGATCACGAGGTCAAGAGATCGAGACCATCCTGGCCAACATGGTGAAACCCCGTCTCTACCAAAAATACAAAAATTAGCTGGGCGTGGAGGCGCGCGCCTGTAGTCCCAGCTACTCGGGAGGCTGAGGCAGGAGAATTGCTTGGACCCCGGAGGCGGAGGTTGCAGTGAGCCGAGATCTGTGCCACTGCACTCCAACCTGGCGCCTGGCGACAGAGCAAGACTCTATCTCACAAAAAAAAAAAAAAGAAATTGACCCAAGGTGACAGGCTATCGAAGGGGTGAGAGCTGGATCTGAGTCTGGTCCGGAGCTTCCAATGAGCCCTGCTGTGCCACCTCTGGGCGCTCTGTGCGTTTATGAGGTTGCTTGCCTCACCAGTCTCTGTCTCTTCAAATTGGCCCATGTTACATACACAAAGACTGAGACTCCCAGAGGGAGGGGCCTGCCCAGAGGCCAGAACCTGGACGCCAATTTCCCGGCTCCTGAGGGTGCCATCCACTGTAGACCTGTGAGCGGATATTTCTAACCAGAGCCTGGTGGGGGGAGAGGGGGTCGTCTAGGCGTCCAGAGGGTGTCACGTTCAGAGGGCGTCAGCTGTTGTTCTGAGTCCTGATTTTCTTTCTTTCTTTCTTTTTCTTTCTTTCTCTTTCTCTCCTTCTCCCTTTTCTTTTTCCTTTCTTCCTCCCTCCCTTTCTCCTTCCTTCTTTCCTTCTTTCTTTCTTCTTTCTCTTTTCTCTCCCTCTCTCCTTCCGTCCTTCCTTCTTTCTTTCTTCTTTTTTGTAGAGACAGGGTTTCACCATGTTGGCCAGGCTGGTCTCTAACTCCTGACTTCAAGTGATCCACCACCTCAGCCTCCCCAAGTGCTGGGATGACAGGTGTGAGCCCCTGCGCCCGGCCTGAGTCCTGATTTTGCATCTTCCTTTCTGGGACAGGCTTTGGGGTCTGTTTTCCCATCTGAGGAGCGCATACGTGAGACCCCACAGTCTCTGAGGCCCTACCAGCTCTGACCACGGAGGAGCAAATCATGATAAAGCAAGGAAGAGCTTGGCCAGCATCGGACAAACCTGGGTTTCCAGCTGGCTGGCCCTGCCCCATGCACCATGTGTGACCTTGGGAAGCTGTTTAGCCCCACGGAGTCTCAGCTCCCTTATCAGTGAAATGCACCATCACCCACCTCCAAAGGAGGCTGTGAGTATTACATGTGATCATTTATATGTAGATACAGGATCCAGCAGAACCAGTGCGGTACATGATAGTTTTTCTTAAATTTGGGCTAAACCACAGGATAAACACAAGATGGAGCTCTTTAGAGGACTGGTTTTATTCGATGAATGGGACACAAAGTAGTTTTTAAAATTGAGTTGAATGCATACGTAGAACGTGTGTGCACATGTGTGTGCATATGTGTGTGTGTTTAATTTCCTTTTATTGCGGGGGGGATGGAGTCTCGCTCTTTCACCCAGACTGGAGTGCAAAAGTGCAATCTCGGCTCACTGCAACCTTCACCTCCTGGGTTCAAGCGAATCTCCTGCCTCAGCCTCCTGAGTAGCTGGGATTACAGGTGCCCGCCACCACACCCGGCTAATTTTTGTATTTTTTGTAGAGACGGGGTTTCACCATGTTGGTCAGGCTGGTCTCAAACTCCTGACCTTGTGATCCACCTGCCTCGGCCTCCCAAAGTGCTGGGATTACAGGTATGAGCCACCATCCCAGTCATGCGTGTTTAATTTCAAACAAAATGTGTACTTGGGTTGGCCAGCTATAGGTGACAGTCACAGGCCCCATCATTACTAGGCCTGTGGGGTGAGGGGATGGGAGAGGAGGAAGCAATCCCTCCTCAGCTATGGACACCAGGAGGCCAGGAGGGGAAGGCTGGGCAGTCCCCCTCTCCCTGCTGGGTAGGAGCCTTGTTGCTTGAGGCCTCAATTCAGTGAGGACTCAGTGTTGCAGTTCAGTACCATTCAGAAGAGGCCCAGCGCCCTGGCACCATAGCTGGCAGGTGCATTAGGAGTCTGGGACGAGCCGGACATCAGGCAAACATCAAGGCTCCTAGGCTCTTGCAGGAGAGCCCTCTGTGCTGTTCTCTTCTTGGTCACCTTACCCACCATCTCCCACCCCCTTTCCTGTTCGCGGCACAGCCACTGAGTTGGAGCCCAGAGAATTTAGGAAGGTGGCAAAGGCCAATTTTCTAAAAGTGAAAAACATGACTCTCAAACAGATGTAAAATGAACACATCAAGCTTGTATCGATTCAATAGTAAGGGAGGACACCAGTAGAAATATAAGAACAGTTCAAAAGAGAATTTGACTCGGCCGGGCGCGGTGGCTCACGCCTGTAATCCAAGCACTTTGGAGGCCAAGGCGGGCGGATCACCTGAGGTCGGGAGTTCAAGACCAGCCTGACCAACATGGTGAAACCCCGTCTTTGGAAAAAAAAAAAAAAGAGAGAATTTGAATGTAGTTGGTCAGTCAAAGGAATGCTGAGATGAATTTGACAAGGCAAGTTAATGCCTTATAAAGCAAGAAACTGTAACCTCAGGATTCCCTTTACCACCAGACAGAAAACGTTTGCATTACTGCTGGGCAAGAATTATTTACTTGACATGAATTTTCTACAAACCTCTACTCTCAGTTGTAAAATGTCCTAATAAATATAAGAAGTCAAACAGGCCGGGCACAGTGGCTCATGCCTGTAATCCCAGCACTTTGGGAGACCGAGGCGGGTGGATCACAAGGTTAGGAGTTCGAGACCAGCCTGGCCAACACAGTGAAACCCCGTTTCTCTAAAAACACAAAAATTAGCTGGGCACAGTGGCAGGCACCTGTAATCCGAGCTACTCAGGAGGCTGAGGCAGGAGAATCACTTGAACCCGGGAGGCAGAGGTTGCAGTGAACCGAGATCACACCATTGCACTCCAGCTTGGGTGACAGTGTGAGACTCCATCTCAAAGAAAGAAAGAAAGAAGGGAGAGAGAGAGAGAGAGAGAGAAGAAAGAAAGAAAGAAATTGGCCACTCTCTCTTCTTTATTTTATTTTTAATTTATTTAGAGACAGGCGCTCACTTTGTTGCCCAAGCTGGTCTCAAACTCCTGGGCTCAGGTGGTCTTCCCCAGGTGGCCTCCCAAAGTGCTGGGATTGCAGCTGTGAACCACCTCACCCAGCCCTCTCCCTCTGCTTATTCCCTTCCTCTCTTACCCAGCAAGGAGGGGAATAATAATCATGGAATCCTTCCTCTCCTGAGGTGACAAAGGGAAAAGCCATGAAAATGTCATGTGAGTGCCTCAGGTGAAATCAGATGCTACCTGAGGGCTGGGAACCTGGTGCACTGGCCTGAGGTGACGCCCTGCTGATTGAAGCAGGAATGTTCTTCAGGGCAGTTTTAAGTGGGTGCCCCAACCCCATGCCCCTGACCTTGTGATCCGCCCACTTCGGCCTCCCAAAGTGCCGGGATTACAGGCATGAGGCACCGCGCCTGGCTGTGTGTGTTTAACTTCAAACAAAATGTGTACTTGGGGTGACAGTCACAGGCCCCACCATTACTAGGCCTGTGGGTGAGGGGATGGGAAAGGAGGAAGCAATCCCTCCTCAGCTATGGACACCAGGAGGCCAGGAGGGAAGGCTGTGCATGACCTTGCAACACACGCAGGTCAGTCATTAAGGAAAAGTTTCCTTGGTTGAAGAAAAGGCCACAAGGCAGCTGACCCTGGTGGAGGCACGATGTCCATACACCTCACCTGCGGCACAGCTAAAGCATTGCAAGGATCACTTCCCTGACTTTCTCTGATCTCCATCCACTTTCTTCCCCCCCCCGACCCCCATCTCAGGAGATGGAGTCTTGCCAGGCAGAGTGCAGTGGTGCGATCTCAGCTCACTGCAACTTCCACCTCCCAGGTTCAAGCAGTTCTCCTGCCTCAGCCTCCCGAGTAGCTGGGATTACAGGCACGCACCGCCGTACATGGCTAATTTTTGTATTTTTAGTAGAGACGGGGTTTCACCATGTTGGCCAGGCTGGTCTCAAACTCCTGACCTCGTGATCCGCCCTCCTCGGCCTCCCAAAGTGCTGAGATTCCAGGAGTGAGCCACCACCACACCTGGCCTAATTTTTGTATTTTTAGTAGAGATGGGATTTCACTATGTTGGTCAGGCTGGTCTCAAACTCTTGACCTCAGGTGATCCACCCTCCTCGGCCTCCCGAAGTGCTGGGGTGACAGGCGTGAGCCGCCGTGCTCGGCCCTATCTCTCACGTCCTCCATCCTCCCCTCAACTCCCTTGAGCGCTTGGCCTCATGCACGCTGCGTGTTCAGACACTCAGTTCTGAAACCACACGCTGCGCCGTGATCACGCCACTCTTGGCATTCTTTTCTCTCCACCGCTCCTGCCCTAGGGCCCTTGGGGGCTCTGCCATCTTCCGTGACAGTGGCATTCTGCCAGGGCTCAGTCCTGGGCTTCTTCCTTCTGACTCCCTTGACTAGCTTATCACACGCATGGCTTTCAACTCCACGGCCGTGTACATGCCGAGGCCCTGTGTCTCCATTTCCAGCTCTCGCCTCTCCCCTCGAGCTCCAGATCCACATATCCAACTGCCTCCCGGACTCTTCATTTGAATGTAGCCAGGCACTTGCCGACTCACCCTGCCGGTCCGTTCCTGCTCTCCCCTCCCTCTGCGATCAGCACCGCGGTCAATCCAGGAGGGGATGCCTGGAAGCTTGGGGCTGCCCTGACCCCTTCCTCTCCCACCCCCCACGGCCAGGCCACGCATGGCCTTGTCACTCTGGCCTCCCACATGTCCCTCGTGCCTATCTGCTTCCTTTCATCCTGGCCACATCACAGCATCCGCAGACTGGACAGTACCATGGTCTCCTCACTGGCCTCTCTGTTTTTCTGGTTCTTCTGCTTCCGTCCTACACTGTAGCCAGAGAAACCTTTTGATTTTTTCTTTTTTTTTTTTTTCACAGGTTCTTGCTGTATTGCCAGGCTGGAGTGCAGTGATGCCAGCTTGGCTCCCTGCAGCCTCAGCCTCCTGGGCTGAAGCAATCCTCCTGCATCAGCCTCCTATGTGGCTGGGACCACAGGCGTGCACCATCATACCCAGCTAACTTTTGTTTTTTGTAGAGATGGGGTCTGTTTGTTGCCCCAGACTGTTCTTGAATTCTTGGGCTCAAGTGATCCGCCTGCCTTCTGAGCAATCTGTCTTTCCAGCACACCGGCTGCAGCCCTGTCCGCTCTCCAGCTTCATCTCTCACGACTGTCCTCACTCCCAGCATCCCCCACTTCAGTTCCTGGAAAGCATCGTGCTCCCCTCCTCCCACAGGGCCCTTGCACGAGCTGGGCTCCCTGCTTGGAGATTTCTTCCTCCTCCTTCCCTTGACCTAGTTAGTTCTGCCTCAAGTTCAGATCACAGCTGGAACCTTCCTTTCTCTGGAAAGCCTTCCTAACTACTCTCAGCCACTGGCCACAAGCCTTTCCTATAAAGCACTCATCGATGCAAAAGCATCCAAGCACGTGGGTAGCAACTCGATTCACGTCTGCCTCCTGCGGGGAATCCAGAGCCGTGAGGGCAGGAACTGTGACGGTTTGGCTGAGTGTCTAACTCAGAGCCTGGTTACAGAAGGCCCTGGACAAATACTGAAGGATGGATGGATGGATGGTGGATGGACGGATGGATGGATGATAGATAGACACAGCAAAAGGAAATGAGACTTTCACTCATTCTGGGCTTAGGAACGTAGAGCCCCAGACCGACCACCCCGCTTTACCAAATTCTAGACCAGGGCTATTCATGTCAACCCCTGCTGTCGGTGGCTCACGCCTGTAATCCCAGCGCTTTGGGAGGCCAAGGGGGACAGATCACGAGGTCAGGAGTTCGCGATCAGCCTGGCCAACATGGTGAAACCCCGTCTCCACTAAAAATACAAAAAAATTAGCCGAGTATGGTGGCAGGTGCCTGTAATCCCAGCTACTTGGGAGGCTGAGCAGGAGACTTGCTTGAACCTGGGAGGTGGAGGTTGCAGTGAGCTGAGACGATGCCACTGCCCTCCAGCCTGGCGACAGAGCAAGACTCCATCTCAAATCAACAGCAACAGCAACAACAACCCACCTGGGGAGCTAAAAAGGTTACATCCTGTGTGATTACAACCTATGACATTCCGGAAAAGGCGAATCTGTGGAGACTGTAGAAGGAAGTTTGTAGGTTGAGCAGGAGGACACAGAGGACTAGAAAAGGCCAGAGAAAGGGCCTGTTGGGGGTCTGGGGGAAATTACAAGAATTCCCAAAGTGGCCCCATTCTTGTGACTGAGCTGACAGATGCTCTTGGAACGGTCTTCAACACGGGGAACAGCGGGTGGGTAGTTATAAGCTGTGAAAGTGACTCAGCAGTGGCCGAGGCTGTAAGAGATGGGCCAAATGCCAGATGACACACGAAGGATGCTTCTGGGATTGTGGACCAGGGAAGGCTTCCTGGGAGAGGTGACTTGCAGATGATGGGGGCCTAGGCAGTGGGGAGGGCAGTGGGCTGACCACCCAAAGCAGGGATTGGGTAATGACAAATTGGCAGGGACTGGCAGCTGAGGTTGGAGAGTGAGAGGACCCCGGCTTTGTCTCCTGGGTCATCCTAGCTGGAGAAGTGTCTGAGGTCCCAGAGAGCAGAACCATGTATGTGAGGTTGCGGTGAGCTGAGATCATACCACTGCATTCCAGCCTGGGCAACAAGAGCGAAACTGTCAAAAGAAAAATAAAAGAAGGCCGGGAATGGTGGCTCACACCTGTCATCCCAGCACTTTGGGAGGCCGAGGCAGGCGAATCACCTAAGGTCATGAGTTCAAGACTAGCCTGGCCAACATAGTGAAACCCGTCTCTACTAAAAACACAAAATTAGCTGGGCATGGCGGGGCACCTGTAATCCCAGCTACTCAGGAGGCTGAGGCAGGAGAATTGCTTGAACCCAGGAGGCAGAGGTTGCAGTGAGTGGATCGTGCCACTGCACTCCAGCCTGGGAGATGGAGTGAAACTCCATCTCAAAAAAAAAAAAAAAAAAGAAAGATCACTTGGGCAGCCAGGGAGGGCATGGGCTGGAGCACCAAGGACCACTAGGTGGGCTGGGATAGGAGACCAGTGAGGAGCTGAGAGATGGCGAGGGCTGTGCGTGAGGGGCTCCGGTGGTAGAGACGAAATGGGAACAAGACAGGCTTATTGGTCTTGGTGTCTGGGAGCTTCTGCCTGGCCACCAGCAGCCCTCCTGGAGAGGGTGTGCCGAAGCCCTTCACAGGAGCTTTGCAGGACCACCAGGAAGCAGGCAGGAGTAGCCGCTCTGGTCTGTTTCTCAGATGGAAAACCCGATCACCTCGCTGGGCAGCCCGTAGCGTGGTCTCCCTCCTGGGCTTCAGCAGCTCTGCGGGACCTCATGCTCCACCCAGAGGGGAATCTCCCCATACTAGGGAGCTGGCTCATACTAGGCATGTAGGACATGCTGAGCCTGTGACCCCCAGGGCTGGGACCAGGCAGCCCGGAGGCAGAGAGGTGTTTCCTTTTAAGGATGTCATTAGCTGAGTAGTTACCATGTGCTGAGCACTGCACCAGGCGCTTGGTACAAGGACTTCATTTACTGTCACGAGAACCTGGGATGCTGTGAACATATTTGGTTTTCCACCCCATTTCCTGGCATACGACTCCTAAAACCCTTGGGATCTCCAAAGGGATAGCTTTTTTTTTTCCTTTGGTAATGAATTGACTGGTGGCCGGTAGCCCACAGGCAGCTTCAGGATGGGGTCTGATCCCCCAGAAAAACCCAGGCAGGATTAGAGGGTTGGGACTTTCAGCCCCGGCCCCTACCTCTGGGGGAGGAGAGGCTGAAGGTTAAGTTGATCACCAATGGCTAATGATTTAATCAATCAAGCCTAGGCATTGAAACTTCCCGCAAAAACCCAGAAGGACAGGGTTTGGGAGCTTCTGGAGAGCGAACACAGGGAGGTTCCTGGAGGATGGTATCCCGGGGCGGGGGGCACGGACGCTCTCCACCCCCCCCGCATCCTTTGCCCTGTGCATCATCCATATCCTTTGCCGAATCCTTTATAATAAACCGGTAAACGTGTTTCTGTGACTCCTGTGAGCCGCTCCAGAAAATTAACCAAACCCAAAGACAGGGTGGTGGGAACGCCGGCTTGAAGCTGGTGGGACAGAAACTCCAGAGGCTTGGACTTGTGACTGGTGTCTGATGGAGGGACTGTCTTATGGAACTGTGCCCTCAACCTGCGGGACCTGATACCGTTTCCAAGTCCACAGTGTCAGAACTGAATCAGAAGACGCCCAGCTGGCGTCTGCTGCAGAACCGCTCGCTTGGTGTACGGGGGAGGGGAGGAAGTCACACAGTTGGTCACAGAAGTCTTCTGTGTTCATTGTTGTGGGGGAGAGAGCAGAAGAAAGTTTGCCTTTTTTGCATTCAAACCCCATGGGAGGCAGGTGCAGTGGCTCGCACCTGTAATCCCGGCACTTTAGGAGGCAGAGGTGGGCGGATCACCTGAGGTCAGGAGTCCGAGGCCAGCCTGGCCAACATGATGAAACTCCATCTCAACTAAAAATACAAAAAAATTAGCCGGGTGTGGTGGCGGGTGCCTGTAGTCCCAGCTACTCAGGAGGCTGAGGCAGGAGAATTGCTTGAACCCAGGAGGTGGAGGCTGCAGTGAGCCGAGATCTCGCCATTGCACTCCAGCCTGAGTGACAGAGCAAGTCTCCAAACACAAAACAAAATGAAAAATAACGCACAGGAGCATTCCCATTATACCAGTAAGGGAACTGAGGCTCCTCCAGTGACTTGCCAGAGGTCACACAATTTCTTTCTTTTTTTTTTTTTTTTTGAGAAGGAGTCTCACTCTGTTGCCCAGGCTGAAGTGCAGTGGAAAGTCTCGGCTCACTGCAACCTCTGCCTCCCAGGCTCAAACGATTCTCCTCCCTCAGCCTCCCAAGTAGCTGGGATTACAGGCATGTGCCACTACGCCTGGCTAATTTTTGTATTTTTATTAGAGATGGGGTTTCACCATGTTGGCCAGGCTGGTCTCAAACTCCTGACCTCAGGTGATCCGCCTACCTCAGCCTCCCAAAGTGCTGGGATTAAGGTGTGAGCCACCGCGCCTGGCTGGTCACACAATTTTTAAGTAGCAAAGCTTGGATTCAAGCTCAGGGCTGTGTGACCTCAACGATGACTCTTTCGTCACCACCCTGGAGATCTGTACCATGGGAACAGAGGTGCAGGGTCCTACAAGTCTGTACCAGTGTCCAAGGCTAAGTGGGGGATGGGAGGACAGAGGACTGGTGTCACAGGAACTCCTGTAACACCATAGGGACCTCTGCCCCAAGGGAAGCGGCTGTGGCTCGTATCTGGACCAGACCTTGGCCTCCCGAACCCCTGTGAGACAGGAAGCTCTTCCCAGGGAGTGGCCACGGACCACCCAGGAGCCCCAGCTGTTCCCTGGACTGCAGCCCCGTCACCCGCTGAGCCAGCCCTTCCCCCTCCCCTCTCCCTCACCACTGTCCTGCTAGGGACTTAGGGTGCCTCAGACGCTTCCAGAAAATCCAACAAAGTGCTGTTCCAGCTGCTGAGAAAGAGCACATACCCAGATACAGAAAATGTACACACAAGCCTTTTGTTTTTTAACTCAAGAAAGGGCTTTTATTGTTTTTAACTCACTTCCTGGGAAGTTAATTTTTAAAACACTCTTATGGAGTCTGCTCATCGCTTGTGCTACACTCAAAAGACAATGATGCCAACCAAAACCCTCAGTGGCGGGGGGAGCATCCCAACAGGGCCCGGCCCCGAGCTTGCCAAGGGTGGGTCCCATCGTGTGCGTCCCCCCAACCAGATGCTCACAGAGATGCTCAAGAAACACCTGTGGGTCAGTGGCTGGCTCTTCACTTGCTCCATGAACTCTATAAAAGTGTTCTTCTAAACAGTACCGACTTTCTAAGCCCTGGGCCCCACTGCCTTAGCACAGAGGAGCCAGGGGAATGCGGACCCATTGACAACAGGCCGCATTCTGCTCCCAACCTAAACAGACGTGGAAACGGCATTACAGATGCATGGAACGGTGCAAGGCATGCAGGTGCGGCAGAGGGGCACGCACATGCGTGGGCGTGAGGCGACATACACCCACAGGCACGGCGACGCGGCGGGAGCTGGCTTCTCCCCCGGCCGGCCTCCCTCCTCCAAACAAGCCCTCCTCCCATAGGAAACCCACACCTGGGCCCAAAAGCCCTTGTCCAGCCCATGTTTCCAGGGCAGTGTCCAAGTCCTGTGTGATCTCCCTGTGGGGGTCAACCTCTATGGGCATTTGGTCAGCAAATGCCAAGCCGGCTAGCCGGACGCTGATCCCAGAGAGAAGGTGCAGCCTGCTTCAGAAGAGCCGTGTCTGCTTGCGCACTCCAGCACCCCCGCTCTGAGCAGGCTGACTGCTGATGTCCTCAGGGTGACGTCCTTGCCGCAGAGGCCACCTGCCGGCGCGCACACCCCTCCAGGCTCTGTGTGTAGCGATCCCTCCAACCTGGACAGCTTGTCCTTCATGGTAGGGCTGTGAGCGCAGCTCTTGGGGCCGGATGGGTGTGCCAGCGCAGGACAGAGACTGGGTTCCAGTCATTTCACCATGTGCAAGCCCACAGGCCTGTCGAGTCCCCGGCCCTCGCTCAAAGCCGGCCCTGGTGTCTTCTGCAGCCTCAGCTCTGGGGAACCATCGAGGGAGGGAGGGGAGACGGGCGGGGACGACACGGTGCTCTGCTCCGGGCCTCTGCTCAGAGCCCGATTCCCTTCAGCCCACTTTCCAGATAATGCCGAATGCGAAACACGGTCCAGGAAAGTTAGTTCTGTCCGCTTGGCTGCCACATCACGGTGGGTGTGCTGGGAGCCTCCGGGGCTGGAGGAACACTCGTGAGATGCCCCCTAGCAGGCCTCCTCCCCGAACCCCCAGGTTAAAAACAAAAGTAAATGACAACAAAAAAGGAACCTGAATTCTCCAACACTGGCCCTCTCCCCCCGTGCGGGCTCCGAGCCCCCCACACCAGTGTCTGAGTAGACCAGAGCTCTGGCGCCACTACCCCAAGGTGGGCAGGGTGCCCCCCACTGTACGCCTGTGGCAGCTGAGCCAGGCCGGCCCGGCCCAGCGGGAGGTCTGTTCGGTTGCAGTAAGCCAGGCCTCCACCTGCCTTCCCTCACCGAGTGTCTCCGTCCATCCTGGCAACACTGGTCTCCTGCCTCTGCCTCGTGCCCTGGGCCATGCCAACCAGCCGGGTGGGCTTTCTAAAGCTCCGTGGGTGCCTGGTCTCCCCCACAGAACGGGTCAGGCCAAGGACAGCCAGGAGGAGGAGGAAGGCCTCGTGGAGCGCTGCCCCAAGACCCCAAATGACATACATTCCAGTCCTGTCCCTGGACGTGCGTGCGTGGAGGTCATGCAGCACGATGGGGGAGGGGCGGGAGAGGGGCGCGGTCCCTGGCCCCCCTGCCCGCGGGGGCAGCTGTGGCATGAGGGCGGCGGGCCTCTGGAGGCGCGGGACGAGGTGCTGCCGGGCGGCCCTGGGCGCATGCAGGGGCTCAGGACGCAGCCCTCGTCTTCCTGGACGCCGGGGGAGCTCTGGGCTCTGTCCCCTTCGCCACACCCTTCTTTCCTGTTCAGGGGACACCAGGGATGGAGGGACCTCCGGGTCAGAAGATGGCCTCTGAATCCCACAGGCTCTCAAGTCCCCCTTCACCGGCTCCCCCATGCTCGGCCTCCCTCTGGCCTCCCTCCATCATGGCAGCTGCTCCCTGCTGCTCTCCCCTGCCCCGAGCCTCAGCCCACAAGCCCTCCATGGCTCCCCCATTGCCCAGAGATGAAGTAAGTCTAAACCTCCCAGCACAGCCTCCGGAGCCTCTCACGGTCTGAGCCAGCCGACTTCCCTATATCCTCTGACTATCAGCCGGGCCAAGGGCCTTGGGCATGTGTGTGTGTGGTTTTGTTGTTTTGAGACAGGGTCTCGCTCTGTCGCGCAGGCTGGAGTGCAGTGGCACGATCTCAGCTCGTTGCAACCTCCGCCTCCCAGGCTCAATCGATCCTCCCACCTCAGCCTCCTGAGTAGCTAAAACTACAGGCATGCATCACCACGCCCAGCTAATTTTTGTATTTTTTTTTCTTTTCTTTTTTTTTTTTTTTAAAGACGGGGTTTCACCATGTTGGTCAGGCTGGTCTTGAACTCCCGACCTCAAGTGATCCGCCCGCCTTGGCCTCCAAAGTGCTTGGATTACAGGTGTGAGCCACCACGCCCGGCCTTCTTTTTTTTTTTTTAAGACGGGGTTTCACCATGTTGGTCAGGCTGGTCTTGAACTCCCGACCTCAGGTGATCCGCCCGCCTTGGCCTCCAAAGTGCTTGGATTACAGGCGTGAGCCACCTCGCCCGGCCTAATTTTTGTATTTTTTAATAGAGACAGGGTTTCACCAGGTCGCTCAGGCTGGTCTCAAATTCTTGGGCTCAAGTGATCCACCCACCTGGGCCTCCCAACGTGCTGGGATTATAGGCGTGACTGTGCCGGCCCTAGGGCCTTCTGTCCACCTCAGTCAGCCCCCAGCAGATCTCGGTAGAGGGACCTTCATTTTGCATTTTTCTTTGCCTTGTTCACAGGGCAGAGTACATCCATCAGTCTTGGGATTCTGTTACATTTCAACAGATTTCTGTTGCTGATTTTCCTCCCAAAATGTCTCTTTTCAAAATAACCAATAAATGGGTTTTGAGATCTTTAAAAGGAGCAACCCCATTTAACTCTACCATAGAGTTTCTACAATTATCCCAAAGTATAAAAAACAGTCTGTGGCCGGCGCGGTGGCTCACGCCTGCAATCCCAGCACTTTGGGAGGTTGAGATGGGTGGATCGCCTGAGGTCAGGAGTTCGAGACCTGCCTGGACAACACAGTGAGACCCCATCTCTACTAAAAATACAAACTTAGCTGGCATGGTGGTGCATGCCTGTAATCCAGCTACTAGGGAGGCTGAGGGAGGAGAACCGCTTGAACATGGAAGGCGGAGGTTGCAGTGAGCCAAGATAGCCACTCCAGCTGTTTTCAAAACACTGTTTCAAAAACAAAACAAAACAAAACTTCAGTCTATCAAGGATAAATATTGGGACTTGATGATGAGGTAGAATCTGCTTTCAAAGTTAAACCTGGAGTCTGGGTGTGGTGGCTCCCGCGTGTAATCCCAGCACTTTGGGAGGCTGAGGTGGGCAAATCGCTTGAGGCCAGGAGTTCAAGTGCAGCCTGGGCGACATGGCAAGACTCTATTTCTATTAAAAAAAAAAAGCTCTACTCTTAATTAAACTTGGGCCACAGAGGATAGAATTTTATAGCTGGAAAGTATCTTGTCACTGTTTCCCAGATACAACCTAGGCACCAAGTGTCTTTATCCTGTGTCTGGCTTCTCCCGCCACTAGGGGGTGCTGGACCACAGGGTCTGAGTCAGAGGGACCAGGTCTCCAGGTTTGCTGGACACAGTCCTGATTCCACCTGTTGTCCTGGCATAATTATTATTACGTTTCTTTTTCTTTTTCTTTTTCTGAGACAGGGTCTGGCTGTCACCCAGGCTGGAGTACAGTGGTGCAATCTCAGCTCACTGCAACCTCCACCTCCAGACTCAAGATCCTCCCACCTCAGCCTCCTGAGTAGGTAGGACTACCGGCGTGCACCGTCACACCCAGCTAATTTTTCACTTGTTATTTTTAGATATGGGGTCTTGCTATGTTGCCCAGGCTGGTCATGCACTCCTGGCCTCAAGCAATCTTGCCTTGGCCTCCCAAAGTGCTGGGATTACAGGCATAAGCCACCGTGCTAGCCTTATTAATGGCTTTCCCTTTCACTCTCAAAAATGTCCCCATGTGGATGTCAAATTATATATGCTCCCTCACCCCCCGCCAATAAGCACAATCCCAGCATTAGGGGCCTACATTCCTAGGTAAGCTCAGAGAATCCACCCCCAACCCAACCACCTCACTCAGATGTCGGGAAACTGCAGGTGGGACCTCCAGGCCCCACATGTCATGATGGGGCTCTCCCTGGGTGCAAGCAACCTCCAGCAGGAGCAGACGCCAGCCTGTCCACTGCGAGGGGGCCTGACGCTTCTGAAGAGCCCACTTACGAGAGGGAGACTTCACCGCAGGGACTCACCCCTCTGGGGGAGTGCGCCTTCCACACAGAGCGGGCCAGGATGGGGCAAACGCCTCCCGCCAGCCCCTTCCCCGAAGCTTCTCTCCCACGCTGTGGTTCAGGACCCCCTGGCGGGTTTCTCTGTAGGTTTCCATACAAACTCCAGCAGGCCTTACTAGCATCCCAGACTGGCTTTTATTACAGTGGACGAAGGTGGAACTGCTGAGGCCGAGGCGCACAGGTTTGGGGAGCTGCTTTCTGACCCGTCCTAGGAGGTGGTGAATCCACAGGCGTGGTCCACTGTGGGGAGCCCTCAGCAAATGGGGGTTCGTCTCTTGTGGCCCATCGGCCAGCCTGTCCCTGCTTACTCACTGGACAAGCACTCACAAAGAGCGGACGGGGCACAGCCCCAGCGATGGTGCAGGCAGCCTGGGCCACTCAGGACAGCAGCCAGCGCTCCCCCAGGGCCAGGCAGAGGGGCCAGCACCCCTTCAACAGCCTGC
Organism: Ateles fusciceps; assembly: GCA_036589455.1. NCBI lineage: Eukaryota > Metazoa > Chordata > Mammalia > Primates > Atelidae > Ateles > Ateles fusciceps. The sequence goes on from JAZHEH010000751.1 coordinate 3,439,193, forward strand.
CAGCCTCCTACAGGGAGCCCACATCAGCCTGTCTGCAAACCTCTGCCAGGCTGCCAAGGGCTGAGGGGTCCACAGATTTAAAGCCCCACAGGGGCTGGACTCCATGGGAGTGTATGACATCAAGGTTGATGGAAGAAGGGTCATCCTGTCCATGGAGGGGGAGTGTGTGAGTGGGGGATGCTGGCCCCAGGGGTGCAGCAGGGGCTGGGCTCCAAAGGTCCCTTTAGCCCCGACTAACCTTGGGGACAGAGATGCAAATGGGGCCAACTCCGAGACCTGGCCACGTCCCCATGCTCTGGCCTCAGCCCCGCACCAGTGACAGCGGAAGGATGGGGCTCCGTCCTCCCCACCGCCCTCCAGGGAGCACCGGAGGCCTTGGCCCATCAGTACTTACAGCAGTAAGTTCCCTGGAGCAGACATGGAGCGCTCTTCCCTCCGTGCTTGGGGTTCAAATGGGTTCCCAAAGGAACGCTTCCTCAGCATGGACTTCACCAGGATCTGAGGAGGACACGGTGGCGTGAGAGCACGGGCCCCGGCTCCCCCGACACGCAGCTCCGCTCTGATTCCCGGCCCCATTTCAATCAGCAGAGCACAGGACGGCAGGGGCAAGGGCACAGAGGGCTGGCAGCTGGCGGCCAGTTCCTGGGGTGGCAAGGGGCTGCTGGTGCGTGAGGAGGGGCCGGGGCCGGCCCACGAAGGGTGGACAGGCCAGGCTGAGGGTGGGGCGGCCAGGGCTGGAAGCGGGAGTCCACTGGAAGACGCCTTCTCGCTATGGTGGCACGGTGCACGAGAGACAGGCTGTGCCATCCTTCCCGCCGCAGAGAGGATGCGACCGCGGCCCGGGAAGTGGCTGAGCCGCACGATGGCCGAGCCCGTGGGGACGCCGCGAGGGGAGCACCGCCACAGCCTGGCTCTTGGCCTCTGTCCCTCCTCCATGACAAGGACGGTTCCACGCCCTGCCCAGACACGCCGACTCACGCACAAGCAGAGCCAGCGGCACACTGGCCAGTCCTACCCTCACTCGTGTGTCTGCCCACCGCGTGCTGGACACTTCGCTAGGCACCGGGGCCGCACGGAGGCCAGACGGCTTGCCCTCACGTAGTCTTCTTTCTTTTTTTTTTTTTTAGACAGAGTCTCACTCTGTCTCCAGGCTGCAATGCAATGGTGCGACCTTGGCTCACTGCAACCTCCACCTCCTGGGTTCAGGTGATTCTCCTGCCTCAGCCTCCTGGGTAGCTGGGACTACAGGCGCGTGCCACCACACCCAGCTAATTTTTTGCCTGGCCATAGCTTTCTTCTTTTTGTGAAGGAGTTTTGCTCTGTTGCCCAGGCTGGAGTGCAGTGGCACGCTCTCAGCCCACTGCAACCTCTGCTTCTCCGGTTCAAAGGATCCTTCCACCTCAGCCTCCTGAGCAGCTGGGATTACAGGAGCCCATCACCACGTCAGGCTTATTTTTTGAATTTTTAGTAGAGACAGGGTTTCACGGTGTTGGCCAGGCTGCTCTCGGACACCTGACCTCATCTGATCTGCCCGCCTTGGCCTCCCAAAGTGCTGGGATTACAGGTGTGCGCCCGCACGCCCAGCCATCGTATAGCTTATGTTCTAGTTGGGAGGACAGGCAATAAGTAAAGATGACAAATGAGTAAAATATGTTTGTTAGCAAGTGGAAAGGGAAAAATAAAACCAGGGAATGGCAATGAGGTGACACAGGGAGGGAAGCCACAGGGTCAGGAAGGCTCGCTTCTCTCTCAAAGCCGAAGGAAGAGGGGCAGTGTGTCCTGGGGCCGTCTGGGGCGGCACCCCCCAGTCAGAGGGAAGTGAAAGCTGAAGGCTCCCGGCAGCCCCTTCCATGGCACGTGGCCAGAGCTGAGTGCATGATGGGGGACAGTGGAGGAGCCCCACAGAAAAACAGGGTTGGGTAGGGCAGGCTTGGGTTCCGACTCTGAGGGATACAGGAGCCCAAGTGAGAAGCAGGCTCTGAGCTGAGAGGTGACACTCATGCTACCAGGACCATGCTGGCTGCTGAGTCGAGCATTAACGGGGGTACAGGAGCGAGAACAGAAGCAGAGGACAATGTGAGAGGCTCTTCCAGTGTCTGGGGGAGAGGCGATGCTGGCTAAGACCAGGGACGTGGCCATGTGGACCCTGTGGGACCTGCATGGCTCCAGGGACCCCACAGAGCAAAGTAAGCATACAGGGCAGGGATTCAGCCAGCTGGTCCCAGCTGGGCCAGGACCCTGCAGGGGGGGTGACAGGGGTGGGGATGAAGGCCCCACCCACAGTAACAGCTTCCCCAGCCCTCGTTCCCGGCCTTGTGCTTGCCCTGACTCACTCTCAGGCAGGGGCAGGGCAGGACTCTCAGTGGCCCTGAGTGGCCACCAGGGACCACATGAATCACTTCCAAGAGCCAATACGGAAGCTGAGCAGAGGAAGAGGAGCAAAGCTGAAATAGGAGCGGGCATGCAGGCTGCTCTAACTGACTTGAGGGCTCTAGGGGGGATGCAGGCTCTGTCTAACTGACAGGAAGGCTCTGGGGGGGACGCAGGCTCTGTCTAACTGACACTCGGGCTCTGGGGGGGATGCAGGCTCTGTCTAACTGACAGGAAGGCTCTGGAGGGGATGCAGGCTCTGTCTAACTGACACTCGGGCTCCCATCAGAAGGCTGCCCAGGCCGTTCCCCTGCCGTGTCCTCGGCACCTGGTGCAGTGCATGGAGAACAGGGTTCAGGAACTGTCTGGAAGGAAGGAAATGCTTTATCCAGTCATGGTGACTATTGACACTCAGCAAGGGCCATTTATTTCTTTTTCTTTTGCTTTTTTTTTTGAGATGGAGTCTCTTTCTGTTGCCCAGGCTGGAGTGCAATGGCGTGATCTCAGCTCATTGCAACCTCTGCCTCCTGGGTTCAAGTGGTTCTCCTGCCTCAGCCTCCTGAGCAACGGGGATTATAGGTGCCTGCCACCACACCTGGTTAATTTTTTTGTATTTTTAGTAGAGACGGGGTTTCACCATGTTGGCCAGGCTGGCCTCGGACTCCTGACCTTAGGTGATCCCAACTTGCTGGGACTACAGGTGTGAGCCACTGTGCCCGGTATTTCTTTCAATCAATCACTCTCCTCACCAAGCCCCCTGATCTCCCTACCACAAGACCTCCTCCTCCATGGGCCTCCAGCAGAATGGCATTTCCAGTGGCCCGGATCACAGCTGGGTGGCCAGGCAGGCCTCTGTGCCCCCCACAGAACCAGGCGTATAGCAAGGCTCAGGCCCCTGAGGCCCTCCAGGACAGGGGGAGCATCCACCCAGCCCTCTTACCACGGTGGTCCAGCTGGGGATGAGCCTGACGGAGTTCTTCACCTCCTCCTCTGTCACCTCCACCACGCTGCAGTGCTCCTCCTCCGAGGGCAGGGGCACCTCCCCATTCTTGGTCACCCAAGGGTGCAACTGCAGGGGCCGAGAGGGCAGGGACAGGGGAGCGCTCAGGCCACAGGCAGACACTCAATCAGCAAAGGACTCCAGGCCTTTTACCAGAATCACCTGGAGGGGTGCAAAGTCCACAGACCCAAACCCCACCCACAGGCATCCTGATGTAGAGCCCTCCGGAAGGGGAAAGTGACACCTGCTTTCTGTGCCCCAGCCCAGCCCAAGACCTCCAGTTCTCCGACCTTGATGTCCGGCACCCCAATCCTCGTCTCGGGATTCTGTCCAGCATCTTCAGGATTAGGTCCTTGAGCTCCTCACTGATCTTGGGCCTGGAGAGGGCGGAGGAAGGAGAGGGTGGGCATGCTGATGGGGACCCTTCCTGTCTACCTCTCCTCCCCAGACCCTCGTCCCTTGGATGGGAAAGCTGAGTTCGTATGATAAGTGCTTGGGAAGCCTTCCTGAGCAGGAGGAGACGTCTCCCTCCAGGAGACAGGGGCACAGAGTTCCATGTGCGCTGGACACCCCGCTGGGTGGCAAAATGGTGAGGAGAGTCACTTCATGGGACACCAGGGCCTTCGGTTCCACTTGCCACCTCATCCTTTTCTACACCCAGGGAAGATCCTCCCATTTCACAGAGGAGGAAACAGAGGCCCATAGAGGTTAGCAGGCTGGCACAGTGCCACCCAGAAGAGGGTAGGCAGAGACGGGAGACTCAGGTGGGGGGAGCAGCCCCCTCAGCGACCCTCAGCCTAAACTCTCTCTGCCCAGACCCCAGGCTTCTTTGCCACCAGTGGTCTTGGGGATCCCATCCTTCCAAGTCTGGGGAGCAGAAAGCCACTCTGGGGACTGCTGACTTGGGTTCCTCCTGCTGTCTTAGATGCTTCATCCCTTTTAAAATTCCTGGGCTGGGGAGAAGACATCCCCGGCAGGGGGCAGAGTAGGAAGAGAGGTACCTGGGTACCACTGTGGAGGCCGGGAGGGAAGCCAATCAAAGGATGAGGAGGAAAGGGACAGAAGCCAGCTGGCTGGTGCTTGGGAAAGGGAGTGACACCCCAGATGAGCGGGTAGCAGAATCTGAGATGCTTGAATGCCAGGGCCAGGGCATGGCCTCCCTCCTGCAGGCTTCAGGCATGAGATGCAGGTAGGTGTGTGGGCAGGAGATGCGGGCAGGTGTGCGGGGCAGGAGATGCGGGCAGGAGTGCGGGCAGGTGTGCGGGCAGGAGATGCGTGCAGGAGATGCGGGCAGGTGTGCAGGCAGGAGATGCGGGGTAGGTGTGCGGGGCAGGAGATGCGGGCAGGTGTGTGGGCAGGAGATGCGGGCAGGTGTGCGGCAGGTGTGCGGGCAGGAGATGTGGGCAGGTGTGCGGGGCAGGAGATGCGGGCAGGTGTGCAGCAGGTGTGCGGGCAGGAGTGCGGGGCAGGTGTGCGGGCAGGAGATGTGGGCAGGTGTGTAGCAGGTGTGCAGGCAGGAGATGCGGGCAGGTGTGTGGCAGGTGTGCAGGCAGGTGTGCGGGCAGGAGATGCGGGCAGGTGTGTGGGCAGGAGATGCGGGCAGGTGTGTGGCAGGAGATGCGGGCAGGCGTGGGCAGGTGTGCAGGCAGGAGATGCGAGCAGGAGATGCGGGCAGGTGTGCGGCAGGTGTGCGGGCAGATGTGGGCAGGAGATGCGGGCAGGTGTGAGGCAGGTGTGCCGGTAGGTGTGCGGGCAGGAGATGCGGGCAGGTGTGAGGCAGGTGTGCGGCAGGTGTGCGGGGCAGGAGATGCGGGGAGGTGTGAGGCAGGTGTGCGGCAGGTGTGCGGGCAGGAGATGCGGGCAGGTGTGAGGCAGGTGTGCGGCAGGTGTGCGGGCAGGAGATGCGGGCAGGAGATGCAGGCAGGTGTGCGGGCAGGAGATGTGGGCAGGTGTGCGGGCAGGAGATGCGGGCAGGTGTGAGGGCAGGAGATGCGGGTAGGTGTGCTGCAGGTGTGCGGGCAGGTGCGCTGTGCCTTGTGTACCAGGGCTGCCCCCGCCTGACTCTGTTGTCTGGACTGGAGGGAGGCCAGCAGCAGGGAGACCAGGGGTAGGGTGGTGAGACAAGCCTGGGGAGGAGCCTGAGGCCTGAATGAGGCACGGGGTGCAGGTGGCAACAGAGCCCAGAGGCGGGGAAGAGGAGGACTCGAGGAGGCCTGGGGACCACACGGGAAAGGAGCAGGCGTCACTGAGGACAAGGTCCATTCAGTTTTCTTATTTTTTGGGAAACAGTCTCACTCTGTTGCCCAGGCTGGAGTACAGTGGTGCAATCTCAGCTCACTGCAACCTCTGCCTCCCAGGTTCAAGCAATTCTCGTGCCTCAGCCTCCTGAAGAACTGGGACTACAGGTGCACGCCACCACACCCGGCTAATTTTTGTATTCTTAGTAGAGACGGGGTTTTTGGCCATGTTGGCCAGGCTAGTCTTGAACTCCTGACCTCAGGTGATCCACTCGCCTCAGCCTCCCAAAGTGCCGGGATTACAGGCGTGAGCCACCACGCCCAGCCTCCGTTTCACTCCAGCAGAGGAGCCAGGGGAGCTCAGGCCGGCTGCCATGGTGGCCAGACCAACAGAAGGTGCACCGTGCGGGGGCAGGAGGCCTCCCAGACCGCCCGCCAGGCTAGAGAGCTCAGTCACAACGGGAGGAGTGGGGAGGAAGGTGGTTTGAGTCCCAGCCCGACAGCTCTCCTCCAGAGCGTCCTCTTTCCATCTGTGAAATGGGGGGCGCACTGGCATCCCAAAGCTCCCTGACTCTGAGTGGGGGAAGAAGTTGCCCTGGAGGCCAGGGGCCGGATGGGTGGCGCCACTGACCCCGGGCAGGCCTTTGATGAAGGAGTGGCATGAGTGATGCCTGTGGTCATCCCTGGCCAACGCTGGAACTCAGGGCTCCCATCCATACAGTGGTGTCTCAGAGACCCTAGGCTCCAGAGTCCCACCGCTCCATCTCGTCAGGGGTCCCTCCCAGGGAACCACATCGCCACCTTCATATCTGAGGCTGGGGTGGGGTCCCCAAAGGGCAAAAGCTCTGCTAAAACCCAGACACCAGCGGTGGGTGGTAGCCCCCTTGGTCCCCTGGGTGGACAACTTACTCCTCCGGAAACACCACGGGCTCATTCTTGATCTTCCTGTGGAGGGCCAGGATGTAATCGTCGATGAATGGGCACTGTGGGGGTGGAGAGGGAGACAAAGGAGGTGGGGCCGGGGCCCTGATGCATGCTAGGGACCAGCCTTCACTCCTTGGTGGGTCTGGGGCCCTGATGCGTGCTAGGGGACCAGCCTTCACTCCTTGGTGGGCCCGGGGCCCTGATGCGTGCTAGGGGACCGGCCTTCACTCCTTGGTGGGCCCGGGGCCCTGATGCGCGCTAGGGACCGGCCTTCACTCCTTGGTGGGCCCGGGGCCCTGATGCGCGCTAGGGACCAGCCTTCACTCCTTGGTGGGCCCGGGGCCCTGATGCGCGCTAGGGACCAGCCTTCACTCGGTGGGACCGGGGCAGGGGCAGCTCTGGGCTCCCGATTACATGAGAAAGACCTCAACTCATTTGCTCAGGGCCTGGCACACTGCAAATGTGCCACAAATGTTGACCCAATGAATGAATGAGTCACTGGGGGAATGATGAGGCTGGGGGCATCCACCACCATGACAGCCACCTGCAGCCAGGCCTCCGCTCCCAGAGCCACTGAAATTCCCTCCTGCCCCTTGGTGCGGTCACCAGAGCAGGAGCACCTGCGGGCCGGGATCTCGGTCACGCCAGCATTGGGTGTCCCCAGGGTTCCGCCTCAGCCAGGGTAGGAGTGAAGGACAATTGGTTGAATGAATGAGCAACAGAGTGAATTCGTGGCTCAATGAATGAATGACATCCAGGGAAAGAGGGACAGGAGCACCCTGGCTGGGGAGGTGGCAATGCCATCAACACTACCCCTTGGGTGCCTGTCTTCCTGGGACTCCTTCCCACGAATCCCTCCGCAGGGGACGAGAGAAAGACAGAAAAAGCCTCTTCTCTCTCAGGCTTCTCTGAGGCAGGTGGGCCCTTTCAAAAGCCACTTTGCTTAAGGACAGAAGGGAAAGGCCTGCGTCCGTCACCCATGCCCGACTCACTGGACCTGCCCCAGCTCTGCTGGCATCCCCCGGCACTCACCTTCCCATAGACAAAGCAATACAACGTGACGCCGGTGGCCCACACGTCCAAGGCCTGGAAAGAAACATGCTCACATCAGTCCCCAACAGGCACCGCTGCCTCTGCCCACCCAGCTCCAGTGGGCTGTAGGAGAGGCCTGCAGGGAACCTCTTTCCTGTCATGTATTCACTCCACAAACACGCCCCGGTGCTTCCTCCATGCTGGGCAACGTGCTGAGTGCTGAGGACACAGGGCTGGCCAGAACAGGGCCTCCACCCTCCAGGGGTTCCAAGTCTCCTTGGGACAGGCTCAACCAGGTACATTTCCAACCCAACAGGTACAAAACCTCCTTCATCCACAGGGTCACATGTGCTGCTCCCCGTGTCACACGCCACCCCAGGAATGACGGTATATACGGAACTTCTGCTCAATAAACCAGCTCGGGCTTGTAGGAGTCACCCCTTCTCCTCACAGTCCACCTTCTTCCTAATATTGCGAGCCGCCCCTGCCCACACAGAGGCCCTGTCCACTCACTCCCTCGCCCACAGCCACTGCAACCACTCCTCCCGGCTCCCAAGCAGCCCTGGGCTTCCCCACGGCCTGGATTCCAATGTGCGCTCTCTACCTTCTGCTCCGGGACGCCACCTCTTCTGGTGTCCACTTACGCGAGTGATTCACAAATCTCTACCCACATATTCCTGCCCCAGACGCACCATCTGAATCCAGTCAGGGAACACCAGCAAATGCAAACTGACAGCATTCTACAAACAGGCTTGTTCCCTTTAAATGGCAAGGCCAGGAAAGGCAAAGGCAGGCCAAGGCGCTCTAGAAAGAGAACGGAGCAAGTGGCCCTGGATTGGTCCCTGGTCCCGAGAAATAAAAAGTTCTGAAGGACAGTACCAGGACAACGGGGAGCGTTTAAATAAGGTCTGTGATTATATATGTATTTTTTTTTTCCAGATGGAGTCTCATTTTGTTGCCCAGGCTGGAGTGCAATGGCACGATCTCAGCTCACTGCAACCTCCGCCTCCTGGGTTCAAGCGATTCTTCTGCCTCGGCCTCCCGAGCAGCTGGGACTACAGGCACGCGCCACCATGCTCAGGTATTTTTTTTTTTTTTGTATTTTTAGTAGAGAGGGATTTCACCATATTGACCCATCTGGTCTCGAATTCCTGACCTTGTGATCCGCCCGCCTTGGCCTCCCAAAGTGCTGGGATTACAGGCATGAGCCACCTCGCCTGGCCAATTTTTGTATTTTTTAGTGAAGACAGGGTTTTGCCACGTTGGCCAGGCTGGTCTTGAACTCCTGACCTCAGGTGATCCACCCATCTTGGCCTCCCAAAGGGCTGGGATTACAGGTGTGAACCACCATGCCGGGCCTATATTTAAATCTTATCAATGATGAATTTCCTACTTTTAATTCCTGTACTGAGGTTATGTAAGAGAATGTCCCTGTTCTTAGGAAACATCCACTGAAGTGTTTAGTGGCAAAGGGGCATAACAGCCTCCACGTAACTTTGAAATGGCTCAGAAACATGTCGCATGAGTACAGATAGACAGAAAAAGATGACAGCAAACGGGACAAAAGGTCAATTGGTGAATCTGGGTAAAAAGATACATGGGGTTTCTTTGTACTGTTCCTCCAGCTTTTCTATAAATGTAGAATTATATCAAAATAAAACACTGCAAAACATCTTTACCAGCGTCCCCAGCCTCTTCTCTTCTTTCATTTTTAGAGATGAGGTCTCACTCAGTCACTCAGGCTGGAGTGCAGTGGCGCGGTCACAGCTCACGGCAGCCCCCAGCTCCTGGACTCAAGTGGTCCTCCCACCTCCGCCTCCTGAGTAACTGGGACTAAAGGCATGCACCACCACACCTGGCTAATTTTTTTCCTTTTTGTAGAAATGGGGTCTTGCTGTGTTGTCCAGGGTTATCTCAAATTCCCAGCCTTAAGGGCCCCACCTTTGCCTCCGAAAGCACTGGGATTACAGGCATGAGCCACTGTGCCCGGCCTCCTGAGCTCTTTCCTGGACACTCAACACGTGTCCAAATGCCACTCAGCCACAGCCTCCCTGGCAGCGGGGTGGCTGGCACCCCACAGGTGAAAACAGTCATGTGCCCAGGAACTATGCCAGACTGTGTAACCTCTTGTTCAGACAACTCTGCCTATGTTTCTGTCACTTAGGAGAAAGCCCAGACTTCCAGGCCCTCTACCCTCTGCCCCCACCCCGTGCCCCTCTGTTCTCTGGTTTATTCTCTGGGTTCCAGGTCCTGCTCAGATCCTCCCCATTCTTCAAGGGCCAGTTCAAACCCTGCCATGTCCAAGATCTGCGGGGGGGCCTCCAACTCCCCCTAAACCAACCGGAGGGCAGGAAACAGGCTTCCCTTTGGCTCTGCCTGTTCCGCAGCCCGGTCCAGAACCCAGCACAGAGCCACCGACAGGAAATATCTGCAAGGGAGATTTGGGGCTGCTTTGCTGGAAAACAGGAGAAGGCCAAAGGTGAGGAGTTTATCAGGCTCCAAGGAAGAGGCACTATGTCACTCCCTAGACACAAGGACCCTGGCACCCTCCGGTGGGAAATGGGGTCCCTGTGGCAAGCTATTACGCCCCTCCACCTGAACCCCAGCCTGGCCCGGGGCCTGAGAGTCACCTTCCCACTGAAGCTCTGGCCGGAGTCAGAAATGGCCTCAGGGGCCATGAAGGCCGGCGTCCCGGCCGTGCTGGACAGCTGAGCGTCGTTCCCCTCAAACTGGTTGCTGACGCCGAAGTCGGCGATCTTCACGTGCCCATCGTCCCCCAGGAGCAGGTTGGACGGCTTGATGTCCCTGTGGACAATCTTCTGGAAGTGCACTGCAGAGAAGGGGGCTTAATCCACGCGCTGGCCTGAGCATCGCTGTCTGGGAGCCCACGCCTGTCCTCGCCCAGCCAGGGACACCCCAGCCTATGCATGCTTCCGTCTCGGTGACGAACCGGGAAGAGGACGTCAGGGCCATCCGCTCCATGCAGGTGAGGACACTGAGCCCAGGCTGTGAGCAGCAGAGCCAGGACTGGAACCTGAGGAGTCTGGACTCTGCCCTGCCCTCTCCACGAAAAACGAGGTACCTGCTGCTGAGCGGCAGGTCAGAGGGAACTAGGGCAGAAGATTCTTTTTTTTTTTGAGACAGAGTCTCACTCTGTTGCCCAGGCTGGAGTACAATGGCGCCATCCCGGCTCACTGCAACCTCCGCCTCCCAGGTTCAAGTGATTCTCCTGCCTCAGCCTTCCAAGTAGCTGGGATTACAGGCATAAGCTACCATGCCCGGATAATTTTTGTATTTTTAGTAGAGATGGGGTTTCACCATGTTGGCCAAGCTGGCCTCGAACTCCTGACCTCAGGTGGTCCACCCGCCTCGGCCTCCGAAAGTGCTGGGATTCCAGGCGTGAGCCGCCGTGCCGGGCCGGGAGGAGACTTCTTCCTAGGCCAGCTCTGCCCATTCCCTGCCCCTTCCCTGCCCCTTCCCTGTGAGTGCTATCTGCAGGCCCAAAGCTCACTGAAACCTTCCTCCAGTTCCATCCCCCACCCAGTCTAGTCAAAGATGTCCCCGGCCGCTGGGACTGAGAGTAAGATTGTAGGGACTGTGCCATCCTACAGAGGTACGATCTCAGCCCTCAGGATTGGGGCTCGTGGGGGTTTCAGAGATGCTGGCACCCCAGGCCTTGAGGCTAGCAGATGGCACAGCTGGGGTGTAAGGTCAGCCATGTCTAGTAGGATGAAGCCAGAATCAGAAATGACTCAGTAGGCTGGAAACCTGCCCCGCTTCCTGGGTCCAGCACCACCAGGAAAGGGTCATGAGTGGCTCAGGCTGAGATGGCCAGAAAGGTCCCAGCCAAGACAGACACTGACCCCATCCCACAACCATCCACTTACAGGGTCCCTCCTTGGCAAATACCTTCCCTTCCCCTGGACCGATGGACCCCAGGATGCTAGAGAGGAGGGAAGAGAGAAGGAGAGAGAAGAGAGGGGGAAGGGAGAGGAGGAGAGGGAGGCTGGGGGCAGAGGTCCCATGTAACAATAACCACAAAGCCAGTGGCACTTTCTTGATGGCCTATTATGTGCCAGGCACACACAAGGAATCCGACGCACAGCCATCAGGGCACAGCAGCTCAGGGGGCTGGATGTTTGGCCATGGATCTCATGCCCTTATCTCAAACCCCAGCCTCTCCCTTGAACTCCAGGCTCTTTACCCACGTGGATTTCCAGTGGACATCTCGTCAGACAGCTAGGCAGCTAGGCATCAACATACGTCCCTACGCATCTGACTGCAGTCAGTAACATGTCTAATTCCGAACCTGATTACTCTTCCCGCAACTCCCGCCACCCACAGAAACAGATAACGAAACAAAAAGCCCTGCTGCTCCCCCAGTCCACCTCACCCTGCGAAAGGTCAGAACCTCAGGATCATCCTCAGCTTGTCCTCTGAGACCCCAGCCCCATTCACGGGCGAGGTCTGTAAGCTCAGCTTCTCACATCTATTCCAGACCCAACTGCTTCTCATCACCTGCGTCGCCGCCCCTACCCGCATCAACTGAGAGCCAGGTCTGGGCCTCCCTGACCCCAGGCCCTCTCAGGGCGGCCTCCACTCTCCTTTCTTGGGGCCAGAAGCACAAGGCAGGTCTCCAGCGCCCTGTGCCTCTGTTCATCCAACTGCCAGCCCCTGGCACTAACCGCTCTGCTCCAGGAAAGCCCTTCACTGGGATGAGCTGGGTCCTGATGAGGCTTTACCCAAGAACCAGGGAGGATAAGCTCGTTTCTTTGTGGCAGCTATGGGAAGCAGACCACAGGACTTCAGCTGGAAAGAAGGGCCTAGAACAGGAAGTGGTGGAGCCAAACTGGTACAGGACTATCCCTGCCGCTGACAATAACGGGGGTAAAATGTCCCCTTCCTATCCCATGCCTCTAGGCCCTTGGTAGGGACTTTTTGCAAAACCCTCACTTCTGTGTGCCTCAGTTTCCCCATATGTGCAGAGAAAGACTAAATCTGAGGGCGCAGGACAGGCCCGAGCAGGATAAAGGCAGTCCCGTTTCTGTCACTGCAGGTCAAACCTCGGCCAGATCCCCACCCTGTTCCCCCAGGGAAAAAAATGCTCCCCAGAAACCAAGCTAAAATTTTATTTTTTATTTTTTAATTAATTATTTATTTATTTGGAGATGGAGTTTCACTCTCATCGCCCAGGCTGGAGTGCAGTGGTGTGATCTCAGCTCACAGCAACCTCCACCTCCCAGGTCCAAGCGATTCTCCTGCCTCAGCCTTCCGAGTACCTGGGATTACAGGCCCCCCACCACACCTGGCTAATTTTTGTATTTTCAGTAGAGACGGGGTTTGGGTTTTCACCACGTTGGCCAGGCTGGTCTCAAACCCCTGACCTCAGTTGATCCACCCGCCTCGGCCTCCCAAAGTGCTGGGATTACAGGCGTGAGCCACGGCGCCCGGCCGAAGCTAAGATTTTAGAGATGGGCATCTCCCCTGGTCCCCAACCCAGGCCAGGACCCTAGGTGTCCGGGGGCTCCCCCCTCCCCAGACCGGCCAGTCACCCCATGCTGACCACCCTACCTCCTTCCTGTTCCCATCCTGCTGCCACTGCCCTAATCCAGGTCTCACCATCTGTCGCTTGGGCTGCAGAAACAGCCTCCTCCCTGGCCAGCTGGCTGCCTCTCACCCTCCGATGACACCCTCCAATCCAGCCACCACACAGCTGCCAGATAGGGCTTTCTCAGGCACAAATCCCATCACGCTCCTCCCCCGCTCAAAGCTCTCCAGGCCTCACAGCGCTGGCAGGATGAAGTCATGAGAGACCCAGGGGGAGGCTCCCCCAGCCCTCGGGCTGTGGCCTGGACAGGGTTTCCCGAACCATCTTTCACTAACCACGGCCGTGCTCTGCCCACTGGAGGCTTCAGCCAGACTGAACTTCTCCCCAGACTCCAAGAGTGCCAGCCTATGCCTGGTGCACTCTCTCCTACCCCCACCCCTCAAAACCTGACCAGGGAATTCTACTCATCCCTCAGGACCCTCATCCTAAGTAGCCTCTTCCAGGGAGGCTTCCCCAACCCCCCCAGCACTCCAACAGCCTCCAGGCTCCCCCGGCCTTGGCAGGCTCCACTGTATTATCTGCCTGCCTAGATCTCCTGTCCCCTCCCGCTAGGCTGTGAGGTCGGCTCTACGCTCCCAGCCAAGTGAATGCAGCAAATGAGTGAAATGAGACCGACCGAGGCTAAGCTCACATCACCCTCCTGAGCTGTCATCAGCCTAGGCCCCTGATGGTTAAACCTGACCTGCCACCGTGCCCTGGTCCCTGGCCAGGACAGACTCTCCCCCCAGAAGCTGGACAGAAATCCCTTCCTTCCCATATCACTTGAGGCCCCGTGGCGATGCTAAGCTCGGCTAAGAACTCAGCAGAAAAAAAATACAGACAGAACACACAGGACTCAGACACACAGGACCAGACCCTGCGGTGGATCTGGCGCAGGTCCAGTGAAGTCCGCCGCCCCCCCCCCGCCTCCCCCTCCCCCCGCCTCCCCCTCCCCCCGCCTCCCCCCGTCCCCCATCTTCCCCTCCCCCTGCCCCCCCCCCACCTCCCCCTCCCCCCGCCCCCCGCCTCCTGCCTCCCCCTCCCAATGTAGGCCTTTGACCCCGCCCACACATGCATGCCCCACCCCGCACTGAAGCTGATTGGCAGGCCAGCTCTGACTGACAGGAGCGGCTCAGCACCTGCTCAGCCTGGGCTCTGCGCCTCCCGGATCCCCTAGCCTGAGCCCCTGGGACAGGCAGCCCCGCACTCACAGTACTCGAGGCCCAGGATGACGTCCCGCAGGTAGAGGCGAGCTTGCTCCTCCGAGAATGGCTTGTCGCAGGGCACTTCCATGACGGGCCTGTGGAGAAGGAGGTGGGGGAGGGGCATTGAGCCAGAATCAGGGGACCCCACCTTTCAGGTGGTCAGGACATCCTGGGAAACCTGTGCTCACGTGGGTCCCTACAACCCAAGATAGGAGCTTTTTCTCCTACATAATAAAACATTTAAAGCACACGTACTCATACATATCCCGTTTCAATCATAATTTCAAGTCAGCTTTATCTTAATTTCTGACTGGCTTGATATTCCTTCTTCTAAGTACGTAATTGTCTGTGATCAAACAACTGCAAAGACGCCATGGAGAGCACCGTGTTTGAAACCATGGATCCCGACCCAACAGAGGGCTGTGAAATCAATTTCATGGGTAGCAACAGCTTTTTTTTTTCTAAAGAAATAGAATATATCGGAATATATCACATATAGTAAAGACATACGCTGTTTTGTAAAACTTTGGTTTCAGTTACAGATATGGATAGCAGTGTAAATATACATTTCTTGTTTTGGACACAGGTCGAAACATTGGAAAGCCTCCAAGTCTGGAAGGGACATCACTCCCTGCCCCTCCCCAAATCGGCCCCTGCGAAGCCACCATGCAGAGCGCCAAGCTGCAGCCTGCATTCAGGCCTTGGCAGTGAGGGTCCTGGTCCACTCAGCCCCGAGCTCACTACTCCATGTCATGCACTCTGTAAATACCCTGGAAAGCCACACAGTGCAGACCTGTGGAAGCCTAGGCTCCATCCGTGACTTGCTGTGTGACCGTGGGCAAGCCACGTACCTTCTCTGGTCCTCAGCTTTCCCTCTCGTAAATGGGAGCAAATGGAATCCCACCCACTCCATTCACAGGCTTGTGCAAAGCTGAAAAACCCTTTGTGATCTGAATACAGGTAAGAATTGAGTCCCACCTCTCTACTTTTACTTAAAAACCACACCTTTCTTCCCCCTCTCCTCTCTCCACATCTTCCCAGTTCTTCAAGGCCTGGGTCAAAAACTCATCCCCCTCTTCCAGAGGCCTCCCTGACTATTTTAGCCTCACGGACTCCCATTCTCTTGCTCTCTTATTTACCCCCAAGGGCAGGGCCTCCGTCTCTGATTTCTCCTGGGGTAGCTGACCCTTGGGCTGGGGACACAGGGAGGGAAAGGAAGGAAGGCCTGGATGAGAATTGACCTGCCTGATCAGGACGGGGAACTCACCCCTTTCTCAGGAGGTCAAACACTGAAAGAAAAGACAAGGAGGTTAGGTGTGGCTGGCAAAGCAGCCGGCGCCAAGGTCTCTCCCTGTTCTGGAGGGTAGGAGGGGGCAGGCGTGCAGGCGTGCTTGAGGTAGGGACCGGACCAGGTGTCCCGGGGATATCAGAGTAAATAAACGGACGAGAGCGGGGCCTGCTATGGACCTGCCTCATCTGATCGCCGGGGTGCCAGGAGGGAGCCGGCAGCAGAAGCACGGGCCCTTTTACAGAAGGGGAAACTGAGGCACAGAGAAGGGGCAGAATTGTTCCTAAAGGTCATAGGAGACAGGCAGGCAGGGTAGAGAGGAGACTGAAGCCTCGGCCTCTAATTCCTAAGCCAGTTCTTCTGCCCCATTTTCTCAGGCCTCCTCTAAGCCCAGCCCTGAAGGAGACGCAAGGAACTAAAATAATAACATTACTCTTAACAAGGCTAATAACGAATGTGCTTTACATATCATTAGTCATATACTCACACCAACCCTATGAAGTAGTTACTGTTCATACCCGTTTTACGGGTGAGGAAACTGAGGCACGGAGCTACAGCATCTGGGAACCCGCGCAGCCCGCTTCCTGCCTCTACCTGAGTGCAGAGCCCAAATGCGTCCCGTCTTGCTGTTCAGAGGGACGCAGGGAGTGGGGCTTGGGAATATCTGCTGCGTCTAATTGGGTATTCTGGGCCTGGTTCTGCAGAGCTGGGCAAGGGACGCTGGCGCTTCAGATCACGTGTTTCTCTTCTGTCCTCAGGAGGTCAGTGCCTTCACGCCGCCCACCTGAAGGTCATGTGTGTCCCAAGGGAGCCCATGGACCAGCCCGGGGTGAGCTGCTGTGGGAACGAGCTGGGTCACTCACCCAAATAGAGATTGTCCTCAGCTGGGTCATCCAGGACCTGGTCAGAGGGGAGCAGACATGGTGGTGGGGCTTGAGGAGGCATGGGGTTGGGGTCCCAGGCCAGCCCCAGAACCCTCAGTATCCACTGCAGCCACCCCAGACGATGGAGCAGGAGTGTACAGGTGGCAGACGGATGGAGCCTCAGGAATCACTGGCCCCCAGCCTGGCGTCCAGCCCTTCTCCCCTCTTGCTGCATCAAGGGGCTCACTTCTTGCCTCTGGGGCAGCCCCTCACCCTCTGTGGGAACTGGGGAACACCCCTGACCAGGCTGGACCCCCAAAGCCTCCCTGCAGCCCCACCCCAAGTCTGGCCCTGTCCTCAGAAGCCTCAGCCACATCTGCTCCTTTGGCAAGACCCTTGGGCTCTGTGGTAGGGGCTCCCCCAGCCCCAGAAGTGAGACTCAGGTGCCGGCTCCCGCCGGCTCCCACCGGCTCACCACCGCCCCCTACCTCGATCAGTTTGACCACATTCACGTGGTCCAGCTTCTTCAGGATGGCAATCTCCTGGTACACCCGCTCCAGGGGCAGCAGCTGCTTGGCAGGTCCTCCCTGGGCAGCCTGGGACCCTCTTGGGGGAGGGCGACCTGTGACCAGAGAGGAACTCAAGCACCTGCTGCAGACGGCTGGGCCTCACCGTGGCCCAAAGCCAGCCTCCAGCAAGAGTCTGTACGAACACGGTCTTACCCCAAGCCCCCGAGCACACTCCCTCCCCCAGCCTTTGCCCGTCCTGTCTCCCTCTCTACCCCATCCCCAGCCAAAACTAGTTGAGGACTGAGGCCTCTTCCTCCTCTGTCACTCGGGCTAGGAGCTCCCAGGGGCAGACCAGAAGGTACTTACGTGGAAAACCATATTGCTTCAGTAACTTCTTTTTGGAAAGGACTTTCATTGCCTAAGGAAGGAGGGACAGACGTCACTAGTGGGCCAGGCCCAGTGGCTCAGGCCTGTGATCCCAGCACTGTGGGAGGCTGAGGCGGGTGGATCACCTGAGGTCAGGAGTTCGAGACCAGCCTGACCAACATGGAGAAACCCCAGCTCTACTAAAAATACAAAAAATTAGCTGGGCGTGGTGGCGCATGCCTGTAATCCCAGCTACTCGGGAGGCTGAGGTAGGAGAATCACTTGAACCCAGAGGTGGAGGTTGCGGTGAGCTGAGATCGCGCCATTGCACTCCAGCCTGGTGACAGAGCAAGACTGTCTCAAAAAAAAAAACAAAAAGAACCGTCTCTAGTGTGCAGCCACCAGGGGCTAGAACAGACCGGGATGTGTGGACTGAGGTCCAGAGACGCACACTGACTAGGCATCTGCTGCGGCCCTGAGGGTGTGGCCCAGGCATGTGTTACTCGGGGTTTGGGGGTGTCTGAGTCTGGGACTTCCCCTTACTCCCCCAGCAAGCCTTTCTGGAGCTCTCCCCTAGGAGGAATCCAGCCTCTGCTTGGATATCCCCAGGGTTAGGAAGCTCATTCCTTTGCATGCCCCTAGGGACAGGGAGCTCACTCCCGGGCAGCCCTGTCCGCTGTCTCCTGCGCACACTCCTGCCCCACCCCTCAGGCTTCTATGGCCCAGCCTGGACAACACCTCCCTCCTATCCCCAGACTCACATAGTGTCTGTCTTCACTTTCGTTGTAGGCCAGCCTCACCACACCATAGGCACCCTGCAGACAGGCATCGGTCAGCCCCACCTGGACAGGCAGTCCCTCCCAGGCCAGCTCGGGAAGTGGGGAGCCTGAGCAGCTCTGGTCTCTCCTGCCCCCCATGTGCACCTCCCACCACCAGCTGGCTCATGGGCATATGCTGTAGCAGAAGGAGGGGACTCCTGTGCCCCGCTAACTGCCCCTGCTTGGCTCAAGATGGCTCCATGCCTCCCTCAGTCCCTCCTTGTCAACTGTCAAGAGCTCTGAGGGGTCGGGACTCAGGAGTCATCTTCCACCCTCCCACTGGGTACCTGGGTACCTCCCACAGGGCACCACACTGTCCTCACCCCCAGGCTAGGACCTGCCTGCCTCTGCCTCCCATTCCCTCCCACACAGGAGAAGGGCCAGTGCCAAGCAGAGGATCCCGGAGCCCACACTGCTCCCCGGCCTGCCCCGTCCTACCTTGCCAATCTCACTCTGCAGCTTGTACTGGTTCAGCTGAACGCAGTCCTGTGGGGGGAAGGTAAGCATCAGGTCAAGCTGGATCCAGAGGCAGCCCTGCTCCTACCTCAGAGCCCATCCAGTGCCCAGTCCTGGCCACAGGCCCCTCATTCCCGGACCCCCGGGTCACACCAAGCTTCTGAGTCTGGATGGGGGAGTCAGTGGTACCATCGCCCCCGTATGTGATGAGAAGACGAGGCTCATGTTTGAACATGACGGTGACGCCACAGCTTTCTTCCCCCAGATGCAGTGGTGAAGGGAAATCACAGCAATTCCTGTCTGGATTCTGGAGTCTGGGAGACCCCATTCCATGAGAAACCCATGAGCTACTATTTCCAGAAGCAGCTGAATGAGAAGGTCTAGACCCCAAAAACAAGATGAGGCGCCCTGGGCCGAGGCTGAGAGGCTGGGTTCAGGCACAGAAAGCTCAGCCCCTACGGAGGCCAGCTCTGTAGGCTGCTTAGAACCCGAGTTCACTTTCAGACCTAAGTGGCAAGAACTGCAGTGGAAGCCAGAGGCAGGAGGCAGGCAGGCCACTTCTGAGTCAGAGCGGACTCCAAGAGGCAGAATTAGAGGCGAGGAGGGCAACCTGGGGAAGAGTGGGGAAGCAGGGTGGACATAGCATGTATCTTCCAACCTCTAAGAGGATGACACAGGGGACAAGGGAGAGACCTATTTCCTAGGCCTGGGCTGGGAGTGGGAATGGCAGCCTTAGGCTCAGCTGGAGCTCCCCTGGGTGGGAAGAGGCTGCATTGTTAGGTAGTGATCTCCCCCAGCTCTGAGGTATGCAAACCAAAGCTAGATAGCTGTGTGACACAGATAGGGACAGAAAAGAGTTTTCACTGCAGTCTCCTGAGGGGCTCTGCCACCAACCTCTGCATCTGAGATGGCCACGTGGTGGGACTCGACAGTGGGCCTCCGCCAGGCCCGAGGGGAGATGTGGCTGGCAGGCCCCGTGGCATAAGGTCCAGCCTGCGCTTCCAGATAGCTTCCTGCCGGCCGCTCCTGTAGGGAAAGCTTCCGAGCCGAGAGGCTAGGCCGGGCTGGGAGCAGTCTTGAAGCACTGCCAGGGATGACAGAGGCGGCCCTGGCCCGTGGCGGAGGGTCCACACTGTTTCTAGTGGGCTCTGGGCCACCATCTGCTTCTTCCAAGTGGGTCACATCAATGGCTGCCACCCGTTCTACCAGCTCTGCTCGAGGATCCTGGCAGCAGACAGCTGGGCCGCCCTCCATTGCTTCAGTCAAGGGGGGGGTTCTGGGGTCTTCTGAGTAGCCTTGCTGGGAACCTGAGAAAGAGGAAGAGAAGGCTTCACTCCTGGATGTCACGCTGGCTGCCGAGTAAGGAGCCCCCCTCCCCTCGTGGCCACAGTCCCGTGGCTCCCACCTCCATGCCTCACTCCTGGATGTCAGGCTGGCTGCCGAGTAAGGAGTCCCCCTCCCCTCGTGGCCACAGTCCCGTGGCTCCCACCTCCATGCCTCACTCCTGGATGTCAGGCTGGCTGCCGAGTAAGGAGCCCCCCCGCCGTGGCCACAGCCCTGTGGCTCCCACCTCCATGCCTCACTCCTGGATGTCAGGCTGGCTGCCGAGTAAGGAGTCCCCCTCCCCTTGTGGCCACAGTCCCGTGGCTCCCACCTCCATGCCTCACTCCTGGATGTCAGGCTGGCTGCCGAGTAGGAGCCCCCGCCGTGGCCACAGTCCCGTGGCTCCCACCTCCATGCCTCACTCCTGGATGTCAGGCTGGCTGCCGAGTAAGGAGCCCCCCCTCCCTTGTGGCCACAGTCCCGTGGCTCCCACCTCCATGCCTCACTCCTGGATGTCAGGCTGGCTGCCGAGTAAGGAGCCCCCCCCCCGTGGCCACAGCCCCGTGGCTCCCACCTCCATGCCTCACTCCTGGATGTCAGGCTGGCTGCCGAGTAAGGAGCCCCCGCTGTGGCCACAGTCCCATGGCTCCCACCTCCATGCCTCACTCCTGGATGTCAGGCTGGCTGCCAAGTAAGGAGCCCCCCTCCGCCGTGGCCACAGTCCCGTGGCTCCCACCTCCATGCCTCACTCCTGGATGTCAGGCTGGCTGCCGAGTAAGGAGCCCCCCTCCCGCCGTGGCCATAGCCCCGTGGCTCCCACCTCCATGCCTCTGCGCTGGCTGTTCCCTCTACCGGGAGTGCCAGCACCCCAACTCAAGTCTGTCCCTATGAACTGAGTGAATTCACATCCATTTCTGCTGTATGCCGGCCCTCCAGGCCTCAGTCTCCCTGCCGGGAACAGGCAGTCACTTCTGCCTGCTGGCTTCACAGGGAAGCAGAGACAACCGGATACTCTGGGGCAGAAGCCTGGAGGCCCAGCAGCACCTGGAGGAGCAGAGCCCAGGGTCGGCTCAGCCCCAGCAAGGCATGCAGCCCTGTGAGTCCTGAGTCCCGACCCTGGGCAACAGAGCTAGGCACTGGCAACTCAGAAGCTGTGCTGGTGCTTCAGACCCACCCGCCTCCTCCAGGGAGGCCTCCCTGATGTTGCAGCCTCCTACCCCCATCCCTCTCACTGCTTCCAGGAAGACTTCCCTGGGGCTCCTGACTCCAGCTGGCCCTGCCTCACTGGTATCTGTCAAAGCAAGGGGATGGGCCTCGAGGGGTGGCTCTCACCTGTAATCCCAACACTTTGGGAGGTGGAAGCAGGCAGATCACCTGAGGTCAGGAGTTCGAGACCAACCTGGCCAACATGATAAAACCCTGTCTCTACTAAAAATACAAAAATTACAGGTGGCGGCGCGTGCCTGTAGTCCCAGCTGAGGGAGGCAGAGGCAGGAGAATCACTTGAACCCGGAGGCGGAGGTTGCAATGAGCTGAGATTGCGCCACTGCGCTGGGCGACAGAGCAAGACTCTATCTCAAAAACAAGCAAGGGGATGGGAACGAGGGGAATGAGGCGTGATACAGTGGCATGACACCCCGAGACCCATGTTCTCAAAGTCGCTGTGTGGTGTCTGAAACATCAGGGAGGTGACGCCCAGCCCTCACTTTCAGCCATGACCCTGGGCTACACCCTGAGCCCGGACTGCACCCTGACACTCAGCCTGAGACCCCCGTCCCTGTCCTAGGCTGGCAGAGCGTTGGCCGCGCCCAAGCTGATGCCCCCACCCCTGCTTGCGCCGGACTCCGCATCTTCTCAGGAAAAGGAAGTGAGTGGACTCCTGACCCTCCATCCTTCCTGTCTGCTGGTAACTTCCTCAGGACCCACACAGTGACTGAGAACGTGGGTCTCCGGGAGCGTCACGCCTGTGTCACCCTGCCTTCCCCATGCCCTTGCTTTGACAGATGTCAGCGAGGCAGGGCTGGCCACCGAGGAGCCAGGGCTGGGTTCCAGTCCTGCCTGCCGACCTGCCAGGGGCCCCAGACAAGCTCCTTCTGATTCTGAGCCCCGGTCCCCTGACTTGTCATGGGGATTCCATACCTTCCAGATTCCCCAGCCTCACAGCAGGGTTTGGAGGTAGACTGTGGGTGAGGGTGTGGTCCAGACCCCCGTGCCCGGCACGCGGCATGTTGAAAGAGTGGAAGTCTAGAGGCAGTGGGGCTGATGCTGACACGGAGAAAGGAAGAGAGAGGGGTCCACACCAGGAACAGGAAAAGGCTGGACCCAGAGGAGTCAGAGGGGAGCAGTGGGGCTGGAATATCAATCAGGCCTCCATGGAGGAGGTAAGAGGGACAGCGAGTGGGGCTGTGGCATGGGGAGGACTCCCCCGGAGGAGGTGAGAGGGACAGTGAGTGGGGCTGGAGCTTCGGGAGACCTCGGAAACCAGACACATGGCGTAGGGAGGAGGAAGCCAAATCATGGAAGAGCCTTCCCGCCACGCTCCTCCCAGCATGTGCCAACCCCTCCAGCCCGTCCCCTCACCCCGCAAGGCTTGTCTTCCCTCCTGAATGTAAGCTTCTGGAGATTAGGGCTCTTGTCTGCCTTGTCTCCAAAAGATCACCAATGCCTGGCGTGTAATAGGAACTCAATAAATATTTGTTGAAGAAATGAGTGGTTGCCATAGTGACCGTGACAGCCCTGTCCCCATTAGACAGATGAGAAAGCAGCCTCAGAGACGGAACCCCAGCCAGCCTCCGGCCCCAGCACACGGAAGAGAATGAACTGCACATCAGGAGCTCCTGCTCTCTGGCTGGAGCAGGGACTATGGGACTCAGAGCCACCACAGGCAGAAGCCACAGGCTGCCCGGGGCCCACACAGTTTGCATCTGATTTTCCTAAGGTTGCCATTCCAGCAAGAGGCCTTCCTCCCTCATCCTTTAACACCGTTCCCCCCTTTCTTGGATGGGTAGAGTGAGGCCCAGCAGCGGGAGAGGATGGGGACGGGGCTGGGGCGGTCCAGCAGGTCGGGACAGAAGGCTCCTGTCCCAGCCTGAGCCCTGCTACCCGGTTTGATGCCCCAGCTCTGAAGCCAGGCAGCCAGGCTGCACCCTTTCCTGGCCAGGGGTCCTGATCAGGTGGCTTCGCCTCTGTGCCCTGGGTTTTTTCTCACCTGCAATGGGGTTTCCCCCTCACCACACGTTGTGAGATGCTGAGGAGGGAATGCCCATAAGGCGCTCAGACCGGGACCTGCCACTAAGGGGCCCCGTAAAAGTGAGCTGCTGTTGTGCTGCCGCTGTGGTGATTGCTTGGGACACCCGGTGGCCCAGATGGATGCGCGGGCGGGGGAAGGCAGCTTCGAGGGCTGACGTCAGGCTCTCCCCTCCCTCCCTCCCGCCTGGATCAAGTTCAGGTGACTAAGCGCGTCTGCGAGGGAGGCGGTGGCCGGGGGAGACCCGAGGTTCCTGCCGCGTGTCGGGGGAGACAGGGCCTGGCGGCACGGCGGCGCACGTGAGGGTGTGCGTCCACGCAGGAGAGAATACGTGCGTGCAGGCTGTGGGCCTGGGGTGGCGGCGTGTGTCTGCGTGGGTTGTGGGTTCACACACAGGAGTGTGGTCTGTGTGTGTGCAGGTGTGCGCATGTGCCTGTGTGCCTGCGGGCCTCCACGGACCCGTGCCCAGCGTGGGGGGTGGCCTGCCCCA
This sequence comes from Ateles fusciceps, assembly GCA_036589455.1. Lineage (NCBI taxonomy): Eukaryota > Metazoa > Chordata > Mammalia > Primates > Atelidae > Ateles > Ateles fusciceps. Next base: position 3,462,908 of record JAZHEH010000751.1, read on the forward strand.
GGGTCCCTGATCCCAGAGCTCATATCTGGACTTTCCTCACAGTCACTGGTGCTACCAGCCTGGCACTGCCTGCTGGGCGGGGTTCTGTGCCCCAGGCAGAAACCCAGGCCCATCGGGGGGGCTCACACAGGGGCTGTCTCAGGCCCTTCCCAAGCTCAGGCCAGTAGATGCTTTGCAGAAACTAATTCAGTGGATAACTGGGGCCATGTGGGCAAACAGAGAGACGAACAGCCAGGCTGGGGTCCAGACCCATGGCACAGCAAGGATTCCCACGGGCACGGGGGGCTCCCCCAGGCACTGGCATAGTCCTGCGGCCATGAATGGCCAGACTCAAGCCCTCCCTCTTTGGGAAAAATACTCCAGTCCTGTCCTCCCAGACTGGGGGTCCGCTGCCTTGGACAAGTCATTGTGCCTCCTGGAGCCTCCGTTTCCTAACATGTGAATGAAACAGATGGCCGTCGTCCCGCCAGCTCCCAGGTCTACAGAAAGAACAGAATGAGCCGTGCACACGGAAGGAGCTTGTGCCGGGGCACTGTGGGGCTGGGAGGTGTCCGTATCTGGAAGCCTCCAAGAGAGCCTCGATGTACAAGGTACAACCCCACCTCGCCCTCGGGTCCAAGACGGCCGGGCACATGCCACGCCCTCCCCACCAGGTTTCTCCTCCCAGGCTGTGCCCCACCCCACAAGTGTCTGGCCGCTCCCAAGGAATGTGGGCCCCTGGCTCCAGACGCCTGCTTGGCCTGGCCTCTCAGGACATGCCCCATGCAGCTGCAGGAGTCCCAGAGCAGGGCAGAACAGGCAGACCCTACAGCCATCCTCGCAGGTTCAAGCAGCTCCGCATGGGAGGACTTCAGGCCCTGGTCAGGCCTCATTCCGAGCTCTGAAAGGCCAAGGCTGGGGACTAGCTATGTCCAGGCGAGAGGACGGACAGCCTGACCAGCCGAGGACCCACCAGAAGGGAAAGCCACAGAGGTGGCAGCCACCCAGGCCAGACACAGAAGGTGGCCCTGATATCCCCGGGCCGCCTCGCTGGAGCCGTCTTTATGATCCCGATGAGTGTCTGGATAGCCCTGGCAACGGGTGCCCTCCGCAGCTCCCGCCCCCACCCGGGATGACTCAGTCCCCTTGAGGGAGGCCCAGGCGTCTGTGCCAAGTCATGCTTGACGACTCCTGCTGCGAGGACGCCCGCTCCCACCATCCCCGGGGGAGCCCCCCAAGCACCGATGTGGGCTCTGTGGCTGACTCAGCACAGCTACCCCGGCGCACCGTACTGGCCCACCCGAGGAGGCTGACAGTCTCCAGGCCCCATCCTCCGCCTCTGCCCCTCCTCAGCCTCCACACCAGGTCTGTGCTCCAGCCCCACTCTTTCCAGCTAGCTGCCTCCTCCCCCCTCCACGCGCAGCTGGGATCCAACAGGGCCCCGTTCAACTCGGCATCTTCCCTGAAGCTGCTCACCCTCCTGTCTCCGTTGCCAAGATGGGTGCCGCACCCTCCCCATTCTTCCCTGACCCAGGCCAGCAATCCAGGAGCCCCCTTGTCACTCAGCCTCTCCCTGCAGCCCATCCTCGCTCCCACCACACACTCACTCTCCACTCCAGCCACAGCACAGCTGCCCCAACTGCAGACTCTGTTCTGCTGCCGGACCCCTGTACAAACTGTGCCTTCTGCCAGGAACACACCTCCCTCCTCTGCTGCCTGGAGGACAGCGCAGATCTCGCCTCTTCTGAGAGCCCTCCCTCATCTCGCCGCTACTGGCTGGGTGAGCTCACCACGTCGAACCCCTTGGAAAGTCCAGATTCCGACCCCACTTCCTTTCCTGCCACTTGTGTCTTCCCCCGACCCCAGGCTCACACCTCCACCCCACCCTACCCCCTCCGCCACACCAGTTGCTAGAGGGACGATTTCTAACATGCAAATGTGGGTACAGTTCTCCCAGACCTGGCCTCCCAGGAACTTGGAATGTCAGGGACAGAGGAGCAGAACTGGCCTCAGCCCAGGGGCAGGGGGGTCACAGGCTAGGAGGCAGGGCCACGGACGCCTGGGGTGCAAATCCAGTCTCCCAGCACCTGCTGTACGCCTGCCAGGCTCTGTGCGAGGTGTAGGGAGACAGCAGCGAACCAGAAAGACAAAGTCTCTGCTCTCATACAGTTTAATCGATCCTGGAGGCAAGAAACAAGAAAGCCAGTGGTTCAGACATGATCTGTGAGGTGGTGCATGCGGTGGAGAAAAACACAGCAGAGAAAGAAGGATCAGGAGATCGGCGGCTGGGAGATGCTGCTGGTACAGTGTGCTTCAGGAAGGCCTTTGGGGTGCAGGATTTCAGCAGACGCCCAAAGGAAGGAAGGAGGAGCAGGCAGCGTGGCTATCTGGGGAAGAGCGTTTCAGGCGCAGGGCCCAGCGGGTGCAAAGGCCGTGAGGGGACAGTGCTTGCTCCGTGAGGAACAGCAGGGAGGTGACGTGGCTGGAGTGGAGTCTTCCCCACATCAGAGGCACCTGATCGCGTGAGGAGTGACATCTGGAGAGAAAGCCCCTCATTCACTGTGCTGGCCTCAGGGATGGCTTCCTGGAGGAGGTGGCACCTGAGCGCTTCTCTGAGCACTGAGTAGGGTTTCAGGAGGAGGAGAGAGTGGAAGTTCACACTGTGCACAGCAGAGTCATTTCCTGGCTGGGACTTGGGGCTTGGTTTAGGGGGTGGGGGCAGCGTGCCGGACAGAGCCCAGGAACCCCCCAAAGCCAGGGCGAGATTGTTGGCAGGGGAGTGCCTCAGCTAGGAGAGGATTAAAACGACTGCGGGGGCTGCTATGGGGACTGACGGTGGGAGACCAAGCAGAGCATGTGCGCCTGGGACGAAGTGGGGGGGTCAATTTGTAAGTACTGGAGGAAGGAGCGCAGGGCTTGCGGAGGCCGGTGCCGCGTCCCTGGGATCCTCCAGGGCACCAGCTGCGTGCCCCTGTGCCCGCCCGGTGGACTCCACCAAGGCACGGTGCTGTGGCCTGTGACACCGGCTTCTCCGCACGGCCCCGTACCGCCCTCCAGACGCACGCACACCCCCCTCCCCGGACAGGCACACGCCCGTGTCCGCGTGACCCGCCCTCACACACCACTCCATCCTGTCCTGCACCCCCACGCAGACACAGGCACACTCCCGCGTCCACGTGACACACGCACGCCCGCCTCCAAACAGCACACGCAGGTCCCCGCGCACGTGGGCGCCCCCCCCGGCCAGCCCTGCGCCTCCCGGGCCCCGGAGCCGCAGCGCCCGCCTCTGCCGCCCCCTCGCGCCCCGGCCGGGGCAGCACCCCGCGCAGCCCGCGCCGCACGCCGCCGCCGCCCCATTCATCTCCCACCCCCGCCCCCCGCTCCCGCAGGAAGACGCTCGGGAGGGCCGTGGGAGGAGCGCGCCGCGGAGAGCCGCACGTGGGTGCGCGGGCCGGGCCCCGTCCGCACAGACGCGGCCTCCACCCACCCGGGGCCGGGCGCGGGGGACGGTGCGGCCGGGAGGGATGCGGTCCGCAGACAGGCGCGGGGGGAAGAACGCAGGCGGCGGGGCGCCCGCAGCGGTGCGATCCCGGCGGCAGGCGCAGACGCGAGCAGACTCCGCGGGGCACAGACGGGCCCCGCAGACAGGGGAGGGTCCCCGCCCGCGCCACATGCGCGCTCGCTTCCCCGCAGACACGGCCCCGCAGACGCCCCTCTCCGGGCAGGCTGCGGGCAGGTGTCACGGCGTTCGTCCTCCAGCTCCCGGCCCGCGTCCCCCTCCCCGCCGATCCCTACCTGGGCACCGGCGACAGTCTCCGCGGCCCGGCGGGCGGCCCGGCTCGCTCCCGCTGCGCGCCCGCCCCGCCCCGCCGCCTAGCCGGGGCCCGGATCGCCGAGCGCAGCCCGCGGGCGCCGCGGCTCCCGGCGGCGCTCGCCGCCCCGCCCACCGCCGCGCCCGGCCCGCGCTCATTGGTCGGGCCGAACGGCCCCGCCAGCGCCGCCCAATCAGAGCCCGGGACTCCCGCCCCCTCCTGGACTGGGGATCGTGGCGGGCGGTGCGGGAGGGGGCGCTCCCTCCCCTGCTCTGGGCCGACCTCGCCACGCCCCCGGCGTCCGGGGACCCCGAAGTCCCTCCAGGCTTCGGCGCGGGCCCTTCACCTGGGCCTGCAGGGCACGGGGTTCCTCGCCAGACCCTTTGCGCCCCGATCCCGGCCTGCGGGAACCAGGGCGTCCCTCCCTCCCGGGCTAGGCGCGGTGCGTGCGAGGGAGGGGGCGAGGCCCGGGAGGAAGGCCTTGAATGGCAGGCCCAGAGTGTAGCTGCTGCGGGGCGGGGGCAGGGAGGCCGAGAGGGGGTTCAGCACAGAGCGACGTGCGGGCTCGGGGAGCAGGCGACAGGATGGCCTAGCGGGGGCCCAGGGAATGGAGGGAGCTCAACAGGGCATGGTGACCTTCTCCGTGGCTGTTCCTGGGGACTCTGCCTCCACCTCGTCCCCCTAACATTACCCCTTGCCCCATGTCCTTCCCCAGACCTGACCTCCTGTGTCCCGGTCTGGAAGTGGAGCCAGGAGCCTGGCAGTCACCTGCAGCCTGTCTCCGGCTCCATCCAGCCATCTCCAGGCCCTGCCATGCTGCCTCTTAAGTATCCCCGGAATCTGCCCACTCCTCTCCACCCCAGTTCCCCTCCCTTAGCGCAGGCTACCGCCACCTTGCCCCTGATTGCTACAGCAGCCTCCTCACTGGCCTCCAGCCCCTTTCAGTGCACGTCCTCCTAGCCTTTCTCTACCTGGCAAGTTTTCAGGAACAAAGTCTACAGAATTAGCTCCTGCTTAGGCATCTTCTGTGGCTCCCGACTACCCTGAGAATAGGTCCGATCAAGCCCGGTGTAATCTCACTCCCAACCACCTGCCTGTTTAACGCCTACTTGGTCTTTCAGGGCTCAGTTCAATGCCCCTTCTGCCAGGAAACCTTCTCTATACCTCCCCCACTTCCCGGCACGGGTTAGCAACCTCTCCAAGGTACTTCTTGTACCCAGCATCTGTTTACCTGCCTGTTTGTCATCGGGACTGGGAGCTCCTGGATAGCAAGCACTGTGCCTGATTCATCCAGCACACAGCCTGTCACATGGCACAGGTGCCCAATGGATGATTGCTGAATGAACAATCCCTGCAACTTCTGGGTGTGGCTTTTGACCTCATGGTTCAAGATAGCGGCTAGAGCTCCAGCAATCACATATGCATTCCAGGTAGTAGACTGGAGAAAAGGATGAAGAAGAGGGCAGAGGGTCTGCACCAGCTCTCTTTTCAGGAAAGTTCCCAGAAGTTGCCACGTGACACTTTCACATACACCGCTTGAGCTTAGTCACGTGACCAGGCCCAGCTACAAGAGGAAGCTGGGAAATGCAGCTTCCATTCTGGGTAACCACATGCCCAACCAAGAACCAGGGACTGAATTGCTATAGGGAGAATAGATATCCGGAACAACTAGCAGACTCCACCTTTGAGAGGGTGGATAGATGGAGGGGCAGAGCACGACTGTATGGCAGGCTCCGTTTACACGTCTTTCCTCAACCCTACGGAAAGCTACTATTGGCCGGGTGCGGTAGTTCCTGCCTGTAATCCCAGCACTTTAGAAGGCTGAGGTGGGCATATCATTTGAGGCCAGGAGTTCGAGACCAGCCTGTTCTACATAGTGAAACTGTCTCTATTACAAAAAATTAAAAAGCTGTTATCCTGGACTCACAGAGGAGGCTTGGAGAGTTAAGCCACCGCCCCAAGGCCACACAGTGAACTGTGGCAGAGCTGCATTTGAAACCTGTCTTTGCCTCGCACACCAGACAGGCTGGAAAATCAGGAAAGGGTGTGTCCTAGGAGCTGCTGGAAGGAAATCTTTTGACAAGGAGGGCTTGGGCAACGATGCCAGATGCTGTCAGGCCAAGCAGTATATGGGACCAAAGCGTCTGCCTAGATACGGCAACCAGGACACTGCCGGTGACCTTGGCAAGGGCATCGAAGAGAAGTGGTGGGTGGAGGCCAGTTGCAGAGGGAAGTGTGGACTGGTTTTTCTGGAAGGGTTGCAGCAAGGGGAGAGTGGGCAGAGCTGCTGGGGAACCTGGGCCAGAGGAAGCAGAAGAGGGGAGCAGGTGTAGGGCTGGGAGAACGGGGGTGGCTTCTGCTGTGCAGCCTGTGGCTGGGTAGCGAGGCCAAATACAGAGGAGGTGCCCTTTTCTGCTCACTCGGAAGGGAAGGGGGCAGGGGGTGCAAAAGCAGGTGGGTCTGGAGGGCGGAAGAGGGACTTCCAGTCTTGTAAGTGATGGTTCTTGGTTGGGGAAGAGGGCAGAGGCCAAGGGCCTGAGGGAGACGGCAGGGGCTGGTCTGTGTCGTCCAGTCTGGCAGCCACTAGTCACCTGTAACTATTTAAATTAATTACAAGTAAACTGGCAGGCACGGTGGCTCACACCTGTAATCCCAGCACTTTGGGAGGCGGAGGCAAGTGGATCACCTGAGGTCCGGAGTTTGAGACCAGCCTGGCCAACATGGCGAAACCCCGTCTCTACTAAAAATACAATAAAACCAGCCAGGCGTGGTGTCTGGCCCCTGTAATCCCAGCTACTTGGGAGGCTGAGGCAGGAGAATTGCTTGAACCCAGTGGGTGGAGGCTGCAGTGAGCCGAGATCGCACCACTGCTCTCCAGCCTGGGTGACAGAGCAAAACTCCGTCTCAAAGATAATGATCATTATTAATATTATTAAAAATAAATAAAATACAAATTTCATTTCCTTGGCTACACATTTCCACCAAGGCCACCTATGGCTATTGTCCCAGCTGGACGGCACAGATAGAGAATGTTTCCATCATTGCAGAAAGTTTTTTTTTTTTTTTTTTTTGAGACGGAGTCTCGCTGTGTCGCCAGGCTGGAGTGCAGTGGTACAATCTCGGCTCACTGCAACCTCCACCTCCTGGGTTCAAGCGATTCTCCTGCCTCAGCCTCCCGAGTAGCTGGGATTACAGGCGCCCGCCACCACGCCTGGCTAATTTTTGTAATTTCAGTAGAGACGGGGTTTCACCATGTTGGCCAAGATGGTCTCCATCTCTTGACCTCGTGATCTGACCACCTCAGCCTCCCATAGTGCTGGGATTACAGGCGTGAGCCACCACGCCTTTCATTTCAGAAAGTGCATTTCAGAAAGTGTTACTAGACGGCACTGGTCTAGATAGAGCATGGTGACTGGAGGGGGACGAGGCCCAGAGAGCCTCTCTGGCTGTAAGTCCAGACCCGGAAGTCATGCCCAGAGCAGTGCCCTCCACACTGTCTCAGTCAAGACCTCCTCCCCTCTTTGGGATTCCCCCAGATCTCCCTCCTGGAGGGCCAGCCCCTTCCTCCCCCACTGTTTCACGAGGCCACTCCTGGGGTCCTCTACTTGCCCCAGTGCCAGGCCTCTCACAGCCGGGAGGGTTGGGGAGAGTGCCGATGTCGGGGCTGTGCTGACATAGCAGCCCGCGGACAGAGGTGAGCCGACGTCCCCACCCAGCGCTGGCCCTGCTGGGCTCACTGGTCCCCCCCCCGCAGATCCAGAGGGATCTCAGAGACTGCCCAGCTCAGCCCCCACATTTCACAGACGAGCACACTGAGCCGCAGAGAGGTCTGGAAAGAAAGCATGGAAGGCTGTGGTCTGTCCTCACTCCCTTTATTGCACTCCGCCCCTCGATTTCCCCAGACCTTCTGTTCAGACAGAGCCGGGCAGGCCTTGGGAGCTGGGGCTGAGCCACAGGCAGGGGGCCCAGGATGTGGCTGGAGCTCCCACCCCTACCCGAGGTAGCTGTGTAAGGATTCATGGCTAGAAGGGCTGGCCTGGCCTGGTACTCTTGGAGAGAAGCCTTTCCCTGTGGAGGTGACATGGCATGGACCCTGAGTCTGTGCTTGGGGGTGGAGGTGTGTTTAGATGGTTGTGTTTGACGGGCCCCAGCTGTTCACAGACACAGCGTGGAAGGATGCTGCATGCATGTGGGCAGTGGGTACGCCGGGTTGTGTGCATGACACACCGTGTGGCACGTGAGCATACAACACACACACTGGCGGTGTCCAGGACCCTGCTCCATGTCTGCACCTGCGAGATGGTGCAGGCTCAGGACCAAGTCTGACTCCTGCTCAGCAGCTTAGGGTCAGAAAGTTCATGACCCCGTGGCTCATGTCTGTAATTCCAGCACTTTGGGAAGCCAAGGTGGGCAAATCACAAGGTGGGGAGATCGAGACCAGCCTGGCCAACATGGTGAAACCCTGTCTCTACTAAAAATACAAAAGTTAGCCGGGCTTGGTGGCGGGTGCCTGTAACCCCAGCTACTCAGGAGGCTGAGGCAGGGGGGATCGCTTGAACCTGGGAGGCGGAGGTTGCAGTGAGCCGAGTTCGCGCCACTGCACTCCAGCCTGGGCAACAGAGTGAGACTCCTTCTCAAAAAAAAAAAGAAAGTTCGAGGACAGTGGTTCTTCAGCTTAGGTCCCAGAACGGCCTGGGGAGTTTGCCGTCCGTGCAGGTCATATGGCCAGCCCTGGGGCCTGTGGTTCTGGAGGTCTGGGCTAGGCCCAGGAGCCTGCATGGTCGATACATTTCCCAGGGAAACCCAAGGCCAGGAAGAAACAGGGCTCAAACACAGCTGTCTCACAGAACTTTCTTCTTTGGTGAAAATGCCCGGAGCCATCCAATATGGCAGCCACTAGCCACACATGTCTACTGAGCAGCTGAAATGTGGCTAGTTCAACTGAGGAAGTGAATGCTGTGTTTCACTGATTTTATTTTAGTTTAATTTAGTCGCCTCTGGTTATCCACTGCCACATTGGAGAGCCCAGAGCTGGAGGAATGGAGGCAGCCGGATGGATCATGAGGGTCCAGAGAGAGAAGCGTGAAGCTAGTGTACAGGTGTGTGGGAGGGGCCTGCCCAGCCCCAGCCCTTCCCCGCCAGGAGTGGCTGAGACCGGGGCAGGCTCCCTTGGGGGGTGTGGAGTTGGAGCCAGAGCTCAGATTGGCACACGTCTCTCCTAGTTGGCACCCTGAGCTTCTGGCAAACTGGCATGTGCCTGGCTGAGAGGGTAGGAGACTTCCTGCGGAGACCCTCTGCCCCGGCTGGGACCCACAGGCACGCTGCGTGCAGTCGGGCATCGGGGGCTGGCATCAGGATACCCTCATGTTCTCCTGCAGGCCCAGGGTGGAGCTGGTGGCGGCGGGGTCACGCTCACCCTGTGTGTGTGGTGCAAGGTTGGGGGACACAAGTCGGTGCTGGGGAAGCAGCTGTCCCCCCCGCCCCCCAACACAGATGCCCATGCCGGAGTCTCCGAGGGCCGCGCTCAGGGGAGCTCCCTCACCTCCGCTGGCCGCATGTCCTCAGCATACTTGAACTTTTTCTGCTTGTAGTAGTGTCTCTTGGGCAGGATGTGAAGCAGCAGCAGGTCACAGAGGACGGTGGCCTGGGGTCAGGGGAAGGGCATGGAGACAGCGTGGGAATCCGGGGGCAGGCACAGAGCCCGCTGCATCCCCGCTGAGTCCCTGATGCTGTGGCCTGGCCGGATCCCTCCTCACTGGAGGCCTGTTTCCTGGAGGGTGGATGAGGCCCTGCAGGACTCTCAGGGGACCAGGATGTTTCCACCCCAACAGAATGACAGGGGGGTCTCATTCAGCCGCCAGTGTAATCACAGCTCACTGCCGCCTCAGACTCCCGGCCTCAAAGCCAGCCTCCCACCTCGGCCTCCCAAGGTGCCACGATTATAGGTACGAGCCCCCGTGCCCCAGCTCTGGGCCTTGGTTTCTTAGATCTGCCGTGTGTGGTGGGGTGGGCAGCTGCTGGCCCAGAAATGATAGACAGTTAGGGTCAAGTTTTAGGGTGAGGGCTGCGTTGCTGCTACTGACTTGTGGAAGGGGAGGGGCTGACCCAGCACAGTGACCCGGTGACCCCAGCACTTACCACCCCGAAGATGCCAATCCCAGAGCCGATGGTGGTCATTGTGGGGGATAATGTCAAACTTCCCGGCCTGGTGGCAGGACCCAGGGAGAGAAGGGCTACCAGTTGGAAGGGGCCCAGCTGGCAAAGGGACAAGGGGACTTCCCCACCCTCAGCTGTGAACTGTCCCTGCCTCTTTTCTTTTTTTTTTTTTAAGACGGGGCTTCACCATGTGGGTCAGGCTGGTCTTGAACTCCTGGCCTCAGGTGATCTGCCCGCCTTGGCCTCCAAAGTCCTTGGATTACAGGCGTGAGCCACCGCGCCCAGCCCTGTCCCCCGCCTCTGACTCTACATGCACCGCCAGCTGCTGATCAGTAGACCTGGGCCCAAGGGGACTGTGGGGGGAGGCATGGCCACGGGTTGCAGAGCCCTGCCCTGGACAGCCCCCATGCCCCGTCTGTTATTAGAAGTAAAACTGCCGGATGAACCCATCCAACTTCCAAATGTCTGTAACTGCAGATGCCCAGAGGTACTCAGAGGAGCCAAGAACGTGTCTCAGCTGCTACCACACTCACGCTGGACGCTCACCTTGCCATCCACCAGGATGTCAAAGCGAATCCCAAACACCTTGAAGAGGTGACGGTGGTTGGTCCCGTTCTCCACAAAGTGCCTGGCAAACCTTGGGGAAGCAATGAGGTGGCAGGATGGAGGGGGACTGCCTTGGGTGTGTATTTCTCCGCGGACGGGGATGCAGGAGCCTTAGCGGTCTGTAAAGCCCCATCCCCAGCCCAGGCAGGCTCCCAGGCCTCATTCGGGGAAAGCTCAGCTCTTGCCCCAGCTCCTTGCTTTTCTTTGTTTGTTTTTTGAGACTGAGTCTCGCCCTGTCACCCAGGCTGCAGTGCAATGGCGCTGTCTCAGCTCCCTGCAACCTCTGCCTCCCGGGTTCCAGTGATTCTCCTGCCTCAGCCTCCCGAGTAGCTGGGACCACGGGCATGTGCCACCACACCCTGCTAATTTTTGTATTTTTAGTGCTTGAAGTGCTTGGATTACAGGCGTGAGCCACTGCGCCCAGCCGTTTGTTTGTTTTAAAGAGATGGGGTCTCCTTCTGTTGCCCAGCCTGCAGTGCAGTAGTGTAATTACAACTCACGGCAGCCTCAGACTCCTGGCCTCAAAGCCATCCTCCCACCTCAGCCTCCTGAGGTTCAGCAATGACAGATATGAGCCACTGTGCTCGACCATTTCCCCAGCTCCTGATGTCAGCAATTTTTCCAGCTAGTCCTGGCTGGGTAGACCTCAAAGGGACTGAGACCCAGGGACAGAGGATTGGAGACGTCAAAGTCTCGCTCCCTGCTGGCTTCCTACATGGGAGGAAGGCACAGTGGGGAGCTGCACAGACCCTCTGCTCCCCCTCTGGGGACACTTTTCGGCCTCGAAGGGTTGGGGGAGTAGGAGACCCTGTAGGACCACCAGGAAGAATGGCTGGGGTGTGGGGGCGGACAGATACCTGAAGTTGAAGCCTGGGGAAAGGTTTTTCTCCTCGTACAGCCCATGGAACTCGTAGATGGGTTTGCAGTGTCGCACGTGCCAGTCGAGGTCACAGTGCCAGTCGATGGTGATGCCAACCACGCCACCCTGCCAGGGACACAAGTGGTTAAGAGCTGGAGTTTCAGTATCAAAACCCCCATCTCGGCTGGGCGCAGTGGTTCATGCCTGTAATCTTAGCACTTTGGGAGGCCGAGGCGGGTGGATCACCTGAGGTCAGGAGTTCAAGACTGACCTGGCCAACATGGTGAAACCCCGTCTCTACTAAAAATACAAAAATTAGCTGGCGTGGCGGCGCGCACCTGTAATTCCAGTTGTCAGGAGGCTGAGGTAGGAGAATCACTTGAACCCAGGAGGCAAAGGTTGCAGTGAGCCCAGATCGCACCACTGCACTCCAGCCTGGGTGACAGAGCGAGACTCCGTCTCAAATACAGCAACAAACAAAACCCCATCTCACAGCTGGTACCGGCATTCTCTCGAAAACAACATTTTGGGGCCGGGCGCAGTGACTCAAGCCTGTCATCCCAGCACTTTGGGAGGCTTCCGCAGGTGGATCACCTGAGGTCGGGAGTTTGAGACCAGCCTGGCCAACATGGTGAAACCCCGTCTCTACTAAAAATACAAAAATTAGCAAGACATGGTGGCGGAGCCTCTAATCCTAACTACTGGGGAGGCTGAGGCAGGAGAATTGCTTGAACGCCGAAGGCAAAGGTTGCACTGAGCCGAGATCGCGCCACTGCACTCCAGCCTCGGTGACAGAGTAAGGCTCCATCTCAAAAAAAAAAAAAAAAGAACATTTTTTATTTGAAAAAAGACATTGAGAAGCTGTTTTGGGGTAAAGGTCCTATCACCCTCACAGGCCTTCTAGTTACCCTCCACACTCCAGCTTTCTGACCATTTCATTTTTATTTATTTATTTTCGATTTATTTATTTATTCATTTATTTTCACCCTGTTGCCCAGGCTGGAGTGCAGTGGCACGATCTCGGCTCACGGCAACCTCCACCCCCGGGTTCGAGCATTTCTCCTGCCTCAGCCTCCCGAGTAGCTGGGATTACAGGCATGTGCCACCACACCCAGCTAATTTTTTTTTTTTTTTAGTAGAGATGGGGTTTCACCATGTTGGTCAGGCTGGTCTTGAACTCCTGATCTCCAGTGATACACCCACCTCGGCCTCCCAAAGTGCTGGGATTACAGACGTGAGCCACTGGCCCCGGACACTGACCATTTCTGGAATGTACCAAGTTCTACAACCTCAGGACCTTTGCACATGCTGCTCTCCCAGTTTTCCACCAGACTGGCTCTTTCTCATCCTTCCCCAAACACCACCTCCAATCTATTTTTTTTTTTTTTTTTTTGAGATGAGGCCTTGCTCTGTCACCCATGTTGGACTCAAGTGGCACAATCTCGGGCTCAGGTTGGAGTGCAGTGGTGCCATCTCAGCTCACCGCAACCTCCGCTTTCCCAGGTTCAAGTGATTCTCTTGCCTCAGCCTCCTGCGTAGCTGGGATCCTAGGCATGCACCACCATGTTCAGCTAATTTTTGTAATTTTAGTAGAGACGGGGTTTCACCATGTTGGCCAGGCTGGTCTCAAACTCCTGACCTTAGGTGATCCGCCCACCTCGGCCTCCCAAAGTGCTGGGATTAAGGCATGAGCCACCACACCCGGCCACTACCCCCAATCTAAAATATGTGCTTGTTATTCCTTTCTGTTGCACTCTGTGTGTTTTCTTTGGAAACATTTGTCACTTTATAATCATGAGTTTATTCGGGGTAATTATGTATTAATCCATGTCCTCAAAGTCCGTCAGCCACAGGAGGACGAAGCTGTCTGTCTCATTCATCACTAACTCCTAGTTCCTGGCACAGGTCACAGTGTGGGAGGCAAGCAAACAGCTACTGAATTAATTGAAGAGTGAATCTGTAAAGATGGGGGCAGGGCGCGGCGGCTCACGCCTGTAATCCCAGCACTTTGGGAAGCTGAGGTGGGTGGATCACCTGAGGTCAGGAGTTCGAGACCAGCCTGACCCATATCTCTACTAAAAAAAATTAGTCGAGCATGGAGGCGGGCACCTGTAATCCCGGCTACTTGGGAGGCTGAGGCAGGAGGACTGCTTGAACCTGGGAGGAGGAGGCTGCAGTGAGCTGAGATTGAGGCACTGCACGACAGAGCGAGACTCCATCTCAAAAAAAAAAAAAAAAGACGTGGATGGGGGAAGAAAACACTGGAGAAAGCGAAGCTCCTCTGAGTGAGGCAAGTAACAGGCCAGGTGGAGGTGGGCTGGGCCACAGGAGCAGAGCTGGAAGGTGGTCAGGGAAGGGGCAGGGAGCTGGGCAACCTGGCAGGAGCCTCGTACTGAGAGGCTCCCAGTTGAAGATGGCAGGGAGATTTTTAGGAACAGAGAACTCTAACGTTAGCATGTGTGTTGCTCCAGCATAAACCCCCTCCAGGGGTCGGGAAACTGAGGCCCACAGCCCCGACCATGGCCGGGTCCACTGTTCACATAATGTCCGTGCCCACCCTGAGGCCCACAGCCCCGACCACGGCCGGGTCCACTGTTCACATACTGTCCGTGCCCACCCTGAGGCCCACAGCCCCGACCACGGCCGGGTCCACTGTTCACATACTGTCTGTGCCCGCCCTGAGGCCCACAGCCCCGACCACGGCCGGGTCCACTGTTCACATACTGTCTGTGCCCGCCCTGAGGCCCACAGCCCCGACCACGGCCGGGTCCACTGTTCACATACTGTCTGTGCCCGCCCTGAGGCCCACAGCCCCGACCACGGCCGGGTCCACTGTTCACATACTGTCTGTGCCCGCCCTGAGGCCCACAGCCCCGACCACGGCCGGGTCCACTGTTCACATACTGTCTGTGCCCGCCCTGAGGCCCACAGCCCCGACCACGGCCGGGTCCACTGTTCACATACTGTCTGTGCCCGCCCTGAGGCCCACAGCCCCGACCACGGCCGGGTCCACTGTTCACATACTGTCTGTGCCGCCCTTGCCCTTCCACAGCTGACTTGGGTACTGGGTACGGAGCCCACAGCTAGCTAGCGCCAGCAAAGCTGAAAAGATTCACTATCTGGCCCTTGAAAGAAAAAGTTTGCTGACCTCTCTTGTACACAAATCTGTCATGAGTGAGTTTTTTCTTTTTCTTTTCTTTTTTTTTAGAGTCAGAGTCTTGCTCTGTCTCTGTTGCCAGGCTGGAGGGCAGTGGCGCGATCTCGGCTCACTGCAACCTCTGCCTCCCTGGTTCGAGCAATTCTCCTGCCTCAGCCTCCCGAGTAGCTGGGACTACAGGCACCTGCTACCACGCCCGGCTAATTTTTGTATTTTTAGTGGAGACGGGGTTTCACCATCTTGGCCAGACTGGTCTCGAACTGCTGACCTTGCGATCCACCTGCCTCGACCTTCCGAAGTGCTCGGATTACAGGCGTGAGCCACCGTGCCCGGCTTGTGAGTGGGGTTTTTTGGTAACATCACAGAAAAGGGACTGATTTCGTCCCTGAATAGGCAACTGCAGGAGCAGGACTGGTAAGGAGCACGTGGTAGCCGCTGGATGGGCCTGCCACGTGCTAGGCATCGGGGCCCGCCAGGTGCAGCAAGTCAACTCACTGGACCCCAGGGACAACCCCATGAGGCCGGCACCATGATTGCCCCCCTTGATGGGGCAGAAACTCAGCCGCACTGAAGTTTAGAGACTCGTGTGAGTTCCCACTGCTTGTTTGCAGCAGAGCCGGGACTGGAACGCAGTCCGCTAGTTCTGTGCTCACAGGGACTGCTTCTCCGGAGTGCCAGGTGATTGCAAGGATCTCAGGGGCACAGGATTTCTCAGGGCCATAGGCTAAAGGATTCAAGCTGCTTTTATCTTTTTTTTTTTTTTTTAAGACGGAGTCGCTCTGTCGCCCAGGATGGAGTGCAACGGTGCGATCTCAGCTCACTGCAACCTCCACCTCCCGGGTTCAGCCGACTCTCCTGCCTCAGCCTCCCGAGTAGCTGGGATTACAGGCACCCGCCACCACACCCAGATAATTTTTGTGTATATATATATATATATATATACACACACACATTTTTTTTTTTTTTTACAGAGTCTTGCTCTGTCACCCAGGCTGGAGTACAGTGGTGCCGTCTCAGCTCACTGCAACCTCTGCCTCCTGGGTTTGCAATTCCCCTGTCTCAGCCTCCCAAGTAGCTGGGACTATAAGCACACACCACAACATCTAGCTAATTTTTTTTGTATTTTTAGTAGAAACAGGGTTTCACCATATTGGTCACGCTGGTCTTGAACTCCTGACCTCAGGTGACCCGCCTACCTTGGCCTCCCAAAGTGCTGGGATTACAGGTGTGAGCCACTGTGCCCGGCCAATTTTTGTATTGTTGATAGAAACGAGGTTTCACTGGCCAGGCTGGTTTTTTTTTTTTTTTTTAGATGGAGTCTTGCTGTGTTATCCCAGCTGGAGTACAATGGTGCAATCTCAGATCACCACAACCTCCGCCTCCCAGGTTCAAGTGAGTCTCCTGCCTCAGCCTCCCGAGTAGATGGGATTACAGGCACACGCCACCACACCCGGCTAATTTTTGTATTTTTAGTAGAGAAGGAGGTTTCACTATGTGGGCAGGCTGGTCTCAAACTCCTGACCTCAAGTGATCCTCCCACCTCCGCCTCCCAAAGTGCTGGGATTACAGGCGTGAGCCAGCATACCTGACCAAGCTGCTTTTACCTATTTTTTTTTTTAAAGCAAGACGTCAACAAACAACCAGGTGACAAGGTCTGCCCACATCTGTTCATTCTGTGTACCTCCTTTGTGCCAGGTCCAATCCAGGACCTGCTGAAGACACAGATCTGACTCTCAGGGGCCCTAGTATCAGGGGACAGACTCATACATACACTCAACCCTCACCAAGGAGATGGGAGGACGCACTGGGCCTAAACAGCCTTGGTCAGGATCCTGTGGCCCAGCCCTCCCCGCTCGCCTGGCACCATGCCCCATACCTTCTCAGCCAGTGTGCTGAAGTTCTGGCCTGACTCTTGCACCACATAGCCAAGCTGGAAAACGGGGCACAGGGGGTGCAGGGTCTTGTGGTAGAGGCAGGTCTTCATGTAGGCGGCATTCACCTCTTCCACCAAGTTGCGCCTGTCCGGGTGAAAGGTGTTGACAGCAGCCGTGTGCCATCCGGGAGGGTGCCCACCACCCCTCAAAGCCTGGGGACCCCTCATGGGCTCCACAATGCCCCTTGGATTCCTTCCATGCCAGCAGGAATGGAGCGAGACAGAGACAGCTGAGAGCGGCCGGGGCAGTCTCGGGCAGCCGCCTGAACTTCTGACCGAATTTCCCACGCACCTGTTGACCTTGAAGCGTGGGAAGCTGATGCTGTTCTTGATGAAGAGAGTGAAGTTCTCGGCCTCACGGAGAAGGGCAGGGCTGGAGGACACCACACTCACTCATCCGCTCCTCCCCAGGGGCCCCTGTGTGTCCCAGGCAGAGCTTGACATAGCAGGGGGGTGGGGCGGGCATCCGGGACCCTCCTCAGCCCTGGGCTGGTGGAGGGGTGGGTGTGCTGTCACCGTCCAAGGCCCGGGGGAATCTTCGGCCCAGGTCGTGCGGACGGGGCGGGGGTGGGGTCAGAAAGGGGGTAAAGATCCTTTCTAGACGCAGGTCCCCCTCTGCCTGGCCTGGGACCCTGTTCTGGCTCCCCGGAAGGTCAGTGTTACCGAGGGATGTCATCATCCACCTCCACCGGGCACCAGCCAAAGATCTCACACGTCTTCACGGTGGCGTTGAAGGTCACACACTTGCCCGTGCGGATGCCTGCGGCCAGAGAGGAACCCCTGGGTGCCCGCCCCAAACTGGGGGGTGCAGAGGAGGCCGTCCAGTCCCCTTCCCCCAGGGACCCCCAGCGACAGGCACCCAAGCAAAGGAGCCAAGGACAGAAACGTGTCTGGGTCTGGGACAGGGCAGCCCAAGCCCGGGCGGAGGAGGGGGAGAGGGCAGGAGGGAGCCTCTCTCAGAGGACGCCTCGGCGGGAGGGGTGTGGGGGAGACGCTGGTCAGCAGTGAGCTGGGCCTGCAGGATGCCAGGGCTGCAGTTGGGGACTGTGGAGGGACAGGAGGAGGCTGACCTTACCTTGGGCTTTCCTCTTGGCTTTTCCAGGGGGTGCAGCCACTGTCTTCCTTGCATATGCCGCCTTCCGGGTGCTGGGGGAGGCGAGAGCTGCTGGCCTCAGGCCCCTCCTGCCCCCAGGGCCCTAGGGGGATGTGGGGCAGAGTCTCCGACCTCTCTGGGGTGACGCCCGCTCACAGCCTCCTTCCCCGTTTCCCCCACCCTGGGCTCCTGCCCAGCCACCCACGGCCGGTGCCAGCTGGGGGGTGGGGTGGGCAGTCTCCGCACGCCGCCAGGTACACTGAGTGCTGGGTGGGGAAGGCTTAGCTCTGCCGGGCTTGACAGTGACTGTGTGTGAATACATGCCCAAATTTCCACCACCGTGGCCCCTGCGGAAGCCTCTCTGGCTTCCTCTCCGGTGCCCACGGAGACTTTCCCCTGCAGGTCATTTTCCCCTGTGAGTCCGGGAAGGGACTGGTGGGCAGAAGTCCTCACCTCTGCGCAGTAGCCTTGAGCCTGCTTTGGGGTCACGATGAAATTGGTCATGACCACGAAGGAGCTGTCCCCCTAGAAGTGAGGGGCAGGGGAGGGTGGGGTGGGCTGGGAGCTGGGAGAAGAGCCCCGAGGACTCAGCGCTGCCCCAGCAGACCCCTAGAGCCCACGGGACACCCAGCAGCCTACACACCCCCTGCTGCCAACATGGGGTGACATCACCAGGCTGCTTCTGCACGGTATTGCTGAGGCCCAGAGAGGAAGAGGAGCTGGACTGCTCCTACGGGGGACAGAGCCCCACCTGCTCTGAGACAGGCCCTGTGAGGGCAGGCGCAGCCCCAAGCCAGCTCACCTGTGCTGGGGAAGACGTAGTCGGCCACATCCCAGACCTGGGGGCCAAGGCCGGGGGAGCTGGGTCACCGCCAGGCCCTTAAGTTTCACAGACACACTGCTGATGAGGCCGCTGGACGTCTGGTAGCCCTTCTCGTAGACAAACACCCACCTGTGCAGGTAGGGGACAGGGGGAGTTGTGGTTCTGGCACGGACCGGACCGTCGGCTCCTTCTTGCGCCCTCCCCAGATGTGCCTCTGAGCCACCGCCTGCTCCTGAAGCTCCTGTCTTGGGCTAGTGGCAGGATGGCCTCTGCTGCCTCCCCCTGCCTCCCCCGCCTCCCACTGCCTCCCCCTGCCTCCCCCTGCCTCCCCCTGCCTCCCCCCTGCCTCCCCTGCCTCCCCTGCCTCCCCCTGCCTCCCGCTGCCTCCCCCTGCCTCCCCCTGCCTCCCCCTGCCTCCCCTGCCTCCCCCTGCCTCCCCCTGCCTCCCCCTGCCTCCCCTGCCTCCCCCTGCCTCCCCTGCCTCCCCCGCCTCCCCCTGCCTCCCCTGCCTCCCCCTGCCTCCCCTGCCTCCCCCTGCCTCCCCCTGCCTCCCCCTGCCTCCCCCTGCCTCCCCTGCCTCCCCCTGCCTCCCCCTGCCTCCCCTGCCTCCCCCTGCCTCCCCCTGCCTCCCCCTGCCTCCCCCTGCCTCCCCTGCCTCCCCCGCCTCCCCCTGCCTCCCCTGCCTCCCCCTGCCTCCCCCTGCCTCCCCTGCCTCCCACTGCCTCCCCCTGCCTCCCCTGCCTCCCCTGCCTCCCCTGCCTCCCACTGCCTCCCCTGCCTCCCCTGCCTCCCCCTGCCTCCCCCTGCCTCCCCTGCCTCCCCTGCCTCCCCTGCCTCCCCTGCCTCCCCCTGCCTCCCCTGCCTCCCCCTGCCTCCCCTGCCTCCCCTGCCTCCCCCTGCCTCCCCCTGCCTCCCCTGCCTCCCACTGCCTCCCCTGCCTCCCCCTGCCTCCCCCTGCCTCCCCTGCCTCCCTGCCTCCCCCTGCCTCCCCCTGCCTCCCCCTGCCTCCCCTGCCTCCCCTGCCTCCCCTGCCTCCCCCTGCCTCCCCTGCCTCCCACTGCCTCCCCCTGCCTCCCCCTGCCTCCCTGCCTCCCACTGCCTCCCCCTGCCTCCCCCCTGCCTCCCCTGCCTCCCACTGCCTCCCCCTGCCTCCCCCTGCCTCCCCTCGCCTCCCCCTGCCTCCCCCCTGCCTCCCCCTGCCTCCCCCTGCCTCTCCTGCCTCCACTGCCTCCCCCTGCCTCCCCCCTGCCTCCCCTGCCTCCCCTGCCTCCCCTGCCTCCCCCTGCCGGCCTGCGCCTAAAGTTCCACTGTGCTTCTCACTATGAAAATGCGAATTCAGGCCGGTGCCGTGGCTCACGCCTGTAATCCCAGCACTCTGTGGGGCCGAGGTGGGCAGATCACTTGAGGCCAGGAGTTTGAGACCAGCTTGGCCAACATGGTGAAACCCCGTCTCTACTAAAAATACAACTATTAGCCAGGTGTGGTGGCAGGCTCCTCTAATCCCAGCTACTGAGGAGACTGAGGCAGAATTGCTTTAACCCGGGAGGCGGAGGTTGCAGTAAGTTGAGATCACGCCATTACACTCCAGCCTAGGTGACAAGAGTGAAACTCCATCTCAAAAAGAAAAGAAAAGGAAAGGAAAGGAAAAAAGAGAAAGAGAGGAAGGGAGGGAGGGAAGGAAGGGAGGGAGGGAAAGATGAGAGAAAGGGGAGAGAGGAAGGGAGGGGGAAGGGGGAGGGGGGGAGGGGAGAGGGGAGAGGGGGGGAGGGGGAGGGGGAGGGAGGGGAGGGGGGAGGGAGAAGGGAAGGAGTCGGGGGAAGGGAGGGAGAAGGAAGTGGGGGGAAGGAAGAAAGGAAGAAAGGAAGGGAGGAAGGGAGGGAAGGAAACGGAAGGGAAGGGAGAAATAAATGCTAATTCAAATACTCCCTCCAATCCTTTTCCAAGAACAGAGTTTGCTGGGGCCTGGAGGCCGAGCCATTCGGACCCTATTCCGTCCCAGGGTGCTCCTCATTCCAGAGGCGCCAGCAGAGCACAGAGGCTGAGAATATGGTCTTTGGTGCCTAACAGCCTGGGTCCGAGTCCCACCTCCACTACTTACTCACTGGGATTTGGGGTAAGCTATTCAATCCCCCCTGTGCCTCAGTTTCCCCATCTATAAAATGGGAATAACAGCAGTACTTCTTGTAGTGATCGAATGAGTGAGTTCATACATGTAGAAACACTCAGAATGGGGATGGCGCAGAATCAACGCTGTAGAGACATTGGTTGTTATTAAGATCCAGCCATCCTGGGGCCCCCTGGGAGACAGGAAGGAACACAGAGCCGGGAGGTGGCCCTCTGAAGGGCTTGCAGCGCCCTGCCCCTTGGTTGAGGCACTGTGGGAGTGGCTCAGACTGGAGGGCTTCCAGCTTTCTTGGGAAATTCTGGCCTTGCCTTCCCAGCCTTGAGCAGTCCTGTTCCTCTGGGTTTTCCACTTTCAGTCTGGAGGGTTCCGTGGGGCTAACCTCCCTCTTAGCCCCCCCAGCAGGCAGATGACCAAGGCTTGCCAATCAGTGTTTCATCCCCCCTGGTAGCAGTGATGGGTCTAAGGAGAGGCACGTGACCTGAGGAGTTTCAGCAGTGAGGCCAGGACTTTTCTGGGAAGTGCCAGGAAACACCCTGTCTACTGAGTGGCTAAGCAGGGCGGCTGTGAGATGAAAACTCTGGTGGTCATCTTCGCCACCTGACGGAGAAGGCAGTCCCAACAGTGAAGCTCACCTAGAGGAAAGCCAGGCCAGGAGGTGGAGAGGGACAGAATCCTGACAATGTTGTTTGAGCGCCTGGATTCAGCCATGCCTGAAGCACACCTGAAAAATCGACTTCTAACAATACAGTTCTTCCTTTACTGAAGCCAGTTTGGGTTGGTTTCTGTTGCTTACAAATGAAAAAGTCCTGGATCGCACTGCTCTCCAGGCAGTGGAATCCTTCCTTGAGGAAAGACTCCTTATGGAGATTCCAGGTAAAGTGTGTGTGTGTGTGTGTGTGTGTGTGTGTGTGCGTGTGTGTTGGCATATGGGATGTGTGGCTGTATACCTCCAGGGCAAATCTGTGAGTGCACCTGTGGGCAGGTGTGTCACTTCTCTCCACTCCTTACCCTACCCCAAGCTCACTTGTCCGAGGGGAGCTCAAAGCAATGGCCCCCGTCTCCTTTCCCCCAGGGCTCAGGCCGGTAACAGAACTCTCCAGGCCTCTTAGTCCCAGAGTCACCTCTCCCCGCTGCAGGCCCCAGGAGGCCACCCACCAATGTCCTCTCCTTCCTCCTCATGGTCCACCCACCCCTCCTCCAAGCCCCCCTCTCACCCTGGGCACTGGGGCCAAGCTACACACTCCCGAAGCCTCAGCTTGGTCACTGCTATCCCCCTGCAGGTCTCAGAGAGCAACAGGTGAGGCATGACAGAGGTCCCTGGCTCTCAGTGTTCTGAGCCTGTTACACTGCCTGCAGCCCCATTGGGGCGAGGGACGGCATCACCCATCCCCCTGCCCTCCTTGGGTCCCTTCCTTCAGGAAGGCCTCTAGTACTAAGGAGCTGATGCAGGGGGGAGGGGAGCTGCTCCATGTTCTCAGCCCCTCTGCAGACAGGCCATGGACCATGGACCTCCCTCTTGGTGCCCCCAACCCCAACAGCTTAGCGACCTTTCTATATTTACCCGATACCAACTTATAACACAGCCAGGGAAACTGAGGCCTGCAGGAGTGGCACTCCCAAGTGACATCACACTTGAGGCGCCCAGCCCAGGATTCAGCCCACCTCCACCAAGCAACACTGGCTTCCTCGCGGCTCCCAGGAGGCAGAGCACAGCGGGCAAACAGAGCCACGTGGAGGCTGCACGCCCGGTGGGGCTGATGCACTCTGTGTCTGCCCTTGGGGCTGTTGGTCAGATCTGGTGTTCATGACCTCAGCTCTTATGACAATAGAATGACTATGGACCGGGCGCGGTGGCTCACGCCTGTAATCCCAGCACTTTGGAGGCTGAGGCGGGCAGATCACTTGAGGCCAGGAGTTTGAGATCAGCCTGGCAACATGGTGAAACCCCATCTCTACTAAAAATACAAAAGTAAGCTGGGTGTGGTGGGTGGTGCCTGTGATCCCAGCTGCTTGGGATGCTGAGGCAGAGAATCGCTTGAACCTGGCAGGCGGAGGCTACAGTGAGCCGAGATTGCACGCTGCACTCCAGCCTGGGCGACACAGTGAGACTCCATCTCAAACAAGCAAAACAAAATAACAGAATGACTGTGGTGCCAGCCCAGTCCTCGGAAAGCCATGCCTGGATCTGGCCTTGTTATCACCACCCTGGAAGGTAACCTGGAGGACCAGACGTCACACACGGCGTCCTCAGAATCCTGTCCCCTTCCAGAAATAACCCTGCCATGTTTTCCACTTTGTCATCAGCGATCCCCCTTCCTGGGGCTCTCTGACGGCCTCCGCGTGGAAGAGGCCGCATGGTGGAGTGGCTGAAGGTCAGGGGCCAGCCCTGCTGCTCCCCCGCTGTGTGGCTTCAGGCTAGACTCTACACCTCTCTGAGTTCTGGTTTTCTCAATAAAACAGAGGTGATGCCACCTACCTCAAAGGCACTGCTCACTCAGGAACTATTTAGCCGGGCGTGGTGGCTCAGGCCTGTAATCCCAGCTCTTTGGGAGGTTGAGGCGGGCGGATCACAAGGTCAGGAGTTCAAGACCAGCCTGACCAACATAGTGAAACCCCGTCGTGAGCCACCGCGCCTAGCCCTATCTGAGACCATCTTAACTGGAGCTGAAGAGGGTCAGCTCAGCTCAGCCTTCTGGTATCAGGCCCACTCACGTCCTCCCTTGCCCAGGATTTCCTGGAAGAGCATGACTAGCAGAGACCACTGCCTCAGTTTCCCTCCTCAGAGTCTGTGGTCTCGGCATCTCAGCCTCTCTGCTCAGCCTCAGTAACTGTCCATCTCTGAGTCTCAGGACCTCCCTCCCTTCGTCTGAGTTGTGCTCCGGTGTTTGGTCCTCTGTCCAGCTCTGTCTCTGTGTCCACCCATCCCCGACCCAGGCTGTGCCCTGTCTCTGGGACGCAGGGGCCTGGCTTTCTCTCAAGTTCCTTTCCATCCCCCGGCAATGCCCACAGGACCAGACATGAAAGCAAAGCCTTCCCCAGGAAACAGCCGCATGCTGAGCTGACCGCACTTTAGGGAGGCCCCCTGCAACCCCGCCCCAGGGGCCGGGTGGGAAGCTGAGGCCCGAGATGCCAACACCACGTCCAGGCTGGGTCAGGGGTTGGGTTTGCAGCTGTGGGTTCCTGGCTGAGAGGTCAGTGCAGTACCGAGCAGTGGGCAGACGAGGGCGCAAGGGAGAGCAGGAGCCACAGCCCACGCGTGAGCTGGAAGGGTGGGCTTGGCGCTCTGGGGTCGGTGTTGAGGGACCCTGCCTTCCTTCCACCCTCTGCTGTGTGACTCGGGCGGGCCAGTGTCCTCTCTCTGAGGATGTTTCCTTTCCTGAATATCAAGGCTGACTTTGGAGCCCTGCAGGTGGGTGGGTTCAAATCCTGGTTAGCCTCTTACTCAGCTGTGAGATCCTGGCTAGACACCCTGTGGCCCTGGGCCCCACAGACACCAAGAAGGACCACGGCCATCTGGAAGCTGATGAGACAGTCCTGGGAGGGGAAGACGGGCAGGAGGGCGGTAGTGAGGTCCCCGTCACTGGAGGTTTAGGTTCCCGGCTGGGCGGCAGCTTGGGGCATAGGCTGTGGCTGTGGCTGGGGTGGGAGGTCGGGGAGGGGTGGGAGCACGGGGTGGGGGCTCCCATGCTGACAGCCTGTGACCCTCACACAGGAGCCCCTCACACCTGCAGATCTGAGAGCAGAACTAGGGGGCCACAGGGGCAGAGAGAGGACAACCTTCCCCCCCCGCACCCCGCCTCTTCCAGCAAGGGTACGCTGGGCCTCAGCAGGCAGCCTCTCTCTTCCAGGGAGGGTCAGGAGTGCCACTAGGTGGACGTGAGGCCCGTCCTGCACCTGACATCGCATCATAAGTGCCCACTAGAAAGGATCCCCAGCCCCTGTGATGGCGAGGAAGGAGCGGGCCCAGCAGAGGCCTGGGGGTCAGGGTGCATACGGAGCTCTGTGCCCTTGTGTGGGGGCTCAGCTCCAACCCCGGGTGTGCTGCTGACTCACTGTGGACCTGGAAAGCCCACTGTGCCTCTCTGGGCCTCAGTTTCCCTCACAAGCTCAAACAGCATCGCGGATGTCAAACTGGTTTCTGAACGAGAGAGAGAGAGAGGCCAAGGCTGGGGCCTGGCCCTGGGTGCACCTGGCCAGCTCTGAGCTTTCGGGGACTAGGGGCTCAGAGGGACAGCTCTTTTGGATGCCATTCGTTTTAGGGGGGATGTCGAGGTCCTTATTTGGGCCCTGGGTATCCTGGCCTGGACTCCATTTAGCAGCTCTGATTTGGAACCGCGGTAAACATGATGTGGAGACCAGAGCTCTCAGAATCACACGGCAGAGTCAGGCAGGGGCTACTGGGCACCCCCAGGCCCCCAGCAGGGGCTGAGCCCCCGCCAGCGGCCCTGGGGCTTCCAGGGGCCCTCTGCAGAGTCACTGTGAGTGGACAAGATGAACCACACACAGGAGACACGCACCAGCCACAGGGCAGACATGGGCACAGCCATACGCACACACAGGGGTCCCCACACGTGGGCAGCCAGCCCCGTGGACACACACGGCACCGAGTCCATGCGCACACCCACGTGTGCCAGCCTCTGCCAGGGCAGACCTGCCTCCCGGGAGCACCGGACTGCAGGAGCGTTCTCCGCTGCCTCTGACTCTGTACTCCCGGCGGGACAGGTCCAGAGATGCCCGGGAAGCAACTGTCATCCCAGGGAGCAGAACCTCCGATCTCCAGTCTCTGCCTGACATGCCAACGCAAAGGCACCAGGCCTTCAGGCGGCGGGGGCTTCTCTGCTCCAGGGGCCTCAAACCTCTCCGGATGCCCCTCACTTAGGCAGGGAAGGTGGCAGCAGAGCCTGTC
Organism: Ateles fusciceps; assembly: GCA_036589455.1. Lineage (NCBI taxonomy): Eukaryota > Metazoa > Chordata > Mammalia > Primates > Atelidae > Ateles > Ateles fusciceps. The sequence goes on from JAZHEH010000751.1 coordinate 3,488,357, forward strand.
CCTCTCATCTGGCCTGTGTGTCTGTGGCAGCCTGGTTTGGCAGGCGGTCAGAGGTCAAGGGCTTGGTGGGCTGTGGTTGGTGGGCCCTGGCCCTAAACACCACCCCCTCAAAGGAACCCCGACACTGAGCAGGTTCCTCAAAACCCGACAACTCACCACCTGTTCACCGAAGGCCCTGGACAGGGCTTCCCCCTCCAGGTGAGCTGGCAGCTTTTCCCCTCCACTGCTGGAGAGGAAGAGGCCTCCCTGGTGTCTCAGGAGGTGTCTCAGGGCCTGGAGGACAGGCCGGGGCGGGGACGGGGACAGCAGGAGGCGCCGGACTCACCCCACGACGTAGACCAGGACCAGCAGCTGGATCAGCCGGAAGACGACGCCCACCTTCTTGTTGTGCACCAGCACCATGCGGGGGGTGTCGTACTCAGAAGAAGAAGGCGGCCAGCTCGGCCTGGACACGCCGCGCCATGGCGGGCCGGCCGGGGTTCAGAGCCCACCCCTGCCCGGCCTCTGCTGTCAGGGTGAGCCGGTGCCAACACCCACGTGGATGGCAGGGCTTCAGGTGGGGCCAGAGGGCCGGAGCCAGGGGTCTGCTGGAGGCGTGTGGGTTGGAGGGAGAAGCCTGGGGGCGGTCCGAGCAGCTCTTGGCCCCTGGAAGGCAGGAGACTGCAGGCCTGCCTCGCCCATGGACAAATAAATTCCCAAAGATAGACGGGGCGGGGCTGGTGGGGCCACCCAGGCCCAGCCCCACTGCCCCCTCCTGGCTCTGCCTGGCCCTGCTGGGCCTCCGGAAGCAGGAGTTGTTGGCAGGAAACCACTGGCCACCCGTCACAGGGGCAAAGATAAAGCTCTCCGCCGGCTCCTCAAGTCACCCCCTCCAAAACCTGGCAAGATGGAGCTCTGGCCAGGGCCCAGGGAAGGTGGAGTCGCCTCAGGTTCAGAAGCCCCCAGCCCTGCACCCCTTGTGCCCTCCCCCTGCCCCTCCAAAATCAGCCGTCCATCCACCACCCTGCCCCTCCCCCGCCAGGGCTGGCCGCTCCATCCCTGGGGGCCTGTAGCGAGCAGGGCAGAGAGTAAAGAGGCTTTGAGTCCAAGCCTGGCCCGGCCTGGCCAACCCCAGTGCTGAGCTGGCATCTCTATCCCCCACCCCTCCTCTCCACCACCTGCCCTGCCCGGGCCACCATCGGAGGGAGAGAGGTGGCAGGTGCCGGGCGAGGCAGGCACCACGTCTGCCACACAGGGCCGTCGGGGGCCCGAGGCCAGAGGAGAGCCTGCCCTTGGAGGTCTCTGGCTCTGCCGCTTCTTGGCTGTGGGCGCTGGGTGCCACCTCGCCCCTCTGAGCCGGCTCCCTGGTCTGTATAGCAGAGTGATCAGGGCTGTTCCTCCTGGGTTGAGGCTCCCGGGGGATGGGTCCCAGCAACACGGGACAGAACTGGAGGCCACTGTTGAGTCTGGGGCACAGCACCTCTGCAGCCCCTACCTTCGCTTTCCAGCCCCAGCTAGGGCCCCGAACACTGGGGTTTGGGGTGGACACCGGGTGCCATGTTAGCACCTCAGAGCTGGAGGCCTCCCAGCCCCATCCCTCGTCTTGCAGACGAGGAAACGGAAGCTCGGAGAAGAGAAAGGAGTTGGCCAAGCTCACCCCGTGGTACTGGAGGTTCCAGCTGGAAGCAGGGCCTCCCTGGCCAGCCGAGGCCCCAGAGTCGGAGCTGCCCCACCCCTGAGACTGATAAGGAGTCTTCTTCCTGGCAAGCCATTAGCTGGAAGTGCTCCGGGCAGGGAGCCAGGCCTGGGGCTGGGATCCCGGCAGCCTGTCTCAGTGGGGGTCACCCACAGACGGCTGCCCGCAGCCCCTTCCCAGCACCCCGGCCTGTCTCTCCTTGTCAAGTGGACCAGCCTCACCCCTCTCGGAGAGTTTCTGCTAAGCCGGTGGGTGTCGTGGGCTTTTCTAAAGAAAATCCAGCGATGTTGGGAACCAGAGCCTTGACCCCAGACAAAGGGCCAGTTCCTTTCCCCGGCTGCCCCTGTGGCTGCTGGAATGGGAGGCGCCAGGACTCAGCTGCTTGTGATGGGGACTGGGGTGGATGCTGAGACCTCTTGGGCCTTTCTGGGTCCCCTTTCAGCCACTTCTCCCCGACACGTACACCATGTTCTGGAGAGTGGCTGACACTGTGGAATGGGAGGGAAAGGAGGGAGGGAGGGAGGGAGGAAGGAAGGAAGGAAGAGAGGGAGGGAGGAGGAAGGGAGGAAGGAGGGAGGGAGGGAGGGAGGAAGGAAGGAGAAGATGGAGGGGTGGGGGGGAAGGAAGGAAGAGAGGAAGAGAGGGAGGGGAAGGAGGAGGGAGGGAGGAGGGAGGAAGGAAGGAAGAGAGGGAGGGAGGGAGGAAGGAAGGAGAAGATGGAGGGGGGGGAGGGAGGTGGAGGGGAGAAAGAAGGAAGAGAGGAAGAGAGGGAGGGGAAGGAGGAGGGAGGGAGGAAGGAAGGAAGGAAGGAAGAGAGGGAGGGAGGAGGAAGGAAGGGAGGAAGGAGGGAGGGAGGGAGGGAGGAAGGAAGGAGAAGATGGGGGGGGGGAAGGAAGGAAGAGAGGAAGAGAGGGAGGGAAGGAGGAGGGAGGGAGGAGGGAGGAAGGAAGGAAGAGAGGGAGGGAGGGAGGAAGGAAGGAGAAGATGGAGGGGGAGGGAGCGGGAGGGGGAAGGAAGGAGAAGATGGAGGGAGGGGGAGGGAGGGGGAAGAAAGGAAGGGAGGGAGGAAGGAAGAGGGGAAGGCAGAAAGAAGGGAGGGAAGGAGGAGGGAGGGAGGAGGGAGAAAGGAAGGAAGGAGGCGGGAGGGAGGGAGGAGGGGAGGAAGGAAGGGAGAGATGGAGGGAGGGAGGGAAGGGAGACATGGAGGGAGGAGGAAGGGAGGGAGGAAGGAAGGAGGGAGGGAGGGAGGAAGGAAGGAAAGAAGGAAGGAGGGAGGGAGGGGAGGGGAGGGGAGGGGAGGGCTTCCTCGGTCTGGCCTCATTTCTCTCACACCACCGTGCTTCCTCCTCCCCTCGTCCTCCCAGGGAGCCAGGCTTGCTGGGAGACTGAGGAGAGACTGACTGAGGGACAGATTTGCTTGGAGGACACATGTGCGCTTGTTACAGCCTGGGCCGTGGCGCTGGCCCTCAGAAGGCGGGGCGGCCTGGAGGAGCGTCTCATGTGGGAGATTATCTTACCCCAAAGTGCACCCCAGGGACCTACATTTATTTTCTGCTGCTGATAACTCCGCAGGAGCAAGTAGCCATCGGGTGGGGTCAGCGCGCCTTCGCCGGCTCTGCCATGCGTCTTTCTGATCCGAGGGCGCCTTTCTCTCCCTTGGGCCCTGCCCCAGCGTCCTCCCGGACGGACACCTGCCTTTGTTCTGGGCATTTGGGGCTGGGGTGGGCAGGACACAGGCCAGAGAGCCACACTCCGGGGTTGGGGCAGGGTTTTCCTTCCAGCAGCCCCATGGGAGGCCCCGGAGTCCACAGTTCACAAGTCGGGAAACTGAGGCCCACGGTCACGTGTGCTGGTGGCTGGGAAGGAGGCTCCCCAAAGTCTGAGGGCTTGGCCCCGAGCCTCCCAAAGACTCCAGCGCGTGAGAGCCGCCAGTCCTGCCTTATAAGCCCAAAGACCGGGTGGCCGGCTCGGGGACTGGGCCGGGCCTTGTACGGAGACGGCCTGGCTGCCAAGCACTCGCCCCGGACAGCCTCCCAGCCGGGCTAAATTTAGCGGTTCTGTGCAGAGTGGAGGCCCGAGGCCGGCTGGGGCCTCAAGGGAGGGGACACAGCTTCCAACAGGGGCTCCTTAGCCACTCGGGGTCCCGAGGATGCCCAGACGCTGCCTCTCCAACCCTGACACCGTCTGGGCTGAGATTCCTGTAATGCCATGCAGTCCCCCGAGACGCTGGCTGCAGCAGGGCTCTGGGCCAGCCGGGCAGAGCCTGTCACGGGGAGGCTGGGGAGGGCCGGCAGCTGGGAGGAGGCCTGGGGTACAGCGCTGGCCCCCAGGCTTGGCTTCTCCCATTGCCTGGACCTGCGTCCCTTCTCAGGCCTCTCCTACCCCGCACTCTGGGCCGTGACCCGGCTGAGGCCCTCCCCACTCCCTGCGTGTGTAAAGTGTATCACCTCCTGGTCCTTCTCCATCCCGCTCATCCCTCTGCCCCACTTCCCTTCATCCCCCAGCCTCCCTCCACCCTGGATTAGAGACTCCCGGGAGGCCAGGGATGGCGGCTCACGTCTGTCATCTCAGCACTTTGGGAGGCTGAGGCAGGAGGATGGCTTGAGCCCAGGAGTTTGAGAACAGCCTGGGCAACACAGTGAAATCCCATCTCTACAAAAAATACAGAAAAAAAAAAAAATTAGCCGGGCATGGTGGTGCATGCCTATAGTCCCAGCAACTTGGGCTGAGGTGGGCGGACCACTTGAGGTCAGGAGTTTGAGACCAGCCTGGCCAACATGGTGAAACCCTGTCTCTACTACAAATACAAAAATTAGCTGGACGTGGTGGTGGGTGCCTGTAATCCCAGCTACTCAGGAGGCTGAGGCAGGAATTGCTTGAGCCTGTGACAGGGAGACTGCGGTGAGCTGAGATCGTGCCACTGCACTCCAGCCTGGGGGGGACAGAGTGAAACTCAGTCTCAAAAAACAAAACAAAAACAGAAAAAAAGTTCTCTGGGCATGGTGGTGCATGCCCAAAGTCCCAGCTACTTGGGAGGCTGAGGTGGGAGCATCTCCCGAGCCTGGGAGGTTGCAGCAAGCCGTGATCACGCCACTGCACTCCAGCCTGGGTGACACAGCGAGACCCTGTCTCAAAATAAATAATTAAATAAAAATAAAAGAGGACTCCTGGGGGCTGGGCTAGGCCCTGCCCCTGAACACTGAGTGCAGTGCACTCACGAGGGAGACCCCACTCCCTGTCAGCTCCTGAGGCTGCTGGCACCTCTACACCAGCATGGTGGCCACATCCACCTCCTCTCCGGCACTTACATTTTTTTCTTTTTCTTTTCTTTTCTTCTTGTTCTTCTTGTGAGACAGAGTGAGACTGTCCAGCCCAGGCTGGAGTGCAACCTCCACCTCCCAATACAAGTGATTCTCCTGCCTCAGCCTCCAGAGTAGCTGGGATTGCAGGCGCCCACCACCACGCCCGGCTAATTTTTGTATTTGTGGTAGAGACGGGGTTTCACCATGTTGGCAAGGCTGGTCTTGAACTCCTGACCTCGTAATCCGCCCGCCTTGGCCTCCCAAAGTGCTAGGATTACAGGCGTGAGCCATGGCGCCCGAACTTTTTTTGTGCTTTTAGTAGAGATGGGGTTTCACCATGTCGGCCAGGCTGGTCTTCAACTCCTGACCTGAAGTGATCCACCTGCCTCGGCCTTTCAAAGTTCTGGGATTACAGGCGTGAACCACTATGCCCAGCCTCTTTTTTCTTTAAATCCAACTGTCTGGAGTGTAATTCACACACGATAAAATGCACCCATTTTAGGCACACGGTTTGATGAGTTTTGACAAATGGGTGCGCACGCTCCAAATCCATCAGCCTGGAACCCCCCGCCTGCCCCTTTGTGGTCCACCTTCCCCAGCCCACCCCTCCGCCTCGCCTTTGTGGACCACCTTCCCCAGCCCACCCCCCCGCCTCGCCTTTGTGGACCACCTTCCCCAGCCCACCCCCCGCCTCGCCTTTGTGGACCACCTTCCCCAGCCCACCCCCCCGCCTCGCCCCTTTGTGGTCCACCTTCCCCAGCCCACCCCCCCGCCTGCCCTTTGTGGACCACCTTCCCCAGCCCACCTCCCGCCTCCCCTTTGTGGTCCACCTTCCCCAGCCCACCCCCCGCCTGCCCCTTTGTGGACCACCTTCCCCAGCCCACCCCCCCGCCTGCCCCTTTGTGGACCACCTTCCCCAGCCCACCCCCCCCACCTCCCCTTTGTGGTCCACCTTCCCCAGCCCACCCCCCCGCCTCGCCTTTGTGGACCACCTTCCCCAGCCCACCCCCCCCGCCTCGCCTTTGTGGACCACCTTCCCCAGCCCACCCCCCCCGCCTCCCCTTTGTGGACCACCTTCCCAGCCCACCCCAGGCCTCCTCCGGAACGTAGGCAGGGGGAATGACGCAGGAGGGGCTCCGCTCGGGGTCTGGCTGCCTCTGCTCCTGGCCGCTGAAGGCGTGGGCTCCGCGTTGCGGCTGCGTGCGTCAATGGTTTGCTCCTTTCTGTTGCGTGGACACACCACAGCTCGCTTCTCCTTCATCTGTGCGTGGACATCTGGGGCCTGTGCTGGTGAACCGCTGTGGGCACTCGGGGGCAGGCCTCTGTGTGTGCGTCTGGCCTCCTTCTCCTCCTGCTCTGATTTTGTGCATCCGTTTCTCCAAACGAAGCCCCGTTGTGGTCCCTCCCGCCACTGTGAGGCCTGGAGCACGGGTGTGGGGCTGGAAGACTCCTGGTCTCCAGAGGGCGGGGTCCCCGTGAGCGTGTGGTAGTTGCCAGTTAGAAGTGTGCCAGGGCTTGCCCCGGAATTCCCTCCTGGGCGAGCAGCTGTGAGGTAAGGAGACCTCTGTTTACCTTGGCCACCCGTCCTGGCCTGTTGACTCCATGCTGGGTGCTGCACAGAGCTGGACTCAGGCCGGCCGGGATGGGGGTGGAGGCAGCGCGCTGGGAAGCCTGGAGCCGACTGCCTGGTACGAAGGACCCCCAGCCCGTCTCAGACCCACACCTTGCCTGGGCACCATGGTGCAAGCTAGACGCTCAGATCGGCAGAGGGCCTTGGGCAAGGCATGGCCCACCCCCTCCTGGCCTCAGGCTCCTCATCCGTAAATGGAGCCCTAGCCCTTGTCTGGCCCACCTCCCAGGGCTGGCTGAAGACACAGAGACATGAAGTGTGTGGAAGGTTCTGTGGTGTGAGGGGTCTTCCAGGCCGACTGTGCGGAGGGAGGCGCCTTCTGCCTTCCCTGGCTCCTGCTGTGAGCTAGGGGCCAACCCCTGGCCCCCCCCGCTGAGGGACCGGGGAGTTCCTGGGAAGCAGGGTGAGGGCGGGGACTGCCTCCTTGTCACAGAGACTCAAAAAGGCTCCGTGCTTGGGCTTCTTCCCCTCATCCCAGCCTCTCTCTGCCCTGGATCAAGGACTCCTGGGGCCTGGGCTCGGCCCTGCCCCCCAAGCACTGAGCAGTCCTCCCCGGGTGCTGAGGATGCTGACAGCACCACACCCACGTGCCAGCACGTGCCCACCCACCTCTTCTGCAGCTGCCACCTCTTTTATCCTTCTAAGTCAAACTACTTTGGTGTAATTCACAAACAATAAAATGCACCCGTTTTACACACACGGTTTGGTGAATTTCAATGGCTTTTTTTTTTTTTTTTTTGAGATGGAATCTCACTCTGTTGCCCAGGCTGTGGCACGATCTCAGCTCACTGCAACCTCCGCCTGTCAGGTTCAAGTGATTCTCCTGCCTCAGCCTCCCAAGTAGCTGGGACTACAGGTGCCCACCACCACGCCCGGCTAATTTTTGTATTTTTAGTATAGGCGGGGTTTCACCATGTTGGTCAGGCTGGTCTCAAACTCCTGACCCAAGTCATCCGCCCACCTTGGCCTCCCAAAGTGCTGGGATTACAGGTGTCAGCCACCGTGCCCGGCATAATGTTGACTGTTCTGCTGTCTTTGTAATTCTTGTCATTTTTGATCAAAGGGCTCCAGGTTTTCATTTTGCAACGGGCCCTGCAAATGATGTAGACAGTCCTGCCTGTGGCCCCGGGGGCAGGGCCTGAGTCTCCTTCCCTGGACAGCTGAGTGGAGGACTAGATACCAACACTTCATGCTGCGTTTGGATGAAATGAGGGCCGTGGTGACTCCCTTCCCAGATCCCCGGCTTCCAGGAAGGCAAGGCCACTGGAGTGAGTCGGGTCACCCCAAGCAGCTTCACAGAGGCCCTGAGGGCACTGTGGGCTGACGGAAGCCTGGGGGAGGTGGCAGGTGCCAGGTGCATTTGAGCTGGGCTTGGAAGGGCCAGAAGTGGATGGGATCCTGGGGTTCAAGGACGGAGGGAAATAGAGCAAGAGAGCTGTGGGACCGGCAGAAGAGCTGGGGCAGAGCTCCTCTGTGGGACGCAAGGGGCCCCCGAGGCTCAGGCTCCAGGCTTAGCCCTGCCCCAGGCCCAACCAGGGAACACCCCCAGCCTCAGTTTCCTCCGTGGTGACGTGTAGATCATAAAATGCATAAAGGGGCTGGGCACGGTGGCTCACGCCTGTAATCCAGGCACTTTGGGATGCCACGGTGGGCGGACCTCTTGAGGTCTGGAGTTTCAGACCAGCCTGACCACCATGGTGAAACCCCGTCTCTACTAAAAATACAAAAAATTCGCCAGCTGTGGTGGCAGGTGCCTTCCTGGCAGCTCTGGAGGTGAAGGCAGCTACTCGGGAGGCGGAGGCTGCAGTGAACTGAGATTGCACCACTGCTCTCCAGACTGGGTGACAGAGCAAGACTCTGTCTCAAATAAATAAATAACATAAAATAAAACAAAAGGCCTCTGAACTCGAGCACAAGTTGCCAACACCGTTCCCTGAGGATCAAGCATCCTGAAGCCGGGAGGGTCTACAGGCGCTGCACCTGCCACTTCAGTGTGGCTCTGAGTCTTGCCTCGGAGGCCAGAGAACAATCCTGGTGATGTGTGAACCCCAGCCCTTCGCTCAGCGTTTCCTGGAGTGGGTGTGGGCAGGAGGGAGGGCCCCAGGCAGACATGGCATAGGTGGAGCAGGAGGGACCACTCCCCCAGGAAACACACGCTGAGGGTCCTCCGTCGCCCAGACACACAACCTTTATTTCTCTACCAAACAGCACGTCAGCAGGTGGGTACAGGGCCCTGCTCCTGCTATCACCTCCTCACCTCCCCCCAGGAAAGAAGCAGAGAATCTTCTGGAGGCACCAGACGCCCTGCCTCCCCCCACTGCGTTTCTCTCACTGGCTCCCCAGAACCTGCGAGAGAGAGGAGGGGGAGGCGTGGGGAAGGGGGGCTACAGAACACGGAGCCCATTGGTCTGCAAGGCAGGCTGAGCAGCTTTGGGGGACTAGGAAAAGGATGTGAGTCTTGATTTACATACAACACCATCACTTTGCACCCTCTGTAGGACAGGCGAGGTACGGGGCAGGACTTCATACTGTTTTCTGCCACACCTAGCTAGTTTTTGCCAAAGTAGCAAAAGCCGACTTAAGAGAAAAATTCTGTCCATCCAATGGCAGCTTCCTGTCATCTGACCTGACGCAATACACGGGAGGGAGGAGGACAGAGCAAGTGTCCGTGGGGAATTAGCCGTCCTTAGTGATATCCTTTCGGCTCAGGGCTGCCGTGGGCGGGGGCAAGGAGTGAGGCCAAGGGTCCAGGAGAGCCCACCGGGCTCGGAGGCCCCAGCTGTGCAGACGGTGGCCTGGGTGGAAGGGCACCTCGGTCAGGAACCCGAGGCTGTCTGGGGTCTCAGGTGCCAGGGACGTGGGTGGGGAGTTTGACCTCTGTGCGGCAGAGCTGGTGGCAGCGAGACTCTGAAAGTCTTATGTGCTCAGGACAGGGAACCCCGAGTCCAGGAAGCGAATGGGGCTGACACAGTCCTTCCAGGCTGCCTCCCAGGAAGGCATCTTTGCTCCGTCCCCCCTCCCGGGTCCTTGTGTCTCTGCTGACCCTTCACCCCCCCAGGCCCTGCACATATAAACAGAAACAGCCTCGAGCTCTCAGGAGCCGACTCTGTGGAAGCAGAGTGGAGTGGCGGGGACTGCCCACCCTCGCTGTGCACAGCTGGGACCAGATGGCCCCTCCTGATCCCCCGTGGCTGACCCAGCCCCAGACCAGGCGCAGGGGAGAGGTCAGAGCGGGAAGAAGGACCCCCAGGAGTCCTCGTCAGTGCAGAGGCACCAGTCACCAAGTGAACGTCCAGCTTCTAAGCAGGGGAACAGCCTCCAGACGGGCTCGTGATTTGGGGGTGGAGGGGCCCCGGATCTCTGGGTCTGCTGCCAGCTCCGGCTTCCTGGCTGCCCGCCCCCGCCAGCCTGCAGCTCCTGGGCTAGAGCATCAGAGCGGGGAACTTCCCAGGAGAGTCCAAGGGACAGGAATTACAGAGCCCGCAGGCCAGAAGGAAGTGGGGACGGAGACCCCAGGACGGGGCTGGAGATGACCGTTCTGGCCTCAGGCCTGTGGTTTATCCGGTGGGGCCCAGTGGGCAAGTGGGTGAGCGTGGTGGCAGGGGCGGGGGCGGAGGCCAACGCTTGGGCACCATCAGTCTGAGGTATACCCCAGAGACTCCACTCTGTTCCCGGCACTCACTTCTGGTTCTTTTCTTCTGGAAGAAAAACCCAAGAGCGTGTTAAAATGTATGCGTGCTGGGCGCGGTGGCTCACGCCTGTAATCCCAGCACTTTGAGAGGCCAAGGCGGGCGGATCACAAGGTCAGGGTTTCGAGACCAGCCTGGCCAAGATGATGAAACCCCATCTCTACTAAAAATACAAAAATTAGCCAGGCGTGGTGGTGTGAGCCTATAGTCCCAGCTACTTGGAGGCTGAGGCAGGAGAACTGCTTGAACCTGGGAGGCGGAGGTTGCAGTGAGCTGAGACTGCGCCACTGCACTGCAGCCTGGGGACAGAGCAAGACTCCATTTCAAAAAAAAAAAAAAGACGTATGTGTAAGGGCACACTCCAGGCGGGTTCCTCCGGCCCCTTCCCAGCCCCTTCCATCCTCCACCTCTCCAGAACAGCCCCAGGCTCCCACGGCCTCCCTCACTCCAGACCCCTGAGCTGCAGCCAGGATCCTGCTCTGCAGGACACACTCCCCCAGCGTCCCCCACGCCTCCTTCACTCCACTGCTCCATCAACACCTCCAAACCCCCAGTCATCCCCTCCTGGTTTTAAGTTTGGGGAATCGCCACCCGTCATTGCGAGGTTCAGAACCAGGGGTCATCCTTGCTTCTCTTCGCCAGCTCACACACCCAGGCCTAATTCACCCAAAATGCGCCAGCTAATCTCTTCCGCTGCCCCCCACCAGGCCTCCAGTCCTCCCCCCCTGGCCCCCAGCCCCAGTCTTACCATCCCATCATCCCTCTGCACCTAACATCAAGCCAAAGCTGAAGTCCAGTCCCAACACCCCATTTCACGGCTCCTCACTGTCCTCAGGGAAAAGTCTAAGCCAGCCTGTAACTGGGACCTCCCAATCTCCAACCACCCCCCCCACAGCCCAGCCCCCAGGCCTCCCCTGACAGCTGCTTAGCCACAACTGGGCAGAGCCAGGAGGTGGGGCAGGGGGACCTCCCCCAGCCCCCAGGGCTGACCCAGGAGCCATGACTCTCCCCAGGACACATCCCTTGTAAAGGACATAAATCACGGGGCAGCCACAAGCATCAGGCTTCAGAAAAACTTCCCTAAAAGGCCACCCAGCTGGCTTGGGAGCGCCAAGGGTCCCTCTCTCACCCCCGCCCCGTCTGGCTTTAGGAGGCCCCAGGGACCGCAGCCGCGCTGGGCGGGGCTGGCTGGGCTTCCAGCGAGCACATTCCTCGGGGTGCCTCCACCCACCCCCTCAGATGGAGCCGCAGGTACCCAGCCTGTGACTGTCCTTCCAGCAGCCAGGCACCACCTTTCCGAGCCAAAGGTCAGCCTCTCGGGGGAGGCGGAGCGGGGGTGCTGCCTGGACGGCTCCCAGGGCCAGAGCTCTGCCTCCTCCCCAGATGGGATAACACGGCTCGCCCACCTCCTGCTGTTAGTCTCATGCCCTCTTTTCTCTTTTTTTTTTTTTTTTGAGATGGAGTCTCGCCCAGTCTGGAGTGCACTGCAACTTCCACCTCCCTGGTTCAAGGTACTCTCCCGCCTCAGCCTCCTGAGTAGCTGGGATTACAGGCATGCGCCACCACACTCGGCTAATTTTTGTATTTTTAGTAGAGATGGGGTTTCATCATGTTGGCCAGGCTGGTCTTGAACTCCCGACCTCAGGTGATCCATCTGCCTCGGCCTCCCAAAGTGCTGGGATTACAGAGGTCAGCCACCGCACCCGGCCCGTTAGTCTCACCTGCTCTTGCCTGCCCTCCATGGACAACACAGTCCCCCCCATGCTTACACCCCTTCCGTGCTCCCCCCACTGCCCTGAGAACAGTGTCCAGGGTCTCTACCTTGGCACTCAAGGCCCTTGCCACCCCATGGGCCTCACCCCCTCTGCCCTGCACTCTGAGCACATCTGTGCTCACCCAACCCTGTTCCACCAGGTTCAAACCTGTTCTTTCCAAACGCTGCTTTAATCTCAAAGCCTTGAGAAACTCCCCCTACCTCCTGGCCCAGCAGGAATCTCTCCCTCCCAGCCCTCCTAGCCTGTCCCCACCCAGCCAGGGCCCTTCCCCCTCCTCAGGCCCAGGAATCCTCCACCATCCAGCAGCCAATGCTCAAAGAAAGGCATCTGAGACATGGGCTTTTCCCCACTGGCTGAGACCTTTCAGCTATGGGCAGGATTTTCTCACTTTTATGTTTTCTCAGGAAAATCTGCTGAGCTCCTAGGTAGTTATGGCCATCTGGGAAATCTCCAGAGAAAGACAAAGGAGCCACCTGAGCTGCCACGTCCCCAGGACTCCCCGCTTTGCAGGTGAGTGTGTGTGGCCAACGACAGCTGGAGGATTTCCTGGCAGGCCATCTGGGCACTCCGGCCAGTGGCCAGCGCTGGGAGGCCTCGGGCCCCCATGAATGGGCGTTACCAGGGTCAGGTCCGCTCCCTTCTCCACATCTCCCCAGGGTGCCACAGAACACTGGCCAGGAAGAACCAGGCAGGGGGCAGAATGGTCTGGCTCAGCCCCCACCACCCATGAGCTCCAACAGGCTTGCCTTGGTTGAGTGCCCACCTGCACCCTCGAGTGAGCCCCCGCCATGAGTCTGGCCACTCCCCCGACAGGCCAGGTCCCTTGATCAGCCCCTAGGGAATGACGGATGCCTGCTCTATTTATAGCCCCCATTCCCTCCCCTGGGGCACACTGCTGCCAGGGGTGGCCCCCAATGACCCAGCTGCCCCCACGAAGGCCTCAGCCACTGCCCAGCCCAAGCCAGGCCCCTGCACCGCAGTCCACCCACATGGCCACTGTCTCTGTGCACGTTCCCAGGAATGGGAGCTCACCCCCCGCTTCCGCCCTCCCTAAGCAGCTCTGACGGCGAGACAAAGCCATGTCCGTGGCCCTTGGAGGTTCAGAATCACCCACTCTCAGAGCCCACCTGACAGAGGCAGGTGGAGGGACCCCATGTCCCTGCCCACTTCTCCCCACCCCAACACCGGCCACTCCGTCCTCGCCACTCTGGGGCAAGACAGATCCAGAGCTGTGAGCTCGGAAACAAAGAACCCTCCCCTTACCCCACCCACAAGGTGACACCAAAGAGGCCAACCCGCTGTGGTCTGGGGTCCAAGAGGTGGTCAGTGGTTGCCTACTCCAGGCCTGTGAGACTGTCCTGAGAATGCCTGGATAAAAACAGGCCAGTGCAGAGGGGTCAGAGGCCGAGGCGCAGAAGAGGGGCCCTGGCCACGCACGGGGTGGCAGGTGAAGACAGTGAGGCTATATGGCCGAGCGGTGCTTCCTGTTGCTGGCCCAGTGAGCCCAGGACCCCTGTAGTGCCAGACCCCACAGACACCTCGGGTCCCAGCCAGCAGAGCCCCATTCACACCCTGCGCTTGGGGATCCAAGAATGCCCTCCCCACCACGTGCAGACAGAGAGGCTCTGCAGGCCGCACCCACGGCGTCCACGGCAGCCCAGGAGCAGAGGTAGGTGCGGGGCGGGTGGCGGGCGGGGCGGGGCCTCCCACTCACCGTCCCCGTGCTTCCGGGACAGGTACTTGAGCGCCTCGTCCAGCAGGATGACAGGCAGAGAGATCTGCAGCACCACCACCCACTGGGGCCCGCTCAGTGGCGTCACCTGGAAAACGAGCTGGCGGGGCGGGGGAAGGGAGGTTTGGCTGAAGGAAGGACTGACTGTCCCGCGTCCTGGCCGTCCGCCGGCCTTACCCCCCGGGACTCTGATGGACTCCTCGTGAGCATGCCTAAGAACCCCCCCGTTTGCAGCCCCCAGATCTTCGTCCACTCCGTTTCCTCTGCCTGAAGGCCCCCGCCCTTGCCCGCTGGGCCAGCTCCCACCCATCCCGTGGGGGAGGTGGGAGGATTCTGCCCAGGGAAGGTAGCGTCCTTCCTCCCAGCCCAGCCTTGCACGGTCCCCTCAGCAAGAGGTTTCCCCCTCTCTGTCCCCCAAGTCTGGGAGCTCCTGACAGTGGGACCACATCTGGAGGTGGTGGCTGTCCAGACCCCTCACCTCCCTCTCCTCCAGGTGGTTTCCATTGCACGGGGGCCCGGAGAGGCCCAGTGACCGGCCCAGGTCCCGTGATGTCCGGGGAGCAGGGCAGTGGGGCAGGCAGGGTGACTCACGGGCAGTGGCGGTACCAGCAGGATGAGGAAGTGCAGGGCCATGGACATGGCCACGGCCGCCAGCAGCCAGGGGTTCATCCAGGGCGGCATCCGCAGCAGCGACTGGTTCTCCGAGACGCTGCCAAGGCACAGGGCGCTCTCCTTAGGCCCTGCCGTGGGCACCCACCCCGTGGGAGGAGCCTGGCCACTTCTCCAGCGGCCCAGCACTGCTGCCTGCTCGGCCCACCAGGGCCTGTCTGGGGCTTGGGACCCTTTTCTCCCTCCCTCAGACCTAATCCTGGCCTCTCTATTTCTTAAGACCCTAGTGTCGGCCCTCTTTGTCCCCTAGACCCCACTCTGGGCCCCTCTGACCCTTACATCCCAATCCTGGTCCCAGTCTCCGACGCCCCGACCCCCAGACGCTAATTCTGGACCCTACTTGGCCCCAGACCTCAATCCTGGACCCCTCTGATTCTGACCTCAGTCATGGACTCCTTGACCCTGCAACCCCAATCCTGGACCTTTGACCCTCTGATTGCAATCCTGAACCCCCCAAACATCAGACCCCAACCTGAACCCCTTGACCCCAGACTCCAATCCTGGGCCTCTCTGAGCCCTAGACCTCAATCCTGGACCCCCTTGAACCTCTGATGCCAATCCTGACCACCCCCCAAACATCAGACCCCAATCCTGGACCCTCTTGACCCATAGACAGCAATCCTGGACCCTGCCCCTCAGAAACCGATGCTGGAACCCCCAATCCTTAGCCCCCCACTCCTCCGCCCCAGCTCCAGGCCCTGCGCCCAGCCCACCTGTTGAGGGCGTTGCACATTTCAATGGTCACGAGCACGGACAAGGCCATGGTGGTGGGTAAGCGGGATTCGAACACCTCACAGTTGATGCCGGCAAAGAGCGGGTTGTCCTCGGAGCACTTCAGGAAGTTCCTCTGAGGGCACGTGGTGGGTCAGAGAGAGCGGCAGGTCAGGCGGGGGGCTGCTGGGTGGGGAGGAGGGGAAGCTTCACCCTGCCCTCGGCCCACACCTGGGCACAACCAGCCCACAAAACGCTGCCATCGGGTGGGCCGGTGATCCCAGGAGGGGCTCAGGGTGGGGGACACTGCACCGTGCCAGGGAGAAGGCACAGATGGGAAAGGCAGACGGTTCTGGAGCAGTGGGGCGGTGATCAGAGGGAGAACATCTGGTGTTAGCCTGGGGAGGCTGGCAGGACCCTGGAGACCACTGAATAAGGAAATGCGTGTGGAAATCAACCTGCAAAACCATGCGTGAACGAATTTCACCTGTGTGGTACAGAAGATGAAGGCTACACAGGCCCCGATCACTGTTACTAAGATTCCATTTACAGCCGGGCGCGAGGTCTCACGCCTGTAATCCCAGCACTTTGGGAGGTCGAGGCAGGTGGATCACCTGAGGTCAGGAGTTTGAGACCAGCCTGACCAACACAGTGAAACCCTGCCTCTACTAAAAATACAAAAATTAGCCGGCGTGGTGGTGCACGCCTGTAATCCCAGCTACTTAGGAGGCTGAGGCAGGAGAATTGCTTGAACCCGAGAAGTGGAGGTTGCAGTGAGCCGAGATCATGCCATTGCACTACAGCCTGGGCTACAAGAGCGAAACTCTGTCTCAAAAACAGACAAAAAAGATTCCATCTACACCTCACACCTCACTCCATTTCTGCCACTGAAATTGAGCTCTACAGCTCTGACGTTTGCTTCTGACAGAGACTCATGAATGGCAAGGGCAGCCTTGGCAGGGATCTTCTCTGTAATTAACCAGAAGCCGTCAGGGTCAATAAAGGAAGACGCCTTTGCCCCTGTAACCCCAGGGGGGTTTTCTTCTGCTCATAAACTGTGCTCACAGAATCTGCTGAGATGAGAGGCTGGAACTGAGGGCATCCGGGAACTTGTCTTGTTCTTTCATATTACGGGGACGAGGGTGAAGGTTTCCAACCGTTAACCGGCTCATTCTCCAAAAATACAGCTCTGCTCTTGGGATTCTAACCTGAACACAGAGATCTTTTACATTAGAAACTGGGGCCATGCGCTGTGAACATAATCCTCAAAGAAAAACCTGTAAAATGCCCGGCTGTCTGGTCTACTGTCAGTCCCGTAAATATATGTTTTCCACATTGCACAACTGCGGATAAGGCCACTCTGGGTCTCTTTTCTTCTCTCTCATGCGGAAGGAAAATAAGCGAGGCTAGACCTCTTATTTTAAGAAAGAGATAAAGAATCTGATAATCTCTTAAATCAATAGTCTCCAAAACTCAGGCTCCAGCATTTGGAGCAAGTGCACCTGTTTTGTTGTTTTTGATTTTTGTTTCTGAGACAGGGTCTGACGCCCATCGCCCAGGCTGGAGTGCAATGGCGCAATCTCAGCTCAATGTAGCCTCGACTTCCTGGGCTCAGGTGATTCTCCCACCTCAGCCTCCCAAGTAGCCGAGACTACAGGCCTGAGCCACCACGCCTGGGTAATTTTTGTATTTTTAGTAGAGACAGGGTTTGGCCATGTTGTCCGGGCTGCTCTCAGACTCCTGGGCTCAAGGGATCCACCTGCCTCGGCCTCCCAGAGTGCCAGTATTACAGGTGTGAGCTGCCGCGCCCGGCCTCATGTTTGTGTTTGGTGCTGATCATAGAGAAGAGAAAACGTCCTGAACTTTGAACCTGACTCTACCCACCCAGTGACCAAGAGGACCAAGTCCTCCTGCCAACTGTGCCACTGCTGTCGGGCCCCAGCCTGCCAGATCACCATGGCTTATGCATACGTGTGCACACACACACAGGGACACGCACGTCGCACCTGGACATGCAAATGCTTATACGCTTCCACATCTACACACGGAAGAAAACACCAACGAGATCATGTCAGGACGTTTTGGCCGGGTGCGGTGGCTCACACCTGTAATCCCAGCACTTTGGGATTCCGAGGCAGGCGGATCACCTGAGGTCAGGAGTTCAAGACCAGCCCAGCCAACACGGCGAAACCCCATCTCTACTAAAAATACAAAAGTTAGTTGGGCCTGATGGCAGCTGCCTGTAATTCCAGCTACTGGGGAGGCTGAGGTGGGAGAATCGCTTGAACCCGGGAGGTGGAGGTTGCAGTGAGCCAAGATCGTGCCATTGCACTCCAACCTGGGTGACAAGAGCAAAACTCTGTCTCAAAAAAAAAAAGTTTCAGTGGGTCTGTTGCTCTTGCCATAAACGAGTGGTGCAGGCCTTCTGGATTTCACCCGTGAGCACCTGCCACACACGTCACAGGTCTCGGCTGCGGCCTCTGGAATTATTCATGAGAAGGTGCGCAGAGCTGGAACTTCGGCCTGGGCTCCAGTGATCCACCCGCCTCAATACATCAGAAAACCCTGGGGGGCCCCATTTCTACAGGTGAGGCCACTGCTCCCCCTTCGCCTGCCTAGTTCCTATTCCCTGTATCCTGCAAGGCCCCCTACCTTTTTTTTTTTTTGAGACTGAGTCTTGCTCTGTCGCCCAGGCTGGAGTGCAGTAGTGTGATCTCGGCTCACTGCAACCTCCTCCCGGGTTCAAGCAATTCTCCTGCCTCAGCCTCTCAAGTAGCTGGGACTACAGGTGCACACCACCACGCCCAGCTAATTTTTGTATTTTTAGCAGAGACAGGGTTTCACCATGTTGATCAGGCTGGTCTCAAACTCCTGGCCTCAGGTGATCCGACTGCCTCGACCTCCCAATGTGCTGGGATTCATGACAGGTGTGAGCCACTGCACTGGCGTTATTTTTAGAGACAGGGTCTTGCTCTGTCACTGAGTCTGAAGTGCAGTGCTACGATCGAGGCTCACTTCAGCTTCGACCTCCTGGGCTCAACTGATCCTCGCACCTCAGCCTCCTCAGTAGCTGGGAGGGACTATAGGCACACATCACCGCACCTAAGTTTTACTTTTTTTTTTTTTTTGGTAGAGATGGGGTCTCACTATGTGGCCCAGGCACCTCTCAAACTCCTGGGCTCAAGTGATCCGCCTACCTTGGCCTCCCAAAGCACTAGGATTACAGGCATGAGCCACTGTGCCCAGCCTCCTCTCCATTCTTTTTTTTTTTCTTGAGACAGAGTCTCACCCTGTCTCCCAGGCTGGAGTGCAGTGGTGTGATCTTGGCTCACTGCAACTGCTGCCTCCCAGGTTCACCTGCCTCAACCTCTTGCGTAGCTAGGATATAGGTACGTGCCTCCACACCCAGCTAATTTTTGTATTTTTAGTAGAAACAGGGTTTCAGCATGTTGGTCAGGCTGGTCTTGAACTCCTGATCTCAGGTGATCTGCCCGCCTTGGCCTCCCAAAGTGCTGGGATGACAGGCGTGAGCCCCCAAGCCTGGTCCTCCCCCTCCATTCTTGATCTCCTCAGTTTGACCCTCTACCTAAAGTCCCACCATTTAGGGGCTCATTCCTCTGGAGCCTCAACGTTTTAGGGGTTCCCTGATAAAGGTAAGATAGACCTGGCAGTCAGGCCCCCTGCCCCTCCTAACTGACTGGGATGGGGAGCAGCCTGTTGGCTTGGGAGGCTGTGCTGGTGTTTCTGGGTTTCCAGTGGGCTGTGAACGTGGCTCCCTGGGTGGGGATGTCTATACGTGTACAGTGAGTGGGGGAAGGACGCTGCAGGCCACCCGGCGGCTCTGGAAGTTCAGCAGGCTCCCTGGCCATCCCTTGCTCACCAGCTGGTAGAAGTTGACGTGAGGTCCCTCCGCATCATACAGGAACCACCAGGTGGCGGCAGCCACTGTGGCCAGGCCTACGTACACTGCGGGGAGGGGAGGAGACGGGCTGTAGAGAACGGGGTAGTGTCTGGCATCGTTTCCTGGCCTCCTAATTCCCTAAATTCCCAGCGGGAGCCACCCTTTTCCTCTCTTAAGTCATGTGGTTTGCAGGCACTTACCCACGAGGCACGTGCTGGGCCCTGGCTGGTCACTCAGCATCGGCCATACCCTTGACCACAGGGACTGGAGATTAGCAGGTGACCCAGGTGGCCGATGAGAACAGGCCTGAGGCTTTTTTTTTTTTGACGGAGTCTTGCTTTGTCGCCCAGGCTGGAGTGCAATGGCGCCATCTCGGCTCACTGCAACCTCCATCTCCAGGGTTCAAGCAATTCTCCCGCCTCAGCCTCCCGAGTAGCTGGGACTACAGGTGCCTGCCATCATGCTTGGCTAATTATTGTATTTTTAGTAGAGACGGGGTTTCACCATGTTGGCCAGGCTGGTCTCGAACTCCTGACCCCAAGTGATCCGCCCACCTCAGCCTCCCAAAGTGCTGGGTTTACAGGCGTGAGCCAACACACCCAGCCCAGGCCTGAGACTTTCATCCTACTACCAGGGAGCAATAAACAAAAGGCTCTCTCTTCTGCTGAATTTGGAGTTGTAACGGAGTGAGCACGAGGGCAGGAGCTACAGCAGCCATTCTGCTACCATGAGGGCCTGAGAATGAAGCTGAGGCAGAGCCAGTGACACAGAGACCCAGATCCAGCCATGCCTGAGGTGTGTATGCTCTGGTCTTTTCCTTTGCATGAGCCCATGCGGTTTCTACTGGCCCAGTCAGGCTGAGGCACACTGTCGCAGCTTGCAAGCCTGATACTAGGCTCTCGGGAAGCTTAGGAATTCCACGGAGCGCTCAGCCCACTCACCTCCAATAGCCAGGTACCGGAAGAAGAGCCAGCCGCTGATGAGGGCCTCTCGGGGGTTCCGGGGCAGCTTCTCCATGATGTCCAGGTCTGGCGGGTTGAAGCCCAGCGCCGTGGCAGGCAGGCCGTCTGTCACCAGGTTCACCCAGAGCAGCTGCACAGGGATCAGGGCTTCGGGCAGGCCCAGAATTGCCGTGAGGAAGATGCTGGAACAGAGTCATGGGCTGTAGCCCCCAGCAGGCCCGGCGCCCACCAGATGGAGGCCCCAGCTCTTGCTCAGACCCCAGGCTGGGAGCTCACCCACTGTCTCCACAGCGGCCCCGCCTCCCTCCGCTGGCTCCGATGTGAAGGGCGTGTGTACACGGCTCTGCCTCAGGCCTGGCCAGCCCTGCCTTCCCCAGTCCCAGCTCTGGATCCTGGACATATCTGCTCTTTTTTTTTTTTGAGACAGAGTCTTGCTCTGTTGCCCAGGCTGGAGGGCAGTGGCGCCATCTTGGCTCACTGCGGCCTCTGCCTCCCAGGTTCAAGCGATTCTCCTGCCTCAGCCTCCTGAGTAGCTGGGATTACAGGTGCCTGCCACTGCGCTTGGCTAATTTTTGCCTTTTTAGTAGAGACGGGTTTCACCATGTTGGCCAGGACAGTCTCGTTCTCCTGACCTTGTGCTCTGCCCGCCTCGGCCTCCCAAAGTGCTGGGATGACAGGTGTGACCACCGTGCCCGGCCCCATATGTGCTCTTTAGATCTAGCAGAGGCCAAGTACACACACACACACACACACACACACACACACACACGTGCGCACGAAAAGGGCATGCCAAAGCATCAGACGTGCAAAAACCCAGCACATGCCACGCAGTCCTGCAAACACAAACACCTACACGTCTGCCCTGAGGTGCAGAGATGCAGAATCGATACGTGTCCAGCAGCACACATGCTCACCATTCCCCACACGCATCCTGAGTACGAGTGTGTACACAGTCACACTTCTCGTACTCATGCTTAAAATGCACAAGAGCACACACGCATACATACACGTCACACACACCTCACTCAGGCACTCACGCCTGTGCACACAAACACACATTCACACACGGACACACACATTCCTGCCTAAAGGGGGGTTTCTCCCATCTTGCTAATCTAACAGTGGAAGTTCATGGCTGGAGGGCTGAGAGGTGGCTCCCCAGGCTCCTCCTGGGTGCGGGGGTGACCATAACCCATAGGTCACCAGGGCCTCTGGGGAATGACCAGATGCCCTCTCCCTTGTCCACTCCAAGGTGGGACCCTGGGAGGCCCCAGCCAGGGCAGCGCACAGGTCCCTCCATCCCTGCAACCCCATCCCAGGAACGGGCATTTTCCCCGGTCTCGGGCACAGAGCGGATGGAGCGGGCTGTGAGGAGGGGAATCCCCGGGCTCACCAGACGACCTCGCCAACGTTGGAGGAGATGAGGTAGCGGATGAACTGCTTCATGTTGCTGTAGATGGCCCGGCCCTCCTCCACCGCAGCCACGATGGAGGCAAAGTTGTCATCCGACAGCACCATCTCTGCCGCCGACTTGGCCACGGCGGTGCCCGAGCCCATGGCGATGCCGATCTCTGCCTTCTTCAGGGCCGGAGCGTCGTTCACGCCGTCACCCGTTGTGGGCCAGGTCAGGTGGGGGCTGTGCCTGAGAACCTTCCCCTCCCACCTCCCCCTCTCTTCTCAACTCAGCCCCTCCCCCACTCTTAGGGGATGTCCCGGAGGAAGCAGGTAGCTGGACAGGACACGTGGTGGGTTCTAGAATGAACTTAGAAATCGGGCTGAGGATGGGGCTAAGGGGAAGGCAAGGGGAGCAGACGAGGAGAAAGTTGGCGAGAATATGGAGCATGAGGTCAGGGAGGATGATGAGGTCGGGGCGGGGAGGATGGCGAGTCCACACTGAGGTTGGATGTGGGGTAGAAGATGAAATCGAGGTTGGGGGAGGAAGCGGAGGTCAAGTCAGGAATGAAGTCAAGGTGAAGGCCCAAGTAGGTGTTGTAGTGAAATTGAAGGTCGGCCGGGCACGGTGGTGCACACCTGCGATCCCAGTACTTAGGGAGGCCGAGGCAGGTGGACCACGAGGTCAGGAGTTCGAGACCATCCTGGCCAACATGGTGAACCCCGTCTCTACTAAAAATACAAAAATTAGCTGGGTGTGGTGGTGTGCGCCTGTAAGCCCAGCTACTCAGGAGGCTGAGGCAGGAGAATCGCTTGAACCTGGGAGGTGGAGGTTGCAGTGAGTGGAGATGGCGCTATGGCACTCCAGCCTGGCAACAGAGCGAGACTCCATCTCAAAAAAAAAAACAAAAAAGTTGACGGTCAGGTCAAAGGCAGAGGCCAAGTCCAGGTCCACATGAGGAGTGATGTCAAGTGATATTAAGTCTGGAGTTGCATTCAAGGTCAAAATTGAAAGCCAGGTCAAAGTTGAGGTCAACATACAGTATTACATTGGGGCTGGGGGGCGTCGGTCAGTGCTGAGAATTGGGTCTTGGTCCAGGTCAAGACTGAAATCCATCAGAGTTAAGCTCAAAGTAAACAGTTAGGTCAGGCTGGGTGTGGGGACCCCTACTTGCAATCCTAGTACTTTGGGAGGCCAAAGCAGGAGGATTGCTTGAGTCCAGGAGTTCAAGACTAGCCTGGGTGACACAGGGAGACCCCGTCACTACAAAAAATTAAAAAATTAGGCAGTGTGGTGGTGCGTGTCTATAGTCTTAGCTGCTCAGGAGACTGAGGTGGGAGATCCCTTGAGCCATGACTGCGCCACTGCACTGCAGCCCGGGCAACAGAGTGAGACCTCACCACACACACACACACACACACACACACACACACACACACAGAGTAAGATGAGTGTCAACAGCAAGGTCAGGGGCAAAGTCAGCATAGCGGTCAGAGACTGGGTCAAGAACCAGGTCACAGCTGCAGTCAAGGCTGGGCCATGGGTCAGGGTTAAGGTCAAGGAAAAGGACTGGGTGAGGCTGGAGGTCAGCGTTCTGGGCACCTGGCCCAGAGTAACATTATTTAAATCTCTCTTTGTATTTGAATTTTTTGGTAATAAGATGTTAGTAGGCCGGGCTCGGTGGCTCACGCCTGTAATCCCAGCACCTGGGAGGCCGAGGTGGGTGGATCACAAGGTCAAAAAATTGAGACCAATCTGGCCAACATGGTGAAACCCCGTCTCCACTAAAAAAAAAAAAAATTACAAAATTAGCTGGGCGTGGTGGTGGGCACCTGTAAGCCCAGCTACTCGGGAGGCTGAGGCAGGAGAATCGCTGGAACCTGGGAGGCGGAGGCTGCAGTGAGCTGAGATCGTGCCACTGCACTCCAGCCTGGGCCACAGAGCAAGACTCTGTCTCAGTAAATAAATAAACAAGATAATAACTAGGGGTTAGGAAAGCTAAGCACGAGGCCGAGGGGAGCACTGCCAGCTTGCTCTTTTCACGCCCTGTGGCCCCAATCGTCAGCCTCTCCCGGGCTCCAGTCTGTGCCCTCACCATGGCGGTGACCTCGTTAAAGGATTGCAGGTTCTCCACGATGCGGGACTTGTGTGTGGGCTCCACGCGGGCGAAGCAGCGGGCGGTGCGGCAGGCGTGGCGCTGCTGCTCGCGGCTGAGGTCATCAAACTCGCGGCCCGTGTAGGCCTTGCCCGCCACGTCCTCCGTGTCCCCAAAGATGCCGAGCCTGCGGCAGATGGCCACGGCGGTGCCTTTGTTATCCCCGGTGATCATGACCACGCGGATGCCCGCCCGGTGGCAGCGTGCGATGCAGCCAGCCACCTCAGGCCTCGGCGGGTCCAGCATGCCCACGCAGCCCACGAAGGTCAGGTCCGTCTGTAGGGAGGAGACAGATTCACGCGGGGCCGGGGCCCCTCCCTGACCTGCCATCTGCCCAGCTGCCTCAGGGAGGATCGGCCCCGCACGCACCTCGTACTGCACAAACTTGCCACAGTCGTCCAGCTCCATCTCCTCCTTTCTCGGGGGCGTGTCCCGGGTGGCCAGCGCCAGGCAGCGCAGCGTGTCTGAGCCGGAGCCCCAGTCCCGGATCTTTGCCAGGATCTGCTCCCTGGAGGTGGGGGTCAGGGGTGCCGTGCGGCTGCCCACTCGGACTGAGCTACAGCGCTCGATCACACTCTCGGGAGCCCCCTGCGAGGCGGGGAGCGGGGAGAGGAGGCAGCTCGTCAGTCAGGACCCTTCCCCCTCCCTCCTGCCCAAACTCAGGAAACTAGACCCAGATAAAGGGAAAGGCCACCCAGAGCTACACACGCAAGGCAGGGACCAGAATCCATTCTTTGAAAGTTCAGAGGGCCGGGCGCGGTGGCTCACGCCTATAATCCCAGCACTTTGGGAGGTCGAGGCGGGCGGATCACGAGGTCAAGAGATCGAGACCATCCTGGTCAACATGGTGAAACCCCGTCTCTACTAAAAATACAAAAATTAGCCGGGTGTGGTGGCGCACACCTGTAGTCCCAGCTACTCAGGAGGCTGAGGCGGGAGAATAACTTGAACCCCAGAGGTGGAGGTTGCAGTGAGCCGAGATCACACCACTGCACTCCAGCCTGGTGACAGAGAAAGTCTCCGTCTCAAATAAATAAATAAGTAAATAAAGTAAATTCAGCGTGAGAACCCAGTGGGCCCCACTGTGAGACAATCTAAAGGGAACAGGGGTGGGGAGGGTGCTGGGGAGGGTGCAGGCCACCAATCGAGCAAAGGGCTCCCCCGCCAGCCTGTAGGGGTAGGGGAGGGCTTTGCTTGGTTCACCTTTGCAGGTAGGGGTGGGAATGGCGTCCCTGCCGGCCCGGCCTCCCTGGTGCTACTCCGGTTCCCATTTGGTAGGAGCTTCAGCAGCAGGGAGGCAGGCTGAGCCCTGCCGGGGACCAGAAACAGAGCCGCACACAGGGTGTGGCAGAGCACAGCGCTGGGAAGGGGGTCCTGGGGTGACAGGCCCCTCAGTGGCCTCAGGTCTCACCCCAGACCTCACCCCGGGCCTAGGAACAGCCTCTCAAGCTCCTTCAATGGCTTCTCCTGCTCCTAAAAGGTCACCCAGACACTAACTTTTCAAAGTGGCCGGAGCTCCCAGCACCGAAACCGTTTCATTTCAAAAGGGGCTAACAGCTCCCGTGCAGGGTGAAGCTCGAGCTGTGTGTCCCTCTTCGGGTCTCGGAGCAGCAACGGGAGATGCCGTAGACGGTGATGTGCACAGGGGCTGATTCCTTTCCCTCCCTGGGACTCAGTTTCCAAAAACGGAACACCAAGGGTATGCCACCGGTCAGAGGCAAAAGGGGCTCCTGAGAACTTCTAACCCAACCCTGCCGTTCACAGGGGGATGGGCCCACAGAGGAGCTTGGGTGGCCAGGGTCCCCCCGGGCGTGCAGGCCAGACAGGCAGCCCCACCTTCACAAACATCTTGCTGCCCTGGCCCGCGGCGTGGGGGCGGGTGGGCGTGCAGTACACCGACATGGACTTCCGGTCTCGGGAGAACTCCAGGGTGAACTCCTTCCGTAGCAGCTGCTTGATGACCTGTGGGTCCAGGCAGGTCAGGGGCAGGGAGGACAGAGCCAGCGACCCTCGCCTGCTCTCCCACCAACTGCCTGGCCCCAAGAAGGCCACTTACTGTCTGTGGGGCAACATCTATACTCCTCTGACCCTGCCATTCAAGGCCTCCACTTCCCTCTCCAGCCCCAGAAGTGGCAGTCAGCTGCCATTCCCTGACCACGCTGTGTGCAGTCCAACTCCAAACCCTTGTCCACACTCAACCTTCTCCCCGCTGTGCTCCCTAGCCAAGTCTTACTAGAGTTTAGATGTCCTTCCTCCTCCCAGAAGCCTGCCAAGACTTCACTGTCAGCCAGGCGCAGTGGCTCACGCCTGTAATCCCAGTACTCTGGGAGGCCGAGGTGGGCGGATCACCTGAGGTCAGGAGTTTGAGACCAGCCTGGCCAACAGAGTGAAACCCCATCTCTACTAAAAATACAAAAATTAGCCGGGCATGGTGGCACATGCCTGTTATCCCAGCTACTCAGGAGGCTGAGGCAGGAGAATTGCTTGAACCCGGGAGGCGGAGGCTGTGGTGAGCCAAGATCTCACCATTTCACTCCAGCCTGGGCAATAAGAGCGAAACTCCGTCTTTGTTAGTTTTTCATGTGTAATATGTTATACATTTATCTTTGGGGACATAATAAATGCTTTCATTAAAAAGAAAAGCCTTCGGTGTCCCTTCTGCCTTCTCCAGATGTCCCAGAAGCCCCACCCCCGCTCACCGCATTGCAGGCACCAGCTCGCTCCACCCGGGACAGGGCCTGCAGGTCGGTGTCAAACACGTTCATCTTCTCCACCAGGCAAGTCAGAGCCGTCTCCGTGGCCTCTCCCACCTTCTCGTACACACCCTTGGCCTGGCAAGGATCGGGGGATAGGGAGCGAGGAGCGGGTGGCCTCCAGCCAGCGTCCCCAGCCTCACTCACTCCTTGCCCCTGACGCTGCCTTTGCTGGAGTTCAGTGTAACCTACTGTGCTCAGGCCTGTGAGTCCTTCCCAGCCTGGCCACCCTGGGGCTGAGGTGTTGTCTGACACTGACATCCAGCCTCCCACCCCGCATTGACGGCCACACGCCCTCCCTGCCCTCCGCCTGCATCTGTGTCCACTTCCTGCCAGCCTCCTTCAGGTGTCTGCAGTCTGGGCCTGCTCCCGCCCTCCCACCTGCTCTCCCTGGGACCACGTGCCTCCTGCCTCCAGCTCCACGTGCTCATGACTGCCTGTGCACGCCCCGCGAAGATCCTTTGCTGAGCCCCTCTCCCACAAGTCCAACCCCTGCCTGCTGAACCTTGTTCCCTGGGGGCCTCTCAAGCCACCTCTCCTGCTCCCTGTATTTGCCACTCCAGTCACAGCCTCAGCCAGGACAGCAACCAGGAGCCACCCTGGCCTCCTCCTTCTCTCTTTCACCTAACCAGTCACCAAGCCCTGGGATTCTCAGCTCCTAAATATTGCTGACCCATGCCTTCTCCCCTCTCCTTAAGGGCTCAGCCAGCATCTCTCTGACCTAAAGGACCACATAGCCCTCCCTGGCTCCGGTCCTGTCTGTCTGTCCTCACACAGAAGCCGCGGTGATCTGTAAATGCACATCTGACCATGTCACTGTACTACTCAAGTGGGGCTCTACTGCCCCCCGCTTGGCCTTGGGGCGGACTGGGCCTGGCCAAGGACCTCTCCTTGAGCAGAGGCATCCTGCCGCATGCCCCATTCCACTGCTGTGGCCATGTGAACGGTGGTCAATGCCGAAGTCACAGAGGCTTTAACTGAATGTGGGCCTTTTGTGGGCTGTGTCTTCTGCTTTAAACACTTTTTTTTTGAGACAGAGTCTTACTCTCTCGCCCAGGCTGGAGTGCAGCGGCATGATCTCTGCTCACTGCAACCTCAGCTCCCGGGTTCAAGTGATTCTCCTGCCTCAGCGTCTCTAGTAGCTGGGATTACAGACCAGCGACAGCCCGCCCGGCTAATTTTTTTTATTTTGATTTTTAGTAGAGATGGGTTTCACCATGTTGGTCAGGCTGGTTTTGAACTCCTGACCTTGTGCTCCGACGGTCTCGGCTTCCTAAAGTGCTGGGATTACGGGCACGAGCCACTGCACCTGGCTGCTTTAAACACTTTCTTAGTCCTGTTCCCCAAATATCTTCCTTCCGGCGAGGTGTCTCCAGCCCTTCAGCCCCTTCCATGGCAGTCCCCAACAGCCCAGGAGCCCCAGGGGGAGGGTTCTGAAGCCTGTCTGAAGAAAGGGAGGGGCAGCAGAGAGGGGTGTGCCGGGGGTGACCATGGTCCCTGGGTGTGACACTCCCAGGGGGCAAGGGCCGCCAACCCTGGGAGCTTTGAGGCTGGGAAAAGGGTCTGTCCGGGTCGCCTGGATACTAGGGCGGTCATGAAAGCGAGTGGGGCCCACCTCGTTGTAGTCCAGCGTCGAGTCGTTGCACAGGGCGCAGATGGTCGCCAGCTCCACCAGCCCGTCGAACTGGCCGCAGCGTACTGGCCGCTCCCCCTGCCGCCTGCGGAGCCGGAGGGGTCACAACGAGGACCTTGGCCCCGCCCCCTGGGAGGGGCTCCGCCTCTTGGCCCCGCCCCTTGGAGGAGGGCTCCGCCTCTTGGCCCCGCCTCTTGGCCCCGCCCCAGGCCCCCCACGGACATCTCGGCCCCGCCCCACGAGGCTCCGCCCCCCCCAGTCCGCCCCGCCCACCAGCCCCCTGGCCCCGAACTCACACTTCGCCCTCTGGGGTATACGTGGTACCCGAGATGGTGAACTCGTGCAAAGGCAGGAGCCCGCTTCGGCCTCGGCTACCACGAACATCTGGGGAGCGGAGGCGCGTGCTCAGGCTGGCGGAGTCGCCTCCCTCCTCCCTGGGCGGCCAGTGTGAATAAAACCTGACCCCTGGGTGGGGTCCTCCAGGCCCCCTGACCCACTAAGAGCGTCCGTCCCCACCAGGAGGGAAACAGAAGGCAGGGTCCAGGCTCGGGTGGGGACTGTCTGCTCTGCCCAGGTGTGTCCCACTCCAGTTTGTCCAAATGTCCTGGGCTTCTGAGGGATTTATGGCAGATTCTTCCATTCCCTGGGGCAGCTGCCAGCTTGAGGGAGCCCTGAGCTAGGCAGAAAGCCTAGGTCCTTGCCCGTCTCACTGTGTGACCCCTGGCCAACAGCTGAGCCCCCATTTCTCCCCCCGTAACATGGAAATCACCCCTCTTTTTCCTTTAGGGGTATGAGTTCCTGGCCTTCAGGGGAGGAAACCTGCAGGCTGCTCTGAGGCACAGACCTCTCTAGCCCAGAGACGTCAGAGAGTGAGCCCTGACACAGGCCTACCTGTGCACCTCAGGGACAGGCGCTTACGGGCCCAGGGCGCCTATTTCTCTGTCTGTTTGGCCAGCTCTGCTGGGGAGATGCTTCTTGCTTCCTGGACATGACTTTGCTGCACATTCTCAAGAAAATGGCCAGCCCGGTGCCCAGGAGATGCACAATCAACATCCCTTCCTTCCCGCTCTCCTCCCTGCTCCTGCGGCAGTCCCCCAGCAAGCACAGCCCAGCATCCAGCACAGGAGGCCTCTACAACTTCCCTACACAGCGATTTAAAAATCTTTATTAGGGCTGGGCGCTGTGACTCAGGCCTGTAATGCCTGCACTTTGGGAGGCCAAGGAGTGCGGATCACAAAGTCAAGAGATCGAGACCATCCTCACCAACATGGTGAAACCGGTCTCTACTAAAATACAAAAATCAGCCGGGCATGGTGGCGTGCGCCTGTAATCCAGTTACTCAGAAGGCTGAGGCAGGAGAATCGCTTGAACTGGGGAGGCAGAGGTTGCAGTGAGCCGAGATCGTGCCACTGAACTCCAGCCTGCTGACAGAGTCAGACTGTCTTAAAAAAAGAAAAAAATCTTAATTAGGGCTGGGCATGGTAGCTCAGGCCTGTAATCCCTGCACTTTGGGAGGCCAAGGTGGGTGGATCACCTGAGGTCAGGAGTTATCGACCAGCCTGGCCAACATGGTGAAATCTTGTCTCTGCTAAAAAACAAAAATTAGCCGGGTGTGGTGGCGCACACCTGTAGTCCCAGCTACTTGGGAGGCTGAGGCAGGAGAATCTCTTGAACCCAGGAGGCAGAGGTTATAATGAGCTCAGATCATGCCACTACACTCCAGCCTGGACGACAGAGTGAGACTCTGTCTCAAAATAAAAAAAAAATCGTTACTAGTCAAGAAAGACTCCGTTTAAATAAAATCCTACCAGGGTTTTTAGCAGGACAGCAAGAAAGCTTGCTAGCACTCTCCCCTAAAGCAGCCTCTGATGGGCTCCTAGAGGGCCTTAGGGTCTCAGAATACAGAGCCTGGGTTTCCAAGCCCAGTGGGCAGATGTGGAAGCAGGGGGTGACAGAGGGGCCATGGGGGACCTGGAAGGGTGGAGAACCCCTAGCCTTTTACCGTCTCCACACCTACCCACCTGCTGGGCCAGGAGGAGCCTTCTGCCCCATGGGCCTGCTAAAGTCTCAGCAAGAATCCCTTGGCCATGTGGGCAGCGGGCCCAGGATGCCGGATCAAGTGCCCGGGAATGAATAATTCCTGCCCTGGCCCTTCCCCGGGTTATCGGAGCTGGCTTATCTGGTGACAGGCGTGGACTGCACAGAGTCATGATGGGGCAGGATGGAACCTGGGTCTGGGCCAGCATGGCGCCTATGCCGAGGCTGAATATGAGCCTCTCCTGTGTCCTTTATGGTTACCTAGCAGGGCTCACACAGCCAGGCTTCTGATGAGACTGAGGCTCACAGACTGTCAGCATCCTGGCCAGGGCCCCACAGTGACGCACAGGCCTCGGTGACATGTGGCCACCAGCCATTGTTTGCAATAGCCTCCTGTCATCTCATGAAACCCTGGACCTGCTCTGTGCCAAGGGACAACCCACAGGTTCTCTCCTCCATCCCTCACCAAAAAGGAGGTCAGGGAGAGACCCAGAGAGGGAGCCCAGCCTGCCCAGTGAGGCACAGCAACACCAAGCTGACCGCCACTCACCCGGCAGACAGACATCTGATTGGTGGTGAGTGTGCCCGTCTTGTCAGAGCAGATGACTGAGGTGCAGCCCAGGGTCTCCACGGAGGGCAGGCTTCGCACGATGGCATTCTTGCGTGCCATGCGCCGCGTGCCCAGTGCCAGGCAGGTAGTGATGACAGCCGGGAGGCCCTCGGGGATGGCGGCCACGGCCAGGGCCACGGCGATCTTGAAGTAATAGACAGCGCCGCGCAGCCAGGAGCCACCGTGGGCCGGGTCGGCAAAGTGGCCGATATTGATGACCCACACGGCCATGCAGATCACGGAGATGGCACGGGACAGCTGCCGCCCAAACTCATCCAGCTTGCGCTGCAGTGGCGTCCGCTTCGGGCTCTACCGCCGCCATCTGGCTCCGGATCTTGCCCAGCTCCGTGTGCAGGCCCGTGGCCACTGCCACACCCACTGCTTTGCCCGATGCGATATTGGTGCCCTGGGCCAAGGGAGAGACAAGGAAAAACCTGCTCAGCAGCCGACCAGGGGCCCAGGACCCCTGACTCCTTCAGGCCAGAGTAAGCCACTTACCCTTCTGCCTGGCTTGCTTTTTCTGGGTGTCACTAGTGCTTCCAGACTTCTGTAGCTATGTTATGTATAGGGTCACTGCTGCCCTCCCATAATAGTGTCAGCTCTAAGAAGGCAGGGATTGGCCGGGCACGGTGGCTCACGCCTGTAATCCCAGCACTTTGGGAGGCCGAGGCGGACAGATCACCTGAGGTCAGGAGTTCGAGACCAGCCTAACCAACATGGTGAAACCCCGTCTCTACTAAAAATACAAAAATTAGCTGGGCATGGTGGTGGGCACCTGTAATCCCAGCTATGTGGGAGGCTGAGGCAGGAGAATCACTTGAACCCGGAGGCAGAGGGTGCAGTGAGCCGGGATTGTACCACTGCACTCCAGCCTGGGTGACAGAGTGAGACTCTGTTTCAAAAAAGAAGAGTTCTGGGTGAGTTTCACTTTCTTGATCCCTCTTCACTTCCAGGAAGTTTTCTATCCCCTTATAACTTGGTGGCCTGGGCCATTGCCTCACTGGCCTGACCCTTCCTTGTGGCCCCAGATGCTCCTTGCTGGTCTCAGGCTGTTGCTGGGCAGCTGTGAGTATCACTTGCTAACTTTCTCTGAGGCCACAGAGGCAGGTCTCTCCCGCCAAAGCTCAACACATCGTGCTCCCTGAGAAGAGCCGGGTCGACCGGGCCCCATGCCTTGTGGGTCAGTTTTCCTATCTGAGAGGGGACTGCTCCCACCATCTTCCACCACTTTGGCAGTCCTCTTTCCTCTAGAGGATTTCTGCTGGGTGATTATGGGGAGGCTCTGTCCTTCCAGGAGAAGCAGGGTCTCCCAGCAGATGAGCTAGCTCTAGAGCCAGGATGTCTGCGTTCGCCCCAGCTCTGCCACTCACGGGCTGTGTGACCTTGGGCAACTTACTTAATCTCTCTGTGCTTGTTTTCTTGCTGAAAATATAGATAACAAGCATAACAAGAGTACTTGTTTCAAATATTTGGTGTAAAGATTAAATTAACGAATATGTGTAAAGGGCTTAGAACAGTGTCAGGCACGTCGCCCCCAGTAAACACAAGCTGTGATTATTACTATAAACTTGCATGTATTGTCAAGAATTGATGAGGTCTTCCCTGTAGGACTTTAGCTGATTAATCTTAATGTCAGGCCAGGCGTGGTGGCTCACACCTGTAATCCCAGCACTTGGGGAGGCCAAGGCGGGTGGATCACAAGGTCAGGAGTTTGAGACCAGCCTGACCAACATAGTAAAACCCCATCTCTACTAAAAATACAAAAATTGTCCGGGCGTGGTGGCGCATGCCTGTAATCCCAGCTATTCAGGAGGCCGAGGCAGGAGAATCGCTTGAACCCAAGAGGCAGAGGTTGCAGTGAGCTGAGATTGCGCCACTGCACTCCAGCCTGGGTGACAAAGCAAGACTCCATCTTAAAACAAAAACAAAAACAAAAATTAGCTGGGCATGATGGCATGTGCTCTAGTCCCAGCTTCCTGGGAGGCTGAGGCACAAGAGTAGCTTGAACCTGGGAAGCGGGGGTTGCAGTGAGCCAAGATCGTGCCACTGCACTCCAACCTGGGCAATGGGGCCAGAAAAAAAAAGTAATAATGTTATTTTTGCCATTGTCTGGGCAAAGGCCCCAGATGTTTCAGGGACTTACAGAAAACAGCATGTTCTTCTTGTCCTGGTTCACGGCTCGGGGGTCGGGGATGGCCTCTGTGTGCTTGATCACCGACACAGATTCACCTGGTCATGGAGTTAGAGATGAGAAGACTCACATGAAGACATGCCCGTCCCCTGGTCCCGACCCCTAAGGTCCCAGTCTCCAGGGGGGCCTCACCCGTCAGGATGGACTGGTCCACTCGCAGCGTGGTAGACTTGATCTCGATGAGGCGGAGGTCGGCGGGCACCTTGCCCCCCACTGTGCATGGAGAATGGCTTGGCTGAGGGTGGCTTTGGGCACCACTGGCTGGGAAAAGCCAGAAGGGTTCCCAGGACCGAAGACGGGGCTGGGCGCTGGGGTGCCTGAGCCGTGGTGGCTCCTGTGGACCCCCTGTCCCTCTGGCCCACAGTCTCATCTGTCCAACGGGGTTTTGGCTAAAGGGCTTTGCAGGGATCCGACGGTCACCTGCTTTGTATAAACAGCCGGAATGATGGAGGCACAGAGACGGATGGGGCTCCCAGGCCCACATAATAAAAGGAGGAAGCCCCTATGGGAGGCCGAGGCAGGAGGATTGCTTGAACCTGGGAGGCGGGCGGTTGCAGTGAGCCGAGATCCTGCCACTGCACTCTAGTCTGGGTGACAGACTGGGACTCCGTCTCAAAAATAAGAAAATAGAATAAAAGGAGGAGGCCCCGGCATACCCGCCACTTCTACAATGTCCCCTGGGACGATGTCTCGGGCACGGATCCTCTGCACGCCCTTGCGGTCCGAGCGGATCACCTTGCCCATGTCAGGCTCGTACTCCTTCAGGGCTTCGATGGCACTCTCGGCGTTGCGTTCCTGCAGGGCAGAAGGCAGGCGGGCGGTCTGTCCTTGCTGCCCACCCCCCCACAGGCCACCCCCTTAGAGTGACTCCCTGGGGCCTGGGATGGAGCCAGAAGCAGAAGGGCCTGCAGTTCTCCGGCACCAGCTGGGGGCACTCCTAGTGGCTGGGAGACCCCTGGCCCGGCCCCGCCCCCAGCGCCTCCCCACCTGCCACACGCCCACGATGGCATTGGCCACGAGGATCAGCATGATGACCAGGGGCTCCACGAAGGCGGTTGTGGTCTCCTCGCCCTCCTCGAACCAGGCCAGGACCTGCAGGGTCACAGCGGGTGAGCTTGGGCCCTGCTGCGGGCCGGGTTCTGCTCTCCTCTTCCTTGGCACCCCGCACCTCCTGTCTGGTCTCCTGCTTTGGGAAGATGTCACTGTGGAGCCTTGGGCTTGGGGAGGGCCACTTCTCTGAGAAGGCCTTGGTGTGGGATGCCCACCCCACAGGAGTGACCACCCCCACCTGGGCCAACTTTCAAGGGTGTGGGGCAGTTGCAGGGCTGCCCGCTGAGGCCTTACTGTCTGCTCGGAGTACAGCTGCTCAGTGTGGTCCCCAGACTAGCAGTGACAGTGCCTGAGAACTTTTAAGAAATGCAGTTCTCGGCTGGGCGCGGTGGCTCACGCCTGTCATCCCAGCACTTTGGGAGGCCGAGGCAGGTGGATCACCTGAGGTTGGGAGTTCAAGACCAGTCTGACCAACATGGAGAAACCCCGTCTCTACTAAAAATACAAAATTAGCCGGGTGTGGTGGTGGGTGCCTGTAATACCAGCTACTAAGCAGGCGGAGGCAGGAGAATTGCTTGAACCGGGAGGTGGAGGTTGGGGTGAGCCAAGATTGAGCCATTGCACTCCAGCCTGGGCACCAGGAGCAAAACTCCATCTCAAAAAAAAAAAAAAAAGAAAAGAAATGAGGAGGTCGGGGCCCATCCCAGATCTCCTTAGTCAGAAATTCTAGGGTGGGGCCAGTCATCTCTGTGTCAACCAGCCTAAAGAGCCTTTTTTTTTTTTTTTTTTTTCTGGTGGGGGAGACAGAATCTTGCCCTGTTGCCCAGGCTGGAGTGCAGGGGCTGGATCTCGGCTTCCTGCAACCTCCGCCTCCCAGGTTCAAGCAATTCTCATGCCTCAGCCTCCCAGGTAGCTGGGATTACAGGCGTGCGCCAACACGCCAGGCTAATTTTTTGTATTTTTAGTAGAGACGGGGGTTTCACCATGTTGCCCAGGCTGGTCTCGAACTCCTGAGCTCAGGCGATCCACTGGCCTCAGCTTTCCAAAGTGCTGGGATTACAGGTGTGAGCCACCGCGCCCAGCCAAGCCCAGGTGGTTCTAATGCACGGCATTCAAAGCCCACTGGCCGGGGGGGGCATCAGCAGGAACCAAGGAAGAGCAAGAGGAGGCAGCAGCCGGGGAGGAGACTGCCGGAGGGTCAGGCCCCAAAGTCCACCTGGGGGGCACTGGGAGCCACGGGAGGGGTGATGGCAGCATCACTCAGGCAGGGCGACGTGCCCCCCCCAGGGACATTTGGCAATGTCCGAAGACACGTTTATTTTTTGAGACAGAGTCTTGCTTTTTGCTTAGGCTGGAACGCAGTGGTGTGATCTCGGCTCCCTGCAGCTCCGACCTCCCAGGCCTAAGCAGTTCTCCTGCCTCAGCCTCCAGAGGGACTGCGAGTACAGGCCTGCACCACCACACCCAGTAAATATTTTGTATTTTTGGTGGAGACAGGGTCTCCCTATGTTGCCCAGGCTGGTCCCATACTTCTGTGCTCAAGTGATTTTACTGCCTCGGCATCCCATAGTGCTGAGATTTCAGGCATCAGCCATCAGGCTTGGCTGTCTAAGTAGACATTTTTGAGGCTGGGCAGATTGCCTGAGCTCAGGAGTTCGAGACCAGCCTGGGGAACACGGTGAAACCCCGTCTCTACTGAAATACAAAAAATTTAGCTGGGCGTCGTGGCGGGCACCTGTAATCACAGCTGCTTGGGAGGCTGAGGCAGGAGGATCGCATGAACCTGGGAGGTGGAGGTTGCAGAGAGCCGAGATTGTGCCACTGCATTCCAGTCTGGGTGACAGAACAAGACTCTGTCTCCAAAAAACAAGACATTTCGTGGTCACACTTGGGAGATGCTGCTGGCATCTGGTGGGTAGAGTCCAGGGGATGCCGCTAAACATCCCACAGTGGAAAGCCCCCCCGCCACCCCAACAACAATTATCTGGTCTTAAAATATCAGTAGTGCTGAGGTAGAGCAGGCCTAGTCCCCAGCAGGGCAGGGCGGGGGCAGATGTGAGTTGGGGGAGCTGGCTGAGAGCCAGAGGGTAAGATGGATCCAGGGGTCGGGTGGAGCCGGGAGCCCAGGGTAGGGGCCGTGAGGTTCAGGCAAGGGAGGCTGAAGTTGGAGCAGGGCAGGGCCAGGCAAGGCCGGGGAGCCAGCCCGGGACCCCCACGGTGTGGAGGACAGGGCTAGGCTCCTGGGTCTCTGAGCGCTGCCCAGCCTGGCTCTCCCTCCAGGCTGCCCCTGACCATGCGATGGCAGGCAGGGCAGTACTTACAAAGGAGACCAGGGCGGCCAGCAGCAGGATTCGCACCAGAAGGTCCTGAAACTGTTCTAGCACCAGCTCCCACAGGGACTTCCCTGGGAACGGGGGAGCACGCGTGAGGCTGGGCCCCCACCACTGACCCTTCCCCACTCAGAGCTGGGACAGCCTCGGAGACCTCCCGGCCCGTTCTCTCCTGCACTTGGAAGATGGAGAACCCAGGTTGCTGAGGGGCACAGGTGAGTGATCCTGGGGAGCTCAGCAAGACCTCCCTCAGTGGGAGAGGGAGTGACGATCTGACAGTGAACCACCCAGGGAAGCTGTCTTGTGGCCTGGTGGCCCACCCCGGTGCCAGCCTCCCCATGCCAGTCCCCCTGTGCCAGCCTCCCCCATGCCAGCCTCCCCGTGCCAGCCTCACCTTCCTCGGTCGGGAGCTCTGCAGGATCCAGGCAGCCATGGAGCCATGAGGAGACAAGAGAGGAGGGTCAGCGGGGGGCCTCCGGGAAGCCTGGCAGCATCTTCCCACAGTGCCCACCCAGGTCCCCACAGCAGTCTGGATGTGTCCTCAGCCTCTCTAAGGTCACAGAATGGATGGTTTGATCCCAAATGCCTTCACCCCCTCTACCCCCACCCCACTCAGATTGAGGAAGACGAGCCAAGGGAGTCTTGGCTCATCTTGAGATGGGATCAGAGCCAAGAGGGTCCTTCCGGCCCCTCCAGTCCTGCCCCCTCCCTGCCCCATTCCTAGAGGCGAAACTGAGGTCTAGGAAGAGGAACTCCCCCCCTCCCAGGTCACACGGAGAGTGGGCTGTTCTCACGGCTCGCTGCATAGCCCTTCCTCAGAGGGCTGCATGGTCCTGTTCAACAACTCCCACCCCCCACAGCAAGGCAGCCCCCTCCCCTGAAAGGAGAACGGCGGCTCAGGGCTCAGGCTCCTTCTGCTCACCTGACCTCTGGCATCCCCGGCTCCCCTAGGACCAGCTGGACGAGGTCTGCGGCTGCAGCAGCCTGCTGAACCCCACCACACAGAGGGGCTTCCCCTGGACAGGACCCCTGCAGCCAGCACCCTGCAGTGAGGATCCCCTCCCATGGTGTGGTCCCCCGCCCTGGCCCTGCACTCCAGGCAGCTCAGTGAAGATCCCAGCCCCCCCATACCCAATCCCAGTCCCACCCAGCACAGTGAAGAAAGCTGTTTCCAACTCCAACAGCACCAGCCCCACTGTAGCTGCTTTTATGGTTTGAGACAGAGTCTCACTCTGTGCCCAGGCCAGAGCGCAGTGGCGCCATCTCAGCTCACTGCAACCTCCACCTCCTGGGTTCAAGCGATTCTCCTGCCTCAGCCTCCCTAGTAGCTGGGATTACATGTGCGCACCACCACACCTGGCTAATTTTTTTTTTATTTTTAGTAGAGATGGGGTTTCACTATGTGGGCCAGGCTGATCTCGATCTCCCGACCTCGTGATCTGCCGGTATCGGCCTCCCAAAGCATTGGGATTACTGGCATGAGCCACCAAGCCCGGCCTAGGCGCTGGGTTTTATCTCCAGCATTTCTCGAAGCACCTTTTGTATCAGGCAGAGCTGGCTGCCTCGGCCCCTGAAGTCTCTGAATCATTTCTACAGCCTGCAGGGGAGACGGCGGGGAGTTCCAGCCCTGCTTCGCAGAGTGGAGGCACGGCCTGGACAAGGCCACAGGGCCACAGAGTGCGTCCGTGTGGGGCTGAGAGGGGCGGGAGCGGGGCCCTGGATGGTGGCTTGGAGAGGCTTCCCCTTTCCAGGCTGCTGTCTAACTGAGCCCTGCCTCCTCTTGTCCCTTGCCACTCTAGGGACAGTCTCCAGACATCTGTGGCATATCCCCAAAGCTTGCTAGCCCTGCGGAGTCCAAGGCCCCGTCCCCGGCTGGCTGTCTTCCACCTCGTCCTTCCTGCCACTGGAAACGGGTCCTCGTCTCTGTCCACCTGTCTCTGCCTGCAGGCGTTTTCCTATGGAGCGCTCTCCCCGGACCACCTGTCTCTGCCTGCAGGCCTTTTCCTGTGGAGCGCTCTCCCCCGGACCACCTGTTTGAAGCTTTGGGGTCTGCCCCTGGCAGCGGGAATCCAGGAGGGAAATACAGAGCCTAAAAATACACTTTCTAGCATTTTCTCCAAAGTTCTATTTTAGGCAATGGTTGACATTTTCTGTGGAAAATGT
Organism: Ateles fusciceps; assembly: GCA_036589455.1. NCBI lineage: Eukaryota > Metazoa > Chordata > Mammalia > Primates > Atelidae > Ateles > Ateles fusciceps. The sequence continues at coordinate 3,526,718 of JAZHEH010000751.1, forward strand.
AATCTCCAGTGTCCTGCGTCGAGATTAAAATCAAACAGACTTTTTCCTTCTGATCTATTTAGCTGAGGCGAACAGGAAAGGCGGGGGGGGGGGAGAGTCAGGCCCGGTTTTTGGGCCAGTTCTCCAATGGCGCAGGGTGCCTCAGCCATACCCCAGCCTCGAACCAGGATGACGCTGACCTCATGGTGCATGTGCGTGGGCCTGGGCCGCGTCCCACCCGGGGAGACTCCTGGAACCCTCACCTTTACTTATTCCGGGAAAGGGCGAGGCCTGGGGTCGGGAAGTGTGCCGTGGGGTCCCCGTGCCAGCTCTAGTCCCGTGCTTCGATGCCGCCTGCCTGCCTCTGCTGATCTCTCAAGTTCTCCTTTCTCTTTTTTTATTTTATTTTTTTTGAGATGGAGTCTCACTCTGTTGTCTAGGCTGGAGATGAGTGGTGCGATCTTGGCTCACTGCAACGTCCATCTCACAGGTTCAAGCGATTTCGTGCCTCAGTCTCCCGAGTAGCTGGGATTACAGGCATCTACCACCACGCACAGCTAATTTTTGTATTTTCAGTAGAGACGGGGTTTCTCCATGTTGGCCTGGCAGGTCTCGAACTCCTGACTTCAGGTGATCCACCCACCTCGGCCTCCTAAAGTGCTGGGATTACAGGTGTGAGCCACCGCACCTGGCCCGGTTCACCTTTCTCTCCCTCTCCATGGGGATGATCTCCCCCTCCTGCTCTCTGACCCACCCTGACCTGGGACCCACTCTTGGGTGCTCACTGTGCTGTTCCCCAAATATTTCTGGTTCTCCCTACCTTGCAGGCACATAGTAGGAAGGCACTTCATGGCCCCCGGGGTGGGTTTGAGAAGAGGATGGGTATTCACGCCAGGATGGAACACTGACTGTTGGTGGGGGACTTTCTAGGCGGTCACTGTCCTAGAATGTTCTGTGACAGCAGAAGTGTCCTCTGTCTGTGCCGGCCAGGACGACTAGCCACTGCACTGTGACTACTTTCTAATTTGACTTTGATTTTCCTGCATTTTAATGTGAAGAGCCCAGTGGCTGGAGCTCTTCTGACACTCTCCTACAGCAGCCAGCAGCCTGTGAGATGGTGACGAAGGCACAGAGACCCCGGTGCCCAGCCTGCTGCCGCCACTCAGCAGGAGTAAGAAATGAGCCTCTGGTCCTTCAAGCCTCTGAGATTCAGAGGTGATTGCTGCAGTAACGTAGCTGAACCTGACTGATAGCCCCCTCCACCCAAACCTGGCTCCTCCACAAGGCTCCCCCTCTCACCCTGCCCACTGGGGAGCCCCAACCTGCCCCTGAGCACAACTTGAGTCCTGCCCACACAGCCTGCTCCTGGTGAGGCCTTGAGCCTCGTTTAGGAGGTGGGGTACCCACAGCCACCTTGAAGGGCTGCTGTGACGACCAGCACCCTCATCCCTACTAAGAGCCACATTTACTGAGCACCTGCCAGGCAATGTACCAGGCACCTTCCCCGCATCATCTCCAGACAACCCGTGGAAAGACGCCGGGGGACCCAGCACGTGAGGTGCTTAGCAGAGGTAACAGCAGCAGCTGGCAAGTGCCAGACACCCTGCTAACTCCTTGTGTGCCTTATTCTCACACTCCTCAAACAAGCTGGGAAGGAGGATGCCATTGTCATGCCCATTTTACAGAGCACACAACAGAGAGGTTGAGTGACTCGTTCAGGGCCACACAGCGGTGGGGGAGGCAGGGAAGGGTTTTGGGTGCAGGCCGCCTGGTTCTCGACCCCCTGCTGTGGGCCCGCTGCGCTGACTCTCAAGCCGTCCGGCCTTCCCTCCTCCACTCTCTTTACCGCACACCCAAGGTCATCTGAACACCCCTTGGCGTCCCATGTCTTGATTATCGGGCTGGATGCCCTCATCCCATCAATCGGCGTGCCCCTCTGTAGAGACCCCAGAGCCACAGCCCAAATCCTCCAGCCCAAAAGGCCCTGCTGGCCTCCCTGATGCTGTCGAGGGGCTCACTGGGCCCTGCCTGCCCAGGCCTGGTCTGCTTCAAATGCACCCCCAAAGGACCCTACTCTCTCCTCACGTGAATGAGTCCCAGGGTGACAGAGGGAGCCCAGGGCTGGGAGAGCCCCGCCCCAGGTGTTCCTGGAAGACGCTGGCTCCTTCCTTGTTCTCCCCCGCAGGCTGCATTTTGGGGGCTGAGACAGTTCCCCCTTGAAATGGTGGCCTTGGGCCTCCGGCAGTGCCAGGTGTCCCGTCAGTCCCATGGCAGAGTGCCCTGGCTCTGCCCACTCTCAGCGCCATCCGCTGGGCTGCAGGGAGCAGAGGCAGGACCAGGAGGTGCCACTCCCTCCAAGAGCCACAGTGGGGCCGACCACTATTCTTATCTGAGCCTCTGCCACGGTGACCCCTGCGCTGGCTCATGTGGCCAGACTGAGAGGGCCTGTGTCAAGGAGGCCCAGCGTGCAGGCCTGGCAGTCAGCCTGCAGTCCTGGGGACAAAAGGCAGGTGATCGGAGAGCTTTGTGGCTTAGAGCAAGGAATCTGGACCAGAGGGCTCGAGTTCAAATCCTGCTCTATCTCACGGTACTTCCGTGGCCACAGGCAAGTTACCTAATGCCCTGTTTCTCCATCTGCAAAAGAGAGTGATAGCAGTGAGCACCTCGCAAGGATGCCGGAAGATTGAATGGCACGCATAGAGCACGTAGAAGGCACAGCCCACAGCTCACAAGCTGCAGCCATCACCACTTGCTGGGATGTAAGCTCTAGGGCAGCGGACTTGGCTAAGTGCAGTGTCTCCAGCACCCAGAGCGGCTCCTGGTGCACAGCAGCTGCTCCGTAAATGTATGTGACGAATGCCTGGCCCTGGTATCATAGAGCTTCTGGGCTGTGGTGTGTGGAGCCTGGGGGGCAGGTCAGGGGCATCCTTCGTCTACGGAATAAACACCACCCTCAGCTCAGCGTTCAGGGCCTTCCTGGACCTCCCGCACCTGCCGTTCTAGGATCCCGGGTGTACCCCAGCGTACATCTGTCCCTCTGGATGCCAGGCCTCAGGGTTGCCACCCCTGGTGCTTAGTTTATTTATAATTGACAAATCATAATTGCATATATTTATGGGGTCCAGCATGAGGTGTTCATAACCCCATTTTGCAAACCTTCCCCTCCTCATATATATTGTGTGTGTGTGTGTATAGATATATTATATGTATAGAATGTAATATAAATGTTGTATGTATATAGCAATATATACATATAAAATATATGTATATAAATATATATATGTATATATATAGACACACACATACACATACATACATATATATATATATATTTTTAGACAGCATCTCGCTCTGACGCCCAGGCTGGAGTGCAGTGGTGCGATCTCGGTTCACTGTGACCTCTGCCTCCCAGGTTCAAGCGATTCTCCTGCCTCAGCCTCCTGAGCACCTGGGATTACAAGCGGCTGCCACCTCGCCTGGCTAATTTTTTGTCTTTATTTTTAGTAGAGACGGGGTTTTACCATGTTGGCCAGGCTGGCTTCAAACTCCTGACTTCAAGTGAGCCGCCTGCCTCGGCCTCCCAAGGTTCTGGTATCCCAAAGCAGCCGGCCTTCCCCCTCCGATGTTTGCCTTGTGCTGTTCCTCTGTCCACAGCACCGTCCCATCTTGTCATCTCAACCCCTTTCCAGGAAGGCTTCTCTGAAAAGCCCCTCCCCTGCTTTGTCGCTGTGCCCTTCTCTGACCGGCCCAGTGCTGGGGTCCCCCCCTCCAGGGCGGGGTGGGGCTGAGTCACCCCTGCATGGATGCTGAGTTCTCACAGTAATTGTTGATTCAGTTGCTTCACGGGGCAGGCCTCGGTCCTGAGCCCACAGTCCAGAGCCAGGGAGAAGCTGGTAAGAGACGCCCCTGACCTGCCCCCAGGCTCCACACACCACCTGCTCTCTCATCCACCACCCCCCCCTCCCCGCCCCCGACTCCTTCCTTCTCGAAACATTGAAAACTGGTATTTCAGCTTCTAAATGTCAGTTCCAGCCGGGAGAGGCTAGCACTCACCCAGGTCTTCCTCAAAGGTAAATTTGCAGAGCAATTAAATCGTCACTTGCCGAGTCAGGGACAGGCCCTGGCTGGGCAGGGCCCGCCCAGCCCACCTGGCCCTGCCTGTGTCTCCCGGGTCCAGCTAGAGTGGACACCTGACCCAGCTCTGCGGGGGCTGCTGCAGGGCCTTGGGAAGTAGTTCTCCCTCTGCAGAGGGGCCTGCAGCGACCCTGGCTCATCCGGAGCTGCAGATGAAGGGTTTCCTCGGCAGCTAATGTCCGATTATGCTGTGGGAAAAACCAGGCCCTGCCTTAGGGTGCCAGAGGGTGAGGGGGCCAGCTGGGCAGGCCTGAGGCTGCTCCCGGGGGCTTCGGCTGCCCAGGAGGGGCCAGTGGGAGTGAAAACTAGGTGAAGCGTGAAAGACCTTGAGCTTCCAAAGGGCTGCAGGCAAACACACCCTCTCAGATCCCCCCAGTGCCCTTAGGGGGACCACCCCAAGGGGCAGCAAGTCCAAGGACGGGTAAGTCTGCCCAAGGCCACCTGGCAAGCAGGGCTGCTCAAATCACCCCCCTCCTCCTGACACGCTCCGTTCCTGTTGGCCTGGTTTCCGTGGGCTACGCATATGGGCTGCCCGAGTTTCAGTGCCAACTAGGGCCTGAAACTTATTTGAGGGCAGCAAATAAGGCCACAGCCAAGAGGCTGCTGGCAGGAGTCTAAATCGGGACCACCCATCCCCACCTGGCAGCCCTGGGGCCAAGGTGCCCACTGCAGACAGGCAGCGTGTGGCCCAGGAAGGCAGGTTCCGCCCGGCCTGCCCCCTCCCTTAAACAGAGACCACCCCGGGAGACCTGCCGGGATCTGCCTGACTCCCATGTCACCCCGGCTCTCCATGACCTTTAGGTACTGTGCAGCCCGTTTCGTGGCTCCTTAGCGTATGAAAAGCTGTGACTTTAAACAGAAAGATGCAAAGCAAACCTACGAGGCACAGATCAAACCACCTGATCCCACCCTGCAAGACGAGGCCGTGGAGAACGAGCCGGTCAGTCAGCACAACCGCAGAGAACAATTTAGTGACAGCCGAGGACGATGCTGAAAACATACACCCACTTTACACCCCACAGCTCCACCCCCCAGGAACGCAGGCTTTGGTGAGATTGGCGAGTGCGTGACATGATGTGGCAACAACGTTGCGTGTCATAGCAGAGGCCACCGACAGCACAGTCTCACCAGAAGTCAGGGAAAAGCCACATGCGAAGTCCCCATAGTCACGAGGAAGCCCGCCCAGGCTCCTGGCACCCGCTCCAAGAATGACCGTGAAGGTCAAAGCAGGGGCAAAGGGCGCTCATCCTCCTCCCGCTTCCGTGTGGGAAAAGATCGCAGATGTGTGTCTGCATGGATGGTCTTGGGAAGCACACACAAGAAACTGGGAGGATGGGAAACGGGTGGCTGGGGGACAGGGTCGGAGGCTTTGCTGTGGACCTTCTGCACCCCTTGAATGATGCACTGTGCACATTTTTATTCAAAAAAATTTAAAAGGGCCGGGCGCGGTGGCTCATGCCTGTAATCCCAGCACTTTGGGAGCCCGAGGCAGGTGGATCACGAGGTCAGGAGATCGAGACCATCCTGGCCATCATGGTGAAACCCCATCTCGACTAAAAACACAAAAAATTAGCTGGGCATGGTGGCGGGTGCCTGTAGTCCCAGCTACTCAGGAGGCTGAGGCAGGAGAATCGCTTGAACTTGGGAGGCAGAGGTTGCAGTGAGCCGAGATCGCACCACTGCACTCCAGCCTGGGCAACAGAGCGAGACTGTCTCAAATAAATAAATAAATAAATAAGATATAAAAGCTGCCCAAGGAAGCTGAACTCTGGGTACCTCTGGCACCTGCAAAGTGGGCTCACATGAGGTGCTAGGGCCAGGAGCCTCCCTGCCCCTCTCCTTGTGGGTTGGGAGAGATGGTGTTTTGTGTGTAAGTGGAGGGGTCCTGGCTAGCATGCTCACCGACTGTTCTGCTGAGGCTCCCCAGCTCTGAAGTGTGTGTCTGCAGTGAGGGAGGACCGTGGGAGGGTGGGGGTGGGGGGTGGGATTGCCAGTCCCTGCCGCCCTTCCTCCCTCCCCCGGCAGAATTTGCAAGCTTCAGGACTTAGGCAAATGACTTCCTTGTGGTTTCCAGCACTAACGAGCTTGCAGATGCACAGACTCCCGGGGCGGGGAGAACACAGGTCTCTGGGGTGTCCCTCTACCCACAGGCCCAACCCACCCTGCCACCCAGCTTGTGGCCAAGAGCCCGCCCCAGCCTCTTCTGAGATCGGGGAAGGATGACTTGGTGTCTGTGACCTCACTAAAGACTCACAAACAACGCTGGGAGATGGGTTCTATGGTAGCCTCGCTTACGGTGAGGAAACTGAGGCACAGAGGGGCAAAGAGGCAGGGCCAGGATGGCACATCTATGAAGGGGCAGGGCCAGGCTTCAAAGCCTCTTCAGCCCCACCCCAGCAGCTGTGCTAGGACGTCTACGCCTCCTCCTCAAGCCATGTCAAGCGTGAGGCAGGAAGGAACAGCTGGCTCCCCCTCTGCTCACCTCATGACTTCTGGAGCCTTGAAAGTCCCCCAACCACAACCAGTGATCTGAGTGAACCACCCTCTAGGGACCCCAGGAGACTGGAGGCAAAGCTGAAATAGCTGCTCCCAGCTGACCCAAACTCCTAGACAGGTGCCGACACCAGGGTTCCGGAGCCTGCAGAACTTGTACAGATGGGGAAACTGAGGCCCCGAGGGGAGTAGGTAATCCACCACCTACTGTGTGACCTCGGGCAAGTGGTTGAACGTGTAGGTGCCTCCATTTCCTCCTGTATAAAATGGGGATGACAACAGTCCTTCCCTTATGGAGTTGTTTTGGGGGAAGAAATGAGATAATAGATGAAAAATGCTGAGAATAGTGCCTGGCACATAGTAAGTGCTCAGTGAACATTAGCTTTTATTATTACTACTATCAAGGCCCAGAGGAGCCCAGCAATACCCCTCCCCAACTTTCCCATCACACCCAACACACACCGCCCTCTGAGGGTCAACACACCACCACATCAAGCCCACAGCCTTCCCCATCACCCCACATAGACCCGCCGCGGCCAGGGTTCCCCAAGGTCTCAGCTAACCAAATAACTGGTGGGGAATGCTGGGGCTCCTCCTCCCAGTCAGTTTCTCCTCTGCTGGACCAATGAAGACATGACGTTGCCTGGGGTCCCACAGGAGCAGAATTGGTGCAATTCCAGGGGGCAGGTCAAGGGCTGGGAATCAGGATTCCAAAGCCGAGGCTACAGCAGCACAGAAGAGGCAGTGGGACCCCAGATCTACCTGCCTCAGCCCACCCCAGGGTCAGAGGCAGACCAGGCTGCCCGGCTCCCCCCGCAGCAAAGCACAGCCTCCCTGCCAAGTCACTAATGGGGGATATTAAATAATATTTATCTCCCCCAGTTCCTCCCACAGCTCAACTAAATATAGCAACTATTTTTTTGAAAAAGGATTTCTGCTCCAGAAAGATAATATTTATATAAGAGGTGGGTTTCATAAACCAATACAAAACCCAAAAGTCCTTTCTGACAGCTCTTCCTAATTTCCCAGCTAGCCTGAGTCGTAGGATCCCAGAGCTGGAATACCCTCCCCTCTGGCTGGCTGGGAACCCCAAAATGGCAAGAATCCAAGTCCCCAAAGGATGCAGACCCGGCTGCACCCCGGAGAGGGTGGGGATGTTTCTCCCGGGACTCCTCACACTCTGCCCCACGCTGAGGGCATGAGCAAGGGGGTGGCAGGTCCTGCCTGAAGGGATGTGGGGGAGGGCGTCTCTGCTTCTACCCTCATGGGACCTCCAAGGTGCCAGGCCACACCAGGACAGTACCCAGTGGCACTCAATGTGCTCCCTCCCTACCCAGAGATGGGAAAGGCCTCCCTGGCAGCTCCCCGAGGCCTTGATTCCGCCACCTCAGGAAGGTGGGACTCCCGCCTCAGCAGTTCAAAGCCCCCACCGACTCCGCCAGCCACATCCGCTTCGGGGTGCAGAAAGAGGAAGACCTGGGGTGGGGGTGGGGGCCCGGGGCCCCCAAGGCCGCTAGCGGAGGAGAGGCACCTTCTCGGGCGTTTCTGGAGCTCTCAGGGGGAGACCCTGGGGCCAGCTGGGAGGCTGAGCCTGAGTTTGCGGCCGTCCGTCGCCGGCCGGGTCAGCGCTGCACCTGCAGGGTGCCGGCGGGGGCGGCGCGGCGCGGCGCGGGGGTGGAGTACGATCCAGGATGAGGTGGAAAACGCTTGCAGGGTGGACGGGGCCGGGGTGCAGGTGGGATGTCCGGGAGGTGCCAGGCGCAGGGGGTACCAAGCGTCGGGTCTCCCATGCTGGGACCCGCCCCCAGCCCCCGGCGCCCGCGAAGGTGGCCGCGCAGCCCCGCCGGGTGCCCCAAAGCATCCGAAGAGGCTTCCGGAGCCCTCGCTTCCTGCCCGCCCGCCCGCGGGGGCCGAGAGCCGGGTGGGGAGAGGACCGCTCCGCCGCCGGGGGACAGGAGGGGAAACCGAGCCTGCGGCGCGCGCGGCCCCGCTCCCCTGCCAGGCCCGCGCGCTCACCGTTGGGGCCGTAGTGCTCCCGCGCCTCGGTCACCTGCTCCGGGCTCAGGCCACCCTCGGCTGTCACCGAGAAGTGGCGCAGCACGTCGGCGGCCGGGAGCAGGTGCGCCGCCTCCATGCCGCCCGCCCGGCCGTCTGCGCCGTCCACACCGTCGAGGCCGCCTCTCCGCGGGGCTACAGAGCGGAGCGCGGGGGGTTTGGGCGCAGGTGGGCGCCGCGTAAGGCCATGTCTGCGCTGGGACCTTCCCGACGGCAGTGGCGGCGGCGGCCCCGGCCCGCGCCAGGATGCTGCGCCCGGGGCTCCTCCCCGGGGCGGGGCGGCGCGAGGCCCGCCCCCATCACACCCCTTCCGGCCGCCCTCCCAGCCCGCCGCGCCCCGGGGCGCACCGCCGGGGCCGCCAGCCAGTGCGGCAGAGGGGAAACTGAGGCCGCCGGCGGGGCGCGCAGCCCGGGGCGGGGGTCCTGGTCCGGGTCCGCAGAGCTGCTGGGGGTGGCATCTGGCTGAGAGCCGGGCTCTGGGCTGCGAGTCGCCTCCTCTGAGCTCTCCCCGGCCGGGGCGTCCCCGCTTCCCAGCTAAATTCTGCGAAGTGGATCCAGAGGGAGCCCAAAAGCCTGTGAGGAAGCGGGACTCCTCTAGAGGAGAGTGCTGGGTGTTTTCCTTATTTGGCGTTTCTTTATTCTTTCTTCTTTTCCAATGCCCACCCAGGAGGGGTTCTTCCCCAGAACCTCTAACAAGGAACCGGCGCAGAAGAAAGTTCAGAAAACCCGGGTGGTTACCCTAGACTCACACCGTCACCCCAGCAGGAAATGTGACCAGGGGAGCAGGGGTGGGGCTCCCCCAGAGGGGCCCGAGGGGTGCGGTGGGGGCTTTGCCCAGGGCTCCCAGGGTGCTGACCCCGGCCCAGGGAGGGCGAGGGATGGAGGAGCCCCACTCCAGCGCTCCCCCGGCTCCAGCCGCTCCGGGAGTGCCGGGACAAGCGGCTGCGGGGCAGAGGAGGAAGTCGCAGGAAGGCCGAAACCACGCGCCAGGCCAAAAGGAGGAGCTAAGAGAACAACCTGGTCGCCGCTCCCTCCAGCTTGAGAGACTCAGACAGCCTCCCCCCGGCCTCCACCTGCCTCCCCCGCTAACTGGCCTCTGCCACCCACCAAGGCTGCACCGGGTCACAGATGCCAGGATTGGGCACGCACAGCTGGCTGTTCAAACCCCAGACCCTTCGTGCTCCGCAGCCAGGAGCTTTCCAGATAGCTGCAGCTGCGCCCCGCCCCTGCAACACAGGCCCCCCCCACTCCTGAGAGCCTCGACTTCCAGCCCTGCCTGGAGCCGCTGACCCCCCCCCCCCCAGATCATGCACACCCCCCAGCTTCTGTGCTCTTCCTCCGGGACCCGACCGGACTCTTCCTCCTCTTGGCCCAGAGCCTCCCTGAGCAAAGACACTCCCTGAGGACTGGCTAGATGAAAGATTCTTTGTGGCTTTTGTTGGGTGATCCAGATGGATTCCCAGTATCAGCTGTGCCCCAGCCTGCTGCTGTGGAGCTAGAGGAATGCTGGCTTTCTGGCTGTGGCTCCTCCCAGCCTGATATTTTATGTATTGGTTTCATTATTACCATTTTTTTCTTTTTTTTCAACAGAGTCTCACTCTGTTGGCCAGGCTGGAGCGCAGTGTTGACATCTCTGCTCACTGCAACCTACACCTCCCCCATCCAAGTGATTCTCCTGCCTCAGCCTCCGGAGAAGCTGGAATTACAGCTACCTGCCATCATGCCTGGCTAATTTTTGTATTTTTTTTTTAAGAGAAGGGGTTTTACCACGTTGGGAAGGCTTGTCTCAAACTCCTGACCTCAGGTGATCTGCCCGCCTCAGCCTCTCAAAGTGCTGGGATTACAGGCGTGAGCCACCACGTCCAGCCCCATTATTATTTTTTTGAGAAAAGGGTCTGGCTCTGTCACCCAGGCTGGAGTGCAGTGGCATGATCACGTCTCACTGCAACCTCCGCCTCCCAGGCTCAGGCGATCCTCCCACCTCAGCCTCTGGAGTAGCTGGGATTATAGGCGTGAGCCACTACGCCCAGCTAATAATATTATTATTATTTTGGTAGACACAGGGTTTCACCATGTTCCCCAGGCTGGTCTCAAACTCCTGGACTCAAGCAATCCACCCGCTTTGGCCTCCCAAAATTCTGGGATTACAGGCATAAGCCACCATACCGCGCTCAGCCTGGCATTTTAGATCTCAAGTTCGATATTCCCAGATATTTCCACCTGATCCCTTTCTCCCCCCACTGCTGTAGTCCACACAATCCCAACTGTATCCCTAAATTGCCAGAAAAAATGTCAGCCAGGACGTGACTGGACAGAGCCTCGAAGCTCCCCACTAGACCCCTTTCCCAGTCATGGGAAGCCCTAGGCCTGCGAGCCGCTGGGGAAACCCCAGCTCAGCCCTACATGCATCTCAGGGTCTGACTCCTCCTCTGCCAGCCCTGGGGACCTTAACCCCAGCCTCTCCCACTCCACCGCACCCTCAACTGTGAGTTGGTATTTGCTAGAAGGTAGGGCCAGAAGGCCTGACTGTTTGCTCTGGCAGCCAAGCCGATGTTCCCTTTCTCCCGGTCACCCCACCCTACCTCAAACCACCATGGCAGGACAAACAGCTGCCACAACTGGGGCCCTTCCTGGCAGCTCGCACACCTGTCGGCATGCCCACCTGCTCGGCTGGCCCGGTCACAACTTCTGGGCACCCCCTCCACGCTCCCAGAGAATCACATCAGTCATGTCACATTCCAGCTACCTGCCCAGTGGCATGGGGCCCTCCTCATTATGCTCTCTTTTGTGCCTGGACAAACAGCTGGTGACCAGGGTGACATGGTCACAGGCAGGCTGTCCAAAGGGGCAGGCTTGCCTTTCCCATCTCCCAGCTGCCAGGAACTGGGAGCTCCATGCCTGGCACCTAGACACGGCTTTTTCCACCTCCTTTACCGGACAGAGGGTGGCAGAACACACCATCTATCAGGCAGAGGCCTGTCTACCCGCCTTGCCTGAGGGGACCGGGTGGGTGTGAGGAAAGAGAGGCCTTCCCTGGAATGATTTATTTATTTTTACTTTTTGAGACGGAGTTTCACTCTATCGCCCAGGATAGAGTGCAGTGGCGCTCGGCTCACTACAAACTCCACCTCCCAGGTTCAAGCGATTCTCCTGCCTCAGTCTCCCAAGTAGCTGGGATCACAGGCACCTGCCACCACGCCCAGCTAATTTTTGGATTTTTAGTAGAGATGGGGTTTCACCATGTTTGCCAGTCTGGTCTCGAACTCCTGACCTCAGGTGATCCGCCTGCCTCAGCCTCCCAAAGTGCTGGGATCATAGGCATGAGCCTCCGTGCCTGGCTTTTCTGGAATGATTTAGACACATGGAGAAGAGGGTGTTGCCGGCAGAAAAAACAGCCTGAGTTGAAGGTGGAGAAATAGCCATATGTCGGGGATGGTGATTCAATCCCTTAGTGTGGCTGGATCATAAGAAGCAGGAGTGCGTGGACCAGGAGGGGGAGACTGGGGAGACAGTGCTGGGACACTGAGAACCTCGATTGTCTGTGTAATGTCCCAGGTTTTGTACTGAAGGCCTTTTAAGCAATGGAGAGATGGGGCCAGGTTTGCCTGCTACAAATGCCCCCCATAGAAGCTCGTATTGAGAAGAGATTACAGGGGAGGGCCATGGCTGAAAGGACCGGGGAGTGGGGGCCAGGGACATGCGCCAGCACCCGATTTCCCTCGGGCCGCCCCAGGGGAGGAGCCTCTAAGCTGTGGAGGGAATACCTGTGATTAGAGCCACTGGCTTAAACATTCACCACATGCTAAGTTTGTTTCACACATTACCCCCAATAAACCCTCGTAATAACCCTGGAGGAGTATTTTCTCACCCCCATTCAGAGCTGGCTTCATGGGCGTGCAATCTGTGCAGTCACACGTGCAACCTGTGTAGGTCACCTGTTGTCAGAAGGACCCTCTGCTTGATTTTTGTTGTTTTTTTGGAGACGGGGTCTCACGGTGTTGCCCAGGCTGGATTCCAACTCCTGGACTCAGATGCTCCTCTTGCCCCCGGCCCCCTGAGTGGGCAGGACCACGGGAATGCACCACCACACCGGCTTTCCATCCACTTGGTTTAATAGTCTGCAACTGCCATCTTGAAATTCTTTTTTTTTGAGACAGAGTCTTGCTCTGTCGCCCAGGCTGGAGTGCAGAGGTGTGATCTCGGCTCTCTGCAACCTCTGCCTCCCGGATTCAAGAAATTCTCCTGCCTCAGCCTCCCGAGTAACTGGAGGTTATAGGCACCTGCCACCACACCCAGCTACTTTTTTGTATTTTAGTAGAGACGGGGTTTCACTGTGTTACCCAGGCTGCTTTCGAACTCCTGAGCTCAGGCAATCCACCCACCTCAGCCTCCCAAAGTGCTGGGATTACAGGCGTGAGTCACTGCACCCAGCCTTGAAATTCTTAATACAGTAATTTTCTCTTTGAACGTGCGCTTTGTAAGTGAAGCCTGATGGGACATGGAGCATGCCGTGAGCCCAGGAGGTCCCCCTAGTCCGCCATCTCTTTCACTCGTGTGCTCGCCGTGCTCCGTGAGCACGGAACTCTGGTGGACTCAAATCAAGTCTAGGGGGAATGTGTTACGTCTGCAGCTGAGTAATCGGGGCTGCTGACAGCTAAGAAGCCCCACTTTCCATTTGACCCCGAATTTGCTTCATGCAGAAAGAAGACAGTAGTGTCGGCCAGGTGCAGTGGCTCACGCCTGTAATCCCAAGACTTTGGGAGGCCGAGGCGGGCGGATCATGAGGTCAGGAGTTCGAGACCAACCTGACCAACGTGGAGAAACCCCGTCTCTACTAAAAGTATAAAAATTGGCCGAGTGTGGTGGCATGTGCCTGTAGTCCCAGCTACTCGTGAGCCGAGATTGTGCCATTGCACTCCAGCCTGGGCAACAAGAGGGAAACTCTGTCTCAAAAAAGAAGAAGAAGAAGAAGACAGTCATGTCCTGAGCAACACGAAAGGTCCGGGATCCCTATAGTATCATTTCTTACTCACATTACTTCCTTGTATTAAGCAACCACTCACATTCAGCATGACACAGAAGGAAAGGAAAGATAAGGCCACCCAGAGTTCCTTTTCCTTTCAGCTCTTTACTCATCAGTCAAGCAAAGGCGGAGGGCGTTGGTAGAGTGTATTCATATCCACAAGCGAAATGGAAACATTTCATGTTGTACAGCATTTCCCTGTTCTGCTCAGCTTCATGCTGAGACCTGGTAATTTTAGTGACTACACATGAGTTAAATGCTCTGCATTTTGTGTCTAAAGCTGGCATTGCACAAAGTAAAGACACATGATACAATTTCATGCAAATAGTTAACATTTTTAATTCTTCTTTTCTTAGAAAATTAATTTGTAGGCTGGCCGAGATGGCTCATGCCTGTAATCCCAGCACTTTGAGAGGCCGAGGCAGACGGATCATTTGAGGTCAGAAGTTTGAGACCAGCCTGGCCAACATGGTGAAACCCCGTCTCTACCAAACATATAAAAAATTAGCCGGGCATGGTGGCGCGCACGTGTAGTCCCAGCTACTCAGGAGGCTGAGGCAGGAGAATTGCTTGAACCCGGGGAGGTGGGCGTTGCAGTGAGCTGAGATCGGGCCACTGCACTCCAGCCTGGGCAAGAGTGAGAGTCCGTCTCAAAGAAAAAGAAAAAAAAAAAGAAAATTAAATTGTAGATTTTTCCAGAGCACCATGACACGTTGAGAGACACTGCAGAAGAAAGGGAAAGTTTTATATTTGAGTGCCTTTAATGACACTTTTCTCCCCGTTTTAATTTTATTTTAAACTTTTTTTTGAGATGGGGTCTCACTCTGTTGCCCAGCAGGAATCCAGTGGTGCGGTCATGGCCCACTGCAGCCTCGAACCGCTGAGTTCACGCCAGCCTCTCGCTTGAGCCTCCCCCAGTAGCTCAGTCTGCAGGTGCGCACCACTGGCTAATTATTTTAAAAATTAGTTTGTAGAGGCGGGTCTCACTTTGTTGCCCAGGCTGGTCTCCAACTCCTGGGCTCCCAGGATCCTCCGCTTCAGCCTCTCAAAGTGCTGGGATTGCAGACGTGAGCCATCGCATCCGGCCCCTCTGTTTTTTAAACGAAGGGTCCCCATTTTCATTTTGCACTGGGCTCCACAAATTATGTAGCCAGTCTTCTTCCCATTTAACAGATAAGAGCCTGAAAGGCTCTGAGGGTGCTCAGCTGGGATTCAAACCTCATCTGACCCCAGAGCACAGGCTCCTAAGCAACCCCCCCCGCCTTCCTGTTGGGGTCTGTCCCAATGCCCAAGGTCCGTGCAGCTTTCACTGGGAGAGACGCATGTCCCGTATGCTCCCTCCCCTTGCTCCTGCCTCTCTATCACGGCCAGAACTCATGCCCATCTTCTCTCTCAAGCTGCACATGTCCAACAGCCCGCTTCCTGGCTTCTCAGCTCACTGCAACCTCCGCCTCCCAGGTTCAAGCGATTCTCCTGCCTCAGCCTCCTGAGTTGCTGGGATTACAGATGACTGCCACCACACCCGGCTAATTTTTGCATTTTTAGCAGAGATGGGGTTTCACCATGTTGGTCAGGCTAGTCTCGAACTCCTGACCTCATAATCCACCTGCCCCCGCCTCCCAAAGTGCTGGGATTACAGGCATGAGCCACTGCGCCCCGCCAGGGTCTGCTGTGTTAAGACCTGCCAGCAACACTCCTGTCTCCAGACTTACTTCTGGTATAGCAAGATTGCTTCCCCGAGATGGTGCTTTCATTATCATTCCTCTCCTCAAGAACCTTCCTTAGCTCCCTAGTACAGGAGGATAAATTCCAGACTCTTCCACTCAGCAATCCAAGCCCTTTAGCAACGGGCCCCTACTGATATCAAAGGCAAGCCTGTCTCTTCCAAATTCACTGGCCTTGCACATTCTAGCTTCACCCCTTTGTTCATGCTGTTCCCCCTGGCCTAGATTTCTCTTCCAGCTCCTTTCCCTAAAATCTGGAAACTCGTCGGGTGCAGTGGCTCATGCCTGTAATCCCAGCACTGTGGGAGGCTGAGACGGGCAGATCACAAGGTCAGGAGTTCAAGACCAGCCTGGCCAGCGTGGTGAAACTCCATCTCCACTAAAAATATAAAAAAATTAGAAAGGCATGGTGGTGTGTGCCTGTAATCCTAGCTGCTTGGGAGGCTGAGGCAGGAGAATTGTTTGAACCTGGGAGGTGGAGGTTGCAGTGAGCCAAGATCGTGCCACTACACTCCAGCCTGGGTGACAGAGCAAGACTCTGTCTCAAGAAAAAAAGAAAAAGAAAAAAAAATCTGGAAACTCATTTCATATTCTGTGCCAACCCTGCGTATTCACTCTCTTCCCTGCAGGCTTGGTTAACTCTGAATGAGACCCCTGCGGAGGCCCCCAGAGATGAAGGCCTCCCTCCTCATTGTACACAAGGGGAAACCAAGGCCCAGGGAAAGGAAAGGACTCAAGCAGGGACATGGAACCAGGGAGGCTGAGGCAGAGGTTCGGCGGGAGCCCCCGGCCCAGGCGTCCCCGGTCTTTGCGTGTCGATGGCTTGCCTTGGTTTGGTTGCTGGGTTAGGACCGGGACGGTCTCCTCAAAAGCCAGAGACTGACCTTAGGGCAGCCCGCCTCAAGGGGCTCTACCCCTGCCCTGAGAAAAGGGTCTCGCTCCAGAAAAGTGAAGTCGGAGTTTGAGCCACAGTTCAGGAGATGAGTTCTGGCCTGGAGTTTGGGAGAACTGGGGAAAGGGAGGACGGCAGGAGTCCTGGGCTCTGCCCCCCCTTATCCTAGCTTTATTCATTCAAAAATATTTCTCAGTTGGGTGCAGTGGCTCACACCTGTAATCCCAGCACTTTGGGAGGCCGAGGCAGGCGGATCACCTGAGGTCAGGAGCTCGAGACCATCCTGGCCACCACGGTGAAACCCCATCTGTACTAAAAGCACAAAACTTAGCTGGGCGTGGCGGTGGGGCACCTGTAATTTCACTGTGGAAGTGGGTTGTTAGGGCGTAAGACACGAAACCTCTATTTGCCTTGTAAATGGTTACACCCCACCCAGCTTGTAAGCCTTAAGGCACAACTGGAAAAGGCATTTTGAGAGCTGGGTCTTACTCCCTGGTATGGGGAAGAGGCTGTTGGCTTGGGGGCAGCTGAGGGCAAGTGGTCAGGCCCTGAACCTGGAGGGCCAGCCCTGCCTCCTGTGTGCAGGGGTGGGGGCGGGGCTGCTGGTTCACCCCAGAGGGTGCCCCCAGGCCTGGGGCTGGCTGAGGGTGGCTGGGCAGTCCTCAAGCCGGGCCCCACCTTGGCTGTGGGAGTCTGGGAACAGCCTTCCCCTCCGAACACAGGGTCGCTGTGAAGTCATGGTGGGACAGACAGGTCTAGAGGTTGCAGGGTCCCTGGCCATGGGGGATAAAGTGGCGGGAGACTGGGGCCTGGCCTTGGCTCTCAGGCTCTGTTTGTGGGTGCCCGGTGCTCCCTGTACCCTCTGCCTGTGGTCCTGGTTTCCATAACAACCCTGGACTGTTGTTGACCCCTGGGGCCCAGCCGTCTGACTTCCCCTCCTCCATGCCCTTGTGGGTCTTCTGGTTGGGCAATGCCAGGCCTCCGCCCCGGTGTTCCCTGCTTGGGCAGCCCGCCCAGCTCCCTGGGGGATATCCTGTCATTGTGGCCCAGAGCCTCGGCCTGGCGCTCTGCCAGGTCAGCCACAAGTGCTCTGGGTTCTTTCCAGGTCCCCAGGTGGGGCCCGGGAGCCCAGAGAGGTGGGGGAAGTTGGCAGAGGCACCCAGATCCCCCAGCATGGCAGGGCTGGGCAGTGTGTCCCGGCCACCTGATGCCTGGGCTGCAACCAGCCTCTGTGGCAGACGCACAGGCGGGGCTCTCGGATCCATAGCTGGCCCTGCGGGTGACCTTGGCATGTCCTCCCTGAAGCCATAACTACGACACACCCATTCCGGGCCCAGCGGACCCAGAGGTTCTGTAGGACAGGTGTGAGGGGTCACTTCTGGAGTGGCTGGGTGCTGGGAGTCGCTGAGCCTCAGGCTGCCCTCTGGACATGGTGGGGGTGCGGGGGTGGCAGAGAGCTTCAGCTGGGCTCTGTGCCCTGGCTTCCAACAACCAGACTCCATGAAAATGTTCCCATTTGCAAGTTGGCTTCCATTTGTCTTGAATTCCCTGGACTCACACCCCCTCATTTGCATATCCAAATCAGCCCCGGCCCTCCTGGGTCAGCCCACCCCAAAAGCAGCACTTCCAGGGGCAGCTGCTGGGGTGGAGGGAAGGAGGGGCGCCGGAGGGGACTCTGCCCTGGGCCCCCGCAGCCCTCTCCGCTGTGAGGGTGTAAAACAGCCGTAGTCAACACGGACGGCATCCTGGCTGTCGCAGGCACGGGGCTATCGCACTGCTCCATCCTCAGAAGCCTTTAGAGCAGGTGTCACACCCAGTGAAACAGGGCCACATGACCCGTGCATGGGACAGCAGAGGTTTCAGTGCAGGCCACGTGGCCCACAGCCTCTGTGCTGGACAGAAAGAGGCTGTGTCTGTCCCTGGTCCCCAGACAGTGCAAGTTCTGACTCAAAGCCCCCGCTTCTGAGCACTGAGTTAGTCATACAGCCCTGAGGATGGGCCTGGAGCCTCTCTGGCACCCAACATGCCCTCAGCACCCTCTCCAAGGACCCCGAGGTACCTACCAGTCACCCTTGGCTAGGTTACGCACCTCACCTGAGAGGTCTGTCGGCTTTGGTCTCAGCTCTACTGTGTGACCTTAGGGGAATGACTCCACCTCTCTGAACCTCAGTTTTCTCACTGTGAAATGGACAGCACAGTCATCCCAGTTCCACAGCGTCATATCGTCAGTGTCACCTAAGACGGTAGACACAGGGGCTGGATATCGCGGCTCACACCTGTAATCCCAGCACTTTGGGAGGCCGAGGCAGGTCAGGAGTTCAAGACCAGCCTGGCCAACATGGTGAAATCCCATCTCTATAACAAATGAAAAAGTGTTAGCCGGCCATGGTCATGGGCGCCTGTAATCCCAGCTACTCAGGAGGTTGAGGCAGGAGAATCGCTTGACCTGGGAGGTGGAGGTTATAGTCAGCCGAAATCGCGCCACTGCACTCCAGCCTGGGTGACAGAGCGAGACTCCGTCTCCAAAAAAAGAAAATGGACACAGAGTGGCCACATGGGTGCGCTGGGCTGCTGATTCTCCGTGCCCACCTTTTTCTTGCAGCCACGTCTAGGGATGCAGCTGGGGCCAGGCCTCTGTTCCCCAGGACACTCCCGCTCTGATCAGACTGTCTGTGACCTGAGCAGGAAGCTAGCCAGAGGCAATACCCACCCAGATCCTGGAGGCAAGAAGCCAACAGGCGGGAACAAAGAATTTTCCGTGGCTCCACTGTTAACGAGGAACTGCCACTCTTCAGGGCCTCAATTTGCTCTTCTCCCCCCTCTCCTTCCCCAAATTTCCATCACTGGTGATATTTACATTGGAATTATGCCCAGGACTTCAGGAACCCAGCATGGGTAAGTGGAAAACAATACAAAAGAAAAGAGGCGTATTTTTAAAGGCAGTGTTGGCAAGTTTAAACTCTTGGTTTTAAAGCATATTACAAAACAGTGAGCATCAAAACCAAATGGTGTTGTGTTTAAATCAATTCAGCAGGGCTCTGTCAATTGCAAGTCCCTGCTGAAAAGCAAAGATGAAGATGAAGAGAGGGAAGGCCTCTCTTCCCTCAAGAGGCTCAGAATCTGGGGTGGTGGGTGAGCAGCAGACACCTAGGCATATGTGCTAGCTCAGAGCACTCTCTATGGGGACAGATCTGGGATGAGATCCTTGCCAGTTACCAGCTGTGTGATCTCGGGCAAGCTACAAAATATCTGTGAGTGTTGGTTTCGTCATCTGTAAAATGGAAATAATAATAGGTCCCACCTCAGTGGGGTTTGTGAGTTTGAGAAGATACCTGACAGGTCAGCTGGCTGCGCAACAGAGATGACAGCCCTTTTGCTAATGGAAGCCTGAAGTTGCTCCAGGTAGCAAAAGTGCCAGGCCCCGTGCACGAATCATGAGTGGGCTAAGCTGTCGACAGTGATGCCCTCTCTCTGCTGGATACTGGCTTTCCCAGCTTCCCTGGCAGCTAAGGGTGGCCACGTGACCCACCTCTGGCCATTGAGTTATAAGAGGAAGACTGCTGGGCTTCCTGAATAAAATACAGAGGAGGAAGTCTTTGCTTCCCCTACTTCCTGCCTGTGATGAGCTTATGATGTTGGAAGTCCAGCAGCTGTTTTGTGCCCATGAGGCCTCCAGCTTGAGGATGTAGAACCTCACACGGAGGATGGCCGAGCAGGGGGATGGGAGCATTGCTGAGCTGCAGAATAGCCTGAGATTACTGACTTCCAGACTTCTTGTTCTGAGAGATTACCTTTTTATTATTATTATTATTTTAAGATAGGGTCTCACCCTGTCTCCCAGGCTGCAGTACAGTGGCACAATCTCAGCTCACTGCAACCTACACCTGCTGGACGCTGGCAGTCCTCCTATCTTGGCCTCCCAAAGTGCTGTGATTACAGGCATGAGCTTCTGAGCCCGGCAGAGAGATGATCTTAAAAGCCTTTATTTGCTGGGCACGGTGGTTCAAGCCTATATTCCCGGCACATTGGGAGGCCAAGCCGGGAGGATCACAAGGTCAGCAGTTCGAGACCAGCCTGGCCGACATTGTGAAACCCCATCTCTACAAAAATACAAAAAATTGCCGGGCGCGGTGGCTCACGCCTGTAATCACAGCACTTTGGAAGGCCGAGGCGGGCGGATCACGAGGTCAGGAGACAGAGCCCATCCTGGCCAACATGGTGAAACCTTGTCTCTACTAAAAATACAAAAAATTAGCTGGGCGTGGTGGCGCGCGCCTATAGGTCCCAGCTGCTAGGGCAGCTGAGGCAGGAGAATTGCTGGAGCCCGGGAGGCGGAGGTTGCAGTGAGCCGAGATTACGTCACTGCACTCCAGCCTGGCAACAGAGTGAAACTCCGTCTCAAAAAAAAAAAAAAAAAAAAAAAAATTAGCCGGGTGTAGTGGTGGGCACCTGTAATCCCAGCTACTCAGGAGGCTGAGGCAGGAGAATCACTTGAGGTTGCAGTGAGCTGAGATCGCGCCACCGCACCCCAGCCTGGGAGAAAGAGTGACACTCCGTCTCAAAAAAAAAAAGGCTTTATTATTCAAAGCAATTGGGTTCTGGGTGGTCTGCTCCTGCAGCTGAATGCACCCGAGCGCTATAGGCCCTTAGCAGTGTGCTTGGCACTCGGGAAATGCTCACTAAATGCCAGCTGTGGCATCACGGAGATGTCACTGCATAGTCGCCTTTATCTCTGTGCTCAGCAGGTAGAGAGGAAGTGAGGAGGGAGAGTCTGCGGTGTGGGTGACCCTGCCTGCCTTTCCACTCCATGGCTGGGTGTGCTGGAGCTATGGTACCTCACAGGGCACAGATGGCTTCCGGCGCAGGACCCGCTGAAGAAAGCAAACTCCACCGGGCTCAGCGAGGCTGCTGCAACTGACAGGTGCCGGCATCGTGCCCCCGCCTCTTCCTGGAGGTTTCCAGGGTAATTCCGTGCATTCCCAGCCTCATGCTCGGGCTCTGACATGGTGGAAGAAAACACAGCGTGGTGTCGTGTTTGAGTCAGAATTGCCAGAGGTGCTCACTACCCCGCTGGATGGAGCAGCTGAAGGAGAGCTGACAGGTGGAGGGGCTGACCCCACGACAGAGGTTCCTCACTGATAACAAAGAAAGACAAACGGAGAAACTTGGCCTCCGTGATCATTATAGTCTTAATTTATGAACGAACACTGTGTGCCACAATGGAGCCTCCTGTGTGGGTGTTCCCTCCTGAATGGGACCCTCCTATTCAGTGTTCTAGCCCAGAGTAAACACAGGCTTGGGAAGGGGACGACTTCTCAGGCGCTGGCAGCGTTCGTATGAAATGTCAGAGGAGGTTAGGCCGGGCGTGGTGCCTCACACCTGTAATCCCAGCACTTTCGGAGGCTGAGATGGGCAGATCACCTGAGGTCAGGAGTTCAAGACCAGCCTGGCCAACTAAAAATACAAAAATTAGCCAGGCGTGGTGTAATCCCAGCTACTCAGGAGGCTGAGGCAGGAGAATTGCTTGAACCCGGGAGGCAGAGGTTGCAGGGAGCCGAGGTCGGGCCACTGCACTCCAGCCTGAGCGACAGAGCGAGACTCCGTCTTACAGTCAAGGATGGAGCCACCTAGAGGAATACATTTGGGGTCTCGGCCCCTAAGGCTTTCTTCTTCGCTTCTGGATTGCAAATATTCTGTAGTTTTGTTTTATTTTGTTTTTTTCACGGAGGTAGAGCTGTGTAGAGGTGGGAGTTAGGGGCAAGGGCCCTGCTCTCCATTTGCCTATCTGAGCAATGGGAATCATGCCCGGCTCCACCTTCCCTGGTGTTGCGTGGGTCCGTGAGGCAAGCTCAGAGTGCAGAGCCTGTTGGTGAAAACGCACTGCTCCGGGCGTCCTTGGCGCCAGCCATGTAGCTCTGCCCTCATGCAGAGAAGGGCACCTAAGAGCACAGATGAGGAATGGAAGGGCCTTGAGCTGTCTCGCCCAGTCCGCGAGGTGCTGATGGACCCAGCGTGCAATGCATCAGACATCTCAGAGACAGAGAGACGAATCGCCTAACCCAGCACCCTGCAGAACTGTCAGGAAGACGACTGTGGCTCTGCACATCCCCCTGTGAATGGCAAAAGGGTAGACCCCAGGGTGTTTGACCTGGAAAGGGTCTCTGAGTCACCTCCGCCCACCTCCCCCTTGTACAGTGGGAGATGAGGCCGGGGGAGGCTGGGGGGCTTCCCGAGGTGACAGGCGGGGCCGTGCAGAGAGGAAAAGACTCAGCATTGAAGAACAGGCAGCACTGTCGGAAGGAGGCCAGTGAGGGTGAGTGAAAACAGTGCGCACTTGTGTGCAGACATTTTCTACAGTAAACACCCAGGGAAAAGCCACGGAGGAGGGCCCACGTGGTTGGGGGGCACTGCTGTGGTGGCCACACTCCTGCTCACCTGCAGTGACCCCAGGACCTGGCCTCAGTTCAACCAGCGTGCACAGGGGAGGAGCACCTGGACCCCAGATGCACGGGCCGCGGGCTGTGGTTTGGGATAGGAAAGGATCTCCCTCTCAATATAAGAAATGTACAGGCGGGGCGCGGTGGCTTACACTGGTACGCCTGGCACTTTGGGAGGCCGAGGCTGCTGGATCACGTGAGTCCAGCTCTCACCATAGTGAGACCCCATCTCTACAAAAAAAAAAAAAAAAAAAAACATTGGCTCGATGTGTTGGCATGAACCTGTAATCTCAGCTACTCAGGAGGCTGAGGTGGGAGGATCAGCTGAGCCTGGGGAGGTCGAGGCTGCAGTGAGCTGTGATGGCACCAGCCAGGGCCACAGAAT
Source organism: Ateles fusciceps (assembly GCA_036589455.1). Taxonomy (NCBI): domain Eukaryota; kingdom Metazoa; phylum Chordata; class Mammalia; order Primates; family Atelidae; genus Ateles; species Ateles fusciceps. The sequence goes on from JAZHEH010000751.1 coordinate 3,549,840, forward strand.
GAGACCCTATCTCAAAGCGAAAACAAAAACAAAAAGCAGCAATGCATTAGCTGGGGGGTGCCCTTAGATGCCTATTAAACTAACAGAAGGTAAATGAATATAATAAAACCCAGAGCTGTAGGGCGGGAAGGAAAAAAGTCTGGTCCTCTCTTGGACACTCTGGCCCCATGTAACACACTCGACACCCTTTGATCTGGTCTTTCTTGAATTCCTTTTCTTTTTGAGACAGAGTCTCACTCTGTCACCCAGGCTGGAGTGCAGTGGCGAGACCTCGGCTCACGGCAACCTCCGCTTCCCGGGTTCAAGTGATTCTCCTGCCTCAGCCTCCTGAGTAGCTGGGATTACAGGCAACCACCACCTCGCCCAGCTAATTTTTGTATTTTTAGTAGAGATGGGGTTTCACCATGTTGGCCAGGCTGGTCTCAAAGTCCTGACCTCTAGTGATCCACCCGCCTCGGCCTCCCAAAGTGCTGGGATGACAGGTATGAGCCGCCGTGCCCGGGTGAGCTGGTCCTTTTCGTTGTTGGGTTTTTGTTTGTGTGTTTGTTTTTGAGATGGAGTCTAGCTCTGTCTTCCAGGCTGGAGTACAGTGGCTCAGTCTTGGCTCACTGCAACCTCAGCCTCCCGGTTCAAGTGATTTTCCTGCCTCAGACTCCCGAGTAGCTGGGATTACAGGCACCCGCCACCACACCTGGCTAATTTTTTGTATTTTTAAATGGAGTTTCACCATGTTTGCCAGGCTGGTCTTGAACTCCTGACCCCGTGATCTGCCTGTCTTAGCCTCCTAAAGCCTGAGATTACAGGCTCTAACACCGCCTGGTCCTGAGCTCGTCCTTTAACCTCTGCCCCTACCTTCTTCCTGCTCTTCCCCTCTTCACTCCCCGACCCTAGTCAACGAAGCCAGCACCTGCTGCCCAGATGGTGTTTGAGCGATCTCCCCAGCCCGGCCCCGAGGCCTGGTCTGCTCTGGAGCTTTCCCTCCTACCCAGAGCCCAGCCCAGATCTCAGTAAAGGAGCATCACAGAGCCCTGACGCCAGCCCCAGGGCTGAACAGCAGGGCGCTGACCAGAGGCCAAGGGTGGACACCGCAACCCTGCCGCCCAGCCCGGCTGGGGCACAGCGCGAGGACGCACATCCCCAGCGCCCGGCCAGCAGACACGGTCTGCACATCAAGGGGAAAGCCCTGGGTGCTGCTGCCGCCTCCTCCCTTAAACTCCGCCAGGGCGTCGTGGAAACCAGAGAAGCCCCAGAGGCAGACACCCTTGCCTGGGAACACCCTGTCCTGCCCCCTCCGCTTGGGAGAGAGGCTCTGTCTGCCCTCTGGTGGGGGGCCCTTGCCAGCTGCAGGAATTCGAGGTGCGGCTGCTCAAGAACATGGCCGGGCTTGGGCAGGAGGTGGGTGGTGGGAGAGCCCCTGCCCGCTGCTGGAGAAGGTCCCTGGCCTCAGCTGTGGCCCTAATTGGGCAGGGACACCTTGGCCCTAAGTGGACAGTCTCCTACCTGTCAACCTCCGTGCATTCACAGTGCAGTCCTCAGTTGGCTTCCCCTAAATGAGGGCTTCCCCCATCCTCGACCACCTGCTGGGGACGTGGGGCCAGGCCCAAGGAAGGGCTCTGGGCTTGCCCCTCCCCCATCTGCGCAGTGGCCTCTGGCAAGTCCCGCCCACCTTCAGGCTGTCTGCTTTTGTGAGGCATCTCCTCTTCCAAGGGAACCAGGAGTACCTGCTCTAGGATGTTCAGACCCCACCCAGCGCCGGGACAGACGCACAGACACATTGTGATCAGACACAGACGTGGCCCTGGACGCCCTCTCTAGTCAGCTCCCCTTCACCTCCCAGCTGTCTACCCTCATGCCTCAGGCTAGGGAGTGGGTTTCGCCCCGGCTGGCACAAGACTGGCCTGGAAGCCAGGAGAACTGTTCCAGGGTGCACACAGGGCCCCAAACTACTGTGCAAATTCCAGCAAACCCCATCCCCTCTCTGGCCCTCAGCTTCCTCTCTTGCATGGAGGCTGGGGGCGGGGTATGTACTGGGGGGACCAGCTGGCCTGTGAGGCTCTGTCCCTCCGATTCCAGGCCTGTGGTGGTCCACATTGTCTTAGGGGAAGCCTTTTGCCCAGAGGAAACCCCCAGAGAATCAGGGACTGCTCTGGCCAAGATGGCCACACACACGGCCTCCCCCAGTAGACAGAGCCTGCCTTGCCAGCTGCTGAGCCCTGGGGAGTCCTGGCCCTCTCTGCCTCAGTGACCCTGTTAATACGGCCAGGCCTGGACAAGGAGGGTCTCATCAGCCCTTTGAGCCTCCCCACTCCAGGGACTCAAAAACCTCCCCGGCTGCACCTCTGGCCTCCTGAAGTGCTGCCAGGACCACCAGAACCCCTGGGACCACAGCCGTCGTCCCCTGCTTCCAGCCTCCATGCCTCCACCGAGCCTTCACCCACCGGCCACCGGTAGCTCTCCCGGGTTCACCCTCGGCCCTTTCTTTGTGTTTACTGAAGGCAGATGTGAGGAGTGAGTGGGGGGAGGCCAGCAGGAAGCCAGTTGCACTCCTGGGATCTGCTAGAGAAAAGAAGCCCCTGCAGGTCCAGCAGAGGCTGAGCTTGACGCAGTGGAGGAAGCCGCTGTCTTTCCATGGCAAGGGGCAGAGCCTGATTCCAATGGGCTGAAGCACAAGGGGAAAATTATTGGCTTATTTCACTGAAAAGTCCAGGGAATGGATAGTTTCAGGAATGGTGGGATCAAGGGCTCTCAGGTGACATCTTTAAGAGTTCACCTCTCAGCTGGCTGCAGTGGTTCCTGCTTGTAATCCTAGCACTCTGGGGGGTGGAGGCAGGAGGATCGTTTGAGCCCAGGAGTTCGAGACCAGCCTGGGCAACATAGCAAGACCCCATCTCTACAAAAAAGACAAAAATTAGCCAGGCGTGTTGGGGCATGCCTGTAGTCCCAGCTACTTGGGAAGCTGGGGTGGAAGGATCACTTGAGCCTGGGAGGTTGAGGCTGCAGTGAGCTGAAACCTGTTTCCTCTGTGGTGGCTCAGTTTTCAGCATTCTCTCCTCATGGTGGTCACATGGCTGCCAGGAGCCACACCCAACATCCCACTTGAGTGACCACCGCCCCCCCCAGGAGAGTCTCTTTGCCAATGGTTTAATCAAAAGGCTTTGATTTCAGGCTAGACATGGTGGCTTATGCCTGTAATCCCAGCATTTGGAGAGACCGAGGTGGGTGGGTCACCTGAGGTTTGGAGTTGGAGACCAGCCTGGCCAACATGGAGAAACCCCGTGTCTACTAAAAATACAAAATTAGCCAGGCGTGGTGGCACATGCCTATAATCCCAGATACTGGGGAGGCTGAGGCAGGAGAATTGCTTGAACCCAGGAGGTGGAGGTTGCAGTGAACCAAGATCGCGCCCTGGCACTCCAGCCTGGGCAACAGAGTGAGACTCCGTCTCAAAAAAAAAAAAAAAAAACACCTTTGATTTGATTCTCCTAATGGGCTCTCACGGGATATGGGTTCTGTGCCCATCCCTGGACCAGTCCCTCCAATGCTCCAATTGGTTACATGGAGTCATGTGCTCTGAAGCCAGTGCAGGAGGTCGGGGGTGGGGGGTACCCAAAAGACAGTCAAGGTGCAGACGTTGGAAGAAGGGGTGCTGAGCAGGCAGGAGCACGATGGCCGGGATCGCCTTCTGTGGGTACCAAGTGGAGTGCTGCTCCGTATGAGCTGCGGTGAGCTCAGGTAGCATCCACAGCTGCGGGGGGGTGCGCTGAAAGCAGAGCAGCCCAGAGACTCAGCCTCTCGGATGACGCAGGGGCTGGGAGAGGGCCTGCGGCCTCAGCAGACAAGTCCTCTTGGGTGGCTGGGAGATTCTCAAGGGAAATGACATTTGATCCATATTCTTAGAAACAGGAAGTGGTAGCTTCCTGAGAGCAAGCTGACCTCATCCCTGAGCCCTGAGATGGCCCCTGGGTCCAACCACTTCCAAAGGGATGTGGCCGCCTCTCACGTGGGGGAAGCATTGTGGCCAACACACATTTATTTACTTACTTATTTTTTTGAGACAGAGTCTTGCTCTGTCGCCCAGACTGGAGTGCAGTGGTGCAATCTTGGCTCACTGTAACCTCCACCTCCCGAGATCAAGCGATTTTCCTACCTCAACCTTCCAAATAGCTGGGATTACAGGCATGCACCACCATGCCTGGCTAATTTTCTGTACTTTTAGTAGAGATGGGGTTTTGCCATGTTGGCCAGGCTGGCCTCGAGCTCCTGACCTCTGGTGATCCACTCACCTTGGTGTCCCAAAGTATTGGGATTACAGGCGTGAGCCACCGTGCCTGGCGGCTCCATTTATACTTCTATTTGGCAAAGTGAATCATCATCCATTTAAATAAAGGTGTCCTTCATCACCGGTCCTTGGTAAGGGAGTACTGGCTGTGTGTCCTAAGCTTTACCTACTGAGTCTTCTGATTCTGATGCCTCCGATGTGTTAACACCGCCCACGTGCTAACACCGCCCACGCGCTAACACCACCCACGCGCTCATCCCTCCCACGCGCCCCCCCTCCCACGCGCTCATCCCTCCCGTGCGCTCATCCTTTCCGTGTGCCCCTGCACTGTGTGCTAGCGTCTTCCAGGAGCGGACACCTTCCTGGGGACGTTGAAGGGCTTTCGCCGAATAGCACAGAGCAAAACTTGTACCCACCTCTACCTTCACCTGGATCTTGATGGCTCCTTGCTTTGCACTTCAGTCAAGGTCAGCGTCTGGAAGACGAGGATGAGGGCTGTCCCCAAAGCCTCCCCAAAATGATAGTTAGAAAGAAATTCCTGCTGCTTTTCTGCCAGCTTATCTGGCTGGAAGAGCAGGGGAGCAGAGGAGCTAGAGCGGGCAGAGGGGGGACTGGGGGCAGCCCTTGGCCCCGGCCCTGATGTGCTGCGTGAGTTTGGGGGACTCCCCGGGGCTTCAGACCCCCCTCAGGCCCCTGGCTCCCTGTTGGTAGATTCTTGGCTCCTAGGTGAGCCTGGGTCAAGCCACGGCCTCCCTACCGCAGCCTCCGCTGCCACCTCCACCCAGCGGTTCCCATGGTGGCGGCCCCCGGTTCTCTGTTTACTCGGCATGCTGCGATTTTTCCACAACCGGCCGTGGAGAACACAATGCCAGCTTCCCCCCAGGGAGGTGCAGCAGGACCCACGCCCGCAGCCAAACAGCGGATATGACTTTGCAGCGGGACAGACACCGGCACCAGGCATCTCAGACTCCTGCAGCCCCTCCTGGACCAAGACCTCAGCTTTGTGCAACGGGGTGCCGAGAGCCAGGCCAGCCTGAGGTTCCAGCCTCAGAAACGTGTGTGAAACCCCCGAGCAAGCCACTTTCCCTCGGAGAGGACGCCGAGGCTGAAATGGATCACATCCGGCATGCAATTCTAAAAGCCCACACCTTTCTCGGCTCTTCCCAGAGAGGCCGCCCCACAGCCCCTGCCCGGCAGCCCCAAACACAAAGGGTCGGGGACTCGGGCAGCAAATGCTTCCTGCCAGAGCTGGCTGGGAGCCAAGCACAGCCTGGCCATGCTCAGGTCAAACCAATAGTGTGGCCTTTGCTCCCGGCCCTGACCAGGCGCAGACCTGGGTTAAAACTTCATGGACCCTAAACTTCCCTGGGTTCTCTACTCCCAAATGGAACAACCCCCATTGTGAAAAATCCGACTTGGAAAGAATGAGAAAATAAGCGTCATTCAGCATCTCGGGCACCTGCTCCCAGATTAAAATCCGACTTAGAAAGAATGAGAAAATAAGCGTCATTCAGCATCTCGGGCACCTGCTCCCAGATTTTCCCAGGCATGCGCTTGGTCACCGACCCCTGCTTGCCGTAGTGCTGGCTCCAGGCTGAGGGTATTGCGTGATTTCAGTGGCTTTATCCCCCATCCGGGGCTTTCCTCCTTTGACTGTCCGGGGGCTCAGAGGCCCAGATCACACACGTGTTTGCAGTCCATCCAGGTCCTGAACACTGACAGATAGCTGGATTCCTGAATTCATGAACTTGATCCCTATACTGTGTTGCCTCGAAATGCTAACATTGATCGTTTTCAGGTGAGGCACGGGGCCAGTTATTTTCCCAGAGGCTGAGAACCATTAGCCAGCTGCTGTAAGCCTTTCGGCCCTCTGAGGGACATTGTCCTTCGGGACCATCCAAGGTAGGGGTGATAAGGGGCTCCAGGCTTCCTCCCGCCTCAGCCTCACCCCGAATCCAGCCTCCAGTCTCTTGGTGGAGCTGGCCCTTCCCCTTCGGCCAGTGGCAGACCCCTCCCCTCCCAGCCAGCCTGCCGACCCTGGTCCCCGCACTTGCAGTTTCCTCCCCCCTGCCCCAGTTTCTTCCCGTCTTGCTTTATCTTCCTGCCCAGCCTCTGCCCCTATGTTATCCCTTCCCAGTCAGCCCCCTCCCGACCCTCCCAGACACAAACCATCCGTGAACTGGGTCTGGTGTTTAGTGGGTCTATCCCTTTCGGAATGCTGTGAACGTGTCATCTTCCCAGGGTCCTCAGGGGACCTGGGAGACGCCTACCCAGGGGTCTGTTCCACTCAGACAACTGAATATCCACATGCAAAAGAAAAAGTTGGACTTTGGCCAGGCGCAGTGGCTCACACCTGTAATCCCAGCACTTTGGGAGGCCAAGGCAGGGGGATTACTTGAGGTCAATTCAAGACCAGCCTGGCCAACATGGTAAAACCCGTCTCTCCCCAAAATACAAAAATTAGCTGGGCATGGTGGCATGTGCCTGTAATCCCAGCTACTCAGGAGGCTGAGGCAGGAGAATCACTTGAACTCAGGAGGCAGAGGTTGCAGTGAGCCAAGATTGTGCCACTGTAGTCCAGCCTGAGTGACAGAGCGAGACTCTGTCTCGAAAAAAAAAAAAAAAGACCAAGTTGCATTCTTACCTCACACCATATACAAAAATCAACTAAAACTGTATCAAAGAGCTAACACTATCCAACTCTTAGAAGAAAACATGGGAGGGGGTGGGCATGGTGGCTCACACCTGTAATCCCAGCACTTTGGGAGGCCAAGGTGGGTGGATCACCTGATGCCAGGAGCTAGAGACAAATATGGCCAACATGGTTAAACCCATCTCTACCAAAAAAAAAAAAAAAAACCAAATACAAAAAAGATGAGCTGAGTGTGGTGACACACACCTGTAGTCCCAGCTACTCAGGTGGCTGAGGCAGGAGAATCACTTGAACCCAGGAGATGAAGGTTGCAGTGAGCCAAGATTGTGCCACTGCACTCCAGCCCAGGCGACAGAGTGAGACTCTGTCTCAAAAAAAAAGGAGAAGAAGAAGAAGAGGAAGAAAACGTGGGGGTAAATCTTAATCACCTTGAATTTGACAATGGCTTTTAGAAATAACACAGAAAGCATGAGCAACGAGAGAAAATACAAGCCGGCCTTCAGCAACGTTAAAAAGCTTTGTTCATCAGAGAACACTATCAAGAGAGGGAGGAGACAGCCACGGGACAGGGAAGAATCCTCGCAGGTCTGCTTTCCAAAAGTCACAGGGTAAACGGGGTATTTTATTCAAAGGTTTCTTGAGGAAACCTTCTTTTTTGAGACCAGTGTCTTGCTAGTTGCCCAGCCTGGAGTACAGTGACTATTCACAGGTGCGATCATGGCTCACAGCTACTTTGAATGCCTGGCCTCAAGCAATCCTCCTGCCTCAGCCTCCTGAGCAGGTAGGACTACAGGCATATGCCACCACACTAGGCTGAGGAAACATTCTTTACATGTTAAAGCATAGTGGTTGAGAATGCAAAATTTACACAAAATATAGGCTACAGTGGGAGACACTAAGAAGTTTGGGATCTGAAGCCAAGCGCTTTGGAGGAACGCAAGTTCAACTTTGTGGTATTCTGCCAATGAGGGGGCTTCTGTGGGACAGTTCCCAAAATCTTCAGAGATTCTGTGGATAGTAGGACCCACAGGGCTGCCTTGTTGGGCGGGGCTGCTAGGGAGATCACAGGCAGGTCACAGATCACAGGCAAGTCACAGGCAGGTCACAGGCAGGTCACAGACAGGGCACAGGCAGGTCACAGGCAGATCACAGGGTAGGTCACAGATCACAGGCAGGTCACAGCAGATCACAGGTAGATCACAGACAGATCACAGGCAGGTCACAGGCAGATCACAGGCAGGTCACAGGCAGATCACAGGCACATCACAGACAAAGTCACAGACAGATCATAGGCAGATCACAGGCAGATCACAGGCAAAGTCACAGACAGATCACAGCCAAGGTCACAGGCAAAGTCATAGACAGATCACAGGCAGGTCACAGGCAAAGTCACAGACAGATTACAGGCAGGTCACAGGCAAAGTCACAGACAAATCACAGGCAAGGTCACAGGCAGATCACAGGCAAGGTCACAGGCCAAGTCACAGATCACAGGCAGGTCACAGGCAGATCACAGGCAAAGTCACAGACGAGATCACAGGCAGGTCACAGGCAAAGTCACAGACAGATCACAGGCAGGTCACAGGCAAAGTCACAGACAGATCACGGGCAGGTCACAGGCAGATCACAGCCAAGGTCACAGACAGATCACAGGCAGGTCACAGGCAGATCACAGGCAAAGTCACAGACAGATCACAGGCAGGTCACAGGCAAAGTCACAGACAGATCACAGGCAGGTCACAGGCAAAGTCACAGACAGATCACAGGCAGGTCACAGGCAGATCACAGGCAAAGTCACAGACAGATCACAGGCAGGTCACAGGCAAAGTCACAGACAGATCACAGGCAGGTCACAGGCAAAGTCACAGACAGATCACAGGCAGGTCACAGGCAAAGTCACAGACAGATCACGGGCAGGTCACAGGCAGATCACAGCCAAAGTCACAGCAGATCACAGGCAAGGTCGCAGGCAAGGTGAGTCACAAGGAGGAAAGCTGGGGCTTACAGGGCTGTGGATGCTGCAAGGCCAAGATTGGCCTGCCAGGTCACCCCCTGGATCTCTGGCCACCCGCGGAATCTGATTCCTAGCTCACCGAATCCGATGGGCCTCTTTTGGTTCTAAGTGACAGAAACACATCTCAGAGTAGTTGAGCAAAAATGGGAAACTCTGGCTTATGGGATGAAAAGCTCAGGGTAGCTGGCCTCGGCTTGTCTGTGGCAGGGGACAAGCATCAGTGCACTTTCCTCTTGCCCTCGACAGGCCGAGGTTCTCTTCTCCCAGCAACCCCAGGAGACAAACTTCTCTTCTCCACTGTTGCGGCAGACGTCCTGGGGCCGCACCTTGCTGGGCTGACTTGGGTCCCGTGTGGATTCAGTGCCCACCCATGGGCCAATCACTGCAGCAAGGGAGCGGAAGGCTTAGGGTGGCCGGGCCGGAGTCACCGGCCTGCTCCTCGGAGTCAGCCACAGGGAGAAGACGACGTGTAGGGGATGAGTGCGAACGGCAAGACAACAAGGCTCACACAACAGACTCCTAGAGATGTAGGTAGAGCGAAACACAGGCCTGGGTGCTGCGCTCGGTGGCCTGGGTGCTGCGCTCGGTGGCCTGGGTGCTGCGCTCGGTGGCCTGGGTGCTGCGCTCGGTGGCCTGGGTACTGCGCTCGGTGGCCTGGGTGCTCTGCTCGGTGTGGAGTGGGCGTGAGGCCTGGCCAGGGCCTCAGCCTGCAGGGCCCTGCGGTGTCCCAGGCCCAGTGGGCTATCCCGGGTCAGGGCTCCGTGAGAAGCAGGCAGCTCCTGTTTGTTCCAAACTCCCAGTGCCTCTCAGGCAACCTGGACAAACACAATTCCCTCAGCAGGAACCCCGCCACATATTCCAGCCTGGAGCCCAGAAAGCCAAACCCTGTGAAAAATTTAAAAACAAAACTTGAAAATGCCAACTCTCACAATAGAACATTATAAAAAAAAAAACCCTTTGAGGCCGGGCGCAGTGGCTCATGCCTGTAATCCCAACACTTTGGGAGACCGAGATGGGCGGATCACCTGAGGTTGGGAGTTCAAGACCAGCCTGACCAACATGGAGAAACCCTGTCTCCACTAAAACTACACAATTAGCTGGGTGTGGTTGTGCACACGTGCAGTCCCAGCTACTGGGAAGGCTGAGGCAGGAGAATTGCAGGAACCTGGGAGGCGGAGGCTGCAATGAGCCAAGATCGTGCCACTGCATTCCAGTCTGGGCAACAGAGCAAGGCCCTGTCAGAAAGAAAAGAAAAGAAGAGAGAGGGAAGAAAGGAAGGAAGGGAGGGAGGAAGGGAGGGAGGAAGTGGAGGAGGAGAAAGAAAAGGAGAAGAAAGAAGGAGTAGGAGGAGGAAGGAAGAAGAATAAACAATTGTTGACCTACCAGATTGGCAAGGATGAAAATGAATGAGAAGGCACGATCTTGGCTCACTGCAACCTCCCTCTCCCGAGTTCAAGCGATTCTCATGCCTCAGCTTCCTGAGTATCTGGGATTACAGGTGTGTGCCACCACGCCCTTTTTTCTCTTTTTTGTTTCTGGTATTTTTAGTACAGATGGGGTTTCACCATGTTGGCCAAGCTGGTCTTGAACTCCTGACCTCAGATGATCCACCTGCCTTGACCTCCCAAAGTGCTGGGATTACAGGACTGAGCCACTGCGCCCGGCCAACATGCTCTATGTGTATTCAAAAATAAATACTTATAAATCCATTCGTTCAACTGTCAACCTAAATAACAAACAAGAGAGACTGTGTAAAAGGAAGAGCCTGCCGGGCGCCGTGGCTTACGCCTGTAATGCCAACACTTTGGGAGGCTGAGGCAGGAGGATTGCTTGAGCCCAGGAGTGTGAGCCCAGCCTAGGCAACATGGCAAAAACACTGTCTCTACAAAACACAACAACACAAACTAGCCAGCCACGGTGGCGTGCACCTGCAGTCGCAGCTATGTGCCAGGCTGAGCTGGGAGAATCACTTGCACCCAGGAGGCTGAGGCAGCAGTAAGCTGTCATGATGCCACCGCCCTCCAGACTGAATGACAGATCTAACATTGTTTTTTGAGATCTTGTCTCAAAAAAAAACCCTAAAACCACCAAAACAATAACTAAATACACACATACATAAATACAAGTAAAAGATATTTATTATTCCCAACTAACTGACATACAACTAAGATTTGGTAAGTGCCTGTAGGGTCAGGCCCTGTGCTCTGATTTGGGGCATAAAATGATGAACAAAACAGGTATTGTCTCTGCTGCCACGGAGCTCACAGTTTAGCAGGGAGATGCTGATACAGAAAGAATCCGTGTCTCTGTCGCCACGGAGCTCACAGTTTAGCAGGGAGATGCTGATACAGAAAAACTCGTGTCTCTGCCACCACGGAGCTCACAGTTTAGCAGGGAGATGCTGATACAGAAAAATCCGGTGCTCTCTGCCAGCCACGGAGCTCACAGTTTAGCAGGGAGATGCTGATACAGAAAAATCCGTGTCTCTGCCGCCACGGAGCTCACAGTTTAACAGGGAGATGCTGATACAGAAAAAAATCCCTGTCAGGCTCTGTTCACATGTGATCAGTGCTGTGAAGAGAGAGTAACGGGCGCCGTGGAGGACAGCCTCCAAGATCTCCACGATCCCTGCCTCCTGGAAGTTAAGCCCGTGTTTAACACCATCCCCTTGTGGACGGGGCAGGACTTATTGGCTGGCTGATCACAAACACTAGAGCGGAAGTGATGGAGTGTGGCCTCGGAGATTGGGTCATAAAAAGACTGTAGCTGGCTGGGCACAGTGGCTCACACTTGTAACCACGGCACTTCAGGAGGCTGAGGTGGGAGGATTGCTTGAGACCAGGAGTTCAAGACCAGCCTGGGCAACATAGGAAGACCCTGTCTCTACAAAAAGTAAAAAGATTAGCTGGGTGTGGTGACATGTACCTGCAGTTCCAGCTACGATGGGTTGAGCCTCAAAGTTTGAGGCTGCAGGGGAGCCACGACTGTGCCACCACACTCCAACCTGGGTGACAAAGAGAGAACCTGTCTCAAAAGAAATGACTGTGGCTGCCGGGCAGGTGGCTCACACCTGTAATCTCAGCACTTTGGGAGGCTGAGGTGGGTAGATCCCTCGAGGTCAGGAGTTCGAGACCAGCCTGGCCAATATGGTGAAGCCTGTCTCTACTAAAAATACAAGTATTAGTGGGAATGGTGGCAGGCGCCCGTAATCCCAGCTACTCAGGAGGCAGAGGCAGGAGAACACTTGAACCAAGGAGACGGAAGTTGCAGTGAGCCAAGATCATGCGACTGCACTCCAGCCTGGGCAGCAGAGAGAGACTCAGCCTCAAAAAAAAAAAAAAAAAAAAAAAAAAAAAAAAAAAAAAAAAAAGGAAAGAAAGAAAAAGAAAGGACTGGGGGCTCTTGGATCACTTGTGCCAGGGGAAGTAAGCTGCCATGTTGTGAGCTGACTTACGGAGAAGCCCATGTGGCATCATGGCAAAGAACTGAGGCCCTCAGTCCAACAGCTTGAGAAACACTGCAGCCTGCAAACAACCACGTGAGTGAACAGATCCTTTACCTCCAGCCAAGTCTCACCATGACTGCAACTCACGAGGGACCTCGAGCTACCGAAATCCAGCTACGCCGTGCCTGGATTCCTGGCCCACGGAAACTGAGATAATAAACCTTCATTGTCATAGACCGCTAAATGTGTAAGCCACTGGATTCCCCTCTGTAGATCAAACTGGAGAGTACCATCATCTTAACAAACTTAAGGCTTCTATCCATGGAGATTGGATGTTCTTCTGTTTATTTCTATATTGTCTTTGTTTGCTTTGTATTGCTATAGCAGAATACCTGAGAAAGGGTTATTTATAAAGAAAAGAGGTTTACTTAGCTCACAGTTCTGCAGGCTGGGAACGCTGAGAGCGTGACACTGGCATCTGCTTGGCTCTGGTGAGGGCTTTCTTGCTGCATGAAAACATGGCAGAAGGTCAAAGGGGAAGGGAACACGTTGAAGTAGCAAAGCCTGAGGGCTGTCCTGGCTTTATGACAACCCAGTCTCACATTCCCATATGTTTCTTTCTTTCTTTTTTTTTTTTTTTTTTTTTGAGAGGGAGTCTTGCTCTGACACCAGGCTGGAGTGCAGTGGCACAATCTCGGCTCACTGCAACCTCCGCCTCCCAGTTCAAGTGATTCTTCCACCTCAGCCTCCCGAGTAGCTGGGACTACAACCCTACAAGTGGGCACCACCATGCCCAGTTAACTTTTGTATTTGCAGTAGATACGGGGTTTCACCATGTTGGCCCGGATGGTCTCGATCTCTTGACCTCATGATCCGCCCACCTCGGTCTCCCAAACTGCTGGGATTACAGGTGAGAGCCACTGTGGCAGGCTGAGATGTTTCTTATAAGTGTGAATGCAAAAGTCCTCAACAAAATACTAGCAAGCATTTTCATAAATGCCCCTGAGAACAAATCCAGTCTCACAAGAGCTAGAACTCACTGACTACCGTAAGCATGGCACCAAGGCGCCTATGGGAGTGGACCCCATGACCCAGGCACCTCCCATTAGACTCCACTTCTTAAAGGTTCCAACATTATCACACTGGCAATCAAATTTCAACCTAAGTTCTGACAGACACAAATCACATCCAAGCCATGGCAGATCTTCAGTTTCTTTAGACAATGTTTTGTGGTTTTCATGCTATAAGTTTTGCACTTTTCGATCAATTTATGTCTAAGTATTTTATTCTTTTTGATGCTGTTGTTAATGGAATCTTCTTAATTTCATATTCGGATTCTTTCTTGCAAATGTATAGAAATACAATCGATTTTTGTGTATTAATGTTGTATTCTGCAACCTTGCTGAATGAATTAGTGTTACAGTTTAAAAGGGAGACGCTGATACCAAAAAATCCATGTCAGAATATGTTCACGTTGTGATCAGCGCTGTGAAGGAGAACGGGGGGCACTGGGGAGGGCAGCCCCCTGAACCCTGAACCGGGAATTCAGTAGTTTGTTACTGAAGTTCCTTAGCATTTTACACGTACAATATCAGGTGATCTGCAAATGGAGGTAGTTTTACTTCTTTTTCTAAACTGGATGGCTTTTGCTTCGTTTTCTTGCCTAATGGCCCTACCTAGAATCTCCCATACGATGCTGAGTAGAAGTGGTGATGGTACACATCCTTGTGTTCCTGACTTAGGAAGAAAGCATCCAGCTTTTCATTAGTAAGTTTGATGTTAGTGGATTTTTTTTTTTTTTTTTTTTGAGTCTCACTCTGTCGCACAGGCTGGAGTGCAGTGGTGTGATCTCGGCTCATTGCAACCTCCGCCCCCTGGGTTCAAGCAATTCCTTGCCTCAGCCTCCCGAGTAGCTGGGCACCCACCACCACACCCAGCTAATTTTTGTATTTTTAGTAGAGATGGGGTTTCACTATCTTGGTGGCAAGGCTGGTCTTGAACGCCTGACCTCATGATCCACCCAACTCAACTTCCCAAAGTGCTAAGATTACAGGCGTGAGCCACTGCGCTGGCCATAGATTTTCGGAATGCTCTTTGTCAGGATAAGGAAAATTCCTTCTTTTTTATATTTTTTTTTCTCGAGACGGAGTTTCACTCTGTTGCCCAGGCTAGAGTGCAATGGCATGATCTCAGCTCACTGCAACCTCTGTCTCCTAGGTTCAAGCGATTCTCCTGCCTCAGCCTCCCAAGTAGCTGGGATTACAGGCATGTACCAACAAGCCCGGCTAATTTTGTATTTTAGTAGAGATAAAATTTCTCTGTGTTGGTCAGGGTGGTCTTGAATCCCCGACTTCAGATGATCTGCCCACCTTGGCCTCCCAAAGTGCTGGGATTGCAGGCATGAGCCACTGCGCCTTGCCAGAAGCTTCCTTCTGTTCCTAGTTTGTTGCATACTTTTACGATCAAAGGGCTTGGAATCTTGTCAAATGCATTTTTTGCATCTTTTGAGATGGTCATGTGGTTTTTTTCTTATGCTATTGATACATTGCATTACATTAACTGATTTTTGGATGTTAAGCCAAACTTGCATTCCTGTTGTAAATCCCAGTTCATCAGGCCCAGGCGCGGTGGGTCACGCCTGTAATCCCAGCACTTTGAGAAGCCAAGGCAGGCAGGTCACTTGAGGTCAGGAGTTTGAGACCAGCCTAGACAACACGGTGAAACTCCATCTCTACTAAAAATATAAAAAATGTAGCTGGGTATGGTGGTGGGCATCTGTAATCCCAGCTACTCGGGAGGCTGAGGCAGGAGAATCACTTGAACTCGGGAGTTACAGGTTACAGTGAGCTGAGATTGTGCGTTGCACTCCAGCCTGGGGTGACAGAGCGAGACTGTCAAGAAAAGAAAAAAAGTCCCACTTCATCATGCGCTAGAATTTACGTGACGTGAAGCTGGCTTGCTCATATTTCGCTGTGTCCGTCTGGATTTTGCGTCTGTGTTCATAAGAAACCACGACCTGCAGCTTCCTCTTCCTGTGATGTCTTCATCTGGCTTTGCTGTCAGTGGAAAAACCACCCTCATAAAATGGATTGGGAAGTGTTTTCTTCTTTCTATTTTTTGAACAGTTTGTGAAGAATTGGTATTAATTATTATTGCTTGATTGATTTTGAGATGGAGTCTTGCTCTGTACTGCCCAGTCTGGAGTACAGTGGTGCCATCTCGGCTCACTGCAACCACTATCTCCCCCAGATCAAGCGATTCTCCTGCCTCAACCTCCCAAGTAGCTGGGATTACAGGCACCTACCACCATGCCTGGCTGATTTTTTGTATTTTTTTGTAGAGACAGGGTTTCACCATGTTGGCCAGGCTTGTCTTGAACTCCTGATCTCAAGTGATCTGCCCGCCTCGGCCTCCCAAAGTGCTGAGATTTTAATTATTTTTTTAAATGTTTGTTAGAATTTTCCACTGGAATCATCTCATCCTGAGCTTTTCTTTATGGGTAGTGTTTTGATTATCTCTATTTGTTATAGCTATTTAAATTTTGTTTCTTCTTCAGTGAGTTTTGGTAGTTTACATCTGTCTAGAAATTTGTTCATATCATCTAAGTTATCTATTTTGTTAACACGCAAAAGTTCATAGTATTCTTTTATGATTTTTAAATTTCTGTAATGTTGGTAGTAATGCTCCTTCTTTCATATCTGATTCTAGTAACTAAAGTCTTCTCTCTTATTTTCTTGGTCAATCTAGCTAAATGTTTTCAATTTTGTTTGTCTTTTTATAGAGCCAGCATTTGGTTTCACTAATTTTCTCTATTACATTGATTTCCACTCTAATCTTTGTTCTGCTTCCTTAGGCTTACTTACTTTGTTCTTCTCTTACCATTGTCTTAAGGTAGAAAGTTAGGTGACTAATTTGAGATCATTATTTTAATGTAGACCTTTACAGCTATAAATTTCCCTTCTACTAATAAGTTTTTCCCTAATAAGCACTACTTTTTTTGCATCCTGTAAGTTTTGATATTTTGTGTCTTCATTTTCATTCACTTCAAATTATTTTCTAATCCACCTTTTGGTTCCTTCTTTGATGTATTAGTTATTCAGAAATGTGTTGTTTAATTTCCATATACTTGTGAATCTCTCCAATTTCTTTCAACAGAATAATGACATCTAATTCCATCCCATTCTGGTTGGAGAACACACTTTGTATTATTTCTATATTTTAAAATGTATTGGGCTGGGTGTGGTGGCTCATGCCTATAACACAGCATTTTGGGAGGCTGAGGTGGGAGTATTGCTTTAGTGGAGGAGTTCAGGACCAGCCTGGGCAATATAGTGAGACTCCAGTTCTACAAAATAAAATAAAACATATTGAGGTTTGCTATTGCCTAGAATATGGTCTGTTCTGGGCAATACTCCATGAGTACTTGAGAAAATGTATATTCTGCTTTTGTTGGGTAGAGTGTTCTTTAGATATCCATCAAGTCAAATTGGTTTATAGTGTTGTTCAAGTCAATTTTCAGGCTACTTGGGAGACTGAAGTAGGAGGACTGTTTGAAGGATAAATTCAAGACCTGCTTGGGAAGCATAGTGAGACTGATTCCAGAATAAATAAATAATTACCTTCAGCTTCCTTGCTGCTCTCCCATCTACTTCTATCCACTACTGCAGGTGGGCCTTGAAGTCTCCAACTATTATTGTTGCCTATTTCCCTCTTCATTTTGGTCAGTTTTTGCTTCATGGGTTTTGGTGCTCTGTTACTAGGCGCGTATATATTTATAATTGTTATATCTTCCTGATGGATTGACCCTTTTATCATTCTAAAATGTCCCTAGAAGCATTTTTTTGTTTTGTTTTAAAGTCTGTTTTGTCTGATAATATTAAAGCTATTTCAGCTTTCTCACGATTGCCCTTTGCATGATACATATTTTTTCCATACTTTTGCTTTTCATCTATTTGTGCTTTTTAATCTAAAATGTTTCTCCATGGACAGCATATAGTAGAATCTTATTTTTTTTAAATCCAGTGTAATAATCTTTTGATTACATTGTTTAATCCATTTACATTTAATGTTATTGGTATAGTTGGTATGCCTGCCATTTTACTTTTTGTTTTCTGTCTCAAGTCTTTTCTGTTCCTCATTCTTCCTTCACTGCTTTCCTTTGCATTAAGTGAATATTTTCTTTTTTTTGTTTTTTTGAGATAGACTCTTGTTCTGTCGCCAGGCACCAAGCTGGAGTGCAGTGGCACAACCTTGGCTCACTGCAATCTCTGCCTCCTGGGTTCACGCAATTCTCCTGCCTCAGCCTCCTGAGTATCTGGGACTAGAGGCATGCGCCACCACACCCAGCTAATTTTTGTATTTTTTAGTAGAGACAGGGTTTCACCATGTTGGCCAGGATGGTCTTGATCTCTTGACCTTGTGATCCGCCTGCCTTAGCCTCCCAAAGTACTGGGATTACAGGCACAAGCCACTGCCCTCGGCCAAGTGAATATTTTCTAATATAGCATTTACGTTTCTATAATGATTTTTTTTTAAAGCATATTTTTGGCATTTTCTTAGTTGTTGATCTAGGATTTTATATACTTTTTTTTTTTTTTTTTTTTTTTGAGACAGCATCTCACTCTGTCACCTGGGCTGGAGCATATGGCTCACCATAGGCTTGACATGCTGGGCTTAAGCAATCCTCCTACCTCAGTCACCTGAGTAGCTGGGACTACAGGTATGTACCACCATGCCTGGCTAATTTTGGTTTTTGTAGAGATGAGGTCTCACTATGTTTCCCAGGCTGTTCTCCAACTCTTGAGCTCAAGCTACTCTCTTGCCTTGGGTTTCCAAAGTGCTAGGATTACAGGCATGATCCACTTCACCTGGCTATACATTTTAACTTACTAGAATCAGCTTCAGGTTTATTTTTTTACTCTTATTATTTATTTTGAGATGGAGTCTCACTCTGTTGTGCAGGCTGGAGTGAAGTGGTACGATCTCAGCTCACTGCAACCTCCGCCTCCCAGGTTCAAGCAGTTCTCCTGTCTCAGCATCCCGAGTAGCTGGGACTACGGCATGTGCCACCACACTCAGCTAATTTTTGTGTTTTTAAAAGTAGAGATGGGTTTTGCTATGTTGGTCAGGCTGGTCTCAAATCGCTGACCTCAGGTGATCCATCTGCCCCAGCCTCCCAAAGTGCTGGGATTACAGGCATAAGCCACTGCACTTGGCCTCAGCTTAAGATTTATATTAACTTTAATTTTAACGAGATGTAGAAACCTGACTCCTATATACCTTTTTTCCCTTTCCCTCCTTTTTGTGGCATTATTGTTACAACTATCACATCTATAAATGTTACAAGCCCAACAATAAATTGTTATAATTATTTTTTTGTTTTTTACAGAAGCTGAGAAAAAAGGACTATAAGTATGTATAGCTTTTAGTATACTAATTCTCTTTTTTTTTTTTTTTTTAATCATTTCTAGTTCTCTTCATTTCTTCTTGTGGATCTGAGTTACATCTGGAGTCATTTCCTTAGCCCGGTACAGCTTTGCTCCCACTCACCTTTCTTGTCTTCTTTTGGTAAATATATTACACTTTATATGTAATAAGTCTAACAATATGTTACATACATATTTACATAGTTGCTTTTTAAATCAGTTAAGAAAAATGAATGTATACTGTCTTTTATAATTGCATAATTACCTTCACCACTGCTTTTTGTGGATTCAAATTGCCATCTGGGGTAACTTGCTTTTAGCCTGAAGAACTTTCTTTAGCAGGTTTGGTGGGAACACATTTACTCAACTTTTGTTTATCTGGGAATCTCTTTTGCCTTCATTTTTGAAAGGTGGCTTTGTTTGATATAAGATTCTTGGTTGATGGATTTTTTTTCTTTGAGTGCTTTGAATATATTACCCTACTGCCTTCTAATCTCCATCGTTTCTGACAGGTCAGCTGTTAATCTTATTGCAGTCACCCTTAAATGACAAGTCATTTCTTTTCCTGCCGCTTTCAGTATTTTTATTGTTACTCATCTCTCTGTGCTCATCCTACATGGATTCACTGAACTTCCTAATGTGTAGACTGTTTATCAATGAATTTGGGACGTTTTTAGCCATTATGTCCTTAAATATTTTTTCCTCCCGTCTCTCTCTCCCCTCCCCTTCCATTACTCCCATTTCACATAGGCTGGTAGGCCTCATGCTGCCTCACATTTCTTTGAGGCTCCCTTCTTCTTTTTTTTTTTTTTGAGACAGAGTCTCACTCTGTTACCCAGGCTGGAGTGCAATGTCACCATCTCGGTTTACTGCAACCTCTGCCTCCCAGGTTTAAGTGATTCTCCTGCCTCAGCCTCCCGAGTAGCTGGGATTACAGGCGCATGCCACCAAGCCAGGCTAATTTTTGTATTTTTAGTAGAGACGGGGTTTCACCATGTTAGCCAGGCTGGTCTTGAACTCCTGACCTCAAGTGATCTCCCCACCTCAGCCTCCCAAAGCGCTGGGATTACAGGTGTGAGCCACCGTGCCTGGCCTTGCCCCATTTAATTTTGTCTTGAATTATACTGCTGAATAACTGATTTTTTGTTTGTATCTGCTTGATAGACTTGTGTTCATTCTTCTGAATTTCACCTTTTGTTTTGTTTCGTGTTAAGAGCAGTTGTTTTAGAGGTCTCTGTCTCCACTTCTGTTGCAACTTTCTATACTGGCTAGTGGGTAAGCGGCCCGCCACATCTGGGGGCATCTTGCCTGGCTGGTAGCTGAGTGGCTGAACTGATGTGTTGACAAGGCTCACAGTGGCTGTGTGTGGGCTTCCCCAGGCCCAGTTTCTGCCCATTGTCGCGGATGCCATGTTGCTCAGCAATTCTGAGATGACAACACAAACTCATGTGTCTCCCAGGTAGCTTTTAAAACAGCAAATTAAATCACAGCTAGAAGATACCAGTCAACAGCTTGGGAAGCCTCATATAAAGAGAGAGTGAGAAGCTGTCTCCACTGGGAAATCGGCAGCGGTCAGTGGCCGGGTGGAAAAGGAGAGAACCATCAGCTAGTACTCTCATTTTTGCCCTCACCTTCCTGGAAGCCCAGGGGACGCAGGGCAGGAGAATGAGCCCGTGAAAGAGGAGGAAGAGGCAGGATGGAGGGCAGGGAGAGAGACTGACCTGACATCTTTGAGCCCCTGGAATTTAGCTTTGCCTGGAGCTAGATGCAATCCTTGGGCTTTTCAGTTTTGTAAGTCAATACATTTCCGTGTGAATTTAGTTTGGAGTGACTTTAAGAAATCCCAACGCATCCTGGGACAGTGCCTCCAGATCGAAAGTCTGGAAGCTGGCTGAGCAGGAGCAAAGCTACGTATGCAAGAATCCCAAGAGAGAAGAAGAATTTGGTAACGGCTGCAACTGGATGGTATCTGTGGCTTAACTGGACACTGCTGAGGCCTTTTTATTTCTGGAATTTTTACATTTCCCTTCCATATGCTGTCCACATTAATATGATGAGAAGAGAGCTGTGATGTTATTTTGACCTACTGGAGCCAAAGTGCTGCATCAAGTTGGGGGCAGAAATGCTTCCCCGCTGAGGTGAGAGGAACCTCGCCACGTTCTCTCTCCCACCCGCCTGGAGATCGGCCGTTCTAGGGCTCAGAGAATGGAATGAAGGAGTCAGACTCCTGTCCTTCTGCCCCCACGGTGCCAGAGTGTTGGCTTCTCAGCCTCCAGCTTTTTACCTGACGGCAGCAAGACTGTGTGGGAGGCCGGGCATCTCATCTGGGCAAAAAGGGAGCACCGAGGAGCAGGGCTCCCTCCCAGAGCCTCTGGAGAATGCAGCCATAGGGCCGCCTTGTTACCGGAAAGAGGTCCCAATCCAGACCCCAGAGAGGGTTCTTGAATCTCATGCAAGAACGAATTTGAGGTGAGACCATAAAGTGAAAGCAAGTTTATTAGGAAAGTAAAGAGAAAAAAAGAACGGCGACCCCACAGGCAGCGCCGCCCTGAGGGCTGCTCGTTGCCCATTTTTATGGTTCTTTTTATTTATTTATTTTGAGACAGAGTCTCACTCTGTCACCCAGGCTAGAGTGCAGCGGTGCGATCTTGGCTCACTGCAACCTCCGCCTCTTGGGTTCAAACAATTCTCCTGCCTCAGCCTCCTCCTGAGTAGCTGGAATTACAGGCGGCTGCCACCAGGCCGGGCTAATTTTTATATTTTTAGTAGAGCTGCGGTTTCACCATGTTGGCCAGGCTGGTCTCGAACTCCTGACTTTGTGATCTCTCCGCCTCGGCCTCCCAAAGTGCCGGGATTACAGACATGAACCACCACCTCTGGCATATTTCTTGATTATATGCTAAACAGGGGGTGGGTTATTCACGCTTCCCCTTTTCAGACCATGTAGGGTAACTTGCTGACGTCTGCCATGCCATTTGCAAACTCACAGCGCTGCTGGGAGTGCAGCAGTGAGGAGACCAGGTCACTCTCATCGCCATCTTGGTTTTGGCCGCTTCTTTACTGCAGCCTGTTTCATCAGCAAGGCCTTTAGGGCCTGTGTCTTGTGCTGAGCTCCTATCTCATCCTGTGACTCAGAATGTCTGTCTGGGAATGCAGCCCAGAGCATCTCAGCCTCATTTTACCCAGCCCCTATTCAAGATGGAGTTGCTCTGTTTCAGGCGTCCCTGACAGCCTCACTGCAAGATGGGCTGGGACACAGAAGTGAGCTTACCTGTGGGGGTGGGGACTTAATCACGACTTTCCTCAGGAGCCGGCAGAAGTCCTGCCTTTCCTGAGATTAAATTAGCCACAGTCACCACCTGGAAAAAACGATTTTGTCTGCGGGGAAGGAGGGGAAGGGCAGGAAAGGGAGCTAGGGAAGCAGGAGGGCCGTGTCTGGACCTGGCTTCTGTCTGAGCGCCTGGGCTGCTCTGGTGGTTCTGCAAGGAGCCCGGCCTGGGTGTGTGGGCGTGTGTTGAGTGGATGAGCGTGCACTGAGTGCCCCTGCGCAGCAGCCTTGGCTGGGGGCCTGGGCTCCCTACCTGTTTCCGTGTGCTTCCAGGCTGACCTCTCACCGCGTCTGCTTCTTGATGAAATGAGGAGGCTCAGCTGGTGGAACTCCATGTTTTTCTTCAGTTCTAGAAGCTAAGGCTCAACTCGCCTTGGTTCTCTGTGCCCTTCTTAGTCCACTGGTGCTGACTTAGTCTCAGCAGTGACCTTAGTCACGGCAGCCACCAGCCAGGCAGGGCTCAGAGGACACGCCTGCTTTCCAGTGAAGCCCCAGTGTGCTCCATGACAAGGTGAAGCGGGGAGGGTGTAAATATTTGCACCAGGCCCTAGAGATCGCCTCCAGAGCGGCACAGGCCTGGGAGCACCCAGTCCTGCCGAATCTCACGCTGAACCCAGTTTCTCTCTGGCCTGAGGGATGGCGCGGGCTGAGGCTGGGTCCAGGCCCTGCCTGGGGCTCCCCCCGACAGTAGTCTGGAGCTTTGGGGGATGTGTCAGACTCTGTCAGACTGGAACAAATGGGCCTCAAAGGCTGGTTAAGTGCAGCCCCGGCAAGAAGGCACTCTTCTCTAATTTGCCAGACTCACCTCAGCCCCACAATGCGTCGGGGGAAGGGGACAGGGCAGCGCGTGGTAAACCAGAGTCTGGAGGGAGAAAGAAGTGGGAGGCCCAGGGACTGGGAAACCTCAGGCCACACCTGGGTCAGAAACAGGGTGCAGAGGCCAGCGGGGAAGGCTGCCAGTCCCTGGAGGGGAGGCAGGCCACTGAGTGGGGCCCTGCTTTCCTCTCCCTGCTCCGCAGTGTCCTACGGCTACCAGAGCGGGCCAGGGCAGGCGGCGGGCCAGGGTGCCTGGCTGGGGGAGCAGAGACCCCGAGGGCGCGGTGAGTGTGGAAACCTCCGCGTGGCCGCACAGGGGGGGTGAACCCAAGCCGTGGGATCTCGGAGGAGCGCGGGCTGCGGGCGTGGGAGGACGGCCCGGAGAAAGGTCTGCAGCAGCTTTCCACTCCTTTCAGGCCTGATTCTCCTCGGGCGCGGTGGAACTCCACGCCCGAGCTCCACGAGACACGGTGGGGCGGAGGGAGGAGGGAGAACGAGTCCACACACAGGCGTACCTTATTATATAGAATTTGTACAATATATTTCTCTTCATTTGCATATTTTACCCACAACTTGTCCTTTTTACAGGCTGAACTCACTCAGCTGATAAAATCAAAATTCTTTCTTTCAACCAAATAAGAAAAATTCAAAATCGTAAACCCGTAAGAAAACAAATTAAAAACGGTGATGAAAATACGTCACTCCTCTCATTAGGAACAGCGTCTGTTTGTACAACAGGCCTGCTCTGAACGGGATTTCTTTACAGCGTAGGCACGTGGCTCCACCTTTGCTCTGCGGATGGGCCTGCTCCGGCCTGGGGCTCCTGGAAAGCGCCGGGACGCGGCGGCTGCGGCTCGGCAGCGCCACCCGGTGGCCGGAGGCAGAGGCGGCCGGGCGGGGTCGGGCATCTTCCCGGTCAGCTGCAGCGCAGAGCCCGGAACAGCAAGGGCAGGGAGGGCAGCTCTGAGGAGCCCAGCGTGTATTTACAGCCGATCTTCCCGACGGGAGGGAGGTGCAGCGGCGGCCACTGACGCAGGGGTGACTCCTGCCCCCGCCGCCCGCTTGCTCGGGGTCGGGGGTGTGGAGGGCTGGTGGCCTGTCCCCTGGCCTGCCTCCCAGGCTGGCTGAGTCTGAGCACCGAGACCTGTGTCCTGTGAGACCTCCGGGGGTCTGCGGGGCGCAGAATGTGGGGGCTTCTCTGTGGGGGGAGTGAGGGGGTGCAGGCAGCTCCCAGAGCAAGGTCGGTTTGGCAAAGAGCGAAAGATGGGAGAAGGGTTTCTACGGCACGGGCAGCACCTGCCTCCTCAGGAACCAGGCCAGGCCCGGACGCCAGGGCGAGGGCCTCAGGCCACGAGTTTCAGGGTTGCCCCATGCCTTCCTGTCTCCCTTGAATCAGCTTGGCTGAGAACCCGAGTTGAGCGCTGTGAAGCCCACGGCACCTCGTCCTGGCACACAAGGCAAAGGTGCTCACAGGAAGATGCTCCCGACCCGCAGACTCAGGCCCTTGCAATCCAGAGCCCTGCAGATCCTGAGCAGAGGGGCCTTGAGAGGCCACGGGGCTCACCGGGCCAGGCGGTGCCCACCTGGTCAAGCCCGGCCTAGGTGGCGGGGCCCCTTCTCTGGGCCTGGCGCTCTGTGGTGTGACGGGTTTCATCCCCCACGGGTCGCACTGAGCCCAGCAGGCGGGCCACACGCCGGGCGTGCTCTGGGAGAGCCGTCATCACTCCAGGGCCAGACTAAAACCACAGAAGGGAAATGTAAAACTGCACTGACTAGAACTAATGTAGTTATTGCTACAAGTGACAGCCGAACAGCCACGCAGAGTCCCAGAGGTGGGATGACGGACTCCCATGACCGTCAAGCAGAAATAAAATCGTGTGGTGTTTACTCTTAAAATCAGATATCCTCTGATCAAGGTATGGAAGCTCAAGCGTATTCCTCGAGTTCTGCCACTTTCACATAACTCGTCCTCCTGACTGGTCTGTCTCCAGTCACGCCCTCGAGGCCCCCCAAGGGAGGCCACCGTGTGGTTCTGCTCTAGAAACGTGAGGCGGGCACTGAAATATGTTAAAACAACACCTGGAAACTGCGGCTGTGCTGACTGGCGCTGAGCGGATGCACGTGGGCACCTGGCGGCTGCTCCCAAGGGCACTTGTTCTCCTCGAGGCGCTCTCTGGGAGGGTGCAGCCGTGCAGGGAGCCAGCGCAACGCCGGGTCCGGCACTGGATGGTTGGGGACCAGTGGTGGCCAGGAGGGCTCTCGCCAGGTTTGGTTTGGTTTGGATTACCCAGTCAGGAGAAGCAAAAGCCAAGACATTCTCCCAGGCCGGGGCCGCTGCCGCTGGGGGTCTTGCTGGAAAGGCAGATCTGGGTGGACTGTGCCTCCCTCTCAAGGCAAGTGCAGACAGTTCCAGCTCAGAGACACAACCCAGTCCAGAGAGGCTGCTTCCAAGTCTTCCGGGGCCCACGGCTCCGGCAGGGACAGCCCCTGGAGAAGGCTGCTCTCTGCACCTTCTAGGGGCCCTTTCTGCGGCACTCTGCGCTGCTTGCTTATTCTCAGCACGCTACAGCATGTGCTTGTGTCCAGCCTACGCACCGGAGCGCTTGGACACGGGGCTGCTTGGCGTCCTAATCAGAGTGGAGGTGAGCTCAAGGAGAGCTGGGCACTGTGCTACAGGAATTTTCCTGAATGAGGTTACATGTCTGCTCTAAAATCCCTGTGACAGATTAACTAGCCCCATGCACGCCACACCGAGGGCTAACACTCCACATTCCAGAGGCGGGTCGCCTTGTTAGGGTAGTTGATGGCCAGGCTGATGGCAGCAATGTTCTGCAGAGCCTGCGGAGGGAAAAAGAGTTGTCGCCAATGTCAGGAGCCACTCACTCTCTCATTCGCTGAGTGCTGATAACAAGCCCTCAGCTGAGCACTGAGGATGCGGGGATGGGGGGCGAGAGGCCCTGAGATGAACCAGATGTGTTCCCCTCCCCCAGAGGCCCACAGGGTGGAGGGGAGGGAGAAAATGCTATTAAGACCAGGTGAAAGCTCCAAATGTAAGGTAGAAATCATCCCTGCCCAGAGGTGCAGTCCCAGTGCCGGGGCTCAGAAGGCAGTGTGCAGAGGTCTGGGAAAGCCGCGCAAAGGTGCAGGTGGGAGGGCGGGGCACTCACAGGAAACCAACAGCCAGCGCTGCGGACCAGAGGGAGCGCAGACAGCGCCAGGAAGGCACTGGGAATCAGATGGCCTGCAGGCGGGGGCAGGCCAGTCAGGCCTTCACGGTCTGGGCAGCAGGAGAGTGGAGGTGGCCGAGGGAGGAAGGGGCTGGCAGGGAGAGGTGTTGGGACACTGGTGCAGTGTACTCAACAGGCCGAGGGGAGGGTCAGAAGAGCCAGAACGCAGCAAGAGAAACCCGCCCACAGGCAAGCCGCCACGCTGAGCTTTGGGGCCGGGACGGTCCAACAGGAAAATTTCGTTACATGATGTCATGAAACCTGGGGTGGCGGTGGCAATGTTGCAGGCAGCTGCTGTGGGGGAGGGAGTTTTTTCTCTGCCTACAGGTCTCAGGTGGATTCACACAAACTCTTCCTTGTGTGCTGGGGGCATTCCCACTTCCAAGCGTACGTGTCAAAGCCTAGGGTTGGAAAGAAGACCCTTTTCCCGCAAAAGGGCAGCGTTCTGAGAACACTTCCCAGGGACAGAGCGCCGCGCTGAGGCAGGGCTCCTGGCTGGGAGTCTTGCCCACGGGTAACCGCGTGAGCCTCGGTGTCCGCAGCTGTCCTCTGGGGGGGTTGTTGGGCCACAAAATGTAGTCTGGGGTCAAGGAACTCCCGAGACCCTTTCGGGGTTTGCAAGGTTAATTTTTCCCCTTTCCGTCTTGTGAGTATGCGGTGGAGTGTTCCAGAGCCTGCCATGTGAAATGACTGCAGAACAGAAGCAGATGTGAGGACGCAGCCGTCTTCTGTTAGGCCAGGCGTGAGAGGGGTCTGCAAGGATGGAACCCAGCGCCACCCTCTGCAGTGAGCCCTTTTTTTTCCCATCACCTATTTGTCCCAGAGCACTCAGTAATTCTTTATTTTCAAAAGTTAGAGTCGTTTTTCACAAGACGTGTTATTCATATTAACATGAAAGGGGTTCACTACTTAAAAAAATAGATAAAGGTTTAAACTTGTGCTTATTTGACAACGGAAAACCTCATTTCTCATGGCACGTGTGGATACATGTAATACACACCTCCAAAAGCTTTCAGAGCTCCTCCAGCAGTGAAAAGCTTGAAGCGTCCTGAGACCAAACAGCTGTAGGAGTTCCGCTACCAGAGAAGCAACTCACATCTAAAAATATGTGAGATCTAACTCCACGGAAACTTCCAGAATCAGCCAAACTAAATTTAAGGCATTGGTTGTTTTGGTTTTAAAGACACAAATTCTACTGAGCCCCCAGTTTAGATGAGTGACTGTGATAAATGGGGCTCGTGCACGCTCTCTGAGCACCAAGACTACCAAGATGAAGCGACTGAACTGGGATGGGCTCTGTGTGAGCTCCGGGTAGACTCTGTCCTGGCCAGACGCAGTGCACAGACTTCTCTGCCCTGGCAATGGTGAGATGGTGGCACCCCACAGGGGTCAGCTCTGCTGGGGTGGAGACAGTACCTGTGTCGCACAGCGGAGAAGGTGGTCGTCCGTGGTGAGGGCCAGCAGGTAATCCTGCAGCACACCGAGCTCCTGCAGAGAGAGCGGGGGCTATGAGCTACAGTGCCAGAGGCGCAGTATGGCTCTCCCAGACCACCTGGGACACCTGCTCACGAAAGCAGAAGCCTCCCCGCGGGTGGACGCTACTCACTGTGCCAGGCCCACATGGCACTGCCTTGCTTGGAACCCGGAGGAACCTGACCGGCAGGAGCCAGGTGCCCAGTGCCAGGCCGGGGCCCCTCCTCAGGCCAGCTTCCTCATGTGAAAGGAGAGGACAGCTAAAGAACTCTGAAAGGCCCTTTCAGCTCCCACATTCAGTGAGTCTATTGTGCTGAGGGGGAAAAACAAGGAGGAAGCAGAAAGAAGCCATCCTTTTTATTCTCCAAAACTCACTGTTGGTAAGGGCTGCCCCCGGGCGGTTTTTCCCCCTTTGGCTCTAGGCCTGATGGAATAAGCCATGTCAGAGCTGACCTGAGGGCCTCAGACTCTCAGCCATGCCTCTCCTGTGTGGCCTGTTGAGACCCCTCAGGCTCAGATGGGATGTGGCAAGTTCTGCCCATGGTGGCAGAGGGAGCAAAAGACCAAGGAGACACAGGGCTCCCTGTGCAGACCTCAGGCCTCACCTGGGCGCGGTTCTCAGTGACGAAGAAGAGCTCCGTGAGGGCCCGGTGCAGGGGAAGGAGGATGCCGGGCTGCGTCACGTCCTCAAACAGGCCGTACTCCATGTGGGTAAAGAGCTGCCACAGGGGCTTCAACAGTGCCAGGTCACACAGGTCGCTGCAGGAGGAGCCCCGGAGGTGGTCAGTTTACTGAGGGCCATGCCAAGGTCACACGGCTGACAGCTGGAAGGAGCCGCAGCTCAGACCCTCCCTCTCCCACAGCTGGTACAAGTGATTACGAAACAGTCTCACCTATGCTCCCCACAAAACGGTCACCAACAGCAAAGAAGGAAAGGGGCAGAACCTAAACTTCAAAACCAGGCTCCAAGGGAACAGGAGGCCCGGAAGCACGCGCACGGGAATTACTGTGCACCTTTAAAAATGGATGTTATGGGCTAGACACGGGGGCTCACACCTGTAATCTCAGCACTTTGGGACGCTGAGGTGGGAGGACCCCTTCAGCTCAGAGTTGCTCTGGGAAACAGAGCGAGACCCTGTCTCTGCAAAAAATTTAAAAAAAAACAAAAAAACAAAAAACTAGCTGGGCATGATGGCATCCAGCTACTCGAGAGGCTGAGGTGGGAGGATCGCTTGAGCCCAGGACTTGGGAGGCTGCAGTGAGCCATGACTGTACCACAGTACTCTAGCCTGGGCAACAGAGTGAGACCTTGTCTCTTAAAAAAAAAAAAGTTGGCTGGGCACGGTGGCTCATGCCTGTAATCCCAGAAGGAGGCCAAGGCGGGCAGATCATGAGGTCAAGCAATAGAGACCATCCTGGCCAACATGATGAAACCCCACCTCTACTAAAAATACAAAAAAATTAGCTGGGCGTGGTGGTGCACACCTGTAGTCCCAGCTACTCGGGAGGCTGAGGCAGGAGAATTGCTTGAAACCGGAAAACGGAAGTTGTAGGGAGCTGGGATCGCGCCACTGCACCCCAGCCTGGAGATAGAGTGAGACTCCGTCTCAAAAAAAAAAAAAAAAAAGTTTTGGAGACTTTCCAATGACAGTGGGAACTCATTTCAAAATAAATATTAAATGAAAAAAAGCAAGATGTAAAACTTTATATACAAAATACAATTCAGAAATAACCTGCATATACAGTATTTTCTCTATGCAAATGAAAAACCACAGGAAACAGACATAGCAAAAGATGTCGCCAGCAGCTGTCCCTCTCGGCCTTCTAGGTTTTCTACAATGCTCATTGCTTTTATCATCGGAAAAGAACACTTAAAAGACAAGCATGGTGGCTCATATTTGCAGTCCCAGTTACTGGAGAGGCTGAGGTGCAGGAGTTCACGCTGCAGTGAGCTAGGATGGTACCACGGCACTCCAGCCTGGGCCACAGAATAAGACCCCACCTCTAAAAAAAAAATTAAAGAAAAAAAGATGGCCAGGAGCAGTGGCTCATAGCTACAATCCCAGCACTCTGGGAGGCCAAGGTAGGGGGACTGCTTGATCCCAGGAATTTGAGACCATTCTGGGCAACATGGTGAAACCCCATCTCCACAAAAATTACAAAAATTAGCTGGGTGTGGTGGCACACGCCTGTAGTCCCAGCTACTCAGGAGGCTGAGGGGAGAGGATCATTTCAGCTCGGGAGGTGGAGGCCGCAGCGAGTTGAGACCGTGCCACTACACTCCAGCCTGAGCGAAAGAGCCAGACCATGTTTCAAGAAAAAAAAAAAAAAAAGGTAACGATGACTACCAGTGTTGTGACTTTAGGCTTGGCTTACGAAACAGAATATGCTTGGAAGGTTGCTCAGGCAGAAATCTTTTCCCTAAGTAAAGCAGAACCCCTGCTGAGAGAATGAACTGAGGTTTTCTTTTTTTTTTCTATTTTACTCAGAGGGAGGCTGTGCTTTAATTCCAACTCGATATCCTTTGGAGAAGAAAAATTATCAAATAAATAATATTCTAGAACTTGTTACATTGCTATATATATAAAAAAAATGCTGGATTTTTTTTTTTAAAGAAATTTGCTTTTTCTGACTTGAAAAATTATTGGGTATATTTAATTGTTATG
Source organism: Ateles fusciceps (assembly GCA_036589455.1). Classification (NCBI taxonomy): domain Eukaryota; kingdom Metazoa; phylum Chordata; class Mammalia; order Primates; family Atelidae; genus Ateles; species Ateles fusciceps. The sequence goes on from JAZHEH010000751.1 coordinate 3,580,166, forward strand.
CTGAAGCCAATCCCTTTCTCCCAGAGGAATAAATCTTCATAAAACAAACAGGAAAATTCCCACAGCTTTACAGCTGGGTTTTCAGAGAAGCATCAGCATGTGCATTAAATGCACCTGTGAGCTGAGACGGTCCCTCTCCTGAGGGTTGCCCCGCCCCGTGTGGTCTCAGGGTCAAGCCCTCATGCAGGCCCGTCTCACTCTATGAGGAGCACACATGAAATAGCCTAGGGTGGCAAGGCGTGCTGGGAGTTCCCTCCAGGCTCGGGACAGAGGGTACGGGAGTGTCGCCACTGGAAAGAAGGTTGCCAATGGAGAGCAGGGTGTGCAGGAGCACAGGGCTTCCTCTCCCGCTACTGGCAGGGAGGGCCACCAGCCAGGACGCCATGGAGAGGTTACCTGCTTCATAAACGTTGCTTGACAGGGCTGTTCTTACTGGACTCTATGCTCAAGTGAATGGCACTAAGCCCGTGTGGGGCTAGGTGATCCTGCCTGCGTCTGAGGACACGGGGGTAACAGCGAGCATGCCCGGCTCTCCCCCTCTCTCTCTCTGTGCTGCCTATGGACTGACTACACAAGCCCTCAGGTTCTCTCCCCCTGACTTTATTATTTTAATGACATCTCCATATTCCATGAGAAGACAGCCTGTTACTTCACATATCATCACCGCACTCTGGCTGGCATTCTGTGTGTCTGTCTGTGTGCCTCAGACATGCAGGAAAGAGGAAGAATGAACCCTGGCAGGTAGGGTTCTGAGCAAGGAGGGTGGGGCCAAGCATACAGACAACACGACTGGCACAGTCACTACCACCTTCCCTCACAGATGAGGAGTTAGGCACTTATGTCCGCAGTCCCCCGATTCTATTCAACACTGCATGTCCGACCTAGTGCAAAAGGCAAGAACAGTGCCTGAGCTCGGAGAGGAAGAAATCGCACTCACTTATTTACAGATGACGTCACTGTGCCCAAATCATCTACATAGATAGTCTTAGAATGAACAAATTTAGTTGCTTTATTAGGCAAAAAAAAAAAAAAAAAAAAAAAAAAAAACAAATTTAATAAGGTTGCTGGATACAAGGGCAATATACAAAAATTGTACATCAGCAAAAACAAAACTAAAAAAAAATGCCAATTGTAGCATCAAAAACATTAAATACCTAGTAATAAATTTAACAGAATGTTAAGTCCTCTACATAGAAACCTATAAAATTTCACGAAGACCTCAATGATAGAGGAATATAAATAGAGGACTATATAATGGCTGTGGATTAGAGGACTCGGTGTTCTAAAGATCTTGATTCTCACCAAATTCATCCATAGTTGCACCAGCCTGGACAGAGTGAGACGCCGTCTCAAAAAAAAAATCCAGAGAGTCAAGCAGAGAGCCGTATGGAAGGAAACTGACTGGACGCCTCCCCTTCTACCACACAGTAACACGCGTTCCACAGGTAGATACTCCTCTAAGCGTGAAAGGAAAAACATGCTTCCAGAAGGTAATACAGGAAATACTTTCATGACCTTCGAATGAGGCAAACATTTCTTTAACAAGACACCAAGAATACTACCGTAAAGGAAATGACTGAAAAAGTGGAAGACATTAAAATCACAAATGTCTTTTCATCAAAGAAACCACTAAGAGAATGACAGGGCCAGTCCCAGAGCGGGGATGCACACGCCTGGCAAAGGCCTCACACCCAGGCAGTGGGTGGCTTACCTGTGGCTGCAGCACAGCACAATCCTCAGAAGTAAGTGGATGGCTTTTAAGCGCTGATGGCCAGTCTGGCGACAGGCCACGCCCACCAGCCATTCCCAGATTTTTGCCAACGGGAGATGAGGCACAACCCTTTCTTCTAACAACATCTGCTTCAAAATCTCGAATCCTGGCCAACACCCAAAACACAGATATACAAACAGAGATATGTAATAAGTAGTACTATTATATAAAGTATAAAAATTGTGTACATTAAGAATTACACATTTTATAAACTGCCCAAATTTTTAAAAATAGGATGAAATGATTGTGATCATTTAAATTCCGGCTGAAATTAAGAGTGTTTGTAAAAATAACACAGAAGCAATATTTTCAGTTCCTCCTCCTATCAAAACGCCCTGGCAAATCCTAAGAGAACAAGCATCTTTTTCTGGTCCTGACAGAATGCCTCTCAAGCTGGCCATTCAAGTTTCAACGAGCCAATGAAATCATATTTAAGAGTGACACAAATTTGTGAGTGTGAGAAACAAGTACCTGCTTTGATTTAACCAAGAACAGTGACATCATGGCACTCAGAGCCATGGAGTGTCCCTGGCAGGCAGATGGTGCGAACGAAAAGCCCCGAGCACACACCTGTCTGGAACCGGCCCAGGTGTCCGGCCGTCACGGTGAATTTGTAGCCCCACTCCGTGTTGCTCATGTCGGAGGTGAAGCGGTAATACAGAGTGTCTCCTAGGCACACAAGAATCAGGCAGATCAGGGACTGCAGCAGCAGGAATGGCAACAGAGATGTTTCTGATGGAAGGTACTAAACCCCTTTAAACATTCTCCAGTAAGTTTCCTTCTCAGTATCCAGTGTAAACACTGCCTGCGAAGAGCCTGGATCATCGAGTATTTGTTTCACTACCTGGAAGCTCAAAGTCTTTCCACTTCTGCTGAGACCCGCTGAAGCTGTGTCGGTCTTGCTGGAAGTCACTACTGCTGGACATGGCTAACTCGTCGCAGCCCTCCTCCGTGTTGCACTGAGAGTCGAATTTGATTGAGAGGTAGATGGCACCAGGAATGTGAACTTTATCCTAGGGAGGGAAACAAAGAACACCTCTGTCGGTACTGCTCACCAGACATTGACTGCAGCTGCCCCATACCGAGTCCTGCGGCTGGACCCGGGGGTGTGAGAATGAGGAAACCACAGCACGGGCCTCCAGGAGTGCACAGTCCAGCTGGGGCAAGGAGCATGCACAGACTGCAAACATGGTGTGAGGGAGGCACGTCGGGGCAGGCGACACAGGGCCCCCCGCGAAGAAGTGTCGGGCTACTGTGCAGAGTGAAGGGGACAGGAGAACCCTGTCGGGAGAAGTGGGAGCGGGAGGCTAGGTGATGTGAGTGCTAGGGCGCATTTCAGGCCTGGGAAGAGCACTGGGAACAACACTGGGAAGGCGCGGCACGTCAGGGAATGGCAAGGAGCTCGGCGTGCTTGGAGTAAAGGGTGTCTACGTGGGCACATATGCTTGGGAAGTAGGAACAGGGACAAGACAGGACCCCAGAGAGGTTGGCAGGGGCTGACACCGAAGACCCTGTGCCCTGAAATGAGGCACTCAGACTCTGGACCACAGGGAGGCTTGCATGGTGGCAGCATCGCTGACAGCTGGAGTGCAGCAAGGCCAGACTGAGGCAAAAGTGAGGAATCAGAAAGTAGCAGCAGCAGGAACCCTAGAGAAGGGCAAGGAGTGTCTGGGGTCGATGGAGAAGACAAAAACTCTTGGGTGGTGGCTGACCACATGTGCCTGTGTGCAACGGAGTGGGGCTGGGGCCCAGGAACCAGGCGAGAGAAGAGGCTTGGAAGGAAGACAGCTAGGAGGTTATACTTCTGAAAAACAAACTCTCAGCTGGCCAATCACCCAGTTCTGAATTGGCTTCCATCCTCCGCCATCGCTGCTGTGGGTGCCTTCCACTCAGACACAGATGCCTCAGCAATCCCACCATTTCTTTTTCCTCTCCAACATTTTTAAAAGTGCTAAAGGGGGCCAGGTGAGGTGGCTCACGCCCGTAATCCCACCACGCTGGGAGGCCAAGGCAGGCAGATAAACTGAGGTCAGGCGTTTGAGACCAACCTGGCCAACGTGGTGAAACTCTGTCTCTGCTAAAAATACAAAAATTAGCTGGACACAGTGGTGGGTGCCTTCTTCCTGCTACTCTAGAGGCTGAGGCATAAGAATCACTTGAACCTGGGAGGCAGAGGTTGCAGTGAGCCGAGATCACATCACTGCACTCCAGCCTGGGCGACAGAGAGACTCTGTCTCAAAAGAAAAAAAAAAGCACTAAAGGGATACAGACGGCCTTAAAATGAGAATAACGGAGGCTGCCCCATTCCTGCCTCATCAAAACTCCAACCTCCCTGCCCAGATACAAAGTTAAGGATGGAAAAGATGAGACTTTGATTCAGTTCTGGGAAACTTTAAAAAGGGGCTGTGGTATCCAAGGTGTGGGCAGCTCACTAGGAGGCAGCTGAAGGGTGAGGGTTCAGCCTGGACCACATTCAGACTCCCTGCCTCACTGTGAAGCCGAGGACTCCCTCTCAGGAGCTTGCTGCAGGGAAAGTAACACTCTCCTCCAGGGCCAGGTGGCCCGTTTTCTTCTATTAAAACAAGAAAGGCACTGAGAAGAGGAGACTGGCTTGTGCAGAAACTCTGGCCTCAGGGAGGCAGACCACAGCTTATTTAAGGAGGCACTGCCCTGGCCAGGTCTGCTGGCCAGGGGAAAAGAGCCCCTGCGGGGCTGGTGAGGTCTCTGCCACTCAGTGGCCCTCACCGGGCCTGCCAACCCCAGGTCCTACCTCGAAGTTGGTGTTGTTGTTATACGGGTGTTTCGATTCCCTCACTTGCACCTCCATTCCTGGCTCCTCCATGAACTGGCAAGCAGCCAGGGCCATGGGCCCCAGCATGTCTTCTCGGCAGCCCTGGAGTACTTTCTGCAGGATCTGGTGGGGACGCAGGCAGATTAGGTCAGGGCCTGCTAGTGGCATCGGGAAGAAGGGAGAGTTTAGTTGAACCCAAGGCCCACCCAAAGGTGCTGCATCACCTTAGACCTAGAAGGAGCCTCTGTGACTCCATCACCCAAAACCAGCTCCACCAGCCACCTCTCACTTGACCGGGCCCCTGCTGCCCATCAGGACACTGCAGTCCTTTCAGAATGCTACTGCTTAGAAGTGGTCTGCAGAACTAACAGAACCAATCATAAACGTCCTGGTCCTTGAAGGGGTCCCCCGCCAAGCAAGTGGACTGGCCTATGGAGAAATAATGACCACGCAATGTGATCGATGCCTAGAGTGAGGTACAGAGTTGGGAGCTCCAGGTGGCGAGAACCGGGCAGGACGCATCCACACGAGGGCCTAGCGGAGGCAGGACGGCTCCCTTCGCCCCTTCCGAAAGAGAAATCCGCTAGAGCAAGCCTGCCAGCACCTGCAGGGCTGCGAGGCTGGGACAGGACTTCGAGGTCTGGTGGTGAGAGGCCAGATGAGCTTCCTCAGGGACTGCGTGTGTGTGTGAAGGTGGGTGAGGGACCGGGTGAAAGAGGAGCTACCAGATGTGCCTCAAGATTTCTGCACTTAGAAACCGGGAAGGTGGCGACGAAGCTCGCTAGTTCAGCAGGAAATCACGCTCAGGGCCCCTCAGTTCCTCAGCAGCCCAATCCTTGGGAGAGGAGCCAGTGGCCCTACCTTTGCTGCATTCACACCCATGAGGGGAGCTGCACAGCCACACGGGTGGCCTCGCCCCAGGAAGCACTCACTGGAGGAAGCCTGTGGGGCAGAGGAAGAGCCTGGTGGGTGAGCAAAAGCTTGGTCTGCGTAACTACCTTCTCCCACTCGTGCTTCTCCTCCAGCTGCATGAACATATCCAAAATGTAGGTCATGTGGGCAGGGCCACTGAGCTCCAGGATGTCCTCGCTCACTGGCACGTGGCCGGGCCACTCGGCGAGCAGGGGACGCAAGCACGTGGCGGGCGTACAGGACAGCTGTGGCCTCGTTCACTCGGAAGAGGTAGTCCCGGGCAGCCCTCTTACTCTTGCAGTTCAGCTCCTTGTGCAGGAGGGCGGCGCTCTTGCTACGGCGCTGCTTGGCGTAGCTCTGCTGCAGTTCACTCTCTGTGCTGGAGATCAGCTTCTGGGTCACAGGGTTCGATTCAGCAGTGGCTTGGTCACAGCGTGCAGGCCGGGACTGCAAACCCAAGACCACCGTTACAGAGGTCCAGCCTTCTCACAGTGGCAGTATGGGGGCGGGGATGGGCATGCAGACACGTTGGGTCCGCGGCGGGCTGACATACCAAGCACGGCAAGATAATCATGTCTGTATCCACAGCCTTGGCGCTCTGCTCTTCCAGCCTCAGACTCTTACTGGGCTGCCACCGCTGAGCCAGGGACCGTATCCGCTCATCTGTGGTGAGCTCATCACCGTCAAACCTTAAGAAAGGCAGCACAAAGTTGAGGACCGAAAGCGCGGAAAGGCAAGAGTGTTCACCTGCACTTAAACTTGTCAGCAGTGCTGATCGGAGCTGTTTTTCTCTTAGTATCAATGACATTGTCACTTTCTGTGTTTTGCTGACTGGATTCACAGCCTTCAGTCATTCATGGATACAGAATGCACGTAAGCTCTATGGTAGAGGCTGCAAACTCGCCTGAAAAATCCATTCTCCTCTTCCATCTTTTTCATTTTTTAAATTAATTCAAATGTTTTATTTTCATTAAAAAAACATTTTTTTGAAATTTGTTTTTTTAGATGATTTGGTTTTTTAGAGATGAGCTATGTTGCCCAGGCTGGATTGGAACTCCTGGGCTCAAGCGATCCTCCTGCCTCAGCTTCCCTGGTAGCTGCGATTACAGGCTCACACCACCATGCCTGGACGCCCCTTCTCTCTTTTGTTTTTAAAGAATTTAACAGAGTTTGAGCAAAGAGTGGTCCCCCGAATTGGGCAGCTCCTGAATCAGAATGAGTTCAGAGTGACTCTGCTGCTGTGGCTGGAGCTTTACGGACAGAAAAAGGCAGATGACACACAGAAAACAGAAGTGAGGTCAGAAACAGCTGGAATGGTTACAGCCTGGTGTTTGCCTTATTGCACAGTCTGAACAGTTGGAGACTTTGGCAGAAACTCGGTGACCCTTCTCTCTCTCTAAAGCTCCCCCAGAGTTTTAGCAAGAGAGACGGTCACCCAGCTAGACACGGTTAGCAGCAAGAGTGGTGGTGCCCCTGGGTTCTTGGCAGTGGCAGGTGAGAGAGGTGGTAGGCCACCTCTGGAGTCTACTGGGCTAACAGTGCACTCCCTTCTCCACGTTCCCGTTTCCTCTGGGCTAGAATCTAGAGGTGGGGGTGGCCAAGCAAGACTTCACTCCACAGGTGAGGACGTTGGGATTTCTGGGTCACTCTGTGGAGCAGAGCTGTCACCCACCCCAGACTCTGTCTACCTCTGGACTGTCATGTGAGAGAAAAAAATTCTCTCTCTCCTACCTTTACATTCTATCTGTTCATTACATAAATTCTATCTATCTGTCCATTATATTTCTGGTTTCTTAGTTACGGCAGCTTAGACTGTACCCTAACTGAGCAACCCTGCTTATCTCATAAAGGATTTTAGGCAGTATATAAGAAATACGTACGGTAAAGAGAAATATGAAATACAAAATGAAAGAAAAATTAAATGAGAATTTACTATAAATTAGAATAAGAAGTCAAAATTAGGATATGGGGCATGGAGGAGGAGATGAGATTGTAGATTTGTAAAGTTCTACTCAAATTAAAAAGCGGGGCCCAAGAACTAGCTCTGAACTTCCTGGCCAAGAAAAATGGAATGTTCTTAATTTTAAAAATCTCTTGAGCAGCAGTTCCTGCTCCGTGCTATTACACACGAGAGACATCTTGGTGCCTGCTCAGTGTCTGCATCTGTAAAATGCGTTTACTCTCGGAGGCTAGAAACCTAAGTTTTCAAGAGGGACCCACAGTGCACTGGGAAGATGATCCATCTGTGGAGCCCAGTGCCCTCGACAGCGCTTTACAAAGGACGAACAACTGCTTCCCGGCCTGTCAGGGCGTCCATCCTGAGCCCGCCGTCAGGAGATGCTCCCTCCCACCCTCACTTGTTCTCTCCCTGGCCACACCCCGGCTGCATGACAATGGCCCTTACCTCTTCTGAACCTCCAGGAAGAAGGAGTCGGTCTTTTTCATCTGCAGTTCATATATGGCCCGGAGAATGTGCAGAGGGGCATTGAGGGCATCGTGAGCCATCTGAAGGTCCAGGGAGGAAGCAGACGAGAACCATTAAAAGCACTTCAATACGTTACAGACAAACTGAACTTACAACTGAGACACTTGAATACGTTACAGACAAACTGAACTTACAACTGAGACACTTGAATACGTTACAGACAAACTGAACTTACAACTGAGACACTTGAATACGTTACAGACAAACTGAACTTACAACTGAGACACTTGAATACGTTACAGACAAACTGAACTTACAACTGAGACACTTCAATACGTTACAGACAAACTGAACTTACAACTGAGACACTTGAATACGTTACAGACAAACTGAACTTACAACTGAGACACTTGAATACGTTACAGACAAACTGAACTTACAGCTGAGACACTTGAATACGTTACAGACAAATCTGAACTTACAGCTGAGACACTTGAATACGTTACAGACAAACTGAACTTACAACTGAGACACTTGAATACGTTACAGACAAACTGAACTTACAGCTGAGACACTTCAATACGATACAGACAAACTGAACTTACAACTGAGAAGACAATATATCAAACGCTTCCGCAGGTTGTGACTGAAGCACGTCGTATGAGCAGTTTAAAAAGCATGTAAAATTGTAAGCACTAAAACAGGGACTATAACACCTGCATCACTAATGTAACTTCAAGGGAAATCATAAAACACTAAAACCCCAAAGAAACAGCGTGTCAACAAAACACAGTGCTAACAGTAAATACTTATTTACCACGCTGTATTCACTGCTGGGGTCTCTATGCCGTTTCACACTCCGGTTTGACAACCAGCACATACCTGGGCACCGTATTTTCTTTTTGACACAGGGTCTCACTTGGTTGCTCAGCCTGGAGTGCAGTGGTGAGATCACAGCTCACTGTAACCTTCAACTCCTGGGCTCAAGTGATCCTACTGCCTCAGCCTCCTGGGTAGCTAGGACTACAGGGGCATGCCACCACACCTGGCTAGTCTTATTTTTGGTAGAGACAGCATCTTATGTTGCCCAGGCTGGTCTTGAACTCTTGGCCTCAATAAATCCTCCTGCCTCCGCCTCCCAAAGTGCTGGAATTGCAGGCGTGAGCCACCGTGCCTGGCTGGGATTCTGCCCTACATTCTGTTTACTCTTCATTTAGTTACAGCTTTTGAAGTCCAAGCCCTCATCCTTCTCATATTGTTCTGAAGAAGAACAGACTATCTAGGGAAGGTAAGAGTGTATTTCTGAGAAACTATGAGGAAGGAACTATCACACAGGAGTTCACGTACAGGCCTTAGGGCTTTAGTGGAAATTCATGCAAAATTTTACATGCATATTTGAATGTGTATTTTATGGGAGAGAGAAGCTAAAGCTTTTGAGTTTATAACCAAAAACATTAATAACTATTGCTGGGGGCTTTTCTGTTCTTCTGGATCAATTCTGCAACCACACAGATTGAGTCTTTAGAATGGGAATTCTCAGGACATCAGACGGAAGCATTTTCATGTTTAGGCTGAAACACGGCCCGAGCCAAAGAGAAGCCATCCCTCAGAAGCCCCTGCCCAAGCCACACGGTGACTCAAGAACACACCAAGAAGCATATTCTGGTGGGCTCATCCAGGCCCTCGAGGGGGTCCAGCTTTTTCTGCTCTGGGTCGCCAGGGCTGCTGGCCGGCCGTTCCTCCTCTTCCTCTCGGGCTACTCGCTCATCCGGCTCTAGGTCTCCGTGCTCGGCCAAAGCGCTCATCTCCTTTTTTGAGGAGTACAGCATGATGGACAAAATCTGCACAGAAAGAAAACCCGCAAAACATGAGCGCTCAGCGGGTGGGGAAGATGGCACGGTCCTTTAATCAAGAAAATATTTGCCCTAACTTTTTAAGACATCAGACTTTACTTGAAGAACGTGAAATTAGAAAAGAAACATGAATGTATGTTTATACTTTGTAACCGAAGGAACACTAACTGCACACTATGGGGACCTTTGTGTTGATTAACTTTCCCACAGATGGTAAAAACCGCCATCATCCTTTTTAGAACTTGTTTTGGCAAAATGTAAACAGTTATGTAAATGCTCATATGCTTTCACCCAGCAACTCATCTGTTACGAACAATGTAAAATATATAAAGTTATTTTCACAATATGCTGAATGAAGCATTAATGGCAAAAAACTGAAAGCCACCTTCATGTATTATATGTAGCCAGAAAAAATGGTGGTTATGAAAACTGCATCAAAACTTAGAAAGATGCCCAGATGCCATCAATTGATTTGGATACTATGCTCGCCACGCAGTCTAGAGTTAGGCATGTACTGTAGATGCAGAGAAACAAGACGAGAGGGAGAAAATACACGAAAGGCTGATGGCAGCTGCGTTTGGGATATAGAGTTTGGAGGGTTTTTTTTCTTTTACAGTTTTTAAGGTTTCTGCAATGTGGTTCTAATAATAAAATTTTTAATTTAAAATGTTCCCTAAGAATAAAAGTTCAAATACTCTCCAAATTATTCATTCATATGTTTTAGCGTATTTCCCTTAAACCTAACCAAATCCTTTTCTGGCAACTGAGAGCTGTTTCTGCAGGTGCAGGCTCTGCTGGGCTGTGGATGGCCACGCACTCCCTCCTCTGCAGCAGCAGCCTTTCCTGGGCCTAAAGCTGGCTCTGGGCACAGAAGGTCCACAGGGAACCACAGAAATTCCACTAAGGAAACTCCAAGGTCTAAGGCAAACAGCAATAAAATTACAATTATCAACTAAAATCCTACATAAAATAAACATAAGTGAGGACAAATTGAGAGGCTGATTGTGGCTGAAAGGAACTTTAAAGGGAAATAATAATTCAAGGGTATACTTTATAACCATGATATAATGCTTAATCACGTGTTTCCATAAAATGCTTCTCTTCCACTGTTCTTTGAACAAGCATTAAATTCATTTTCCCTGACAGGGGTAGACAGGTGTCATAATCCCTATTTCCAGAAGGGAACACAGAAGCAAGGAGTTTCAAACACTGTACTGAATGTGTGTGCACAGGGCAGGGGCAGCTGGAGCGTGCTGACACTGCTAACTCCTAGGCCAGCACACAAGGGCAGCAGGAGTCACTCTGGTCTCTTACTTCCAGGTCCCGGAGGAGCCACGTTTTACTAAAGCCAGTCCCTTTGCTGCACTTTTTCACCAGCAACTTCAGCAAATCAGTCTGAAGGAAGGTAGCATGGATCTCTTCAAAACCATGAGCCTGCCAAGCAGAAAAAGAAGGATTTGTGACTGCCTTGGAGTCAAGAAGGTACAACCTTAGCTATAACTCTGTCTGTTCATTCACTCTCATTCATTCATTCAACAGATGCTTTTGAATGAAGCCTATTTCATGTCACACCGCTGCTCGAACTTCCAAAAGCTTTCAGTGCTCTTTAATCTAAAATCCACGCCTCTGATCATGGCTGACAATCTCAAGCTCCCTGCCTGGTTCTATATGGAGCCAGCATGGAAAGACAGAGAACCCGACTATTGGGAAAATTGTATTTCCTCTTTGAAGTTATCTGTGTGCAAGGCCCAGCTGTTTCTAAAAGTGGTGAAGATCCTACAGTTTGCCATCCATCGGAATCAGACGGCAGTTCCTCCTAGTTAATCCCCACGCAGATACCAAATTATAGACAGATCTACTGCCAACCGGAGAAGCTCACCATTACCTTTAATGTTTTATACAATCCTTTGAGGGCCAGAGACAGGACCCAAGTTGCTTCCACTGCCTCGGGACAGCGGCTGTCCATGCTGGTTTGCAGAAGGTGACTAGCGATAAAGGCAAAGTGCTGGGAGTACTGGCTCAGCTGGGCCTGAGAGTCACCACACTCTTGTCCTCCTCCCTTCTGGACCAGCTGGTAGTCCTTCACTGAAGGGTGACATCAGGCAGAAAGAGAAAGGCACAAAAAGTACAGTTTATGCTTCTAGCAGCTGTTTCTTCCGTAGTAACTCGCCTTACTAAAGTAAGGACTGCAGAAACACAAATCTTCCGGGCTCGGTCTTAGCCAGTAAACCCAGCTTGCAGGTAAACACGAAAATAGTAATGGCTACCTACCCATCAAGAAACTGAGTGGGACAATTTACATTCTTACTATTGTGCATAAGCAGGTCGTCTACAAAGGTGTTAACAAAAGTTCTTAAAAATAGTATACATGAGCCCGGGCATGGTGGCTCATGTGTGTAATCCCAGCACTTTGGGAGGCAGGTGGATCACTTGAGGTCAGGAGTTCAAGACTAGCCTGGTCAACATGACAAAACTCTGTCTCTACTAAAAATACACTAATTAGCTGAGCATGGCAGCACATGCCTGTCATCCCAGCTACTCAGGAGGCTCAGTCAGGAGAATCACTTGAACCCAGGAGGCAGACGTTGCAATGAGCTGAGATCGTGTCATTGCACTTCAGCCTGGGTGACAGAGCCAGATTCCATCTCAAAAAAAAAAGCAATTAGTACACATGAGATTTCCACTTCCAAACAAGATAGAACAAAAGAGACTGGATTTACTCTCCCACCTTAAACAACCAGAACACGGAAAAAACCTGAAACAACAGCTTGCAAACATTGGGCAAAAGGTAGTTCTGAGACAAGAGATATAAACTAGATTAGACCTCCAATGGCACCAGTCATCTGGAGACTATTTCCAAGCTGCAAAGTGGGAAGCAAACATCCAAGCAGAATCCAGCAGTCTCGATGAATTAAAGAAGCAGAGACGAGAGCTCAGGGAAGTCAAGGCAGCTAGAACGTACAGGGTAGAATATCACAGAGCAGGGGGGAGGCAGAGAGAGAGGTGTGGATTGGGGAGAGCTCTCTGGAGATCCACAGAGGGCTCCTCACGAGTCTGTGGCTGCATGCTGACTTGCACATTTCTATGAAAGGAATCTACTGGGGCTGGAGAAAGAGCTACAGTGGACAGAACAATTCCTGGAGCTCACAGAGAGCTAGGAATATTTTGGCTTTCCACCAGTGAGAGTGTTAGTGTCCTGGTGGAGATAAGGATGGGGACAGAAAAAATATTTGAATACATAATGGTCAAAATTTTCCAAATTTGATTACTATAAATCTCAAGAGTTCAATAAACCCCTAAGCAAAAGAAACATAAAGAAAATCATGCCAAGGCACATCACAATCAAATTGCCAAATATATAGCCAGAGGAAAAAGATACATTACCAAAATGTAACAGAAAGAAGAGGAACAGCAGACTTCATCTTAGAATCTACGCAAGCCAGAAGACAACAGACCAACAGCTTGTTTTTTGAGATGGAGTTCTCGCTCTTGTCACCCAGACTGGAGTGCAATGGTGCAATCTCGGCTCACTGTAGCCTCTGACTCCCAGGTTCAAGCAATTCTCCTGCCTCAGCCTCCTGACTAGCTGGGATTACAGGTGTCTGCACCACACCTGACTAATTTTTGTATTTTTAGTAGAGACTGGGTTTTACCATAGTGGCCAGGCTGGTCTCAAACTCCTGACCTCAGGTGATCCACTCGCCTCAGCCTCCCAAAGTGCTGGGATTACAGGTGTGAGCCACCATGCCCAGCCTAGACCAACATCTTTAAAGTATTCAAAGATAAAACTCAGCTTAGAATTTTTTACCCAGCAAAATTATCTTTCAAAGGTGAAGTAAAAAAAAAAAAAAAAAAAAAAAAAATCCCCAGGCAAACTGAGAGATTATGTAACAACAGACCTGCACTACAAAAAACATTCAGTGCAGTTTTTCAGGTCCCCCCAAAAAACTAAAAATGTATCAGATGGAAAACTGAGTCATTACAAAGGAATGAAGAGCACTAGAAACAAAAAAATATATATATGGCTAAATATAAAAGCTATTGTTTTCTCATTTAAAATCTCTTAAAATATCTGTCTCTCTTGCTTTTTTTAAAAAATTATTTGGTTGAGACAGGGTCTTGCTGTGTTGCCCAGGCTGGCACTGAACTCCTGGCTTCAAGCTTTGTGATCCTCCTGCCTTGGCCTCCCAAAGTGCTGAGATTACAGGTGTAAGTCCTATGCAACCAGTAGTATTTCACTGTTTTTTGTTTTGTTTTGTTTTGTTTAAAAGACAGGCTCTTGCTAGAGACAGGCTGGAGTGCGGTGGCACGATCATAGCTCATAGCACCCTCGATCTCCTGGGCTCAAGTGATCCTCCTGCCTCCGCTTCCCAAGTAGCTGGGATTATAGGTGTGTGTCATCACACCTGGCTTTTTAAAAAATTATTTTCAGTAGAGATGGGGTCTAGCTATGCTGCGTAGCCTGGTCCCAAACTCCTGGCCTTAAGTGATCCTCTTTCCTTGGCCTCCCAAATTGCTGGGTGGTGTGAACCACCATGCCTGGCCAATACCTCACTTTTTGAAGCAAAAAAAAAAAAAAAAAAAAAGTATTGTGAGATTTATATCATACAGAAGTAAAATGTGTAACAGCACAACAGATCAAGGTGGAAAATGTTTTAATGTTTCCACACTATATGTGAAATGGTATAATATCATCTCAAGGTAGACTATAAGTTACAGGTGTACAGCGTAAACCCTAGAATAACGTCTAAGAAATTATTTGAAGGTACGCTACTGTAAATCCTACAGCAACCACAACAAAACCCGAAAAGATATACTTAAAGAGCCAACAGTGGAAATAAAATGCAATCACTAAGGAAAACAAAATAACCCAGCACTCTGGGAGGCTGAGTGAAGTGGGAAGATTGCTGGAGGACAGGCAGTTTGAGACTAACTTGGGCCACACAGCAAGATTCCATCTCTACAAAAATAAATAATGATGATAATAATAATGATAATTAGCTGGGCATAGTGGCACATACCTGTAGTCCTAGCTACTTGGGAGGCTGAAATGGTAGGATCACCTGAGCCCAGGAGCAAAAGGTTACAGCGAGCCATAATTGCACCACTGTATTCCAGCCTGGGTGACAGAGCAAGAGCCTGTCTCTTTAGGAAAAGGAAAAATCAAAGAAAAATAAAACAAAATACTCAATCCAAAAGAAGGGTGAGTAAGAGAAAAGGACAAGTAATAAATGAGACAAATAGAAAACAAGCAAGAAGAGAGTAGATTTAAATTCAGTCATCTTAGGTTGGGTGCGGTGGCTCATGCCTGTAATCCCAGCACTTTGGGAGGCCAAGGCGGGCAGATCACCTGAGGTCAGGTGTAAGAGATCATCATGGCTAACATGGCAAAACCTTGTCTCTACTAAAAATACAAAAATTAGCCAGACGTAGTGGCAGGCGCCTGTAATCCCAGCTACTTGGGAGGCTGAGACAGGAGAATCGCTTGAATCTGGGAGGTAGAGGTTGCAGTGAGCTGAGATCATGCCACTGCACTCCAGCCTGGGTGACAGAGTGAGACTCTGTCTCAAAAACAAACAAACAAACAAAAAAGATATTCCTAAATTCAACCATCTTGATAACTGCAATAAGTGTAAATGGTCTAAACACATCAATTAAAAGGCAGGGATTATGAGATTGCATTTTTTTTAAAAAGACAAGAAATTTACTTTAAAGACACAGACAGCTTAAAGTGAAAAGATGAAAAAGATGTGAAACCCATGAATATGAAGGGCCCACAATACTTTTGATTTGAGGTTGGTTGAACCTGTGGATGCAAAATCCACAGATATGGACGGCCAATAAGGGACTTGAGCAGCCACGAATTTTGCTATCTGTGGGGGAGTCCTGGAAGTAACCCTTTGAGAATACTAAGGGATGACTATTTTTAAAAACGAAAGAGAGGCTATATAAATATTAGATTTCAGAATGAGAAATCATTAGGGATAAAAAGGGACATTTCATAATAAAAAGAGAAACATAACAATTACAGTTAGAAACTTCTATAGTCCTCTCTCAGTAAGTGTTAGAACAAGTAGACAAAACATCAGTAAGGGCACAGAATACTTGAATAACATCATCCATTGACTTAACCTAAAAAATAACATCTATAGGATATTGCACCAATAGCACAGTACATGCATTCTCTTAAAGTGCACATGGAACCTTCATGAAAACAGACCTAATTTTGGATAATAAAACAAACTGTAATACTCATAATAGGACTGAACTAATTAAAAATATGCTCTGTGACCACAAGTGAATTAAACCTGAAATCAATAACCAAAAGATACCTGGAATATCCCCCAAATATTTAGAAATTAAATATCAAACTTTTAAATAATCCACAAAGCAAAGAAAAAAAATCACAAGATAAATTAGAAAATATTGTGACCTAAATGAAAATAATATATCATATAAAAAATTGTGGGATGTTCCTACTGAATTCAAGGGACACTGGAAAAGAAAAAAATTGTGGATGTGGCTAAGTTATATTTAGAAGGAAACGCATAGAATTAAAATTCCTCTATTGGCAAGGAAGAAAGGTCTCAAATCAGTGACGACTCCTACCTTAAGAAACCAGTAATCCCAGCACTTTGGAAGGCTGAGGCAGGTGGATCACTGAGGTCAGCAGTTTAAGACCAGCCTGACCAACACGATAAAACCCTGTCTCTACCACAAAAATTAGCTGGACGTGGTGACACTTGCCTGCAATCTCAGCTACTCAGGAGGCTGAGGTAGGAGAATTGCTTGAACCCAGGAGGCAGAGGTTGCTGTGAGCTTAGATCATGCCATCACACTCCAGCCTGGGCAACAAGAGTGAAACTCCATCTCAGAAAGAAAGAAAGAAACCAGAAAAGCAGCCAGGCATGGTGACTCATGCCTGTAATCCCACCACTTTGGGAGGCTGAGGCAGGAAGACTGTTTGAGTCTAGGAGTTCGAGACCAGCTTGGGCAACATGGTGAGACCCTGTCGCTACCAAAAAAAAAAAAAAAAAGAAAGAAAGAAACTAGAAAAGCAGTAACAACACATTAAACACAAAGCCAGAAGAAATAAAGAAATTAATCTGGGCAGAAATCAAAGAAACAGCAAAGAGAAATAAAAGAAAAACAAATGAAACCTAAGTGGTCCTTTGAAAAAATCAAGTAACTTTGTAGATCTCGGGCTAGGCTATCTAGGAAACAAAAAGAGAAGACATAAATTGCCAAGATTAGAAAATAAGAGAAGACAGCTAATACCCCAATATGCCGGGCCAAGAGAAATTAAAGAAACCTAAATTTATTTTCTAAATAAACTGAGAGATATACCATGCTCATGGGCCAAAAGACTCAATATAGACAGTCCCTGACTTATAATGGTTCAATTTAATGATTTTTCAACCTTTATAATGGGTTTATCAGGACATAACCCCATTATAAATTGAAGAGCATCTGTATTGTTAAGATACCTCATTAAAGGAATCTATAGAGTCAATGCAATGCCAATCAAAATTCCAGAAGTCTATATATATTTTTTGAGATAGGGTCTTGCTCTGTTGCCCAGGCTATAGTGGAGATCACGGCTCACTGCAGCCTTGAGCTCCAGGCACAGGGATCCTCCTACATCAGCCTCCCAAGCAGCTGGGACTACAGCATGCCACCACATCTGGCTATTTATTTTATGTAGCGATAGGGTCTCTGGAAAGTGCTGGGATTACATGTGTGAGCCACGGAGCCTGGCTCCTGCAGGCTCTTTTATAGAAATTCTTCTATAGGAGCTGATTCTAAAATTTACACAGAAAGGCAAAGAAACTAGAAGAGCCAAGACAATTCTGAAAAAGAACAAGGCTAAAAGACCTGATATTTCAAAATTTTATACAAATTTAATATAGTCTGGCTAGGTGTGGTGGCTCATGCCTGTAATCCCAGTACTTTGGGAGGCCAAGGTGGGTGGATCACTTGAGGTCAGGAGTTTGAGACCAGCCTGGCCAACATGGTGAAACCCCATCTGTATTAAAAATACTGACATTAGGCCGGGTGTGGTGGCTCGCACCTGTAAACCCAGCACTTTGGGAGGCCAAGGCGGACAGATCACCTGAGGTAGGAGTTTGAGACCAGCGTGGCAAACATGGTGAAACCTCATCTCTACTAAAAATACAAAAAATTGGCCGGGTACAGTTGCTATGCCTGTGGTCCTGGCACTTTGGGAGGCCGAGGCAGGCAGATCACCTGAGGTTGGGAGTTTGAGACCAGCCTCACCAACATGGAGAAACCCCATCTCAACTAATAAAAATTAGCTGGGCATAGTGGCACATGCCTGTAATCCCAGTTACTTGGGAGGCTGAGGCATGAGACTCGCTTGAACCTGGTAGATGGAGGTTGCAGTGAGCTGAGATCGCGCTACTGCACTCCAGCCTGGGGAACAAGAGCGAAATTCCACCTCAAAAAAAAAAAAAAATTACAAAAAATTAGCTGAGCATGGTGGTGTGTGCCTGTGCCTGTAATCTCAACTACTTGGGAGGCTGAGGCAGGAGAATTGCTGGAACCCGGGAGGTGGAGGTTGCAGTGAGCTGAGATCATGCCACTGCATTCCAGCCTGGGCGACAGAGTAAGACTTGGTCTCAAAAACAAATAAATAAATAAATTTACAATAGTCAAAAAAGTGTAGTATTAAAGTAAGGACATAGAGATTAATGAAACATAACCGATCCATAAATAGACAGACACTTGTGTGTCCATTTGCAACAAAGGTGCCAAGATAGTTCCACGGAGAAAGGATGGTCTGTTCCACAAGTGGTCATGGATCAAGTGGATGTTCACATGCAAAAGAAAAGAACTTAGGCATTCACATTCATGAAAACAGCGCGGACACTAGCGCTGACGCAGAGTGAAAATGCAGACTGCTTCACCAGCAGAACTGGGAACGTAATGGGTAGATACTCCAGACTGCCTGGGGTTTGGCAAACTAAGTCAAAAGGGCATTTGTGATGCAATCCTTTTAGTGTTCTGCTGATAAAACAAAATGGAAATGTACATGAATGCTAATACAATTATTTTAAGTGTAGCCGCCTGACTCCATGTAGTCACCTGACTCTGTAATATGTTTAAATTACCCACAGAAAACAAATGACACCAGCAAATGGAGAAATTAAATGTTCCAAACCTATGTATCTAACCAACCAAAAAACACAGAGCCAGACACACAAAAAGACAGCATGGAAAGGGGCCTTCGAAATGACCCCAATTGAACACATCATTTCAGAGATGAGGAAAAAGACGCTCAGGGAGCTATAAGTTGCTCTTAAAAAAAAAAATCAAATGCAGGCCAAGAGCCAAAGTAATTTCATTGATTTTAGGGTATGCAGGGATTAGACATTTTTCTTCCATTCTTAGAAAAAAATATGCATGGTACCTGTTTTCCTCTTCCGAGTTTTGACATCAACAATCACAGCCCTGTTCTTCTCCGTAAAGTGCTTCAGGATGATCACATTATGGGGTTCGTTGGCATTATCCACATAAACACAGCGGGTTCCCACACAGAGGACCTAGAACATAGGAGATAGAGACAGAAAGGCAACTCAAGCGCCGAGACCAGAAAGAATACTCAGACGTAAGCCCAGCCTCCTTTCTGCCTCAGACTTCAACAAGTATGCAAGGATAGAGACCTCATCTCAAAGTGCAGAGTCTGGCACAGGCCTGGCACAGAACTAGTTTCAGTCCTTGCTGGATGAAGCCATGTTTTTACAGCCCCCTTTGTCCTAATCAGCTGAGACATGAAGATTAGAAATAAGGTCAAGATGAATGCTAAAATGAAAGACAATTGTTCTTTGAAGTTATTTGTAATTTAATGTATTACGGTTACCTATTACTCAAAGCCAACTATTGGCGAATAAGTGAGTCAAATGGCTTAACTGTTAAAAATGCAAATTGAATAAATGATCCCATAATCTTGAAAATACTTCAATACTGTGAAAGCAAGGCATATAGGCAAAGGAAAAAGCTTCCGAAGAGATCTATACCTATATCTACAGATGCCATAACACTTCGGTGTGCACAGAGAAGACTGGAAGGGGTGACCAGGCCCTCAGGCCTTCAGAGTGAGGTACCTGGGGGAAGCCAACCAGCACGAGCAGGGTGAAGATGTTGGTATGCTTCAGCTGGACGGCAGCTGCTTGATGCAGTGGTCTGTGAAGGTGGCGATGACGTCACGCCACAGTGGGGCGCTGTCGAGTGACCGCAGGATCTCTGCCATGGAGCACGCCCAGTCCAAGCCCACCCGGCTGGAAGGCAAGAGCTCCATTAGGGGCAGTACACAGGGCTCCAAACTCATCAGAGCTTTTCCCTTCATTTCTGTTTTCCAAATTTGATGTTGCAGTTATAATGACAATAGATTTATCTTCTTCAACCTCAAAGCCTACACTTACTGCTCGTAGAAAAAACACCAGAATACGCCTCATCAGAGAGCTGAATCAGCAGCCAGTGCCGAGACTGCTCAGCTGTGTTAATGTTGGTGTTAAGCACAGTTTTAATGTGGGTTGACAGCATTGCTCATGAACCCAGTTCTATTTCCACAAAACTCTCAGACAACAGAACTGCAGCACACTGAAATTAATCAACAGCCAGACCTTCAACTTAAACAAACACCAAGGTGGGTAGAAAGCAGGTGGCTAGAGGAGCGAGAACCAAGGCTACCTGTCCAGACACACAGCTCCCAGGCTAAAGAGCAGGTGGGTGGTTTTCCAGCCATCTGGCACAATGGAACTGTCCCCTGCAGCAAACAAGTTGTGTTTGGCTGAGAGGACTTTGATGACTGCGGCGTCTACCTCTGCTGGCAAAAGACGGATAATTAACTGGCCGAGAAGACCCAGGGTGAGATGGTAGGTTTCGTTCAGGTGGCCTGCATTTGAGATGACAACCTGAAACATGAGTGGAAGGACGTGCTCCAGGTCTATCAGCGGAAGTGTGGGGCCCTGCCAAGAGAGGGAGAGAAATCCGTTCAGCACACAATCCACAGAAGCAAAGCGTCTAAGTATTATATCCCCTCCTACTTTATTTACAACTGGCCTAGTGCTAACAGAATCATGCTGTGGCTTTCCTAAATGCCATATGTATAATCATTTATAAAATAAACATCCTCAGACCTCATCTTACAATCCTACTTCTAATATTCCTCTACCCTGAAAAACAAACTTAAATATTTGGTTCCCCCCACCTTCCAAAATGTGCACTGTAAAATAATTTAAATAACTCGGAAACACGAAAAATTTAAAGCTCCCCTAAACCACCTCCCTGCAGCCACGCCTAGGAGATAGCAACTGTTAAGTTTGATGAATAGCCATTCCACCTTTTCCTAGCATATTTACATGATTGCATATTTACATGATATATGTAAAACAGGCCAGGCACAGTGACTCGCGCCTGTAATCCCAGCACTTTAGGAGGCCAAGGTGGGAGAATCACTTGAGCCCAGGAGTTCGAGACCAGCCTGGGTAACAGAGTGAAACCCTGTATCTAAACATACAAAAATTAGCCAGGTGTGGTGGTGCATGCCTGTAGTCCCAGCTACTTGGGAGGCTGAAGTGAGACGATTGCTTGAGCCCAGGAGGTGAAGGCTGCAGTGAGCCGTGGTCATGCCAACCATTGCCTCGGGCACAGAGCATGACTCCGTCTCACAAAAACCCAAACACAAAACACACACACACACACACACACACACACAAAATAGATTTAAAATTTTAAAAAGTTATTTTTCTTTAAATATTGTCTTGCAACTTAATAATACTTTGTTTCCAATTCTACATTATTATAAAAACTATTCAGCTCAACAGCCCGGTACAAACATTTCTATACTTATGCCATTTGTTATTTTCCACAGGAAAAAAAAACCACAAAAAACTGAAGAAAACTTTTAAAATGTCTGAGTTGTTATCCTCAGAGTGATTCAAGAGGGCACTATATCCATAATATGAAAACAAAGCAATCAAAGAACAAAAAGTTCTTGGAAATAAAAAGTGATTCTTAAGAAGGTGTCTCCCTGAAACGGCAGCCTGGTAGGGGTGTCACAGTCCCAGAAGAATTCAGAAGGTACCTAGGCAGGGGCTGGTCTGGTATAGGATACAGGGTGTCAGAACCCAAGCAGGGTATGGAGTTTCCACGGAGAGGGCCTGGCAGAGGAGTCAGAGCACAGGTAAGGTAAAGGAGTCATCCAGGCCCAGGAATGCCCAGGCCTCTGGAGTTGGAGCTTGGGCTCCGAGTGAGGTGAGGAGGGCATCAACACAGAAGGGCAGCCGGTCCAAACCTAAGAGGACAGGTGAGGGCATCTGTGTGGGGAGTTCAGCCTGGCACAGGGGCTCACAGTCCAAACAGCATAAAGACAGTGTTGCCAGAGAGTAGCAGCCTGTTGTGGGTGAGGCTGGTCTCACTGCAAGGGGGCAACCTGGATTAGAGAGATAGACCCAAGTGTTGTGGGGAGGTATCCACATCAAGACTCCACTGTAATCCCAGCACTTTGGGAGGCCGAGGCAGGTGGATCACCTGAGGTTAGGAGTTCGAGGCCAGCCTGGCCAACATGGTGAAACTCCGTCTCCACTAAAAACACAAAAATTAACCGGGTGTGGTGCCAGGCACCTGAAACGCCTATAATCCCAGCTACGTGGGAGGGGGGGGGGGGGATCCCTTTGGGAGGCGGAGGTTGCAGTGAGCTGAGATGGCGCCATTGTACTACAGCCTGGGTGACCCAGCAATTAACCTATCTAGTGCTCAAACCTTCATTTCTAAATACTAAATACATTTCTACCAAAAGGAATGAGGTCACCTTAGAGAAATGGCTGATTCTACGGCTAGGGGAGGAAGAATTCATGAAGTACCTGAAATGATGGGGATATGTCAAAAGGACATAGGAGTCAGCCTGAATGGGTTCACATGGTCAAAATAAGTAATTAGAATAATGAATTATAGCTCATGGAGTAAAACAGGAAATCATGAACCCATATTGATATAACTAACCAGTTAGTCTGATGAGAAACAGGATATTTACATAGTTTCAAAGACTCTACCCACTAAATATTTACTAACAACAAAAGGGGAAAGATTACAGTGGAAAAGGCTAACTGACACCACTTAATCCAGTGACCAAAGTAAGCAAGATCGGTAATGAAATACGTGAAAACTTGTGTTCCACGGGACAGGCTGCAATGAGAATACAGCCTCTCGTCTGTGACTTTCCTACCCAAGAAGCAAAGCCCGAACCTAATTATGAGGAAACTTCAGACAACTCCAACCCCAAAGAAGAAGACATTCCACAAAATAGGTGGTCTGTAATCTTCAAAAGCATTGTGACCATGAAAGGAGACCGGTAACTGTTGAAGACCAGAGGTGGTTAAAGGACACGACAACAAAATGCTACACGTTTTTTCTTCTTTTTTTTAAGAGACAGAGTCTCGCTCTGTTGCCCAGGCTAGAATGTAGAAGGTGCAGCCTTGGCTCGCTACAACTTCAACCTCCTGAGCTCGAGTGATCCTCCTGCCTCAGCCTCCCAAGTAGCTGAGAGTATAGGCGTGAGCCACCATGCTGGATTAATTTTTCTATGTTTCGTAGAGATAGGGTCTTGCTGTTTCCCAGGTTGGTCCAGAAACCCTGGGTTCAAGCAATCCTCCTACCTTGGTCTCCCAAAGTGCTGGGATAACAGATTCAATGCACTGAGCCTGGCCTATACATTAATTCTGATCCTCCTGCCATAAAAGACATTTTTGGAGCAACAGGTGAAACTTGAATAGGGACTAAGGATTAGATGGTAGCAATGTACTGATGTTAAATTTCTCTGGCTTTGATGATTGCTGTCTGGTTACACAGGAGAATCTCCTTGTTTGTAGAAAACACACACTAACATATTTGGGGGTGATATGGCATGAACTTGGCAACTTACTCTCAGGCAAAAAATTATTTGTATAGTACTCTCAACTTTTATCTAAGTTTGAAATTGTTCCTAAATTTGAGAGGATATGGTGCAAATAAAAACTTTCACATGTTGCTGTGGGAGTGTGAACTGGTACAAACATTGGTACAAACATTGCAGAAACTGTATGACAGACCAAGCGTGGCCTGGATTTGGATGTTCAAAAGCCACACTCGGGTGTACTCACAGTACTGTCCGCAGTGATTTCCAGTTTGGAAACACTCAACAATAGTAAACTTTAAAAGTATGGTACATTCATATAATGGAATTCTAGAAAACAGTGAAAATGAATGAAGGAAACTAACCACAGTGACATAGATGCATCTCACAAACATAATGTTGAGCAGAAGGAGCCAGACATAGGCCAGGCGCGGGGGCTCACGCCTGTAATCCCAGCACTTTGGGAGGCCGAGGTGGGTGGATCGCTGGAGGCCAGGAGTTCAAGACCTGCCTAGCCAATATGGTGAAACCCCGTCTCTACTAAAAATGTAAAAAGTAGCTGGGTGTGATGGTGCGGGCCTGTAGTCCCAGCTACTTGGGAGTCTGAGGCACGAGAAATCACGTGAACCAGGCGAGGCGGAGGCTGCAGTGAGCAGAGACTGCACCACTGCACTCCAACCTGGGCAACAGAGCAAGACTCTGTCTCAAAAAAAAAAAAAAAAAAAAAAAAAAAAGTCAAACACAAGAGGAATGCAGTGACTTAATCCACCTACATAAAGTTTCAAAACGAGCAAAACTAACCTATGGTGATAGAGTAACCTATGGTGATAGAGGTC
This sequence comes from Ateles fusciceps, assembly GCA_036589455.1. Taxonomy (NCBI): domain Eukaryota; kingdom Metazoa; phylum Chordata; class Mammalia; order Primates; family Atelidae; genus Ateles; species Ateles fusciceps. The sequence goes on from JAZHEH010000751.1 coordinate 3,604,666, forward strand.
TTTTTATTACTGGGTTGTAAGAGTTCTTTATATATTCCTTATAGGACTCTATCTAGCACTTTTTACACTAAAATAAAACTAATCACTTGCCCTCCAAAGTGCCTGCTAAGAAAAAAAATATCACCGGGAAAAATAACCTCAGTGATGACTTTTAAAAGTCAACTTAATGAAATCTCTCAGAACAAGAGATAAACCCATGAAAAATATGACCAAACTGAAGATAAAACGGAGGGTTAGATTCAAGGGTCCACCCTGGCCAGGCACAGCAGCTCACACCTGTAATCCCAGCACTTTGGGAGGCTAAGGTGGGCAGAACGCTTGAGGCTGGCAATTCAAGACCAGCCTGGTCAACATGAATGATTAGAAGCCCTGTCTCTACTAAAAAATCTCTACTAAAGAATGATTAGAAGCCCTGTCTCTACTAAAAAAAACCTCAAAAATCAGCAGGGCGTGGTGGCACACGCCTGTAATCCCAGTTACTCGGGGGGCTGAGGCAGGAGAATCGCCTGAACCTGGGAGGCGGAGGATGCAGTGAGCTGAGCCGAGGTCACACCACTGACCTCCAGCCTGCCAGCCTGGGAGACAGAGGGAGACTCTGCCTCAAAAAAAAAAAAAAAAAAAAAAAAAGAGGTCTACCTTGCATCCAGGAGATGCAAATGGGGCAGACAGAAGCACAGCCAAACAATGGCAGAAAGGCATTTCCTCAGCAGAAGTAAAAATGGAGTTTTCATCAGAAAAGCAAATGAGGCTGGGAAGGAACATAGAAAGAGAACATCTTTTTAAAAATTATTGTACGAAACCTTTCTCACGGAGAGGATATCTATTTTGACATAGTTTAATGAAACATCTGAGTTCCAAGGGTAAAAAGAAAACATTTAGTCAAAAAATGAGACAATTTTCACACTTGGGATATGATGAGGGAAATAAAAGCATCTTATCTTGTCAAGGAATAAAAGGTCTCATTTTGTTTGGGAGAAAAGGTAAAACGGTTACATGGTTAATTAAGATAGAAATACGGGCTGAAAAAAGTGGGTAAAAATGTAACTACAACCATGTTTAGGTAAGAAATATGATACAGACTTCATGAATGATTAGAAAAAAAGGACAAAAGCACTTAGGAAGGGGCGGGGAAAATGTGCACTGGAGCAGGGCTGGGACGGGGACAGGTGGCTGGCACGGAGCAGTTAACCAGCTCATCCCATGAGAAGTAAGCTGGCTGCCCGTAACACAAATGGGTATAACACAGCGGAGACCAAGTCAGGAAAAGGTCACTTACAGTGAAATGGGTAAAATCAACACAAAAGGCTAACAGCCCATTGCAGAAGGGCCCCACCCCAAGAGAGGGTTGCTCAACGCGATGCCCGGTGAGATACGGAAAAGGTGTGGCTCTAATTGACACAGAGGCAACTGAAGTGAGCAGAATCAGTGATATTAAGAGAGAAGAAAGGCTTGGGCTGATGTGCCTGCTCAGTCTCCAAAGGTTGGGGGAGGGAAGGCAAAGACCAGGACAGCACCTGCGCTGTCCAAGCCTGAGGGTGCTGATTTCAGAGGTGCATTACCAGTTCCCTATAGAGATGTCCTGCTGGGTGAGGCCAATTCATTCAGGTAAACAGAAACACATCTTCAAAATATCTTGTTCTCCTCATTCTCGTTCCACGTGCACCATACAACCTTCTGGGCTACATCGCAGTCTTCTGGAGGGATTTCCATATCAAGAGGGAACACACACTGATTTTCCTGCCAGACACATACCCCTGTGAACTGTGACTGATTTATAAATCAGCCTCAACTCCCATGTAAAAGTTGATTCCTCTGAGTCCGAGCATTTCCAGGCAAACTGCTAGAAAAAAGTCCTTGGACTCAGAGATCTGAGTACCAAACCTTGGGTCCTGTGGGAACCTTCCCTTCCCCAAAGCCCTGCCAAGTTGGGAAGTCCTGTTTCAGCAGCCTGCTAGCTTTGTCTTTGATTCCTTTCTGTTTACGAGAGAAAATGGGAGACTACTGTAAAGATTGTCAGCTATTCCTAAATTAATAAATAAGTTCACTACCAGCTCAGTGAAAAAGCTAACAGGATCTTTTCTTTAATATGATAAAAATGACACTAGTGTTCATATGGAAAAAATATACATGCAGGAACAGTTTAGAAAATTACAGAAAAGAATAATGAAGGCATATCTAAACTGTCCAGTGTCTTTAAAATGTCAATGTTTTGAAAGTTTAAAAAAAGGCAAGGGCATGGGACGGATCCAAGATGGCCAATTAGGAGCAGCTCAGGATTGCAGCTCCCAGCAAAAGAGGGGAGGTTGAGTGGACGCCGCATTTCCAGATGGATTTTTATTGCCCACAGACCAGGAGCTTCCCAGGCAGAGGAGCCCCACGGGTCGCCAGTGCGGCTGTCTTGGCCGGCCGGCTGTCTTGGCGCAGCTGTCTTGGCAGGCGCGGAGGGTCTCTGCACAAAATACACGGGCCCGGGTGCTGTTTTAGCTGGCGATTAGAGCTCCTGGGGAGACAGAGTCGCCCATTCAACTGATAAAAAGGGGACTGAGACAGGGAGCCAGGACAGGAGATTCCTGGGCAAAAAAGCGCCATGAATCTCAGTGCGGCTGTTTCAGCCGGTGCAGTGGGTCGCCGCACGGGAAATCACACAGATCCCAGCGCCTTTTCAACAGGCGACTGGAACACCTGGGAGACAGAGTCGCCCATTCAACTGAAAAAAAAAAAAAGGTTCTGAGGCAGGGAGCCAGGTGATCGGGCTCGGCTGGTCCCACCCCCCACAAAAAAACAGCAATCTGAAATACTCTGGATTGAGAGTTTCACAGCAAGCACAGCTGAACCCGGGACAGTCCAGCTCTGTGGGGGGAGGGGCGTCTGCCATTACCGAGGCAGTCCACCACTAGGGAGGTAGTTTGCCACTGCTGAGGCAGCCCGCCATTACAGAGAGAGTCTGCCATTACAGAGGTGGGCTGCCATTGCCGAGGCAGTCCACCACTACGGAGGTAGTCCACCATTGCCGAGGCAGCCCACCATTATAGAGAGAGTCCGCCATTACAGAAGTGGGCCACCATTGACGAGGCAGCCCGCCATTACAGAGAGAGTCTGCTATTACAGAAGTGGGCCACCATTGCCGAGGCAGTCCACCACTATGGAGATAGTCCACCATTGCCGAGGCAGCCCGCCATTACAGAGAGAGTCTGCCATTACAGAGGTGGGCCGCCATTGCCGAGGCAGTTCTAACTATACCCATATAAATAGGACTGCAGGGTAGTTCACACGGCAGCTGGGCAGAGCCCACAGCAGCTCACCAAAGCCTCTGCAGGCAGACAGTGACTAGGCTGCCTCCTTGCTGGGCAGGGCAGCCCTGAAAAAAGGCAGCAGCATCACAGAGATTTATAAATAAAGCCCTAACTCCCCAGGACAGAGCACCTGGAGAAAAAAAGAGGTTTATGAGTTCTGTTTCAGCAGACTTAAACGTACCTGCCCAGTAGCTCTGAATGAACAACAGAGCCCACAGCTCAGCACTTGAGCTCCTATAAAGGACAGACTGTTTCCTCAAGCAGCTCCCTGACCCCCCACATATCCAAAGAGTCACCTCATAAAGGAGAGCTCAGACTGACATCTGGCGGGTATCCTTCTGGGACAAAGATAACAGAAGAAGAAACTGGCAACAACCCTTACTGTTCTGCAGCTGCTGCAGGTGATCCCCAGGCAAGCAGGGCCTGGAGTGGACCTCAGCAGTCCTACAGCAGAGGGGCCTGACTGTTAGAAGGAAAACTAAGAAACAGAAAGAAATAACTTCATCATCAACAAACTGGATGTCCACTCAGAGACCCAATCTGAAAGTCAACAACTACAAAGACGACAGGTGGATAAATCCACAAAGATGGGAAGAAACCAGCACAAAAAGGATGAAAACACCCGAAACTAGAACACCTCTCCTCCTACAACAGATCACAACTCCTCACCAGCAAGGGCACAAGTCTGGATGGAGAATGAGTGTGATGAATAGATAGAAACAGGCTTCAGAAGGTGGGTAATAAGAAACTTCTGTGAGCTAAAAGAACATGTTCTAATCCAATGCAAAGAAAGTAAGAACCTTGAAAAAAGATTTGAGGAAATGCTAATGAGAATAAACAGCTTAGAGAGGAATATAAGTGAATTGATGGAGCTGAAAAACACGACACGAGAACTTCGCGAAGCATACACAAGTTTCAACAGCCAAATTGACCAAGCAGAAGAAAGGATATCAGAGGTCGAAGATCAACTCAGTGAAATAAAACGAGAACACAAGATTAGAGAAAAAAGGGTAAAAGGAATGAACAAAGTCTCCAAGAAATATGGGACCATGTGAAAAGACCTAATCTACATTTGATAGGTGTACCTGAATGTGACGGAGAGAATGAATCCAAGCTGGAAAATACTCTTCAGGATATTATACAGGAGAACTATCCCAACCTAGCAAGGCAGGCCAATATTCAAGTCCAGGAAATACAGAGAACACCACAAAGATACTCCTCAAGAGGAGCAACCCTAAGGCACATAAACGTCAGATTCACCAGGGTTGAAATGAAGGAGAAAATGCTAAGGGCAGCCAGAGAGAAAGGTCAGGTTACCCACAAAGGGAAGCCCATCAGACTCACAGCGGATCTCTCAGCAGAAACCCTACAAGCCAGAAGAGAGTGGGGGCCAATATTCAACATCCTTAAAGAAAAGAACTTTTCAACCCAGAATTTCACATCCAGCTAAACTGAGCTTCATAAGTGAAGGAAAAATAAAATCCTTTATGAACAAGCAAGTACTCAGAGATTTCATCACCACCAGGCCTGCTTTACAAGAGCTCCTGAAAGAGGCACTAAACATAGAAAGGAACAACCAGTACCAGCCACTCCAAAAACATACCAAATGGTAAAGAGCATCAACACAATAAGAAACTGCATCAACTAATGGGCAAAACAGCCAGCTAGCATCAAAATGGCAGGATCAAATTCACACATAACAATATTAACCCTAAATGTAAATGGGCTAAATGCCCCAATCAAAAGGCACAGACTGGCAAATTGGATAAAAAGCCAAAACTCATTGGTGTGCTGTATCCAGGAAACCCGTCTCACATGCAGGCATACACATAGGCTCAAAATAAAGGGATGGAGGAAGATTTACCAAGCAAATGGAGAGCAAAAAAAGCAGGAGTTGCAATTCTCGTCTCTGATAAAATAGATTTTAAACCAACAAAGATCAAAAGAGACAAAGAAGGACATTACGTAATGGTAAAAGGATCAATGCAACAAGGAGAGCTAATGATCCTAAATATATACGCACCCAATACAGGAGCACCCTGATACATAAAGCAAGTTCTTAATGACCTACAAAGAGACTTAGACTCCCACACAATAATAGTGGGAGACTTGAACACCCCCATTGTCAATATTAGACAGATCAATGAGACAGAAAAATAACAAGGATATCCAGGACTTGGACTCAGACCTGGACCAAGCAAACCTAATAGACATTTACAGAACTCTCCACCCCAAATCCACAGAATATACATTCTTCTCAGCACCACATCACACCTACTCTAAAATTGACCACATAATTGGAAGTAAATCACTCCTCAGCAAATGCAAAAGAACGGAAATCATAACAAACAGTCTCTCAGACCACAGTGCAATCAAGTTAGAACTCAGAATTCAGAAACTAACTCAGAACCGCACAGCTTCATGGAAACTGGACAACTGGCTCTTGAATGTTGACTGGATAAACAATGAAATGAAGGCAGAAATAAAGATGTTCTTCAAAATCAACGAGAACGAAGACACAATACACCAGAATCTCTGGGACACATTTAAAGCAGTGTCTAGAGGAAAATACATAGCAATAAATGCCCACATGAGTAGTAAGGAAAGATCTAAAATCGACACCCTATTGTCAAAATTGAAAGAGCTAGAGGAGCAAGATCAAAAAAACTCAAAACCTAGCAGAAGACAAGAAATAACTAAGATCAGAGCAGAACTGAAGGAGATAGAGACACAAAAAACTCTTCAAAAAATAAATCCAGGAGCTGGTTTTTGAAAAGATCAACAAAATAGACAGACCACTAGCCAGATTAATAAAAAGAAGAGAGAGAATAATCAAATAGATGCAATAAAAAACGATAAAGGGGATGTCACCACAGATTCCACAGAAATTCAAACCATCATCAGAGATTATTACAAACAACTCTATGCATATAAACTAGTAAACCTGGAAGAAATGGATAAATTCCTGGACACTGGCATCCTCCCAAGCCTAAACCAGGAAGAAGTCAAAACCCTGAAGAGACCAATAACAGGGCAGAAGTTGAGGCAGCAATTAAGAGCCTACCACCCAAAAAAAGCCCAGGCCCACATGGGTTCACAGCCAAATTCTACCAGACATACAAAGAGGAGCTGGTACCATTCCTTCTGAAACTATTCCAAACAATCCAAAAAGAGGGAATCCTTCCCAAATCATTTTATGACACCAACATCATCCTGATACCAAAACCCGGCAGAGACTCAGCAAGAAAAGAAAACTTCAGGCCAATATCCATGATGAACATAGATGCAAAATCTTCAATAAAATACTGGCAAACCAATTGCAACAGCACATCAAAAAGCTTATTCACAATGATCAAGTAGGATTCATCCCGGGGATGCAAGGCTGGTTCAACATACGCAAGTCTATAAACGTAATTCACCACATAAATAGAACTAAAGACAAAAACCACATGATTATCCCAATGGATGCAGAGAAGGCCTTTGACAAAATTCAACAGCCCTTTATGCTAAAAACCCTCAATAAACTAGGTATTGATGGAATGTATCTCAAAATAATAAAAGCTATTTACGACAAACCAACAGCCAATATCATACTGAATGGGCAAAAACTGGAAGCATTCCCTTTGAAATCTGGCACTAGACAAGGATGCCCTCTCTCATCACTCCTTTTCAATATAGTATTGGAAGTTCTAGCCAGAGCAATCAGGCAAGAAAAAGAAATAAAGGGTATTCAAATAGGAAAGGAGGAAGTCAAATTGTCTCTCTTTGCAGACGACATGACTGTATATTTAGAAGACCCCATCGTCTCAGCCCAAAATCTCCTGAAACTGATAAGCAACTTCAGCAAAGTCTCAGGATACCTTACACTAAAATTAACTCCAAATGGATTAAAGACTTAAACATAAGACCTAACACCATAAAAACCCTAGAAGAAAATCTAGGCAAAACCATTCAGGACATAGGCATAGGCAAGGACTTCATGACCAAAATACCAAAAGCATTGGCAACAAAAGCCAAAATAGACAAATGGGACCTGATCAAACTCCACAGCTTCTGCACGGCAAAAGAAACAGTCATTAGAGTGAATTGGCAACCAACAGAATGGGAAAAAATTTTTGCAGTCTACCCATCTGACAAAGGGCTGATATCCAGAATCTACAAAGAACTAAAACAGATTTACAAGAAAAAACAAATAAGCCCATTCAAAAGTGGGCGAAGGATATGAACAGACGCTTTACAAAAGAAGACATGTATGAGGCCAACCAACATGAAAAAATGCTCATCATCACTGGTCATTAGAGAAATGCAAATCCAAACTACACTGAGATACCATCTCACGCCAGTTAGAATGGCGATCATTAAAAAATCTGGAGATAACAGATGCTGGAGAGGATGTGGAGAAACAGGAACACTTTTACACTGTTGGTGGGAGTGTAAATTAGTTCAACCATTGTGGAAGACAGTGTGGTGATTCCTCAAGGACCTAGAAATAGAAATTCCATTTGATGCAGCAATCCCATTACTGGGTATATATCCAGAGGATTATAAATCGTTCTACTGTAAGGACACATGCACACGAATGTTCACTGCAGCACTGTTTACAATAGCAAAGACCTGGAACCAATCCAAATGCCCATCGATGATAGACTGGACAGGGAAAATGTGGCACATATACACCATGGAATACTATGCAGCCATCAAAAACGATGAGTTTGTGTCCTTTGTAGGGACATGGATGAACCTGGAAACCAGCATTCTCAGCAAACTGACACAAGAACAGAAAATCAAACACCGCATGTTCTCACTCATAGGTGGGTGTTGAACAATGAGAACACATGGACACAGGGAGGGGAGCATCACACACTGGGGTCTGTCGGGGGGAATAGGGGAGGGACGGTGGGGGGTGGGGAGTTGGGGAGAGATAGCATGGGGGGGAGAAATGCCAGATACAGGTGATGGGGGAGGAAGGCAGCAAATCACACTGCCATGTGTGTACCTATGCAACAATCTTGCATGTTCTTCACATGTACCCCAAAACCTAAAATGCAATTAAAAAAAAAAAGGCAAGGGAAGCAGATTAAAATGAAATCAGCATGACATCTAAATGCAATGGAATTTTTAAGTGGATCCTGGTTTTTTTTTTTTTTTAAACCTGTAAAGCACATTTTGAGGATAGCTGGGAATATCTGTATTCAGGCTATCTGTGTAAGACCGAATGACTCTCTCCATGCTGGAAGAGTTCAGGATGACAGTGACACTGTGGTCACATAGGAGAATGTACTTTAAGGGGACACGGGTTGAAGTACTGAGGGCGAAGTGTCAATGATGGCCTCAACCCATTTTCAAAAGTTCAGGAAAACAATATAAATAGAGATAAAGCAAAATATTAACAACTGATATTAATCTAGGTGAAGATCTTCATTCATTGTTCTTTGAAGTTTTCAATGAGCGTAAAACTTCAAACTAAAAGGGTAGAAAAAATTATTATAAGCATTATATACATATAATGATGTTATATATACACACACACACACACATACATATTTACAAAATACAGAAAGAGTCAGAAGAAAGTAATTCTAACTTACAATCCTACCCTCAAGGATACAGAGATGATTGTCATCATTTGTTTCAGTATATGGCTTCCCAGTTTTTTTTCCTATACATATCACCACCCCCTCTTTGAAAAATAAATTGCCCTTACCGACTTTAAGGGAGGTAGCATGGCAGCGAGTAATCCCAAAATCCTCTTCTGGGAACACTGAGCAAACACTTGCTCAGGGCTTGGAGTAACTGCTTTTTCCTCTACGGGCTTCTGAGATGACGCTTCTGAATCTTCAGCATCTAAGTGGTAAAACAAACTTTCAGAATTTGTCTGGGTCTCTACATGGATGAAGTGGCAAGTAAACCACGACACTGTCCCCCTTGCTGCTACCATGACGCTGTCCCCCGCGCTGCTACCACGACGCTGTCCCCCGCGCTGCTCACGACGCTGTCCCCCGCGCTGCTACCACGACGCTGTCCCCCGTGCCGCTACCACGACGCTGTCCCCTGTGCTGCTACCACGACGCTGTCCCCCTGTGCTGCTACCACGACGCTGTCCCCTGTGCTGCTACCACGACGCTGTCCCCTGTGCTGCTACCACGACACTGTCCCCTATGCTGCTACGGAATAAAGCTGGGATTTTATTTATTTGTTTTTTAAATTTGAGATGGAGTCTCGCTCTGTCACCCAAGCTCGAGTGCAGTGGCGAGACCTCAGCTCACTGCAACCTCCGCCTCCCGGGTTCCAGCGATTCTCCTGCCTCAGCCTCCGGAGCAGCTGGGGATTTCAGGTGTGAGCCACCACGCCCTGCTGACTTTTCTATTTTTAGTAGAGATGGGGTTTCACCATGTTGGCCAGGCTGGTCTTGACTCTTGACCTCAAGTGATCCGCCTGCCTCGGCCTCCCAAAGTGCTGGGATTACAAGCGCGAGTCACTGCGCCTGGTCTAACACTGTGATTTTAAAAGCCTATGGCTGTGCATGTCTGCACTCAGCTGTCTCCTTCTCCAGGAGGCCGGCCTGAGCCCTGCTGAAGTGACATCCTGCCCTCCCCCAGCTCTCTCACCCCCGCCCTCCCCATTTCCCTGAGACTGCTCTGCTGTGCTCACAGCATTTCATCTTTCCACATTCCACATAATCTGTATTTACTGTTTACTGTCTGCCTTCCTTCAGATGTCTGTTTCTTTCAGTGACGTATCTCAAGCACCTAGAGATGTTTCTGGAGCATGGCAGGTACTTAATACTTGATGAATGAGTAAACTGCCTATGAACCAGGATGCTGTTCCTCAGGGGATTCAGACTCCAGTGAATTCTGATGATTTGGATTGAAGCAGAGTGTGAGGTTGTTTTCTGGAACTCAGGTGAGTGTCAGGCAGACACCCCGCCATCACAGAGCAGGAAGGTGGGGAAGATCCTGCACCCGCTGAGCCACCATAAGGAGGAGCCTGGGACTCGGCTCCCTTCTCTTGAGCCCACAGCATGCTCCTTAGCCCTCCTGAACCAGCTGACCTTGATGCTGTTATCCTTTGGCAGGCTGAGGCCTTCAGCAGCAACCCCTTTATCACCCTCCAGGGTTCCGCTCCATCCCTACACAGCTGCCAAGGGGGCCTCTCCACTTTGGGGCCTTTGCTCATGTTGTCCTTTCTTCTCCAAATGCCCATCCCCACTGCAGATCCAGCACATTGGGGGTCCCCTAGATTCCTTCCTCTATAAAGCTTAATGAGGACACAATCTGCCCAGAGATACCAGTCACTGTTAACACCCACTTACACCTCAATCCGCCTCCAGTGACAGTTACCTGCATCTCTGTCTTAAGCCTCCTAGACTGTGAGCTCCAAGAGGGCAGGAACCACGTGTCTGTCTGACTCTGTCCCTGTTTCATCCCCATGGTCAAGAACAGTGCTGGCATACAGAAGGTGCTCAGTAAATACAGGAAATAAACAAGGTAGGAAAGCAGTCAAAGTGAAGAAAGATGACATCTGAAGTGTCATCAGCACCATCTGAACAGAACTGAGAAACCACGCAGCCCTGGCGTCTAGCCAGCGTCAAGCTGTGTACCACAGACAGCTCGGGGATGGGTATACGTGCATTTTAAGATGAAAGAGATGAAGATAACGGTCAGATGGTCTTTACCTGGAAGTCCTGGAGGTGTGTTAGCATCTGCAGGTGAATCTGAAATTTGGGTCTGGCATGAAGGATCCTTCATTAATGATATACCTTTATCTGCCTTATTTCCCTGCTTGAAATCTACAGGTCTGACTCCCTCATGAACAGCTCTCCTTTCCTAAAAAAAAAAAAAAAAAAAGTGTAAAAGAAGGTTTCTTACAATAAAGTTTGCTCCATTATTATAATAATTTTTTAATGATTAGTCAGTCTTCACAGACTAAAACCCTTTTGAATGCCATTAGGAAATGTCACTCATTTCTTATGATAAATCTATATTCTAACTAAGACAGTAACCACTGGACTGGACACAATGGCTCACACCTGTAATCCCAGCACTTTGGGAAGCCAATACGGGCAGATCACTTGGGGTCAGAAGTTCAAGACCAGCCTGGCCAACATGGCGAAACCCCATCTCTATAAAAATACAAAAAATTAGCTGGGCATGGTGGCGTGTGCCTGTAGTCCCAGCTACTCGGGAGGCTGAGGTGGGAGAACACTTCAACCCAGGAGGTGGAGGTTGCAGTGAGCCAAGATCACACCACTGCACTCTAGCGTGAGAGACAGAGCAAGACTCCATCTCAAAAAAAAAAAAAAAAAGATAGTAACCACTGTATCGCATCCCCCCATCTTCCAAATGTCCCTCTGTCAGAACCTGCGGTCCCATAACCAACAGCTCTATTAAAAACCTCTCATACATTCTATTCAGCTTTCAGAAACCAAGTATGGAAAGTTGTCCCCCGGGGAAAAAGACATCGCTGGGAAATTCTTTATTTTCCCTTTGACCCTGTGAGTATAAAAAGTTGTGACTTCTCTTCTAGTGCACTCTGGTGACTATCGTTAATGTACTTTGTTTTTCTTCAGTATAAAAACCAAACAAATCTTTATATACAGATTAGAAAATTCTTGATATCTAACATTATCTTTAATATTATGAAGATAAGACTACATCGATTTTATAGCCTAGAAATACGACATTGTTTTCACCGCCATAGATGAAGCTATGTTATTGCTGTGGAAACTGGCATTCTGGGGGCTGTGGGTTGTGCATATTTCCTCTCAGTTTTCTGTAGAACTTGCCTTTGTCAGTTAACATGGGAGGTGCACATAAAGCCAATCACACGTCACTTGATCAAACAAAACCGGATGCTGCTCCTAAACCGAACTACTCACGCCCTCTCTGCCAGGTTTTAGATTCTTTCCTAGCTGCTCTTTATTTTAAAAAACAGAATAAGCATACCTTTGATGCCCTTTTGAGAATCCCATTTTGGCAATGAGATTTGTTAAAGGGACCCTCCCTGGAGCGGCGAGACTTTTCTGGAATCAGGAGTCTAGTGGTAAGCTGCCTGGATGGGCAAGGTGACAGTCTTCAGCTGCAAGTCCTGAGAAGTCACTTAGAAGCCCCCAGTGATCCTGCACTCCCAGGACCTCAGGGTGCCTTTCCTTATTGTCACACAGGCTTATGTGTGGAACTGTGGCTACATGAGGAGTCTTCTGTGCATGGTGGAGGCACCCCAGGTCCACGTCTGAGGCCAAACGTGACTTTCACTCTCAGGGGCCAAAGGTGAAGTGTTATGCAACACCAGACATTCAGGAGGAGGCCTGCCTTCTCCCAGGGCACCTAACTCCCCTCCCCCCTCTGCACGTGTACCCTCAACATCAACACTACCTTCAGCCTCTGAGAAAAATGTGACTGCAAGTCTGTCCTAAGAGAGGAACAAAACTGGGAGAGCTACTTGCTTTGTTAAATGCACCTTCTGAAAAGACCTGATACCATACTCCCTGTACCATGTGGCACTTGTGAAGACAATACAATTCCAAAATGCTGGCAAATGACTTCATCTTCCTTCCTGTTATCAAAGGACACTGTAGACAGAATCTTTTGGATAATGCTTCTGGCTAAGGTTGGCTTCTTAGTTGTTCAAAACAAAAAGTCACTGGAGGAGAAAGGTAGACACCCTTAACAGGGACTTGGGGTTGCTTAGAAGCATGTGAGAGTGAGAAACAGTGACTTGTCCTAGGGGCCCCAACAGGATATGGTCCTTAAGGCCACTGTAGTGGCAACACTCAGGTTCAGTTGTGGGGGACAGTGCTGGAAATTGCTTGTGTCTTTACTAGAAGCCTAAGAGGCTGAGCCAGAGGCAGGATACCCTGGGGTGCCGCTGGCTGCTGGTGGGAAGGCGACCTGAATGGTGGGGAATGGCTCAAGAATAAAAACAATGCCCTAGAACTCTTTGGAGAAAGTCCCATTCAATCCTGAGGCAGGGAAGGCCTAACACAAGCCTGAAACATCTCTATCAAAAATTAAGGAAGTGTTCAAAGAACAACAACATATCAAAAGAACACAAAAGCCAGGTGGGAGCAGTTTCCACTGCCCAAACATGGGACCATTTGAGCATCAAAATAAGTAATGGGTTGGGCACAGTGGCTCAGGCCTGTAATCCTAGCACTTTGGTTGGCTGAGAAGGGTGGATTGCTTGAGTCCGGGAGTTCGAGACCAGCCAGGCAACATGGCAAAACCCCGTCCCTACAAAAACTACAAAAATGAGCTGGTATGGCGGCATGCACCTGTAGTCCCAGTTACTTGGGAGGCTGAGCTGAGAAGATCATTTGAGCTCTGGAGGCAGTGGCTGCAGTGAGCAAAGATCACACCACTGCACTCCAGCCTGGGTGACAGAGTGAGACCCTGTCTCAAAATAAACAATAAAAGTAATAGATTTTAATCCATTGAATTAAAAAAAAAACATGAAAAAACCTATGAGTCCATTCTGACTTAAATAAAAGGACAAATGGGGAAGCACAGTGCTTATGGGTAGCAAGTTAGTTCTAAGATGCTGAGCGCTCACAAGAAGATACAAATATTCCCAGGCCCAAAAGCGAATACGGATTAGTCCCATTTCTCCCAACAATGTTCCCTTTGTTCCCAACATAATCCGTGGGTGGTTAAAGTGCTGCCTGCAGAAGGGGTTTCATGGTAAAAAGTGTGGACGGTTGAGAGACAGGCTTGAAGATTATGTGGCCTGTCTGCTACTGACACTCTGGATAAGTAGAAATAATAAAAATTTTCATGTTTCTGCTGGCCAGTTTTGCTTTTGTATTCCTCCACATGACAATAGGATTTTGGGGAGCTACAACCCCCAGATGGGGAAATTCCTAAACCGGTAACCTGATGGAGACAGAGGACAGCAACACCGGCAACTCCTGTGGCAGTCTAGGGTATTTTCAGCATAAACTCAAGCTCTGGAGGCAGCATCACAGAAACAATGGCCCGCTCGTCCATAAAACAGTCGTTAGTGCCACGATCACAGGTTATACCTGGATCCAGAAAGGGCTTTCCGTTTATACAACTGTGCGTGAATTACTGTGTCTACCTGGTAAACAGTAAGCATTCAGTAACATCTAATTATCGACTGAATATTAAAATAGCTACACAGATATAGTGTTCACCATGGGCTAGGAATTAATTTTTTTTTTTCTTTTTTTTTTGAGATGGAGTCTTGCTCTGTTGCCCAGACTAAAGTGCAGTGGCACAATCTCAGCTCACTGCAACCTCTGCCTCCCGGGTTCAAGCAATTCCCCTGCCTCAGCCTCCTGAGTAGCTGGGACTACAGGTGTGTGCCACCATGCCCGGCTAATTTTTTTTGTATTTTTAGTAGAGATGGGGTTTCACTAGGTTGGCCAGGCTGGTCTGGAACTCCTGACCTCATGATCTGCCCACCTTGGCCTCCCAAAGTGCTGGGATTACAAGTATGAGCCCACCGCACCCGGCCAATTAATTTCTTTAGGTGCATAATCTTGTTCAATTCTTATAAAAGCTACTAGGAGACAGGTGACAGGAGCAGTTAACACTGACATGGAACTTACCGCTAACTACTAAGCACTGTACATACAGTAGCTCGAAGTATGTAATGTATACAACTCCTCACAGTAAGCCCATGTTACAGGTATTACTGTCATCCCCATTTTCAGATGAGAAAACTGAGGCAGGCTGGGTGCGGTGGCTCATGCCTGAAATCCCATCACTTTGGGAGGCCAAGGCCAGCAGATCATTTGAGCCCAGGAGTTCAAGACCACCCTGGGCAACATGGTGAAGCCCCGTCTCTACAAAAAATACAAAAATTAGCCAGGCATGGTGGTGCATGCCTGTGGACGCAGGCACTCGGAAGGCTGAGGTGGGAGATCGCTTCAGCCTGGGAAGTCAAGGCTATAGTAAGCTGAGATCACACCACTGCACCCAGCCTGTGCGACAGAGCGAGACTCTGTTTCAAACACAACAACACACCACACCACACACCAGACCACAACACAACACAACAACACAACACAGAGAGATCATAATAACATGCCCAGGGTTTGATGGAGCAGGTATCTGAACCCAGCAGCAGCAGTCTGGGTTAAGAGCTTGTGCTCTTAACCTCTCTGCTATGCTGCACTGAGTGAATGGTTCTCTCAAGTTCAGCCTGTGATTCTGTGTGCTAAAGAACTGTCATTTACATTGAGGTGCACGGAAGGGCCTGCTTCTGACTGCTCAGCACCCTGGACAGCTTTCTTCTCTAGCTGCTCCTCTGATGCTTGGGTGGGCACAGTGGCTGGTAGGGCCTGATCTTCTGGCAATATTCCAAGCAGAGCTAGAGCTTTAAGACCTATATGAGAAGCAAATAAGAGGACGGTTAAAAGATTTACAATGAGAGTTATTTTCAGCAAGCGCCATAAGTTACTTTGCCATTATATAGAAATAGATAAATGAGTTCTGCATAAGTGAAATCCTACAGTACTCAACACGAACATCCCTCGCTATTTAAATCTATTCAGCTCTTCATCTCAGGTGGTGAGAGGCTGAATAGCAAGGGATACCTGCACTTTGTTAACAACAGAAAACATATAACCGGATTGTCTATTTAGAAAATAATCAACATTATACATTGATAGTCACCCCACACAAGCACACTGCGAAATTCTCACTGGCAAATGGGTAAGAGAATTGCTCTGGGGCTGGTGTCACCCATCTGCTATCTGAATACAGGTCTGATTCCCTATTGTTGACTAGAACGGGCATTCCATGACCTGAGGGAGTTTAGATGTCTCCAAGGTCTGACTTTCAGGCTGTTTTCCTCCTCCCGCTCCACAGTGAAGTCAGGTGCATGCAGATGTACCGCTGAACTAGTTTACTCATGAACAGCTCTCATCTACAATACAGTTGTGTGGAAGCAGATTTACACTGCAGGTTAAAAAGTCTGAGTTCTTTCAGAAAAGTTTGGTAGATTCAAATACTAGATTGCACTACAGACAGACTTTTGGTTATTATTTAAAATTAGTTTGAGGTATTAATACTAGTTTCGGAGAAACTAAATATGAATTCAACGCCAACATATCTCTAAAATGCATCTGGACACTTAGAATTAAGTTCCACACCAGGGTAAGCCCCTTTTGCGGTAAACTGGATTTTGTCTCCTGTAAACTAAGCTTAGTATTTTACACGCGCCAAGGCTTTTTTTCACCAGCAACAGAGGGCTGGTTTCGGTTTCTGTGCGTGGGGAAGTCACCTTTTCCCTGGTGAGCCTTCATCAGACAGTCCCCGACGAGCTGCATGCAGTGGCTCCGCAGGGTGGTGGCACTGCTGCGGGTCTGGGGGTCCAGCTTCTCCCCATCCACTTCCTCTGCAGCAGCCAGGTGGGCGCTATAGAGAGCCAGGGCAGCGAAGAGCAGCCAGGAGTAGTTATGGATATATGGCTGGATGAGCCTCTGACGGTCACTGATCCGAATGGTTACCATTGGGTGGGCTGTGATGCTGTGGGTAGGCAAATGGCTGCAAAGGCAAGACACATTTAAAGCTTACAAGCCTCCAAACAGGAGCACCGGGCCTCAGGGGAGCACATGGTCACAACTGGGCGTCAGTCACCTCTAGGCTGTGGTTACTGAAAATTTAAAGAAAGGTATGGGCCCTCTCTCCAGAAAAATTAAGAAACACAACACTAGGTATAGCTTTCGGGGTTTCACAATCCCCAGAGACGTCTGTGGAAATTGGGCTAAGGAAGAATTGCTCATGGTGATTTTGCAAGGTGTGGTAACAGCATTTTGGTAATGTGAAAAAGAAACTGTAATTTTTAAAGGTGGGTATTTAGTATGTAGGAAGGAAATAACTTAAAGCCTGGAATTTGCTTTATTTATTTATTTATTTTGAGATGGAATCTTGCTCTGTCACCCAGGCTGGAGTGCAGTGGCGCAATCTCGGCTCACTGCAACCTCCGTCTCCTGGGTTCAAGCGATTCTTGTGCCTCAGTCTTGAGAGTAGCTGGGATTACAGGCACCCACCACTACACCCAGCTAATTTTATATTTTTAGTAGAGATGGGGTTTCTCCATGTTGGGCAGGCTGGTCTCAAACTCCTGACCTCAAGTGATCCACCCACCTCAGCCTCCCAGGTGTGAGCCACTCCACCCGGCCCTGGAATTGGCTTTAAAATACTTTAACAAAGAAAAAAGAAAAAGGAATAAACTAAGCACACATTACAAAATCTTCCTAACCGATGAATCTGGTAATGGGTACATGAAGGTCCACTGTGTTAGTCTCTTTACTTTTGGTTACGTTTGAATTTGTAAATAAAAAAATCCTTTTTTTAAAAAAAGAAAGAAGTCCCTCTTCAAGTGAAGGAACATGTAAAGAAAGGCTTCGTGGCTACGGTTATCTGAGACATACCCATAGGAGTATTTCTTTGCTGCATAGCATCCGTAGCAAAGATCAAAGTCATCGCAAACATTGCAATTCATCCTCCGGCCTATGATCAAACCCTGGCAGTGGTCACAGGTGAACTCCATGTTGACCATTTCATGGTCGTCTCCGTGGCCCTCAGGCTTCACCCCACCTGGGGAAAACACAGCAGTGAGAGGTGGATGAGGCAGAGGGCTCCTAGACAGGCTAGTTTCCAAACTCAAACCAATCCCAGCACCAAGGCCATTCCCAAGTGGCTGCTCAGGGGACGCAGGGCCCACAGGCATTCTCTGGAAACAGGATGCTCTGCCTGGGTGGCTCGAGGCAGAAGAGTGAGGTTCTTGGCACACCATTTCTCAGCAATGGTACAGTGAGATCAAGCATATTATCAGGCCTGCTGTTTGGTGGAAACAGTCCACATGTCAATTTGTGAGATGTCTCCCATGAGCCCTCCTGTAACAGAGAGTAAGCATGTGTTATGTATTCCTGATAACAAGCACCGAGGAGTGATCAGGATATCTGCTCTTCCTTTTTCACTCCAGAATTATAGATGAAAACAGATTTCCAAAAAAAAAAAAAAAAAAGGCTAGGCAAGGTGGCTCATGCCTGTAATCCCAGCACTTTGGGAAGCTGAGGCAGGTGGATCACTTGAGTCCAAGAGTTCCAGACAAGCCTGGGCAACATGGTGAAACCCTGTCTCTACTAAAAATACAAAAATTAGCCAGGCATAGTGGTAGGCACCTATGGTCCCAGCTACTTGGGAAGCTGAAGCAGGAAAATCACTTGAACCTGGGAGGCAGAAGTTGCAGCAAGCCGAGATGGTGCCACTGTGCTCTAGCCTGTGTGACAGAGTGAGACCCTGTCTCAAAAAAAAAGAAAAATGGAAGAAAAAAAAAACCAGACCCAGACCCACTAAGAATAACAGTCATGAAAGAGATGGGCTGCACTGGTCTCCAAACTCTGTCATGGACCCTGCAGAATGCTCCTCATGCCCGGCCCACTTCTGTTCATTCCCACTGCCACGAACGCAGTCCAGGTTCCCATGCCCTTGGGAATACTGTGACTTACTTCCTAAAGGAGACCCTTACACAGACAGAACCACCTTCCTCTAGCATAGCTCATCATGTTATTAATAATATCTACTTCAAAATCCTTCCCCCACTGTCTCTAGACTATTCAAACTCCCTAGCCCACTATCTTGGTGTCCCACAATCTGGACCCCCACTTGTCTTAATCCACCACTTAGTTGGGCAAACATTTAGCATGCCCATCTAAACTCACTACAGACACTCCTCTGTCCCAGGGCTTGCTATGCCCTTGATGGCGACACTGCCCCCAACATTTCCTACACATCATCCAGTTCTAACTTCCCTCAAAGACCAATTCTCATTCCACCTCCTTCAAGCCTTCCCTGCAGCAATGCTGTTGCTGCTTCTAAACTTTTCCAGAAGTAATGTGTACCCTCATTTATAACGCAGCAGACACATTCTTGTACTGGAATAGACATTCTGTGGATATGTCCAGTCTTCCTGCTGGATGTAGATGGTTCCAGGGCAAGTGCTGTGTCTTTTACGCTGGGCCATGCACAGAAAGGGCGCTCAGGTGTGCACTACTGTGGATCTGTTTAACCTCAGCACCTACAGGTCAAGTGCATGAGAGGACTGTTGAAGCTTGTGTGTGTGTATCTGTGTGTGTGTTGCTACATGTAAACACTGCATGACGCAGAAGCAAACACCATGTCCTGAAAACTCCACTGAACATACACACATTGGTCCCAAGTGTTTGCTAAGTGGCCACACCCAGCATGATAGGAGAAGGAAGGATGACAGATATCAGAGCTGTGGAGGTTTTCATTTACTTGAGGAGATAAGGCTCATGTCTTCCAAGAAGTCAGAGAGTACCACTGGGCAGTACTTTTATTTAGTACAATGACAGTTTTTAAAATGACAAGATCATAGAAGTTAGAAATGATTACTGCCTTTGGATATGGCAACTCTGTTCATGAAATTTACCTAGGAAACAAGTTTTGCAAAGATCCATGTCGCTGCACTGCAGACACCGGTAGCGATGCCAGGGGGCAATCTCATCACATCCATCACAAGAGATGTCCACGTTTAACAGGTCACAGTAACGAGCAATAAACATGTGCATCTGTAAGGCAAAACAAGTACAAGTAACTCACAGGTTTTCTCAGGTGCCCACAATTCACTCATCAATTCCTCCATTCAGTAGATACTTAAGATGTTCCAGGCACGGTACTGGGTGCTGGGATTGGAAGATTTAACAGGCTCGTCAGTGTCTAGTTGGGAATTCCCTCAAGGAGATGATGACCATTTAGTGTGACAGGTGCTTTCACAGGGAAATTCAGGAGGCTCAGAGAACAGAGGACTATGGCTACCCATGGGTATTCGGAAGGTCAAGGAAGGTTTTCCCAAGGAGAAAGTTCCTCAGCTGAGACCCGAGGGACAAACAGGTAGTAGCTGGGTGGGGGGTAAGGGAGGTGGGCATGTCAGATAGGAATAGCAAATCTGACAGCAAAAACGGGACTAGAAAGGGGTTTATGAAATTGGCATGAATACAGTACAGTGTGCAGGATACAGTCCACAGGGGAATAGTCAGATGAAGTGAGAAAGGTTAAACCCCAAAGGGCCCTGATTGTTAGTCTCAGGAATTACAGATTGTTTTTAAATAGTAATGTGATCGGATTAGAGGGCTCTAACAGTACTTCTGGAAGCCGAGGAAAGAACGGATCAAAGGGGGCAAGCTGGATTCAGGGAGACCTACCACGACCAAGGCGTTAAAGGAACCCCACGGCATGTCGTAAGGGCTGGGACTGAGTAGAAAAGTGTAGTAAGGGATGGTGAAAGGTGCGTGGATTTGAGAGGTGCTGAGGCAGAAGTGAGAAACCCTGGTGACTGCCTGGCTACGGGGAACTGTAAAGGGAAGGGTCAAGAGCAATAGGCAAGTTCCTGGCTTGCGCACTTGGGGGGGGCCATGGCAGTGTTCATAGATACGGGAAACGCTGCAGAAGGAGTATTGTCCCTGGCACTTAAAGGCAGACTTTCTGCAGGGATAGCCTGGGCACTGCTTCATGAGCAAACAAATTGCTTTACTGCAAAGTACCTGGAGACTGCAGGATCGTTTATCTTTAGGGCCTGGAAATGAGGGGATCTAAATCACTAAGTCACCGTACAGTAGTAGACAGGAGCAAATATGCCAAGTCACCTTAAAACTACAGAATGGCTCCCACACGGTATTAACACGTGAGAGAGAAAAAGCCACAAAGGCCCACGTGGCAAGCTCCATCCAAGTACCACAGAGGTGCTATGTGAACAAAGTGGTTGGCACATAGTAGGCACTCAATACTTAGAAAATGAATGCATCTGAGGCAGCAGATGCTCGGCACATGTGGGAGCGATGGACGTAACAGCTGACGTGGAGATGGACGCGGTGGGCTATCTGAGCCTGTGCCTTTGCACATTTCAATCATGTAGTGCTGACATATACATACAGCTGCTAGCATGCTCACCAGGCAGCCTTCTGATGGAAACGTGGCTTCCCACGCTGCTTGCCCACAGAAGTGTGCCGCTCCAAGGACACGAGAGCCCAGGCCCCTCAGCAGTTCTATTTCTCACTGTAAATTAGTAAACTGGCACCTCATATTTCACATCGGCTTTCAGAGCCAATTTTCCAATGAGCCTAGTTCTATGACAGGGAGCCACTGTGGGCGTGCTCAAATCAGGGCTTACAGCCCCTCAGGTTGAAGGTGAAAGACCAGCACCAGGGACCAGTTTTGTGGAAGACAGTTTTTGCACAGGACCAGGTGGGGGATGGTTTCGGGATGTAAATGTCCCACCTCAGATCATCAGGCATGAGGTTCTCAGGAGCGCACAAACCAGATCCCTCGCGTGCGCAGTTTATTGCGGGTTCGTGCTCCCATCAAAATCTCATGCTGCAGCTGATCTGACAGGAGGCCCAGCTCAGCTTCCCTCGCTTACCCGCTGCTCACAACCTGCTGTGCGGCCCGGCAGCATTGAGCGGTTGGGGACCCCTTTGCTAGGGTACTGAATGCCACCTGCAATCCCCCCCAGGCAAACTCTCCTCTCCAACCTCCTAGCAAATCACTTCAGAGTACTCTAGTTGAGAGGTCTTACTTTCCTCTGCTTCTCTGGATCTTCCTGGGCTATTTTTTCATACCAGGCCTCAAACATGCCATCCTGACACTCATCCATCCATTCTGAATTCTGTTTGGCATCAGCAAGCTCATCTTCTTCACTCCATTGGCTGAAAGAAGGACATAAAGAGAGGAAAGCATGTCTCTCCCAATCACCAAGGAAAGTGCTGGTTAGCAGACTCTGAGTCCTATGGGTCTACTACATTGGGTGTTTTTCAGCTTCTGAGAGGGAAGGGTCAACTGCTTTTCAAAGCCCCAGGATTTGTCAAGTATTTGGTGGATATATGCCAAGAAAGAAGCCCTTGCCAGAGCAGACTACCAGGGAGAAGAAATTAAGAGTTTGAAAGGTTGTACCACATGGCATAATTCCACTGGATAATTATTTATGGTGAACCTACTATGTGCCAGGCACTAGGGCCAAATAAAGTCAGTTTTTTGTTTTTTTTTTTTAAAGTCTGATTTGGACATGCTCAGCATATCCTGTTGGAATCAGTATGAGAAGGGAATCAGGAGACACTGTGACTTCAGCTCTACCACCAGCTGCTGTAAGGCCTTGACATGTGACTCAGCCCTGGTCCTCAGTTTCCCCCATTTCAGACAGGATCGGGCACATTCAGGGTAGTATGGCCATAGAGTTTCTTCATTTCAAATAAAAAGTTTCAGGTAGATAATCTTATAAGCTCCTTTCAGACACAAAATTATAAATTTCCATAATTTCAGTTCACAGCTTACTTTAGCAGCCAGAACTTTAAACAGAAAATGATTTGCTTGATAGCAAATACAAAATATTTACCAAGCCATAAATACAGGTTCATTCATTCACACATTCCAATAAAACGGTTTGAGGCCTCCTCATACCGAAGCTCTGGGCTGGGTGCTAGGAGGGCTTGCGGCGAAGGGCGTGCTTCCATCCCTGAGGACTGCAGCACCCAGGGCAGACCCACAGCCAAGAACCACATGCTGATGCCCCCCAGAGCTGTGTCCCCCGTCTCTGCCAAGGGAGCTCTAACAGCAAGGCAATGGCTGAGGTTCGTGAAATAGAGACAGCTCTCATTCTGTCCCTTTTCCCTTGGCACACTCTCCTGAGAGAGTGAAAGTGTCCCGGTGTTGACTCATTCATTGACGTGCTCGCAGCTCTCTCCTCTGGCACATTCCTTCTCCCCTTCTCTTCTTCTTTCTTCTCTACACAAGAACAGCTGCGAACTGGGAAGTGGACTTGAGTAGAGTGGAGAGATACTGGTCAAGTTGGAGGGAAAAAACCTTCAATACCCTATTTTTTTCTAACGTAGGTCCTTACACTGTGCAAGAGTTAGAGTGGCTAACATCATAAACACATGTAACAGAAGTTATGGAAAAGGAGGTCTCAGTACCGCGGGGGATTCTCGGCCTCAGAGCTCGCGAGACCACCGATGCACACAGCTCTCCCGCATGCCGACACTGTTCTAAACGCTGAAATACATGACTCAGATATTCTTCACAGCAGCCTGGGAGGCCGCACCGTTCTTATCTCCAGCTCTGAAGATGAGGAAACTGAGGCACAGAGGGATTACAGGACTTGCACAAGGCCACTCGGCTAGGCTGCGGCAAAGCCAGGCTCTGACAGACAGTCTGGCTCTGGAGACTGCTCTCAGCGCCCCACTGTGATCCCTGTGTTTCCAGAGTGCAGGACCGTGCTCTTACCTGATCACACTGTCATGGACACTTATGTTTTCCTGTGACATGTTCATGAGGAGATCTGGTAACTGAATATCCACGAAGAAGGCGAGATCACTGGGTTCCCAGCCCATATCCAAAAGATGAAGCAGGGCTGTCTGAACACAGGATAAGGCAGGCAGCAAGGACCTAAAGGGGCCGGGAAAGTGAGCTATCAGCACTGTCATCACAACGGAGGTAACAGAGCACTCACGTAGGCGACGGGGTTTGTAGTGGAAAGCAGAAGGGAACTTCACGCTGCTGGTTTGGGTTCCTGTCAAATTTCTCATGCTCCACGCAAACATTCTTCAAAGCTTAAAACTCGAAAAGTGTAAAGTAAGGTTTCCGCCCTGCCAGGACCACCACTGGAGTACCTTATGGAAAAGAACTGAGAAGTGAAAATCACCTCCGAAAAAACTGCAAGATCAGGGCCAGCTCCACATTAGCCAAGGTTACGCAGCTTAGATTTACAGAACAATCATTTCATTTGAGGCTTATGTCTAAACCACTTACTAGGACGACTGGGAAATGGCTTTATACTCCAGTTTTAAAACTGCACATAATACACAGTATGCTGGCTGGGCGAGGTGGCTCACGCCTGTAATCCCAGAACTTTGGGAGCCCGAGGAAGAAGGCTGCTTGAGCCCAGGAACTCAAAGCTGGCCTGAGCAACATGGCAAAATCCCATTTCTACAAAACTTAAAGAAAATTAGCAGGGCGAGGTGGCATGCGCCTGTAGTCCCAGCTACTCAGGAGGCTGAGGTGGGTGGATCGATTGAGCCTGGGAGGTCCAGGCTTCAGTGAGCCACAACTGAGTCACTGCACTCTAGCCTGGGTGACAGCACGAGACCTTGTCTCAAAACAAACAAACAAAAAACCCCTAATATACCACAACAGAAAATAATAGGTTACAAATTCTTAGAAAAACCCAGACGCACCCCCTTAAACAGAAATTATACTCACCAGACAGAAAAAGGACTGGGAGGAAATATACGAATTAAGTTAACATTAGTGATTAGCTCTCTAGTTGGGAACATTAGAGGTGATTTTTATTTCATTCTTTGTGCTTTTTGGCATTTTTCACAGTGAATATATATTTCTTTTGTAATCAGAAAAAAATACATTTTTTTCCCCCAGAAATGATAAAGTTATCCAGTACCTGTCATTTATGCTACTAAATCCTTTAACTGCTTTGACCAAAAACAGAACCAGTTGATAGTAAGTGTCTCGAATCTCTCTGTGTAGATCGGCACCACAGCCTTCCAAGTGTCCAAAATAACTAGAAACAGAGGAAATCACTGATTCACTTAATTGCCAGAACATCTTCTACTTAACAATCACCATTTCTTACGTGAAAAAGAGCCAGCGGCAGCAAGCTGAACACAGTGCCACAGGAGCTTAAGTAAATACAAATATAATACCTACAGAAAGTCATGCACAAAGCAGCAAGTGAATCCATTTGACTGGGTCAAGAGAGTTGCTCAGAAGTATGGCGATTAGATTATTTATCTTCTTTGTGAATACAGAAAACCACCCCTCCCACCACTACTTGGGTGCCAGAGACTGTGTTAAGTATTTTTCACAAATCACCTCATTTGATCCTCTCCACACAATCATGCTCACCCTCTGCCTCCCTTCATTGGTGACTTTGGCGCCAAGCTCATTATCTTTTCTCCCTTGATCCTGGCCACCCTGGTGACTTCAACATCCATGAGAATGATGTCTACATTCCTTTTTCCCTCAATTGTCTGCCATCTTCATCTCTGATTAGCTTCTTTTCCATGCCCTTAGCCACCCCAGTTTGATAGTCATTTCCTGGACCGTGTTATCATGTGATGACATCATCTCTGAAATCCCAACGCCAGAGCACCGTACTCTGACCCCAGCTCTCCTGCTCACCCAGGTAGGACTCCCCACGGCATCCCTTTCTTCAATGCCAAGGGGCCTTAGCCCAGGACACTGCCTCATGTTCACCATCTACTACTCCTGCCATGCTTTCTCTTTGCTCCCTTTTCAGCTTAGACTCCACGGCCCATAATCACACCTCAGCAAACACCAACTCCCGTGACCCTTCCTTCCCCCATGTACTTGCCTGAGCAATCTTATACCTATATTAAAACAACTGAATGTCGCGGAGGACACACCACACAACCAAGTCGGCTACTATCACTTCAAATTCACAACCACAATCATCAAATAAGCACTCAAAATTGTCAGGTAACTCAGTGGACTGGCTTTCTCAATTTTCATTACTATCTAAAACCTTCCTGTAGGCTAGGCATGGTAGCTCACGCCTGTAACCCCATCACTTCGGGAAGCTGAGGTGGGCGAATCAATTGGGGGTCAGGAGTTTGAGACCAGTCTGGCCAACATGGGGAAACCTGGTGTCTAGCAAAAACAGAAAAATCAGCTGGGCGTAGTGGCACACACTTACCATCTCAGCCACTCAGGAGGCCAAGTCGGATGGTTACTTGAACCTGGGAGGCGAAGGCTGCAGCAAGCTGAGATGGTGCCACTGTACGCCAGCCTGGGTGACGCAGTGAGACTGTCTCAACGCACACACCCACCCACCCCACCCCTACCAAAAAACCCCTTCCTGCTTCTCCTTATGCCACCACTACCACCTTCTCATTTTTCAGTTCTCTCTGATGACTATCCTTATATTTTATTTTTTAAAAGAGAAACTTAGGTATCTTGAGAAAGAAAAAAAGTAACAGTCACATAAGAATTCCCTTACCTTTGCACCACCAAGTATCTACCAGGCAGCTTGTGGACATTATGTGCCCTGCTTCCCCACTACTAAACAAAGTGCCTCCCTGGTTCAATCAAAGGCCCATCTCTCTACTTACGCAACTGCTACTGCAAATTATCCCCTCTCTTCCTGCATCAAACTTTCCCCGTCACCGCTTCATTCCCACCAGCACACAGGAGTACTCTTACACCTCTTTAAAACCCTCAGTTGATCCTGCATCCCCCCTCCAAAAACTTCCCCATTTCTCTGCTCCCTTTGAGGCCAAATTTCGTACACTAAATGTCTGTAGTCTCTCTCTCCATTTTATCATCCTCAGCCTCAGTGGCCTTTTGGTCCCATGGCTCCGGTAAGGCTGCTGCCAAATACAGTGTGTTTTTATCTCGTTCCTCTCACATCACTATTTGACACAACTGACCATTCTTTTTTTTTTTTCCAGGATGGACACTCACCTGACATTCTTATCTTTTGAGATCCATTCTTCTCTTGGCTTCTGGGACACCAGCATGCCCTGGTTTTTTATCTGCCTCACTGGCCACTGCTTCTTGATTGCCTTAACTAACTCTCCTTCCTCTGCTTGACTTCTAAGTAAAAAAGTTCCCCTAAGGCTCAGTCCTGGGCCCCTTCTTGACTACGTCTGCACTCTTTCTAGCAGGTCTTATAGCCCTAAATGCCATCTACATGCCAACCGCATCCAAATTCTATCCCTAGTCCTGACTTCTTTCCATAACTTTATATCTTTACTTGATATCTTTACAAAAAGCATCTCCAGCTTAACATGGCCAAAACAACACTTTCGATTTTCACCCCAATCTGTTTCTTCTGTATTCTTTCCCTCAGTAAAATGCATCGCTATCCACCAGCTCCTCACTCATAAATCCTAGGAGTTTCCCATGATTCCTGTCGTTCATGTACCCTCTCCATCATATCTACCCGTAAGTCCTAACAATTCTATCTCTAAAATATATTCTGAATCTCACCCTTTCCCACCATCTCCAGTACTTCTCTCTGGGTCAAACCACCATCACCTCTTGCCTGGACTACTGTCACAGTCTCCTAACTGCTTTTCTATTTCCACCCTTTTTCACTCAGTAGCCAAGGGCATCTTTTATAAATATAAAACAAAGTGTGATCCTCCTGGGCTCAAAAATCTCCAGGGGTTTTCCAACTACAACTCAGTACAAAATCAAAATACTTTACGGTGATAAGGGTTCTGCCTTTCTGCCCTTATCCCACCCCATTTTCCCCATCACTTGGTCACACTGGTTTTCTTTCTGCTTCTGGGGCTAACTCCCCACTCTAGAGCTTCTGCACTCTTCATTCTGCCTTTAAGGCTCTTCTGTCCGATCTTAACTGGTCATTTATCTCCCAGCTTTCATTTCCTCAGCCTGCCTTCCCTGACCATCCAAACTAGGTCACTGTATTAATCACCACATAACAGTATCACGATCTGGTATTTTTCCATTT
This sequence comes from Ateles fusciceps, assembly GCA_036589455.1. NCBI lineage: Eukaryota > Metazoa > Chordata > Mammalia > Primates > Atelidae > Ateles > Ateles fusciceps. The sequence continues at coordinate 3,632,454 of JAZHEH010000751.1, forward strand.
ATTTTTTATTGTCTCTCTCTCCTCATGTAACACAAAATCCGCCTCGTCTACTGCTGCGTAAGTAACACCCAGAAGACTTCCCAGCTCACGAGACACTCAAACGGTACTGAGTTAATCTAAAGAACCACCTTGTGAGGTACTCAGATTAATATCATTTCCGTAAGCCTCAGATTTAGCTCACAGTTTCCAGGAGCCAAATGATGTATATGAGTGTATGAGGAATGCAATTCTCACCATCTGGTAAACTCGAGCTGATCAACTCACCAGGAGCAATAAACATGTTCCCGGCAGTGACACACTAAAAGGACATAACCCATCTTTCCTTGGAATGAGAGAATGAAGTAACCAAAAATGTACATTTGAATCCTACACAGAAATGATGAAGTTATTAATTAGAGAAGGCAATCAGGATTTATTTACAATGCTCTTTGTTGTTTTCCGTGGGGGACCTGTCATTTGTACTTACTTGGTGAAATCTTTCTGGCAGGTCAGAAGTTCCAACAGGAAAAGTATGAAAGGTGGCTGGAAGCAGTGAGGCTGCCCAAGGGATTCTGCACAGTACTGAGTTACCTTCAGGACCTCCAGGATGCCCTGGGCCTGGGCTTTCCTCAGAGCCAGGACCTTCACAATGCTGCAGACACAATGCAAGTAAGGAACACCCAGAAATCTCTTGAGCTGGGGCAGAAAGAAAATATCCCCCTGCAAAGCCCTGATGCCATATATCAAGGAGGAAATACTATTGTAAGGTGTTAGAAACACCATGTAGGAAGAGTACTCACACCTCTTTACTATTTTTAAGTCTTCACTCAGCAGCACTACAAATCAGTTCATGCCTACTGTCCAGAAGTCCAACAACCCATTATTTAAGTTAATTAATTAAAAAGGATCATTGACATTTTCACTTTCCATAGAGACGAAGCTTTAATTCTTAGGACAGGAAATTCCTCACTAACTTAAACATGCAATACTTCCAGAGATGAAGGCCTATGAACAAATAATTTTGTTGGAATATATCAAATCCTGGCTGGGCATGGTGGCTCACACCTGTAATCCTAGCTGATGCAGAAAGATTCCTTGAGCCCAGGAGTTCGAGACCAGTCTGGGCAACATAGGGAGACCATGTCTCTAGAAAATACCAAATCCTAAATTTCTCCCTGGGTTAAAATAAGACAAATTTGTAAGTGGCAGCTACCCTAAAAACACTTCCTTTTAAAATTCTAATGGTACATTCTTGAGATATACTTTGTAAACAGCATAATACATAAATCTTACATGAAAAAATACCTTTTTTTTTTTTGAGACAGAGTCTTGCTCTGTCATTCAGGATGGAGTGAAGTGGATATATAATCTTGGCTTACTGTGGCCTCAACCTACCTGGCTCAAGTGATCCTCCTGCCTCAGCCTCCCAGGTAGCTGGGACTATAGGTATGTGCCACCACACTCAGCTAATTTTTTCTTTTTTTTTAAAACAGAGTCTTGCTCTGTTGCTCAAGCTGGAGTACAGTGGCGTGATCTCGGCTCACTGCAACCTCTGCCTTCCAAGTTTGAGATTCTCTCACCTCAGCTTCCCAAGTAGCTGGGATTATAGGCACCCACCACCACACCTGGCTAATTTTTGTATTTTTAGTAGAGACGGGGTTTCGCCATGTTGGCCAGACTGGTCTCAAACTCCTGACCTCAGGTGATCTGCCCACCTCAGCCTCCCAAAGTGCTGGGATTACCAGCAATGAGCCACTGCACCCAGCCTCAGCTATTTTTTTTTTTTTTTTTAATTTTTTTTTTCTATTTAATGGTAGCTATGAGCTATTTTTTAAAAACATTTTTTGTAGATGGGGTCTCACTATGTTGCCCAAGCTGGTCTTGAACTCCTGACCCCAAGTGATCCTCCCAAACTACTGAGGTTATAGGCATAAGCCACCGTGCCCACCCAAAAATTACTTCTTCAAAGAAAAAAAAAAACCATAAAAAATTTTCCTGAATATTCTAAAACAAGTCTTGATCTATCCTAGATATTATTTGCTCGTTTTTAACATGAACTTCAAGCCTCTGACTAGACTGGATAGCTACAGCTAAAAAAGAGAAAGTGCCAGGAAGGTAATGACTGACTTACCTCCTGTGCGAGAGCGACTGGTCCTTAATGAAGTCCATGACGTCCTTCAGCACAGGGTATTTCTCTTTCACTGTGGGCACCAGTCTGGCCTCCTCCATGGATCGAAAGGAGAGCAGGCGGAGTCGCCCTCGGGTGAAGGGAGGCCGCCGGGTGGGTGTGGAAGGTGACAAGGGCTCTTCAGCTGCGGCAGGTGACACGTCTGCGGGCAGGGGGGCCACTGCTGGGCAGCAGCCTTGGCTGGGTGTCCAGGCCAGGACTCCAGTCTCCTGTGGCAGGGGGTGCTGCTTCGGTGGGAGATACTGAGGCTTGGAAACGCTCTTCCACCACAGAGCTTGTCCTCTGGCGCTTGTCCAGTGGCTGGAGATGACTGGTTTCGTCGGCAGTCACCAACTTGTCGCAGCTTTCTTGTGAACTTATGCCCGTGGGCAGAAACTTTAGTAACAGAAGACTCTTCTCAATACACTCTTTTGCTAAATGCAAACAAGAATCATAATTGGAAAAAAAAAAGTTTAAATGTATTGCCTACTTCTGGAGAGAAAATGATCTATTTAAATGTCACAATTTAGAGCAAGAGACAGCTTCATGAATAAAATGATATGGGCCTGGTGCAGTGGCTGACGCCTGTAATCCCAGCACTTTGGGAGGCCAAGGCCAAGGCGGGAGGATTGCTTGAGCTCTGGAGTTTGAGACCAGTTTGGGTAACACAGTGAAACCCCATCTCTATAAAAAATACAGTAAGTTAGCCGGGCATGGTGGCACACGCCTATAGTCCCATCTACTTGGGAGGCTGAGGCCGAAGGATTGCTTGAGTCCGAGAAGTTGAAGCTGCAGTGAGCCGAGATCATTACCAGTTTGGGCGACAGAATGAGACACTGTCTCCAAGAAAAAAAAAAAAAAAATGACATAGTGATATACATACCTACTGACAGAAGAGAGGAACAGAATCAAATTTTATCTCATTATAGAAATCAAAATCTCACCAGGACCATCAGCACAGTTTAAAAAAGAGTTTTATTGTGTATGTTTTCAAACATGTATACAGAGAAAATACCGTAAGGACCTCTCCATGTCCCTGTCACTCAGCTTCAGTAACTATTAACCCAGGGCCAACCGTGTTTCGCCCTCATTGACTCCCCACTCCCTAGATTAGACATGCACATTCCAGCACCACACTATTTCATCTGTAAATTTTAGTATATTTCTCTTAAAAATATGAGTTTAAAAAAATAATACAACCATCATATTTAAAAAATAATAGTAATGCTTTAATTTCACTGAATATTCAGTGTGAGCACACTTTAAAATCGTAACAAGGCCAAGTACAGTGGCTCATGATAATCCCAGTGATTTGGGAGGCTGAGGTGGGAGGATCACTTGAGGCCAGGAATTTGAGATCAGCCTGGGCAACACAGTGAGATCCCAACTCTAAAAAAAATTTTTTTAAATTGCTTAGGCAAGGGGGATACAAAGAAGACAAAAAGTTAATCAGGTGGCACCTGCCTAAAGTCCCAGCTACCCAGCAGGCCAAGGTGGGAAGACCACTGAGCCCAGGAGTGGGAGGCTGTAGTGACCTGCGGCTGCACCACTGCACTCCAGCCTGGGGGACAGAACAAGACCCCATTCTAAAAAACAAAAAAGATGTAGCTCAGAAAGCACCGGATGCCTCCTAAAAGAAGTGATAGAAAGATGCTCCATGTGGAGAAGGTCAATAAAAAATTACTCCTCTCTGGCATTTTCTCTGTTTATGACACATCCTTGGATACTACATTTAGCACCTGATTTACTTTCCCTAGGTCAACACAGCCCCAATTAAGATAATCTAGAAGGTGAGTCATTGGTTTTTCAGGGTCTAAAACAAAAGCAGAGGCTCAGGGACAGCAGCTGGTGTTAGCACACTCACCCAGGCTCTCAGGGTTCACCTCAGTTGCCTCTGAACTGCGTTTTTCCTCTGCCTCGCTTCCCCGGCTCAGCAGGGACTTCTGCTTCATCTCTAACTAGGGAAGAATTCGAGCCACATGATTATGCTGTTCAGGCGGGGGAAGCAAGGGCAGCCACAGTAAACCACTCCAAAAGCACACAGCACTGACACCACAGGGTACTTTACAGCCGCTGCAGTTGAGGATACAGGATGGAGCTGTTCTTGTTTGTCCTGGAAGTCATCCAGGTTTTGAAGCGGTCCGACGGTGTATCAACGAAACTACCTTCTCTTCCACTATGTGTTATTTAGGAGGGTAATTCCCACAACCTCATTACTGAAAGATTTCTAGAACACGGGTGCTGGAGGGGGCTTTTTCTAAAGCCCATCCGGTACTGATGAAGCAGCTGAGATCTAGAGAAATGACGAGTCTTGCTAGACTCATAAACCCAGTCTGCCAGAGTTTTAACCAAAATTTCATCCCTATTCTACTCTGAATGAGGCAACATCTCTACGTGATTCTGAGACTTACAGGCAGAGAATGGTGCTTTTAGTACCAGCCCAGGCAATGGTCATAGCATGGACCACAACACTGACAGCCAGGTAGGGGGCCACATCTGATGTACGAGAGGTCAAGGTCTTGCAGAGAAGGGTGGCCTCTCATCCAACTGCAGGCAGTCTGCCCTACGCTAAACCAGAAGCATCATCTACAATGCGCCTTGTCAACTGCCAAACGCTTTTGACTTGAACTGTCTGTGGTAGATGACTTTAACAGACATCATTTTTCTTCATATGCTATGGTCTTGGTTTGTCTGTCGACATCCCCCTTCTGATTCTCCTCCTAGCATTCTCATAACGCCTTCTAGTTTTTTTTGCAACATCTGTTCATCCTGGTCTCTGTTTATCCAGTCTACACCGCGTACCAACTATGTTCTAGTTAGTCCCTGTGGATTCTGTCCAAGGCTGTCTGTTCCTGGATACATTCGTATTAAAAACGAACAAACTATTACAAATGACTGGAAGCCATCCCCCATCTCTGCCTTGACATTTCAGTGAAGAATCAGCCCTTTAGATTCTTCCATTTACTAAATTCTCCAACTATCAGGTTAGTGCAAAAGTAATTGCAGTTTCGGCCATTAAAAGTAATTTTAATGTAATTAAATTTTAATTACTTTTAATGGCAAAAATCATGATCTTTTGCATAGATATCTCAGATAACAACCTAGATGTCTTCTTACTCAACCAGTCCAAAACTGAACTTACCTTCCCATTTCCAGATCCAAGAGCATTTTTTCTTTTCTTTTCTTTCTTTTTTTTTTTTTCCGAGACAGAGTCTCGCTCCGTCGCCAGGGCCAGGCTGGAGTGCAGTGGCGCGATCTCGGCTCACTGCAACCTCTGCCTCCCAGGTTCAAGCAATTCTCCTGCCTCAGCCTCCCAAGTAGCTGGGACTACAGGCGTGTAGTCCATGCCCAGCTAATTTTTGTGTTTTTAGTAGAGACGGGGTTTCACCATGTTGGCCAGGATGGTCTTGATCTCTAGACCTCGTGATCTGCCTGCCTCGGCCTCCCAAAGTGCTGGGATTATAGGCGTGAGCCACTGCGCCCGGCCCAAGAGCATTTTTCTTATCCTGGTCAATGTTTCTACCACCCACCAAGTCACCCAAGCCAGGAACCTAAGAACTGTCCTAAATTCCTTCTTCCTGTTCCCCACTCACAGCAGTCACAAAGTCCTGTTGATCATTTCCTCCCCTACACTGCAGAAGCCATCCTCCTGTAACTCCTGCAAGTAGCCTTCTGCTTTCAATTTTGTTATCCAATCTCTACTCAGTTATTTACAGATTCTCCCACTCCCATTACTATATAATACATAGGATGCAAGTAAATACATAAAGAAGAATACTGGCCAGGCATGGTGGTTCATGCCTGTAATCCTAGCACTTTGGGAGGCCGAAGTGGGCGGATCACCTGAGGTTGAGACCAGCCTGGCCAACATGGTAAAACCCCATTTCTACTAAAAAAAAACACAAAAATTAGCTGAGTGTGGTGGCAGGTGCCTGTAATCCCAGCTGCTTGGGAGGCTGAAGCAGGAGAATCACTTGAACCCAGGTGGCAGAGGCTGCAGTGAGCTGAGATCACGCCACTGCACTCCAGCCTGGGCGACAGAGTGAGACTCTGTCTTAAACAAAAAAAAAAAAGAAAAGAGAAAAGAGAATACTACTGCTATGTAGGTACTCATCGCCACGTCCAAGAAATACAAACGATTCTTCTGAGTTTGGTGTTCGGTACTACCATGCATCTGTGTAACTGTACTACATATTTACGTACGTACCAACGGATTGGGTCTTGTAAAATCACACCGATGCATCTTCTACAACTTGCTTTTTATCTGTGTAACTACTACATATTTACGTACATATCACATGGATTGGGTCTGTAAAATCACACTGATGCATCTTCTACAACTTGCTTTTTATCTGTGTAACTACTACATATTTACGTACGTATCACATGGATTGGGTCTGTGTAAAATCACACTGATGCATCTTCTACAACTTGCTTTTTATCTGTGTAACTGTACTACATATTTACGTACGTATCACATGGATTGGGTCTGTAAAATCACACTGATGCATCTTCTACAACTTGCTTTTTTTGTTCGTCAAAGTTTGTGAGAGCTGACACACGTAGCTCTATTCCTCCACTTTTACTGTAACACAGTATTACATCATGTTTACACTGTGATACAGTACTATACAATAACATACAGTTTTCTGTCTGTCCTCCCCGCAATGGACACTTGGTTCTTCCAGGTCACTGCTGTCACAAATATTGCTGCAGAATCACTTTTCTAACATGCAGATCTGAGAGGCCTCTCCTCTACCTAAAACTGTCCATGGCTACCGTATGTAAAGCCAGGCTCTTCCTCCAGCTCTGTGGAGTTCCATGCAGGGATCGGGGGAGGCTCAACTAAACCCCATTTCCTCTGTGTTCAACACTGTCCTGACTATGATTTCAAGGGCTGTAAATTATTTTACATCTATTCATGTCACTGAACTTTAGCTTAACAAAAACCCTGAAGTTATATTCTTGAGAAGAGTCATCTTAATTCCATGATGTCATGGTAGAAAACCTAAAATATAGCAAAATCACATGCACAGGAAAATCTTACCATCCATATTCGAATCCCATCTGCCAAGGAATAAACCTGTGCAAACTCTTCACTCAGGGCTCTTCTGCCTCCACTGTTGACTGGGGAAAGAAGCAGAAATGAAGATTACATTCAGGTAACACAATCCACTCCTGCAACATTAACACTAAAGACCTTCTAAATCTGCTGAAGTATAGAAACACTCCTCCTGACATTCACACACTGGGGGTGGTAAGAGAGGCTTAGGGGAAAAAAATGATCAATTAAGCCACAAATACCTGTATGGGTTCTTGTGTTATTTCAAACTAATGTTTTTCAAACCAATAACTTCTAAAATAGAAATTATTTTAAAAGTGAGTAAAATATTAAAAGTAAAATGTAAAAAATACTGAAAGTAAAAATTTAAAAATATTAACAGTGAGTAAAAAAGTTAATTATTGATATCGAAGAAAGTTCACGGTATATTAAGTAAAAAAGCAGTTTATGAAACAGTATAAACAAAATAATCTTGTTAAAGAGAGTATATATATTTAAAACACGGAGCCCCATGCAGCAGCAGCTCATGCTTACAAACCCAGCACTGCTTATTTTTATTATTCTTATTTAAAAAAAAATTTTTTAAGAGAGTCTTGCTCTATTACCCAGGCTGGAGTGCAGTGGCACCATCATAGCTTACTGCAGCCTCAAACTCCAATCCCAGTGCTTTGGGAGACTGAGGCAAGTGGATTGCTTGAGGCCAGGAGTTCAAGACCAGCCTGGGCAACGTAGCAAGACTCTGCCTCTACAAAAATAAAAAACTGTCCAGGCATCCTAGCATGTACCTGTAGTCCTAGCTACTAGGGAAGATGAGGTAGGAGGATCACTTGAGACCAGGAATTCAAGGTTACAGGGAGCTACAATTGTGCCCCTGCTCCAGCCTAGGCAACAGAGCAAGACCCTGTCTCTAAAAACAAACAAGCAAACAAAAATGTATAGATATATATGAATATACCTAGATAAAGTGCAGGTACATAGAAAAATGTTCATAAAGGTTCTAAGTGGTGAGACTGTAGTTGATAATTATTTTAAGCTTTGCTATGCTTAAGTTTCTATATAAATAGGTATTTTTTATAATTAGAAAAATAACAAAAAAAAATTTTTAAAGAAAGATCTATGAGGCTTGCCCCTTATCTTCATTTAAACCCAAAAGATAATATACGAGAACAGTGTGAAGCTCTCTTCTGCATTTATGTTGCAATGCAGTACTTCCTGAAGCCCTAGAATACACTAGGGTCTATACCAGACACTGGGAATGCTATGCTGAGAAAAACAGACAAAGTTCCTGCCCTCATGAAGCTTATATTTAAGTTGAAAAACTCCTCCCTGACCTTTCTAACCCAGAAGAGTGACCGATTTTTAGACAAAGATGAGCAAATTTGCTAGACAAAGACCATTCTCAAAGTAGTTTGGTCTTACAGAACTCAGAAATAGTCCTTAGACATACAATATCTGTATCAATATCGTAAAAGCAGAGACAGAAAGAACTAAGACAAGACTTGCCTCCTTCAAACCAACCATGGCAGGCATTCTAGAAACAACCTGCGTACAGCAAGACATTTCTAGTTCCCACGGCTGACTGTGTTTTCTCCTCTGCAAACAGGTATGTGATATCTGAACACAGCCTGAACTTTCCCACAGCAGGATGCCTTCTATTTCTCAGCTTTGAACCCACAGGCTTTTATCTCTACTAAAAATTCCCTCAAGTAAAAAGATTATCCAGCTTTCTTACTATAATTTGATTACAAAAATACATACTGACTTCTCCCTGCTCTAAATCACACAGGTTACATCACTCCCTCCATTCCTTAGCAGAGATAAACTCTTCCATACGACATTTGTTTCCATAAATCACTCACGTCTCAATGCAGTTTTATTTGAGCAGCTTTTTAAAGGAGATATTAAGATTTGGGGATGTACTCAAGATGTTTTAACAATTAGAAATAAATTCTGCAGCGTGAAATCCAAAGGACTGAGCAATAAAGGTGGTAGGAATAAAAATATCAAAAATAACAAAATGAGGCTAGGCGCGGTGGCTCATGCCTGTAATCCCAGCACTTTGGGAGGTCAAGGCGGGTGGATCACCTGAGGTCAAGAGTTCGAGACCAGCCTGGCCAACATGGCGAAACCCTGTCTCTACTAACAATACAAAAATAAGCCGGGTGTGGTGGCACGTGCCTATAATCCCAGCTACTCGGGAGGCCGAGGCAGGAGAACCGCTTGAACCCGGGAGACGGAGGTTGTGGTGAGCTGAGATCGCACCACTACACTCCAGACTGGGCGACAGAGTGAGACTCTATCTCAAAATAAAATAAAATAAAACAAAATAAGCAGTAGTCAATTACCCACTCTAATGGAAGGAAGTTCCGGTTTTGCTTATTTCACCTGCACTGTATAAAGAACACATACCCTGCCAGGTGCTTAGGAAAACCCATATCTCATCTCTAGGTAGGGTTTGAAACACTTTTCCCCTGAATAAGATTGAGTGTAGAGAGAGATTTTCCCTCCTTGTGGGTCCTGCCATGCGGCAGGCTACATACAGGGTAAATACAGAGATGGCATCCCTCGGAGACATGAGGAAAAGAGGTGGGGGAGGAGAAGGCTATCAGCAAAGGAAGCCTCTCGGGGTGATGCCACCAAGAGGCTGCAAGCCAGCTGAAGGTAACAGTTAAAACCTACAGTTTCCTCCTTGGTTATTACTACATTTAAGAACTTAAACATCTGCGGTTTTAAGCGGAATTTCTTAGAATGTTTGAGCAAATCAACCTTAAACCAAGTTTACAGATAAAGAAACTGAGGTGTAGAAAGGTTGTCTGATTAACCTGAAGCTGTACAACTTCTGAGTTTTTTTTTGCAGTGGGACCATGACCCAAGTTACGGTTTCTTTCCATTAAATTTCTTAGCAGTTTTCTGTGAGAATTCTGGATAAAGACAAATTACCTGCTAATTCTGCAACTCAAGGTTAGATGCCACACATTACAATCTGCTAACCATAAAGTGGCCAAGAATCTGTTAATAGGCAAAGTAGGACTAACAAGATGATGTTTACAGTTATAGAAATGTGTTTCTATTTTAAAATATTTTAAAATGTTCACTTAAGATAGGCTTTCTTAAAACTTAGCAATTAGCCTTCAGATCAAAAATATTCCCTGTAATAAAGTTACCATATTTTTGCAGCTTCTCATATAAATCTGGAGTGCGATACACCAGGGCAGCAAAGGTGGCGTCACAGCTTGATCAATAGTGGAACCAGCAACTATATCTGTCTTTGGGGCCTGTTTTCTACATGCCTGTATAAATCCTTTGAAAAGTTCTGAATATGGCCCACAGAAGTTCTGAGCAGGCTCTGACTGGGCAAAATCAAGAAGAAAATGGCGGCAGGGGTCGTCAGGAATGTTCTTAACCTGGAAACAGAAAACAAGCCCATCACATTTAACACATTCATTCAAAAAATAAAATTTATTGAGCAAACTACTAGGCCAAAGCAGAAGTACAAAACAAGTGAACACTCTCCGGAAGTTTACATCTATTTTAGGAAGACCAGACAGAGAGTTGAGTTAAAAAAAAAAAAGGTTAACACAAATAAAACAGTAAAAGCAATAAAACTAGCATTCCCATAAAGCAAAAGATTATCAAGTGCTAAATGCCTAGAAGGGATACCCAGTGCTGAGAGTTCAAAGGAGAGAGATCCTAGCAGGTTAAAGTGGTTAAGAAAAGCCTCCTGGAGGATATGGGCTTTGGACTGGACCCTGAAGGATGGGCAGATTCAGCCCTGAGGAACATAACCATTAGCAGAGGTTACGAGTCAGTGGGGGAGACTGACCTGGCCTGAAGTCTCAGCTGGGGAGTGATGGGAACTAGAGTCAGATAGGTAAGGTGAAAGGAGACTGCAGAGAGCCTTGACTGTCACATTGAGGAGTTAGACTTCACCCTGTGGGCAATGGGGAGCCATTAATGGTGCTTGGCAGTGGAATGACAAGATAAAGCACTGATTATCAAAAAAACTTGGTAGGTACCAATGTCATAAGGCAGGTGCGAATGAGGGCCTGGATGAAGACACAGACAGAGGAAAGGACAGAGATGAACAGCATGAGGAAGACCCACAGGGCCTGCAAGCTGACTGGACGGAATGGGGAGACAGGTGAGGACAGGCGATGCTAGGGGAGCAGTGGCTTCAGGCCTGGGGAGACAATGACAATCACAGTCACCAGTCTTTGGTTTTACACTTCTGAGTGAAGGGGGAGTCAGGACACTTGAATGGAAATGCCTCACAGGAAGATGGAAACAGGTACTGGGAGCAGGGGAGAAGAACCAGACCTGGATACTGGTATTAGGAATTAGTGCCGCAATGTGACAGGAGAAGACAGCAGAGAGGACGAAGTCTTGGTGGGCTGTGGGAAGGGAGGAAAGCCTGAATAAAGCCTACCCTTTAGGGAAGGAGGAATACAAGAAGTCAGTGAAGGAGGAAGGTGGGCAGTGAGATGTGAGAGAAGACAGCGGACTAATATGGATCCAAAGAAGAGAGGGTCTGAAGGAGCCAAGTTTAACAGAGGCAAGGAGGACAAAAGCTGGGCAGGAGCCACTGGATTTGGCACGTAACTACTGAAATAACGTGGGGGCAGGGCAGGGAGGGGAAAGGAAGAAAAGAAGAATAGAGAAATAGAGGGAAGGGGGGTGAAAAATAGACACAGGGCAAACTTTGTAGTTTTAAAATATTAAACACCTAAATCTGAGCTGTGATTCTATGCTGAACAGAAGGTATAGCACAAATCATTCTTCTAAAACTGGACTCAGCAGGCACTAGAAGTACATTCAATCGTTTGTCTGATATCTCCATCAACAAAGATTTACTGAGCACCTCTTCCACGTCACCCAAGTCATGCAGTCAGTATTTCTGAACACCTACTGCGCACTGGCCCCTGTGGGACACAGTGGAATTGACAAATGAACAAGGTACAGTTTCGGCTTCAAGGAGCTAACTGCTCCGTGGGGATAGGAAGACAGAATCACAAGTGTTTACAACTTAAAGGAATAAATACTTATAGGCAGTTTCCACTCGAAATAGAGAGAGAACAGAAGAGTAAATACCTCTTTACTATCCTGGCGTGGGTGAGTGGGCCAGCTTGCTTCTAATTCCAACTCTGGACAAATCTGATGCCTGAAGACAGGTTTCCACAGGGGGGAGTTTAGGACTAACGCCATTTTTGCCTGAGGTACTGCCATGTTACTTCCCAACTCTAGAAACAGACAACGTATGAGAGTTCCATTTTTGTCTTAATACATTGAGAATCTTTGAAATGACAAAGAAAATGTTTTAAAAAATGGGTATTATTAAAACTTAGAGAAAATTCACTGACATACCAGAATGTAATTGTGATACTTTGTAAACACATATCACAGATTAAGCTAAACCAGCAAGTCCTGAAATACTGCTGTTCTGTGGAACGACTTCAGTTACAAGGTACCTCTGAAATGACTAATCTGTTTACAGTAAGCTGAAAACAGGATATGAACCATCTCTTGGCATATAACACGAGGCCATTCAGAACATTTCATTATGGAAGAACATTCACAATTTGCAAACTTAATTATGTAGCAAATAATAAATATCTAGCATTGATGTGTTTAAAATAGGCACAGAGAAAAGGACAGGTGGAAATAAAAATGCTAATAGTTATTTATTTCTCTCTTGGAGAAATATGAAAAGAAAAAAATTAGTTACTTCTGAGCATTAAGGATGATTCTATTTTCCTTTGTTTCTTTCTATTATGTAATTTTTCTATGATATTTTACTTCTAAAATTGGAAAAACTCAAGAAATGATTAAGAAGTAAAATACAGTAGAAAGTTTTATTCTATAATTCTTGTTCCTTGGAATAATTAAATAAATAACTAAATTGAATAAATTTTTTTCCTTTTTTTCAAGAGATAGAGTCTCTGTTACCCAGGCTGGAGTACAGCAGTGTGATCACAGCTCAGTGCAGCCTCCAACTCCTGGGCTCAAGTGATCCTCCTGCCTCAGCCTCCCAAGTAGCTGAGACAAAAGGAATGTGCCACCACACCTGGCTAATTTTTTAATTGTTTCTGTAAAGATAGGGGTCTCACTATACTGCCCAGGCTGGTTTTGAACACCTGGGATCAAGAAATCCTCCCACCTTGGCCTCCTAAAGTGCTGGGATTCCCAGCATGAGCCACCTCGCTCAGCTCTGAACAAATGACTTTAAAACAAAATCCATATTCACATATCTACATATATTTACATAAATATTCACATACTTAAAGGACATGCAATTAACTTATTCTATATTCCTGCCTTCTGGATGAACTACACCTATACCTACTTACAAAAACAGGAAGATAATGTTGCCAAAAAAAGCTGCTATCCTCCACAGACAGAGAACCCACGGCATCCTTTGTGCTATGTTCCAAAGTCTAAGGCAAAAAGCTTCGTGACAATGGTGTCGAGTGGACACTTTGTTCTTCCGGTTTAAGGGAAACTGAAATGTTATTGATCCCCTGCAGTTAAGTGGAGACGACCTACAAGAGAGCAAGCACGCACCTTGCGCTTCAGTGGGTGTAAGAAGGGAAGGAACGGGGATGTGGACTTACGACGCGCAGACTTGAGTGCCATGCACTGGGAAGCTAGGCGTCCCCATCAGCCGGGAGACAAGGAGTTGTAAATCCAGCCCCCAAGACACGGCAACATCGGGCAGGCCATAGGCAGTGACAGTGAATTTGTAGCCCCATTCGTTGTGACTGCTGTCAGAGTGAAAGAGGAACTGCAACCGAGGACCGGCCTTGAAGGTCACTTTCTAGAGACAGACAGAAATCATGTGGTCAAACAGATTAGAGGAGTGTTTCCGAAATAAACATGCTGTTCATGACTGGAAACATCTAAGTTTAAAATTGATCTCTAGTTCCACATATCCAAAACTACTAATGGAGGAATGTACGGAAGGGTGACGGGAACAGCAAATTCACAGCCGGACCCCATGAAGAAGGAGAGTTGGCAGAACCCTGCTGCTCAGCTTTCGACACCTTGCGTGACCGTCTGTCCGCTACCTGCTCGGCCAGTGGTCACATCTCCATGCCTCTGCTCCCGTCAACACCACTGACCATAAGAGAAGGTCAACAGTCTGAGGCAGCACTGACCTCCAGCCCAAAAGCTCAAGCAGATCCACCTGGGAGCAGACTCTCGGCTGTCACCACATGGTCTGGGCTATCCCCCTAGACCCACCAGCCCTTCCTGCTAAGGATGAAAGCTCTCACTTACTCTAGACACTGTCTGCTGCAACTACTCCACTCTGCCACTGCAGCGCCAAGCAAAGCAGCGATAAACCAGACACAAACAGGCAGGGCTGTGTTCCAAACAATTCATATAAAACAGGTGACAGACTCTGACATAAACCCTTCCTGTCCCAGAGGTGTCACAGAAATGCCTCCCTTCAAAGACCATCCCTCTACTGCCCCCTGAAGGCTGACAAAAGGAAAAGCACCGGTGCAGAAGCAGGCTCCTCCTTCCGGGAATCTGACTCACCTTGGGCCATTTATCAGTGCCGACCTTTGTGTCGTAGCGTGTTTTCCGACCTCTAGTGTCGGTAAATTCCAGATAATCATACCTGTGAGAGCATAATCTCTATTACCTTCCTTCTCAGATTTTTGACCTATTATTGCTTAGGGGGAGAAAGAACATGTAGGTCTTACCTTTTTTCAGTTTCACACCTCTCATCAAATTCCACCTCAAAATAGGTTGCTCCTGGGCTAACAAAGACAGATACCTCATGGCAATTATTTTCATAGTTGTGGGCAGACTCCTTAGTCCACGTATGTAACACCACAGGCTGCTCCTGTTGCCAGGTCTCAACATCCAGCTATGCAAACAGATGAGCCGGGGGGAAAAAAGGTTCTCATCACTCTACACGCAGCCACACGCAGCAGACTGTTTCTCTATCAGTGCTGCAGGCAGATGGGCTTTGCCAGCCCTGCACAAACCATCACGCAGGCTCAAAGACATAGCTGACATGCCCATCTTCACCGAGACATCCACACACATCCATCATTCAGCAGAGCAGACGTGCTTTTACTAGACTACCTTTATGACAGAACTACTTCTTACAAATCATTACCAGTGTGAATTTCCAGTGGAAAAAGCACTGAATTAGGAGTTTAAAGACCTCACATTCCTACTTGCGACACTGGCAAATCTGGACCCACTCTCCCTTCCTCCCCTACCCTTTTTTATGGGGGGAGGGGGTGGTCTTTGGTTTTTTACCTATTAAATATCAGTATCTTTTCTACTATCACAGAGTTGTTGTGAAACTCATACAAGACAGTGATTAAACATTATATATGCAAAATTAAGTAAAGGAGACATTTATTCTGAAGACAAAACCTTCCAATTTGCCTTTCAACATACGTTTTCTCTTTCAGACTTCAATTTGGTCATTCACTTACATGGTATTTATATAACTTCATAAACTACAAAACGATGAGATTCATCTCTACAGCTTTTTCTCTGTGTCTCCTTTCTAATGCCGACCATGCCAAATCAACCTGGACTGGCATTACTCTTGCTGGCAGGACTGCTGGTAAAATACAGGGAGCCTTCTAGAGGCCGCTGAGCTGTGTCTGTCTGCAGTCAGCAGTCAGAGAGAACCCAGGGCGGGCTCAAGTGCCGACTGCAGTTACCTTAGTCAGTCCTCCTTCAGGGTCACCGCAGAGCTTCTTCAACAGTCCTGTGAGGGCGCTGAATTCCCTCAAGAGCGTGCAGTGTGAGATGTCTAAAGTGCAGAAGTCCAGCAGGAAGATAACCTAACAGAAGATGGACGAAGTACTTAGTGTCCACCTTAGGCTGTGCCTGGGGACGCAGATCCCCAGCCCCCTTCAGGCTCATTGCAAATAGCTGCCACTTTTTCTTACCAGTTGACGAGCTGCCATTGAAAACACGGAATTACATAATCTTTCTACTATGGTTTTTCCACTATATTGCGACAAAAGGGATT
This sequence comes from Ateles fusciceps, assembly GCA_036589455.1. Taxonomy (NCBI): domain Eukaryota; kingdom Metazoa; phylum Chordata; class Mammalia; order Primates; family Atelidae; genus Ateles; species Ateles fusciceps. Next base: position 3,648,663 of record JAZHEH010000751.1, read on the forward strand.
CCAAAATCACTCTCATGCTTGCCAGAAACTGTCCCACATCTACCAAAACAAAGAAAACAATTAATATTTTATATAGCAGAAATATCACATGCTTAGTTATCACTACGGACAAAGACAGAGAGGACTACAGAGCTGTGGAGGAGATTCCACAGCAAAGACCGCAGGCCAGGAAGTGTCGTCCTGACGCCTCCCTCTGGGAGGAAGGGGCAGTGCGAAGTTCAGAAAAAGACTGCTCTGAATGGGATGCTGCGTTTTCGTCTCTTTTGATGAAGGGGAGGGGCACTTCTGGAAGTGAAGCTTCATGGCTGACTAACCCAGCGGTCAGCCTCTCCTTTTCCTTCTGTTTTACAACGGGACATGCATGAGGTATACCAGTCTAACAGGCCAAGCTCTAGGTGGCAGGACCCAACGTAAGTGTTTTCATCACAGCTGCTGGGACCAAGTTTGATGGTACTAAATTTTCCACATATAATTTGTCAGCACCTGTTGGGTTTCATATAATTTTCTGTGAGTTTACAGAACATGAATCTAATTATTCTCAGTAATTAGCCAAGGTCACAGGAATGCTCATACACCTTAGATTTTTAAAATTCAAGACTTTCATTTTTAGACGACTTGATTAAAACAGGCATAGACTCTCCTGAGGAGTGAGACATCATGTAAGAGTACTGTATGATTGCAGAAGCAATGTTTAGGCTGTGAAAGGATCTAATTCTGCAGTGAAAATACCTAGGCATACCACCACATTCAGACAGGAAACTCTGGACAAAAAGCCATGCTGTGGAAGTCTACTTTAATTAGACCAAACAGTCCGAGAATGTGAACTGTAACAAAGGAAGCCATACGCACAGTCAATGCATGAGTTACTAAAGAAGAGAACATACTCGGAGTCAAAACCCAAACGCCCATGTGTTTTCATGTTGAAACTCACATTTTTCAATAAGGTCCACAGCAAGATCTTTGGCTGCAGAGTCCGTGCTCCTCAGCTGCAGGTAGCACCAGGATAGCAGGCTGCCTTGGACGGACCAGAACAGGGGAGAAGAGCACAGAGCCAGCCTCCCCTGGGGCCCCACTGAGCATTAACAGCTCACACTACAAGGGAGGAGACAAATAGAAAGTGTCCATGACAAGGCCATTCACAGAGCATAGCCAAGGGCATTCTCTAAAGCAGCAGCTGCCACCAGCAAAAACATTCTATAGTTACGGGGAACAGTCACGAAACAGCTTTCAACCCAGCAGTGACCAAGAAAGATGGTAGTATGAAAACGCCCCTCTTTCTCTCCAGCTTTTTGGAACCTTTAACAATGTTTTTTACTCCACATGGCATCTCCTTTGCCACCTCAGGAACCTTGCCCCACTGCGAGGCTCAGCTCTCCTTTCTCTTATATCTTAAAATCTCCTTTCTCTGGCTCCTTCCCTCAAGCCTTCAGTCAAATCTCTCCCACCTTAAAAGAACAATTATTCGTGTCTCTAGGGCTTTCTAACATCTTTGTTGACAAAGTTTCTCTGAAGAGTTATCTGGCCTCTAGAGATAAACTCCTGCACATAAGAGCCACGAGGTATAAAAAAATTAAAATAAATAAAAAAGAACTACAAGATATGCTCACATCAGCCCTGTCATGGGATTAACTGCCCCAAGCTAGACCTCAACTATCCCTCCAAAGTAAGAGGGAGACACAAATCGTGCAATGTTCATAAAGGGAATATTGTGCACCAGTGAAAACAAACAGCAGCAAAAAACCAACAAGGAAGAACCTCAAAAACACAAGTGAAAAAACATCACGGAAGACTGTATGCTGTATGATTCCATTACAGGTAAAAACCAGGCAACGCAGATGTGCTGTGTAGGAATAACCAGAAGAAGAATAAGGAAACGGTGAACACAAACTTCAGAACGACGACTCCGTCTGGCAAGGAAGGAAGGGAGTGAGCCATGAAAAGGCGAGTGGATGGAAGGGACTGGACATCAAAGATACTGGCAATAGCCAGTCCTTAAAGAGACAGTTGTTTCTTTCAGCTGTCCATCCACATATACTCTTTTGTATGTTTATCTCCTTTAAAAAGTTTCCAGCACCTGGTCTGGTTGCGCTTTTCCTCCTCCTCCCATTCTACTGCTTCTTGTGAAACTACTCTTCAAAGGCATCGGTTACCACCTAGAGGACAAAGCCCCTCCACTTGACTGCTGACCACTGCCCCTCTTTAAACTCTCTTCCCCCTCAGGTCTGTGTCCCCTGAATTTTTTCCTGCCACTCCTTACTCTCCTGGCTGCCCCTTCTCTGTAGATGTCTCTCAAGATGCCCATGGGTGATGTGATCCCATCTACAGTTATGGCTTCAACTAGAAGCTGCTTGTCACTGACTGCAGAGTCTCCAGCACTGACTCATCTCCTAGGGGCACAACCAGAACTCATCACCTGCAGCCCTACCAGAACCATGCGCCTGGCATGCTCAGAGTCTCTCCATCATCATTCTCCTCTTCAGATACCTACTCCTCCCCATCTCATCACCGGCCTTCTGCACATGCCGCTGCCTCCACCTACAATGCCTCCGCCCTCTTCTCTTCTTGGTTAAACCCTATTCATGGTCTTGAACTGAGCTCCAGTATCACCTTCTCCAGAAAGCCTTTCCCCAGCTCCACTCCCCACCTCCACCAGACAGGGTCAGGTACGCACTTCCGTGTCCCTCGACCCTGGGCTCACTTCTTTGACGGCACTTGCTGCTTTGTTACAACTGCCTGATCACGTATTGGCTCCTCAAGACCGTGCTTGGTTATCACTGTATCCCCCTGTGGCCTAGCACAGGGCCTAGCGCACATCAGGCTTTCAGTGGGTATCTGCTGAATTTAACAGATTCGTGAGAAAGAATTTCAGACTAGGTACATTTCTGACCACGTTTAAATTTTTTTCCTAATTGAGCCCTAACTCTTTGGTATAACCATCAATGTCTTGTACTGAAAGGGAATTCAGGGAAACACATTAACAGCGGCATCTCCAGCAAGGAGGTTCAATGACATCTACAGCTTTTGTACCACAGGTAAGTGAAAGGGAAGAAAAGACGCATGTCTCATCTCCAAATGGTCTACAATCATGGGAAATTCTCTTGGGCAAATGCTATCTCATTTCTCCACATACATCTTAAAGTAAGTCTGGCCTATCTTACCTGGTGGAGAGAGGACAAGACTCTGAGTTGAGCAGCCCCCGGTTTCAGTCCTGGCTCTACCACCTACCCACTCCACACATGCGGGCAGAACTGACGCCTATGCGAACCAGGTGAAAAGGCTGAAGTTTTCTGCCCGATGGCACTGACGATATAACTACAGAAGACAGACTGGTGAGGAAAGAACTTAGTTCAGGCTTCAGGGACCTGAGAAACAGGCAGAATGCAGATGAGCTCCAGAAGAAAGGGAAAGTATGGGAAATGGCAGAAATAAGGACGGAGATTAGAATGAGCCACGGCTAACTGGGCCGAGAACACATAATGACGAGGTGTAGACTCAACTGTTTTTAAAGGAAGACCCAGAGATGGGCAGAAGAGTCTGGAAATTAGCCAGAAAGTGGAAAGTAAGAGAAAATTAATGTGACAGCAAAAAATAGAGCCAAGTTTTTGATCAAAATCAAAGTTGAGGCTTATAAAGTCAGTGTTACCCTGGATCTAAATTAATACTAGGTCTAAACAGCGGTCAGCCTGAGAGCAACCGCGGCAAATGAGAACCTGGATCTAAATTAATACTAGGTCTAAACAGCGGTGAGCCTGAGAGCAACCGCGGCAAATGAGAACCTGGATCTAAATTAATACTAGGTCTAAACAGTGGTCAGCCTGAGAGCAACCATGGCAAATGAGAACCTGGATCTAAATTAATACTAGGTCTAAACAGCGGTGAGCCTGAGAGCAACAGTGGCAAATGAGAACCTGGATCTAAATTAATACTAGGTCTACACAGCGGTGAGCCTGAGAGCAACCGTGGCAAATGAGAACCTGGATCTAAATTAATACTAGGTCTAAACAGCGGTCAGCCTAAGAGCAACGGTGGCAAATGAGAACCTAGGCACCCTACTGAGGTCCCTATCCGTGAACTGGGGGGATACCTGCTGATGGCCTATCACTCCAGGCAGCTGGAAATGAATGAAATCATGGCTCTAACAGCAACTCAAAAATAGTAAGTCTCCTGCAAAAATGTAAGAGATTTAAAGACACTAAGTTCAGTCGAAAGGTACAAGATAAGTTAGCCACAAAATAAGAGATAAGTTATCTTGAAGTCCACATCCTTAGACACCTGAAGTACGTGGTTTGGATTAGTCCACCACGAAATCTCCTCTAACTCTCTGGTTCCCACGTGTAGTCCAAAGTCCTAGTACAGGGTGCTGTCACTTCAGAATCTCTCAGGGTGCTTAGAAAAATGTGGGTTCTTATGCCCTATTCCTAGGGATTCTGAATCAGTAGCTTAGGGTGGGACGCAGAAATCTTAATTTCTGTCAAATATCCCAGGTGACTGATCCATTTGGAGCAGTAACTACATTTAAGAAAGAAAAATCCCTTAATCTCAAAAAAAGGCAAATTTTAAAAAATCACTAACACAGAAAAAAGATAATATACTTTCAGATTTGATTGTCCACAAAACTGCTAAGAAATCTCAATTTGTTTGTTTTTTTGAGATGGAGTTTCACTCCTGTTGCCCAGGCTGGAGTGCAATGGAGCGATCTTGGCCCACCGTAACCACCACCTCTCAGGTTCCAGCGATTCTCTTGCTTCAGCTTCCCGAGGAGCTGGGATTACAGGCTCGCGCCACCATGACTGGCTCATTTTGTATTTTCAGTAGAGACGGAGTTTATCCATCTTGGTCAGGCTGGTCTTGAACTCCCGAACTCAGGTGATTCACCTGCCTTGGCCTCCCAAAGTGCTGGGATTACAGGAGTGAGGCACTGCGCCCAGCCCTGAATTTCTTCTTCTTTTTCTAAATTTTTTATTTTTAGAGACGGGGGGGTCTCACTATGTTGCCCAGGCTGGAGTGCAGTGGCTATTCACAGGTGCGATCCCACTACTGATCAGCATGGGAGTTTTGACATGCTCCATTTCCGACCTGGGCTGGTTCACCCCTCCTTAGGCAGCTCGGTGGTCCCCGCTCCCGGGAGGTCACCATATTGATGCCGAACTTAGTGTGGACACCCGATCGGCATAGCGCACTACAGCCCAGAACTCCTGGGCTCAAGTGATCCTCCAGCCTCAGCCTCCCAAGTAGGTGGGACTACAAGCACATACCACTGTGCCCCGCTGAATTTCTTCTTTAAAGTCAAAGTAGTTTTCCTGAAAATTCACACCACTAACACACAACTACGTGTTGGGTTCGCTGACAATCACTACGAGGGGTACAAGGGGACCTGATACAAATCCATTCCTCTTTTCCACAGGAAGTGTTACCGTGCACTTCTGTGTTTTTAGTTTGCTGACTACCAAGAACAGTAAGTGTGACCTCAATCATTTGCAAGGACTGGCTGGGAAACCTTTTTGATCATTTGTAAGGATCAGTAACAAACTAATTCTAGTACTTTGGGAGGCCAAAGTGGGAGGATTTCTTGATCCTAGGAGTCTAAGACCAGCCTGGGCAACACACATCCCGTCTCTACAAATAATTTAAAAATTAGCTGGCCATGGTGCCTGTGGTCCCATCTACTTGGGAGACTGAGGTGGAGGACTGCTTGAGCCTGGGAAGCAAAAGAGGCAGTGAGCTGTGATTGTGCCACTGCACCCCAGCCTGGGTGGCAGAGCAAGACCCTGTCCCAGAAAAAACCACAACAAAGTACATTCATACTGCAGAGGCAAAGAGGGGCACAAAAGACTGCCGCATCACGTGCTTCCAAAAGCATGAGGCAGGGGAAACAGGGTGGCAGCCGTCAGATACCTCTCGAGCAGCAACAGAGAGGAGCGTGTTCATGACTGCCAGAACTTCACTGATGTTCACGTTGGCCAGGTCGTTCTTCTCAGGTAAAAGCAGAAGGCCGCCTGGATCCTTATCACTGAAAGGATACAAACTATCATGACACCTGGCTTCAGGAGAAAGATTTCATACTGTCTTACAAGATTCTAAAAAACAACACAGAAAGATTTCAGTGTCAGTTCCACCGGACGGGAGGAGTCTGGGTCAGGAATACAGGCTGTGGACCCAGCTGGGACTGTGCCTCTGTCTGTACACGTGTCCTTCCATTAGCACAGACTCACAAATCCTCCAGTCCTAGAAGAGATCCTGAGGTATAAAGCTGATGAATAAATCACCCTGGCCACCAAAGTGAAATACACCTAATCTCAGGACTGCCAGCTTGAAAGTCCTGGCTAAACGTTCCTGTGTCTTCAAATGTTCTCACAGGACAGCCCCAGAGCCTTTCAGCACCCTTGCTAGTGGATTCTGAGCCCTCTAAATCTGGCCCTCACACCAGGTAGAGTCTGACTTGCAGGCAGCTGCTCAGGATATTAGCTCCCTTCCTTCAAGAGTCTATCCCCTCTAGTAATGAAGCCTACAGGCCCATTTAGCTTCTCTGGTACTTAAAACATGCAAAAACCTCTAAGTCCTCCCTCCCAGCACACTCCCCCCTGCAAACTATCATTTTGTGCTTCTGCAGCTGGCTTTAATGTAGACACAAATACAGGACCCGAAATTCCTTTGGCTTTGGTTTTTGTTGTTAAACATCACTTGGAAACTGAAGGGTTCAAAAAGACCACTTCGACGGGCTCGATTTTAAACTGTCTTAAAATGGAAGGGAACTGGATCGGGCTGTCAACAAGCTTACTATTTCAGCACTATTTGGCCCGGCTCTCCAGCTGAGCAGAGGACGTACTACTCCGAAAGCGCATGGAAGGAAGGGCGAGCTCAAGATAACAACTTTGCGAAGATTTCGGTTAACTGACGATTAAAAACTATCAACTCACCTAAAATACGTGCACAGTGAACGGAAAGTGAGCTGCAGGGACTGCTTGTGCTCCTGCTCGGTGACATTCTTCTAGAAAACCAGAAACTGTACATTCAGAAAAATCTATGCCATGACATTCCAGAGACCTAGAGCAGTAACGAAATACCACCACCGGGCCGAGCGCGGGGGCCCATGCCTGAAATCCCAGTACTTGGGGAGGCAGAACAGGCGGATCCCCGAGATCAAGACCATCCTGGCCCAGCACGGCAAAAACCTTCTCTACTAAAAATATGAAAATCAGCTGGGGGTGGTGATGTGCGCCTGTAGTTCCAGCTACTCAGGAGGCTGAGGCAGGAGAGTCGCTTGCACTAGAGAGGCAGAGGTTGCAGTGAGGCAAGATCATGCCACTGCACTACAGGCTCGGTGACAGAGCGAGACTCCATCTCAAAAAAAAAAAAAAAAAAAAAAGTATCCCCACCCACTGTTCACAAGAATGAGGAAAGCTAGGGTCAGGAGACTACCTCACAGCACCCAACTAAAACCTGGTCAAGTGCTAAGAGGAAGCCATTTAAACACAAGGTGGCAGGTTCACTTCGTTCACTGCCAAAGTCAACACAGGTTCAGGTTTCCTGCTTAGGAAAATGACCTCAAAAAGATACATACTTTTTTTTTTTTTTTTTTTTTTTGAGACGGAGTCTTGCTCTGTCACCCAGGTTGGAGGGCAGCGGCATGATCTTGGCTCACTGCAACCTCCACCTCCCAGGTTCTTGCAGTTCTCCTGCCTCAGCCTCCCAAGTAGCTGGGACCATGGGCGCATGCTGCCACACCCGGCTAATTTTTTGTATTTTAGTAGAGAGGGGTTTCACCATGTTGCCCAGGCTGGTCTCGAACTCCTGAGCTCAGGCAATTCACACGCCTCGGCCTCCCAAAGTGGGGATTACAGGCGTGAGCCAGCACGCCCGGCTGACATATGCTGATATATGCTTTTTACCACTGGACATGCCATCCCCCGGAGTAATAATATCTCCTGAGGGTATGGTATCAGAAGATATTGAGGAGGTACCTGATGGAGAGAGAATCGCTTAGCACTATATAAAAGGTTGGCAGTGCTATTTAACTTCTCAGCATGAGAAGACACCAATGTCATTCAAAAAGTCGTATGTCCTATTTTCTGTGTAGGAAATGCGCTAGGTCAATAATCATTTGCTCAGCTACCTGGGAAATGCTTGCACCAAACAAGCAGGATGGAGATTCACCCACAGACCAGTGATGCTATCACAGCTTATATAACTCACAATGTGAGAAGGGATTCCTCAAGCTGATATGCAGATTTTATATAGAGCTGGAATATTATACAAACAAATATCCTTCCTCTTCTCTGAAACCCTCCTCAATCTCTTAGCCTCAACATGATTCTCCTCTTGCATATGGAAGCAGTGTTTCCTTTTGGCAGGTGTCCCCAGTTAGACTGCAGCCTTTTGCCATCAGGGACCACATTTCCCGCTTCTTTGTTCCCTCCCTTCTTTATGCATCCCACAGACCACTTTCCTTATGTTTGCTCATTGGCTGTTGCATTAGAAATGCCTATTTAAAATGCTGTATCTAGTTTTGTCAAATTCTTTTAAATAATTCTATTAGTTGCTTGACTACACAGACATTAAAAAATAATCTATAATCATCTCCAAACAAATAAACATTTGTTTCATTCTTTCTGATTATTATTTCTAACACTTCTTTTCCAAGTCCTACAGCACTAGCTAGGCCCTCCGACGCAACATCAAAGAGAAGCAATGACAGCGGGCATCCTTGTCTTAGTCCCCATTTTGAAAGGAATGCTTCTAGTAATCCACTATCAAATACATGGCTTACTGTAGGTTCTGGATACATACCCTCCACCAGATTAAAGGAGTTTCCTTCTATTTTCAGTTTGCTAAAAAAACCATATTGTTTCATTGTTTTAATCATCAGAATTTAATATTATTAATTTTTTTTTCTGTATTTAGTGATACGTTTCCTTTTCTCTCTGATTTCATTTACAGATTTTCTACTGCTGAACCATCACTGCATTTCCGGAGTAAATCCAACTTGGCCATAATTTTGTTTGTATGTTGTTGGATTGGTAAATTAATATTTCATTAGGGTTCTTCTAACTATGTTCATAAATAAGACTGCCCTATAATTTTGCTTTCTTGTACATATTTCTCTAATTTATCCCCTTGGTATATACATGTTCCCTGTGTTTCACCCCCCACGGTAACACAGCAGCCTCTAAAGTTGTTCTGCCTAGGTGTTTTTAATATGGCCTAGAGAGAAAAATTGTTTTGTTTTACATTATCATTAATATTTTTTTATGTATCATATTCATTTTCATATAGAAATACTTCCTTCAGAATTAAAAACCTGGATCTTTGTATAGGATATTGCATTTGGTAACACAGTGTTTATAAATACTAAAAGCATTTTTCACCCCCAGTACTAAGGTCTGAATAACACGAAGAAGTGATCTAGGGGAGTGACAAGAACCATTTAGGACTAAAACTTGGTGACACTGGCCAGGTGATTGGCTCACACCTGCAGTCCCAGAACTTTGGGAAGCTAAAGTAGGTGGATCACTGGAGCCTTGGGCTTTAAGACCAGCCTGGGCAATATGGCAAAACCCATCACTACAAAAAATACAAAAATTAGCCAGGCAGTGCCTGGAGACCCAGCTACTTGGGAGGCTGAGGTGGGAGAACTGCTTGAGCCTGGGAGGTCAGGAACCCAGTAAGCTGTGATGGTATCACCGCACTCCAGCCTGGGTAACAGAGCAAGAACCTGTCTCAAAAAAAAAAAAAAAAAAAAAAAAAAAAAAGAACTTGGTATTATTTTTACAGATATATAGTAAAGTATTTATAAATAAAATGTCAGGAATTGACTTTGAACTCAGAATGGGCAGGGGGAAAGGAGGAAAGCGGGGGGTGAGGTATGTTGTAGAAAACAAGGTTATCCTGAGTTTGTAACTGTTGAAGCTAGGTGACAGGTACATTTCGGGGGATAGAGGCATTCACTATATTTAGTTGGCTTTGGTATTTGTTTTGAATTTCCCTATAATAAAAAGTTAAAATGTTAAAAAGAAAGTATGATTGTAGGCAAGTCATAAAGGTGAAGGAGACTACACTGTCACTTTGTGAGACATCAAATTATGAAACACAGACGGAATATTTGTCATCCCACTTTGAGTAGAGTGCCATGTCCTTAGAAATCTGTCCCACACAAAGCTCTGCATATAACATTAATAAACATAATGGAAGTTGCAACAGACAATATATTCAGAGATAACAAAGCCTAACAAATTTCATCCTCACAGACTTCAGACACTGAATCCAGACGCTTAGTTAATAATTACCATCATGGTGAAGAGATGGTTCCGTCGGGTCTGCCGATTAGGAAAGAAGATGGCAGCCCCATTCAGAAGGGTATTCCTGACTTCTTCTTTTAACATCTCCATGGGCACAGAGTCTCCATCCACCCTGTCTACCACTGATAAAACGAACAATGGAATCAGCTTTCATATATTCCATCTATTCGCATATACAGCTGCTATAACAAGCCTATAAATTCACTACTCTCCATTTTGTACTTCATAACAGAGCAAAGAAATATTTCTGTACAGGCCAGGCAGTATTAAAAATTACTATTTTTTGCTTATATTTAACTAAAACAAAGACTGTATGTAGCAGTTTTTATGTCATTACTTCCCCATCCTTTTGAGACATAATTTGGCAAAGCCTTAAATACAACTTCCGATGGCCATGTGTTTCATCCTCAGCTGATCGTTACCATCTCTCCCCTGCCTATCAGCCTCATCTCAGTAACTCAGTGGAAGGTCAGGCTCCATATAGTGCGATGGTAACGACTCTCAACATAACACAGCTCTAGATCTGAAACCAGGAGGAACGGAAGTCAGCTGAGGAAGGAACAGATCCTGAACTCAAACTAGTAACTCCAAAGAGCATCAGAGGAAACACTCGTTTCTGGCTCGCATCATCATAGGACACCCTTCTTCTCTATAGCAAGAGGCCCCCAGGCTACCTACACAGGGTTGTATTAAAGAAAAAACCCAAATCCCTACCATCACACAAGTGTGTGTAGAGCTCCTTGGCAGCCTCTACTCCTTTAGGGCTCTGGCTTGGAGCCTTTTCCTTCTCAGAAGCAGCCAGTACATCTCCCTGCAGCACGGAGAAGCAGCTCTGGAGGAGCTGCAGAAGCAGGGTTTGGGCAGAGACGCATTCTTCCCTCGGGCTACAGAAAGACAAACAATATCAGAGAGCAAAGGGGCAAGTTGCATTTACTCTCCAAAGCCATACAGCTGTCTACAAAGGAGCTTCCTCTAGGCATCAGGCTTGCTGAAAATAATGCCAGCTGAGAGGAAGAGGGGTGGGCCAGAAAGAACACCGTACTAGAAGTCTGAAAACAGACCCCACTGACTCTGCCCACTGTGGGGAAGGAGCTTCATGTCTGTTCCTGTTTCTTCATCTGTAAAATGAGGACAGTACTGTAACATTTGACCTGTTTACTGCTGCCTAAATAGAGTATTTTCTAGAAATCTGAGGTGTTATTTTCAATAATAACCAAATCTTTCAAATCACAACTATAAACACTGGTAGGAAGTAAAGAAAAAAATTCAGAAAAAAAATCACCCACTTAGAATAGTATAACTCAGTGTTTTGTTGATACGATTATCACCTTATAACAAATTCTGACTTACTTTTGCTTTAATTTACTGTAAAAATTCCAGAAGATCTGCAAATCAAGACCCGCAAAGTCCAGAAAAGATTTATATTTTAAGCCACTTTCCTTCTGCTGCACCTAAAAAATTATAAAGATCAGAAAAATAAAATTGAAAAATGCATTTAGAGAAGTACTGTCTCATTTACTTCTCATTGTAAAGGGATGAGGTGTCTCTGCATGAGCGAGATTTTCATATTACTGATGCCTACTCTTAACTACAAAAAAGTTTGCCAACAACTATTTTTGATTTGAAACTTTCTAAAATATGTGTTATATGTACATATGTCTGTATGTAAGTATATAAACACACGCACACCCATGAATGCTCCTGACTTCCTAACACAGCACATAAGGTAATCTTTCCTGGATGATCACTGTCCAGGCCTTATGACAATATACTGAACCCTTCCCCACATGTGGGCTGAAAGGAATCAACTCTTCTGCGAGCATGCCTGTTATTCCCAGGCATCTCGTAACTTGCTCTTTTCTACTGTGATACAAGGTCTGAATAACAAAGACAAAACAAATCTTATATAAAGGAGTCACCGGCCTCTGAATGTGCCTGAAGCAGAATGAGGATCAAGAGCGACGCTTGTACGTTACACGTGAGAGGGCTCCACTCAGCTCCTGAGGCTATGGTGATGGCTCTAAGAACCTTCCTTTGGGTGAGTTGTCATTGTGCTTTACTTATTTTTGAAAGTCAGTTTCAAAAAATCGGAAATCAAAAAATCATTTTTGATTTCAAATCCTACATTATTTTAGTATTTTTAGTAAATAATGAGAATTCACCTAGACTTCAGCCCTAATTCTCCTAGGACTTAAAGAAAATGCAAATCCTGCGAACTTGTTTGTTTGCTTCCCCGTGGCAACCATGGCCAGGGATCTTTAGGATGTGTCTGCAGGTCTACTCCGGGGGCACGCACAGCAACGGCCAGAAGCCACTCAGTCCCTCACTGACTGATGCCAAGGATCCCCAACATCTCACTTCCCTCAGCTTTTGAATGTCCCTGCAGCAGCACAATGCCTGTCTGACTGGCTCCGGCAGGGGCAGGTTTTATCAGCGGGTGTTCATGTCTCTTAATACTGTCCTTTGTTTTTCCTAAAGGAATGCAGTCTAACAACTGAGGAGGCCCTACCAGGTCATGGGCGAGCTGCTGGATAAACTGAAGGGTCTTGAGGAGCAGCGTGGCCCCACAGACACTCTCCTCTGTGTCCTTTCTGCACTGCGCACAGGTGACGCTCTGTTCTGCTTCTGCTCTTGCAGGCCGGAGGTACCCACTGATGCTCAAGCCTTGCACTCCCAAGCGCTCTGCTGACTCCTGACGGGTACAGAGGAACTTCACCATCAGATACTGGAAAAGACAAGACAGACTTCAAGAGAAGAACTCAGACTCCCTGAATACTGATGAAAGAGGGAAAAAGGCCTTTCTGGGAAGGCCTTCCTATGACTTTCATAATTTATGAGGGGAACACTGTGCTCAGAACTAGGGACACACAATTTAAGTCCAGCGTTTACAGTAACAGAAAAAAAGACAATACGAATGCTGAATCAAGTTGGGATTGGGTCAAGATCACAGTAGGGGAAACAGCATCATTTCTCCCTCTTTGAGGCAAAAAACAGGAAAAGAGAGTATGAATAAAAGTACGTTTGCTCTGTGGCAATCATTTTGAAAAAAAATCAGATATGTGATGAAAACAGTCAATGGCCTACACCTCAAAGCCCCCAAATGATACATGAACCCCCATGCTGGGAACCCAGGAAAACAGTCCTGTCTACTCAAATCTAAACGCATTGTCCAAAGCCGACTTCCATGCAGACTACCTGCTTCTTACAGTGAAAGTTCTTTGAAGGGGCTTTCGGAACACGCTACTCAACTGCATAAATATTTACCGAGCACTGACTATTACATGCCCTTAAGAGAGTTCCTAATTCTCCTATTTAAGCCTGAGATTGACATCCAAGGTTTAGAAAAAAAGTAGTCAAATGATGGCTGGTCCTTTCTATGGAAACATCTCTCTCGCGTTTGTGTCTGTGTTCTCACTACTCCCTCAGCCCGAGAGGCCCTGCTCCACACACTGCCGCCTGGCTAAAGATGACGACTCAATCGATCTCCAGCATTTGGCATCACACCACCTTTCCTGAGAGGCTTTCGCGTTAAATCTTTTCCCCCTGGGGTGTCAACAGCCCTCTGTTTCTCCCTTTTCATAGCTCATACCACACTGCCTTACACATCTGTCTCTCCTACAGAGTATGAACTCCCTGAAGGTCGATGTGCCTGTGGGGTCCCAGCTGATACATGATCACCAGTCAGTGAACACAGAACGAAAGGAGGGGAGTGGGCAACAACCCTCTGATGCTAACCCGAGCAACTCTGCACTGCTGCAGCTTGACCTCTGCTTCGTCCCACTCTTCCTCCAGTTCAAACCAGCCAACAGGGTCATCCTCTCCAAGGTCATCGGATGAGCAACCAATCCTGTAAAGACAAGAGAATTCACAAAACATTTTCTTATTTCAAAACTTCTCAAGGGTCTAACAAAGACAGTATCATCTGAGTGGCATGTAACTTCTATCTGCAGTCTGTCAATTAACCGTCGAGAGCTGGGTGTGGCACCTGGTACCCTGTGAACTCATGAAACGATAGGATTTCCTTTCCATTGCTCAGTCTCCTTCCCTAGGAACTGGGAACTACAACAACCCCAAACCTTAGGGCCCAAATCTGGGAACTAAGGAGAAGTCTGCTTCTCTCGATAACTGGCTCATCTGAAAAATGAGACAGGAAGTCGGGGCATCTTGGATGAGACGCTAGGAGTAAGGCACAATGCAACAGCTGGTATGTGCTTCTGGAAGGTACCAGAAAAGAGGCAGGCTTGTTTTTCTTTCCCTAGCTCTGGCTAAAATGTTTATGAACAGCCTGAGGTTTGGGTCACTTGCCATAGCTGACGGGTAAAAGTCTGAGGGCTTTCAGATCCTGGAGCTCCAAAAAACAAAAACCGCAGCCTTCACAGGCCTCAGTATTTGTGTCTGTTTCTTAGAAATCTTTTCAGAAAAACATTGCAGCCTTGAGGCTGCAGAAATACAAACTGTACACCACTTCTTTTTAGAAGCTGGATACTTACATGCTACTCCCTCAGGAATTAAATAAAAAGCACCGGGTACGATGGCTCATGCCTGTAATACCAGCACTTTGGGAGGTTGAGGGTGGTGGATCACTTGAGGTCACGAGTTTGAGACCAGCCTGGCTAACGTGGCGAACCTCATTTCTACTAAAAATACAAACGTTAGCCAGGCATGGTGGTGCACACCTGTAATCCCAGCTACTCAGGAGGTCGAGGTGGGGGAATCACTTGAACCCAGGAGGCGGAAGTTGCAGTGAGCCAAGATCATGCAATCGTACTCCAGACTGGGTGACAAAGCGAGACTACATCTCAAAAAAAATGTAAAAATAAATAAATATACAAAATAAATAAGGAGAAAAACAGCAGTTTTTTCAAGTCACATTCCTAAAACTTTACACTGTTCGGTCTGTCATACAGCCACCAAGCTGGCAACACATCAGTATTCTGTACTGGTAAAACCACCAAAAAGAGGAAATTACAGCAAGAAAACAATCCAGAGTAACTTCTGTAACAGAGAGGGAAAATGTCCCTTTTTTTTTTGAGACGGAGTCTCACTCTGTCACCCAGGCTAGAGTGCAGTGGCATGATCTCGGCTCACCGCAGTCTCCACCTTCAGAGTTCAAGCAATTCTCCTGCGTCAGCCTCCCAAGTAGCTGGGGTTACAGGCACCTGCTACCACGCCGGGCTAATTTATTTGTATTTTAGTAGAGACAGGGTTTCACCATGTTGGCGAGGCTGGTTTCAAACTCCTGACCTGAGGTGATCCGCTGGCCTCGGCCTCCCAAAGTGCTGGGATTACAGGTGTGAGCCACCACGCCTGGCAAAATGTCCCTTCTTCACCTAAGCCTTTCTTGGCATAAACCTTTCATGATATAGTTGACCCTAATGGGAAATGGTATTCTATTAACCCAAAACCATGTCAATGAGTTTCATCAACAGCACAAGCTTGAAGATTTTTTAACGTACTCTTTGGGAGTGGTCAAGAACACCTTGGAGATATGAGCTGGCAGGGTGTCACAGAACAGAGAAGCAATCTTCTTCCCTATGCTGCACTGCATACCAGGCAAGATGGAGGACAGCTGAATACTAGTCCTCTTACGTATGCATGGCACCAAACTGCTGACCGTGGAGCGTGCTGACTGACCAACGCCTGACCAAGGGGACATGACCAAAAAAAAGGCGAAAAGAAAATGCATGCACATTAACATTTTGATTTCCAAACTAGAGAGGGACTGGGAAATATGTAGGCCAACTAAATCGGGATTTAAGAGTCATCAGGCTGGAATCAGGAGCTAAAATCATTAACGGTGTAGTGAATAGGCCTGTATTTAGGTTAAAAAAAATCATCCTGTATAAGATGTAAAAGACCTTGTTTCACAGCAGGTTCAGGGCAAACAACCTATTTTAGTCTGTCCCAAGAGGAGGACACGGATGCTTAAAACTCAGTGTCATCTCTAGCTACTATTTAAAAAGAAAAGCAGCGTTTAAAAATGCATGCATGTGTTATGGAAGGGATATTTTAGAGTGAAGGACATTGTTCCAATTCATTAGAGGGCTGAAATGAAGACCACCAAAGAGAAAGTAAAAATGTGCATTTCTTTTTTTTTTTTTTTTTTGAGACGGAGTTTCGCTCTTGTTACCGAGGCTGGAGTGCAGTGCCGTGATCTCGGCTCACCGCAACCTCCGCCTCTTGGGTTCAAGCAATTCTCCTGCCTCAGCCTCCCGAGTAGCTGGGATTACAGGCGCGCGCCACCATGCCCAGCTAATTTTATGTATTTTTAGTAGAGACAGGGTTTCACCATGTTGACCAGGATGGCCTCGATCTCTTGACCTCGTGATCCACCTGCCTCGGCCTCCCAAAGTAAAAATGTGCATTTCTTTCTTTCTTTATTTTTTTTTTAAGACAGGGTTTCACCATATTGGTCAGGCTGGTCTTGAACTTCTGACCTCAGGTGATCCGCCCATCTTGGCCTCCAAAGTGCTTGGATTACAGGCGTGAGCCACCACGCCCAGCCAAAAAAAATGTGCATTTCAACTGAACGAATTCGGATGACTGAAGTGTCTGATATTCGGTGAGTTTTCCACCAAGAGTATTGCAGAGAGGCTCATCAAACCTTTGCCAGGAATGCTGCTAAAGGAACTGCAGCAAAAGAGCGAATTATTCCTAGGTCCTCACGATTTCAAGTGTGGTCCACAGACGGGTAGCATTAGCATCACCAGAGAGCCTGTGAGAAATCAAGGTCTCAGGCCCCACTCAGAACTCCTGAATCAGAATCTGCATTTTCACAAACTCCCCGGCTGACGTGTATGCACACTGAAGCTCAGGTAGTACTGCAGCAGATGCCAGTGAAAGGCTTCTATTAACACCGGCAATCCGTCACTCCTGACATAATATGGTGTTAACAATGGGCACGTTCAGAGTGTCAGCTCCTGGAGTTTTTTGTTGTTGTTTCTTTGTTTTTTCTTGCCTAAGCTCGAGTTTTAACTCACTAGTAGCAATAAGGGAGGCAACCTTCTCCAAGGGGGGCACCAGTGACTCATGTGGCCACATCCGACAGATCCATTTTTAGACTTTATCTTCTGACTCCTGGGTCACATCTGACACCACTGCCCATTCCCTACCTCCTCAAACATTATCTCCCCTTGGCTTTCCTTCATGAGGCCCTGGCTTTCCCGCTGCTTTTCTGGCTAAGTTTTCCTTGTTGCCCCTTAAAGTCTGGTGTGTCTCATGTTGACCTAAGTTCTTTTCTCTTCCCAGGTCACATACTCTTGCAGAATAACCTCTTCTATTTCTACGTTTTATTTTAATTAATTAATTAATTTGTTTATTTATTTTTGGGACAGGATGTCACTCTGTCACCAGGCAGGAGTGCAGTGGCATGAAGATAGCTCATTGCAGCCTCAGCCTCCAGGGCTCCAGGGATCCTCCCACCTCAGCCTTCCAAGTAGCTGGGATTACAAGCACGTGCTACCACGCCCAGCTAATTTTTATATTTTTTAGAGACAGGGGTCTCACTATGTTGCCCAGGCTAGTCTCAATCCCCTGGGCTCGAAATCCACCTACCCTGGTCCACCAAAATGCTGGGATTACATGCATGAGCCACTGCGCTTGGCCTATTTTCTACATTTTAAATTATCGCTGAAATGTCTCTCATCTGTACCTTCAGCACAAACTTCTCTTCCAAGATCCTGACCTGTTTATCCAGTTGGCTGCTGAACACCTCAAAGGTTTCTCAGAACTTCAAATTCATCAGAACGAAATCTGAGCTCATTATCTTCCCCACAGTCTTGCTTTTCCCCAGCATAAGAAAGGCACTACCCATTTTCCCACCTGCTAAAGCCAAAAGCCAGGACTCACTGCCGATGATGCTATTTTCCCCTCTCCTGCTCTACGTTCAGTCAATCACCAGGTCCTGTTGCTTTTTCCTTCTAGTGGTCTCCTGGTCCACATCTCTCCACTGCTGCTGCTGCTCTAGCAGAGGTCACCCACACCTCTGGCTTCCTAGGCAGTAAGTGACAACCTCCTCCCAGCCCAGCTGCCTCCAGACTTGCTCTCCTCCAGTCCATACTACACACTACATGATCCTGAGCGTGCTTCTACAGCACGCATTTGAGCTCCCTCGCTTTTCTGGAAATGCCTCAGCACATCCCTCACACAATGCTTTAAGGATAAAGTCTAAACCCTGAAATAGAGACAAAAGCCCTCAATACCCTGCCCTTTCCCAGCTTTCCAGCTGCATCTCTTACCACCCTCCACCTCCGAGTATCCTCAGCAATGCAGGACCTGCCAGGTCCTTGAATGTGCCATGCTTCACCTCTGGGCCCATGAAGCTGCCCTCTCTGCTTAGAACATTCTCCTTCTGCCTCTTCCAGTGGCCGATCAACTCCAACTCATCCTTCATAAAGAGCGTAACACCACTTGCTCCAGAAAGCTGTCTCTGATCAGGGGAGCTGCTCTGCCCTTTCTACCCTACAGAGGATTCATAACATTGTTGATACTATAAGTTTTCCTATCTGTCTTCTGAGCTAAACAGTAAGCTATATAAAGCAAGAACGGTGCAAATTTCCTCGTTACGGTATCTTCAGCACCTAGCATCAGGCCTGGCATACAGTAGGTACTTAATGAATATTTTTGTTAAAAGCAGGAACGAAGAAGGGGAGCTGGGGCAATGGCTGAAGACCACAGGCTGTCTACAATTCAGGTATGGATCATTACCCAGCCATTGTGAAGATGTGTGCCCCTGGTCACAAAAGGGACTGAGTAACAGGCTATGAACAAATTACCAGACACATCTTCATATATGCTGCTAGAAAGCAGTGAACGCTCACGGCCACTGAGATGGGTTAGTGGCACTTTTTCTATGAAGACAAGAGAGCACAGTTCACCAATAAGAGCATGAATACATTCTGATTAACTACAGAGATTTCTGTTCTGCTTCTTACCTGCTTTTTACGAACTGCCTAAGCTCCTGAGCTTCCATTTGTCATATTTTGCAAACCTTTTGAAGTGTTCTTCTGCATAAAATTTATCAGAAGATGAGTTATAGGCAAATACCAACCCACACTGGGCACCAATGCCACCACGTCGAACCTGGAAACAGAGATTAGGATGAAGTCTATCAAAGGGGCAAAAGTTCTGGCGCCATTTTGTTTCCAGCATGGTTAAATTCAAACAGGTTAAAGCAAAATCAGACCAATGAGCAATGCTTCATATATTCAGCCATGAAAAGTAAAAATGCTGTTTCCCAAGAAATGCTCCTTAACTTCCTCAGCCCTCACATTCTCACCATTCCAAACATTTACTGTCTCTCCATCTTTGTGTCCCTGCCCTTTGCTACAGGCCTGACACAGAGTCAAGAATCATTAAATGTTCAATGAGAAACCAATGACATGGGCAGCCATAGATCTGACTTGACTTAAAAAAAAAAAAAGGCAAAACACCAATGACATGGCCTTCTGAAATGTAATACTATTATTTAAAAAGGTAACATTCAATAATAACTTAATTGCACAAGTAAAAATAACTAAAAGAGTGTAACTGGATTGTTTATAACACAAAGACTAAATGGCTGAGGGAATGGGTAGCTCATCCCCATTCTCCATGATTATTTCACATTACATGCCTGTATCACAACATCTCACGTACCCCACAAATATATACACCTACTAATACCCACAAAAATTAAAAACAAAACAAAAGGAGGAACATTGCTTAAAGAAGGTAGCACGAGAATTACCATAATTCTTATCTGTGTAACTTGGAAGGCAGATTCAGTTCCTGTAGAAAAATAGTGCTCGCTCTGGTTTTTCCAGTCTCTGTAAGGAAACCTAAAAAAAGGAAAAACTCTAGTTAGGCAACTAACTGATTTTTATAGCCCTAAGAACTAAGATCAACAAAACAAACCATATCCTTTGAGGCAGGGGGGGTAATTGGTCTATCTGATATCTTCATGAAAACTGGAGAAAAATTTCCTCTCTGGACAAGGTCACCCCAATGATAAACACTTAGGTAAGCAGAAAAACTGACCAGGTATTACTTCCTCAGGGCACAATCTCCTCCACCTCACAGGTGGCCCTGCTCTGAGGTGACAATAAGAAAATAAATATTTATAAAACAATTAAGCCAAAGAGACAAAAGATGGGACAATCAATCATCTTCCTGAGCCACACCTACAACCATGGCTGATGGCTGACTGGGCTGATGCAGCCTAATGGCTTAGGGTCTAAGAAAGGGATTAGTTAGCTTCCACAACACTTTGTCAGGAAAGTTTACGAAAGGCTTTGAAATGTACAAAAGAAAAGGATCACTGGTGTCCTGCCAACACGCTCTTTGGGTCGTCTCTACCTTTTATGGTCTCTAAGCTACTGTACAATTCTGTAAGTTGCAGAACGCTGGTAGTGACGCACATGAGTCTCGTCCACAGAAACAAACACTGTGTTCTGTGCAAATGCTGTGATCGTTTCCTATGGATACTGACCACCATTATATCTATTTCTAGATTCATTTTAGCATCGCTATTAGTCTATATATATTTTATGAATTCTCCTTACAACTGTTTGTAACATCTTACTGGTTCCCTCTAATGAGGGAACAAACAAAACGAAAATTAATGAGCTAAATAAAAAGTCTGGGTCAGGCACGGTGGCTCATGCCTGTAATCCTAGCACTTTGGGAAGCTGAGGCCGGTGGATCACTTGAGCCTGGGAGTTCAAAACTAGCCTGGGCAGCATGGTGAGACCCCATTTCTAACAAGAACAACAAAATCAAGCTGGGTGTGGTAGCTCACGTCTGTAATTTCAGCATTCTGGGAAGCAGAGGCGGGTAGATCACTTGAGGTCAGGAGTTCGAGACCAACCTGGCTAACATAGTTAAGAAAACCCCATCTCTACTAAAAACATAAAATTCACTGGGTGTGGTGGCACACACCTGTAATCCCAGCTACTCAGGAGGATGAGACAGGAGAATTGCTTGCACCCGGGAGGCGGAGCTTGCAGTGAGCCGAGATCGCACCACTGCACTTCAGCCAACCTGGGTGACAGAGTGAGACTCTGTCTCAGAAACAAACAAACAAAAAATCAGCCAGGCATGGTAGTGCAAACCTGCAATCCTAGCTACTTGGGATGCCGAGATGGGAGAGTCACTTGAGCCTGGGAGGTGAAGGCTGCAGGGAGCTATCATCACACCACCACACTCCAGCCTGGGCGCTAACACTACCTCTTCCCAGCCCCACCCACTTTGGATGGCAGGTGTGTCACAGCTGGCCATGGCCTTCAGTGTGGCTGGAGAAAATGTTTCTGCAGAGGCTGAGCTGCTCAGGGAAGACCGTAAGGAAACAATCCTGTTTGAGCATCTACGGCTGAAGAGGAGCACGGAGGAGAGGAGGTGCAGCTGGGAAAAGGGTGTTCTCCCAGGGTCTGGACTCCACGAGTGCTGAGAATGGATACAGGAAACAGGACAGAGAGAGGCAACCACTGAGAATATGTGAGGACCCGGCGCTGGGAGGAAAGCTGGAGAGAGCCAGACACAAAGCAGCAAGGCCGGTCCCTTCAATGTCTGATCATTGCTGGAACATTCTACCTCCTCTGGCGAATTAGCAAGATTCAAAGCAGTCCAGTGAGAAGAAAAGGGGAACAGCAGGACAATAGCGAGGCGGCCAGGAAGATGGCTGAGAAAGAGACTCACAGACACCCCCAAGATAACAGAGCCTCCAGCAAAGCTGAAAAGCACATCAGCAATTATTATGTGGACATCAGCCTTCCTCCAGACACTCAAATACTAGATCAGCTGTATCTGGTAATACCCTTCTTTGTTTTGTTCTTTTGAAACAGAGTCTCGCTGTCACCCAGGCTGGAGGGCAGGGGTGCAACCTCAGCTCACTGCAACCTCCACCTCCCGGGTTCAAGCTATTCTCATGCCTCAGCCTCCCAAGCAGCTGGGATTACAGGTGCCCTGCCACCACAACCGGGTAACTTTTGCAGTTTTTTATTGGAGATGGGGTTTCACCATATTGGCCAGGCTGGTCTTAATCACCACGCCGGGCCTGGAGATACCCTTCTTAAACGACGTTTTCAGTAGTAAAGTGCTACTGATCCAGAGTTTCCTACTACCTGAAGATAACACAATGGAAAGACAACTGGAACTGAAGAAAATGATTAAAAAAACAACAGTATCTTTTTATATTGCAAGAGAAAGAATCCTTGCTTTTCAAAACTTCAGGCTCTCAAATACTTCTAAGTTGTTATAGGTCATTGACACCTAGGCAGATTACAACTAAACCACACAAGCTGTTCCAGAACCACTGCCAACTGAAAAACAACCTGAGGTTGAAGACTGCACAGCTCGAACATTTCAAAGCCCAGTGTGCTTTCACACAGCTGACTACTGTCTACCGAGCACACTCGAAACAGAGCCCCCACTCACCATCCCTAGTCCACGGTTCAACAAGGAGGTTTTCGGGTCCAGACTTCTCTTCTTTTCCTTTGACATCACACGCCTGAAGAGTCAACTGGAGAGGTTTACCTGACCAAGGAAGAGAGAGAGGGCCTTAAGTGAACACGTGAAGAACTGAAAACTAGCAGGCCTATCTGTGGAAACAGTCCTGTGGCTACCAGGACTGCTAACTAAAAATCTCCCTGTGTAAAAGCTGAAACAGAGCAGTCATATTAGACAAAAGTTGACACCTCCCTCTGTGCTTTCCTGAAAGAGACAAAGTACAGCTTATGTCCCTGAGTGATTCCAAGGACAGCTTTCTAAAACAGCCATTGTTCTGAAAAAAGGACATCACAAGATATAGGTTGATAACATAGATTAAACACACTGGGGGGGGGGGGTGATTCCTAACATACTGTTTTGGAGTCAATAATTAACTTTATTGCAATTGCACTTAAATATATATATATTTAGATCTTGTTTATTTAAATCATCTCTTCAAGCAAAATTTCTATTTCAAGAATTAGAAAAAACTTTTTCAGAACACTTGGCTTTGGCAAAAAAATATACATATATATACAATAATATATATATATATATATATATATATATAAATCATCTTTTGCTATGATGATCTGAAAATGTTTTCCTTTGTTTTAGTAATATAATGAATACCCGTTCACCTCTGATATGACCTAGAACTAGAACATGACCCCTAGGCATACCTTCCTATCCACTGCTCCTTGCCTGAACAACCATTCGCCTGAATTCTATTCAGCTTCCAGACACTACCTGCTATCCCCTCCCATTCAGCCATGCCTGCTCTGGGCTGTTCACCAATGCCAGCCCCCACCACCCAAAAAAAAGACCTTTCAAAATTTAGGGGGAGAAACTAGATTTACAGGACATTAATTGTCTAACTTTAAAATTTAAAGAGGCAAAAGAAAAAAAAATTAAACAGGCTGGGCATTGTGGCTCATGCCTGTAATCCCAGCATTTTGGGAGGCTGAGGTGGGAGAACTGTTTGAGTCCAGGAGTTTGAGACCACCCTGGCCACCACATGGAGAGCTCATTTCCACAGAAAAATTTTTTAAATTTGATAGGCATGGTGGCACATGCCTACAGTCCCAGCTACTCAGGAGGCCAAGGCGAGAGGATCACTTGAACCTGGAAGGTGGAGGCTGCAGTGGGCTGAGATTACGCCACTGCACTCCAACCTGGGTGACAGAGTGGGACCCTGTCTCCAACAAACAAACAAACAAACAAACAAAAAAATAAGTCATTAAGTCATTCATATTAAGACAACAGTACAAACGTCATGGCAGAGGCCAGGTGTGGTGGCTCACACCTGTAGTACCAGCATTTTAAGAGGCCAAGGTGGGAGGATTGCTTCAGCTCAGGAGTTCAAGACCAGCCTGGGCAACACAGTGAGACCCCATCTCTACAAAAAAATGTTAAAAATTAACCAGCTATGGTGGCATGCACCTGTAGTCTAAGTACTTGGGAAAGGAATGCAGGAGAATCGCTGGAACCTGGGAAGTCAAGGCTACAGTGAGCCGCAATCATGCCACTGCACTCCAGTCTGTGCAACAGTGCAAGACTCTCTCAAAAAAAAAAAAAAGGTAGAAATATCACAGTAATATTGTGCAAAGAAGACGAGACCTAATACCATCTATTGTGGAGTCCAGGAAGGTCGCACTCGCAAGAGAAAGTGCTGTACTACAGCCCTTTGGGAGCAACTTTTTGGGCTCCTGTGTTGAGGAGGATTACAAGGCCCCATTCTGGCTTAGTAGAAAAGTGCTCATATGAATTACGCTAGGCCCAGGAGGGGAAAGCTGTGGCAGACACGTGTGCAAGTCCTTCGGAGCAGCTATGATGGGAATGCAGAGGGATGCATCTAAGACAAAGATCCCTTAGCACCATATCACGGCTACCTTCCTCCCTTCTGACAGATAAGAACTACTCCCACCCTGCTGGCCTACACAATGAGATACTTTGGTACTTCACCAAAGATGGCTGTGTTCAAATGGCCACCAGACCTGAATAATTTTGCAAGCAGACCGTGGAGCACAGCCCTGAGGACACTCAAGCACCCTCTTCTGGTGATACTTTCATAACACAAATGAACCAAAATCCCCCCTCTCCCTGCCAATCCTAGTAAGGTCCAATACTCAGAGGATATGTTCAGCCAGGAATCATGGTATAACTGCAACAACCCAAAGAGATGAGAAGATACCAGGAGGTCACATGGTGAAGAATAGCTTTACGATGTGTCCACTGTTGGCACTTCCATCACCCCCACGTTTTACCATATTTACCGTATTTGAGGAGCAGGTTCTGTCTGACTGACGCCATGGACAAGATGAGGGATGAGGCATCGTACTGTGTGTCCAGATGGTCAGTGATGGTGCACAGAGAGCTCATCACTTTGGCAACACTTCCTCTTGCCAGTGCAAAAGCCAGAAGAGTCAGTTCTACCTCTGGGGTAGAACAGCAGCTATAAGGAAAGAGCAACAACGTTTCACTTCTTAACAACATGAAAAAATCCAGGTAGCTCAAACCTCACATAAAAAGGGATCACCACAAGTAACATTAACCTGCCATATGCCTTCTACAGGTTTATCAGAAATATTTTTCAAAATCCTTAAGATAACCTAAGGAAAAATTAAATGAATCCAGAGAACCAGGGAGTGAAAGCCTTACTTCCACAACTTTTAATCTTAAATATATATTACATAAAACTAGTAAGCCAAAAATATGTACAGAAATGTAAAATGCAAATAAAAAACACAAACAAATTTCCTTTTTCAAGTACTTTTAAGAAAAAAAGCAGGGCCTTGGAAGTTTTGGTTCTTTCTTCCTCCCCTGTTGCAAATTCTCATGGTTTGGGTTGGGCAGTGCAGAGCGCGCCGTGTCAGCTGCGGGTGGCGCTGCCCGCGGTGGGCGGGCCTCTCTACTTGAAGGCGACCACGTTTAGATTCTGAGATGGGAAGTGGAGGGTGAACAGGTCACGGCGGCCTTTTTCTTTAGTTCACGTTTTCCTTTTTTGCTGTCGTCATCCTCGTCGGTCTTCTGCTTCTTGGTATCCACATCGTCCTCCTCATGATCTTCAGCTGCCCGCTTGCCCGTAGCAGACTCAGCCCCCCATCTTCATCTCCACCCTCCTCCTCTTTCCTCCCCCACCTTCTTCCTCTTCTTCATCTACCTCATTGTCAGCCTCCTGCTCCCCCTTTTCCTCATCAGCGTTCCGTTAGCAGGGGCGTCTCTTCCATCTCCACACCTCCTCCTTCTCCTTCAAGTCCTTGGTGGTGACTTTGGAGCTGGCGTCTAGGGCTGCGTCTGACACGGTGGGGCTCGCCGCTGATCCCATGCACGGGATTAAACAGAGAGCGAGAGTTCAGGGACTCCGGCGATAAAGCTGCCGAGTCTGCGCCTGGCTGAGGCCGCCGCGGGGGAGTAAGGAGCCCGACGAGGAACAACGCAAGGATGGCTTTTCAGAGCAGCCAGTCAACACGATTTTTTAAAGACTTAACAAGCATATATGCCCTCCATTCCTCACAGAGTTCCCCTTAGCAACCTTGGTTTTACCTAGTAATCCTTATGAGGAAACTGTCCACTTCTTCCAGCACATTAGGTGACAGGAAAGTTGAGAAATGTGTAGATCCTGGTGAGAGAGAGAGTGGAGGCATGTGCTGCAGTGCCCTCCTAGAAGAGCAAAATGTAAAATCAGACAAAACCAGAACTAATAACAGACAAAATAAACAGTTACAAGCTTGTTTTCACTAATCCCTTATAAACAGACAGTGTTCCCAAAGAGAAACTAGCACACAATATAAACTAGCCCCCTTTTTTATTTGAGACGGCGTCTTGCTCTGTTGCTCAGGCTGAAGTGCAATGGTGCGATCTCGGCTCACTGCAACCTCCGCCTCCTGGGTTCAAGCAATTCTCAGCCTCAGCCTCCCAAGTAGCTGGGATTACAGGCGCTCGCCACCATGCCCAGCTAATTAATTTGTATTTTTAGTAGAGATAGGGTTTCGCCATCTTGGCCAGGCTGGTCTTAAACTCCTGACCTCATGATCCACCTGCCTCAGCCTCCCAAAGTGGTGGGATTACAGGCGTGAGCCACTGCGCCCGGCCTAAAGTAGCCCCTTTACCCAGAGTCACAGTACTAAGTAGTCTAACAGGGTTTTGTCTTTTCTCTCTCTCTCTCTCTCTCTCTCTCTTACCCCCCTCCCCGCATCTCTCTCTATCTTTCTGTTTGTCTTTCTTTTAGGGGTTCTGCTTCCCTTTGTTGAATAAAGCTTATTCAACTCTCTGGAATCCAACTTTCATGCTAAGTACTGTTAAAAAACTGACCCAGAAGGCAGAGCAACTTGTGGATCAGTAGAAAATTTATTTTATAATTTGTTCAGCAGCAACAGGGAAAAAAAAGAAAAGAAAATTTTCTACCTGCAATCTTAAGATCTGTGGGATCTACGGTATCTAAAGATGCGTCATGAATTTCATTTTCCGCTGAACAGATCAGCACGCCACCGTCTCCACTCCTGCAAGTTTCCTGGCCTTTCCGCCTTAATGTCTGTTTCAATGTTTCTCTTTTCTTGTCTTTGCTTAGGTTTATCTTTCTGAATCCCCTAACGGCTTTACCTCCTCTAGATTAGCAGTCGTCAAAAATTTATGCAACAAATGATTTCTGAGTCCTACTATGCGCCAGCAACTGTGCTAGGTAAGTGAATGTACCATGAAAATTTCAAGGTCTAATGCACACAAGTAGCATGCAATCATTTCCCGAATTTATTTCCCCTGACACAGGCAAACGCTTCTGTCCCCAAATATTCTTTCCTTACCTATTTTTCCTCATTGATATTTTTTCCAATAAATCTTTAATTTTAAAATAGATTTAGATCACTGATCTTTAAAAAGGCAGGAGTGCATGAAAATATCATTGCAGATAAACTAGTAAAACTGATCAGGGTCATAAACTTTAAAATATGTCCATTCTTCCAGCTGGGCGTGGTGGCTCACACCTGTAATCTCAGCACTTTGGGAGGCTGAGGTGGGCAGATCACGAGGTCAGGAGTTTGAGACCAGCCTGGCCAGTATTGTAAAACCCCATCTCTACTAAAAATACAAAAATTAGCCAGTGTGGTGGCGTGCACCTGTAGTCCCAGCTACTCGGGAGGCTGAGGCAGAAGAATCACTTGAACCCGGGAGGCGGAGGTTGCAGTGAGCCAAGATCATTCCACTGCACTTCAGCCTGGGTGACAGAGTGAGACTCTGTCTCAAAAAAAAAAAAAAAAAAAAAGTGTCCATTCTTCAACTACTTGGCACAGCTTCCAAAAAATAATGTAGAAACCTCTTCCTTTTCCTGAAAATCCAGTCCATAAGATGGGGTTGTGCAACACAGGCATTTGTATGTGTTGGGGAGAAAGGGGAGGAGTCGTGGTGGCCTACAGTGAGGTTTCAGAGCCTGAGCCGGGTGAGAAAGGTATCTTCACAACGGTACAGCCTGGCATGCAATGCAGGCACCAAATGGGGCAAGAAGGGTGGCCTGGCACTGGGTACAGTACTCAGGGAAGATAAGAAGGGCATCTGTGTAAGGTTGGCCACAGCAGTAGCCCTGCAAAAGATGCTGGAGCAGGAATGGGACAGGGAGGGTGTCCACGCAAGGGCAGGGGCAATGGGACACTGGTTGCATAGAGGTGGACTGGGTAAGTACGGAAACATATCAAGGATGATGGGAAGCAAGTTTCTTAATATCAGAGAAGGGACTCACAAATACACAAATAGGCCGAGCGCGGTGGCTTACGCCTATAATCTCAGCACTTTGGGAGGCCGAGGCGGGTGGGTCTCCACCTAAAGAGCCCCTGATTCACAAAAATGGCTGATTCCAGGACTAATGCAGGGAACATTCAAGATAAGCCTGAAATATCCTGTGTCAGAACGTATGGAAGTATTCCAAGAATGAGACATGTCAAAAGGACACACAAGCCAGACTGAAGGGGTTGCCACCAGCCAACTCCAGGATAACATAAGCACCAAAACTGTGGCTGATTATAATCTACGTATAAAATAGGAATCCACTAATACAAAGCTTTGATGAGGAATGAGATATTTACATAGTCTCAAAGTACCTCCTTCAATGTATTTATTAATTATGAAGTGAAAAATAATTATTTTACAAAGGAGAAGTCTGGCAAAAACCATGCTAATCAAGTGATCACAGGTGACATGACTGCACTAGAGTTCGGACTATCGGAAGCCGTGTGCCACCTGATGGGATGCAATGAGAGCAAAGCATCACGTCCATGATATTCCTGCTAGAGATACATACAAAACCTAAATCTCATCATGATGAAACGTCAAATAAACCAGAACTGAAGGACAGTCCTCAAAATAACTGATCTGTCATTTTCAAAAGTATCAGGGTCATGAAGTGAAGGAAATCCTAAGGAATTGTTCCAGAATGAAGGACACTAAAGAGATATGACAGTGAAATGCAGAGTATTTCGTCGGATCCTTTTGCTGTAAGGGGTGTGACTGGGGCAACCTGCAAAACTTAAAGGGAGTCTGAAGATGGTAGCAACCGACACCAAGGTTGATTTCCTGATTTCAGTGGTTGTCAGTGAATGTTCTTGTTTAGAGATAAAACACACTAAAGCACGCAGGGACATGAGGCGCAGGCTGGCAAATTACTCTCAAATGACTGAGGAAGAAATAACAATTCTTTGTTAAATGTATACTTGCAATGTTTCTCTAAGTATGAAATAATTTAGTGAGAAATTATCCATGTTCAAAGAGGAAGAGAGAAGAGGTATGGGTGGGTAACTATTACCCTTCAGAACTAGCATTGCAGCAATGTTATTTGCTAAACAGTTTTACTCAATAGTGCTAACAAATCTCAAAAGACGTCTAGAGAGCAAAACACCAGCAATCTCTTTTTGGCTGATACTCTCACAGCCTACACTATAGGTGCCTATTATCAGTTACTGAATCTGCACAATACTAATATTTCAGTGCTGCTATACCTGGTTGTATTTGTCTTACATGTTAGTACTTGGTCTTTTTGCCCTAATATTTTTTTTTTTTGAGACAGAGTCTTGTTCTGTCACCCAGGCTGGAGTGTGCAACAGCGCGATCTAGGCTCACTGCAACCTCCACCTCTTGGCTTCAAAAGCATGCCTCAGCCTCACAAGTAGCTGGATTACAGGTGCGCACCACCATGTCCCGCTAATTTTTGTATTTTTTAACAGAGATGGGTTTTCACCATGTTGGCCAGGCTGGTCTTGAACTCCTAGCCTCAAGTGATCTGCCTGCCTCGGCTTCCCAAAGTACTGAGATTACAGGTATGAGCCACCATGCCTGGCCTCTAGATCATTTTATAAGAGAAAAATTTCAAAAGTATTCTACATTTCAAAGTAAATTAATTTAGTGCCCCTGAAAAGACTTCACTCATTAGGAGAGAGAGCCTTCAACTTGGATATCCAAAGACCAGGATTCAAACTCATCCATTATTGCCCGGTTATGTGACTTTAGGAAAGGTCACAACATCTGCCTCTATAAAATGGTAATTTTCACAGGTACATTTCAGTGTCAGTAGGTAAAATAATAGACAGCATCTGAAAGTGCTTTATCCAACATCAAATCCTATATAAACAGGAGCAATTACTTCCCAACGGACAAGGAAGAGGGACAGCATAAATGACCTTCTCACAAGACTGGTCCACTTAGACAGCTGAAGAAGAACACTGTAGAACTGTATGAGGGGGGAGCAGGAAGGTGGAATGGACACTTTTTCGGTCTGTAAAGTCAGAATATCAATCAAAGAGAGAAGCAGTGTGGAGCTGAGAGGCACGAACAGGAGACAC
Organism: Ateles fusciceps; assembly: GCA_036589455.1. Classification (NCBI taxonomy): domain Eukaryota; kingdom Metazoa; phylum Chordata; class Mammalia; order Primates; family Atelidae; genus Ateles; species Ateles fusciceps. The sequence continues at coordinate 3,679,243 of JAZHEH010000751.1, forward strand.
TAGGGCACCTGAGGCCGAGCTGACTGAGCCACAATGGTCAATGATGGAAGGCTGCTCAGTGACCATCCCAAAAGGATGAGGGAGAATGCGAGCATGCCATGTTGAGGGGCTGGAAAACAGACAGAATGACTTACTGAGTATTGTGCAGCACTGTCTGGACAAAGGCGGGATTTGTCTCCATAGAAGCCGTCACCAGAGATGTCAGCAGAGACCAATACCATATTGCAGAAGCATCTGAGACTGAGACCCCAGACTTCTTAACTCTCTGAAAGCCAACAGCCCTGAGACCATGAATTCTAGTGTCGCAGCCATCGCTAAGACAACGCTTTATGTTAATCTGGACATCTGTTGAGCACAAACAAAAAATTCAGTATTGGATTAACTTCCTTAGTTAGGCAAATGCTAGGCTCCCAACTAATAGCAAAATAGTAACAGACATTTTGAAAAGAAAATGCTGAAGATGTATTTTGATGACAGAAATAAACAGCATGTGCAATGGAACTAGTATATAATAAATCTGGCAAAGAGCACTGGCAAATCTAAGAAATCATAAGAATAATGTGTAAAATTAAGGGTGGCTTAAGTCTTTACAACAAAACTTCTTAGGAACTTAGGAGTCTTGAAAATTATACAAAGAACACTTTAAAACAAGCTTGACTGAATACATGGTAAGAACATTTCTAGAATTCTTCCTAGGGTCTGAAATTTGGATTAAGTTATAGAACAGTAGCTGGATTATAAGCAACTGTGAGAATTTATTTTTAATAATCAAATCCAAATAGATGATACAGACATGACTCACTTTTAAGAGACGTCACAATTTCTTATTTGGGTCAGAGGAGAGAAGGTAAGAAGTTAAAAAGGACACACTTAGAGAAAAGATCACAATATAGGACAGGAAGCATCTAATCCACAAACCTAACTACTTATTTGCCTAGGGGTGAGACACGAAGACTCTACCTCCCTAGGCCTCACTTCCTTTGAGCAAAGATACTTCTTTTGGCCCAGGAAAGCATTAGAAGAAATGAGATAAAACATGAAGCATTCTGGCTCCCTGAATGAAATAAGTCTGGAAAGAAATCACAGACTTGTGATTATTTCCAAAATGTTATGTGTAAAGCAAGGTTATAATGCCACAAAATTAGAAACATCCTAAATGTCCAAGAATAAGGGGTGGATTAAAATTATGAATTTTTTTTTTTTTAGATTAGGATTACAAATGTGAGCCACTGCACCTGGCCAATTACAGCAGGGTTGTTTTTTTCTGAGACAAAGTCTTGCTCTCACTCTGTCACCCAGGCTGGAGTAGAGTGGCGTGATCTTGGCTCACTGCAACCTCCACCTCCCGGGTTCAAGCAATTCTCTTGCCTCAGCTTCCCGAGTAGCTGGGACTACAGGTGCACGCCGACATGACGGGCTAATTTTTTGTACTTTAGTAGAGATGGGGTTTCACCACGTTGCCCAGGTTGTTCGGGAACTCCTGAGCTCAGGCAATCCGCCCTCCTCAACCTCCTGACGTCCTGGGATTACAGGTGTGAGAAAGTTTGCCCAGCCAATTATGGCATATTTTTACAACACTAAATAAGGGTGCTCATGAATATAACACATTCTAAAAAATTACAGAAGAACATGCACAGACTATCAACATTTTTGTAAAAAGACAGGTATAGATATATGTGAACAGATACATACAACTCTTTTTTGGGTAAAAAGTTGTGTAAGTATGTATGCGTGTGTGTGCATGTAAACCATGCACACACTTACACAAATACACAAACACAAGGGAAGGTCTGCAAGGGTCCACAGCAAGGCAGTCACAGTAACAATCCCTGGGTAGTAGAAGTTTAGTATTTTTGTTTACATTTTTCTAATTTTCTGATAAGAAAATGGGAATATCGAGTCAAGAGGATGATCATTTTGGATCTTTAATTTACAAAAATGGGAATAAAATATTTTAATGAAGAAAGTTGTTTCACTGCTCTTCTATAATTTTTCTTTTCTTTTTTTTTTTGAGATAGAGTCTTGCTCTGTCATCCAGGATGGAGTGCAGTGGCGCAATCTTGGCTCACTGCAGCCTCAGCCTCCCAGGTTCAAGTGATTCTTCTGCCTCAGCCCACCAAGTGGCTGGGATTACAGGTATGCACTGCCATGCCTGGCTAATTCTTGTACTTTTAGTAGAGATGTGGTTTCACCATGTTGGCCAGGCTGGTTTTGAACTCCTGACCTGAAGTGATCTGCCTGCCTTGGCTTCCCGAAGTGCTGGGATTACAGTCGTGAGCCAGCATGCCCGGCTGCTAATCTGTAATTTCTACAACACTTAACAGATGAAATAATAACCACTTTAGTGTACGTCCGAAGAAGCAAATCAAATCTCAAAAACTAACAGCCTCTCCACTTCAAAGGGCCTTCTGCTAGAAAATATTACTTCCTTAACTCTTCCCATCCCCTCAGTTCTGTTGAACTTACAGAGCTGACTGATGTTGGCATTTTCCAGCAGCGTCACATAGCCGGTGACATTGCTGGGGATGTGCACGTCTCGGACTTCCTGAAGATCGCTGGCACTCCTCCCCACAGCTACCGTCACCTGCTGTGGCATGTAGCTCTGGTCAGTGGCAGCCACTGCAATGGACAGGTGCCTAAGCACAACATCTGGCTTCATTTTTAAACTAGAAAACACAGAGAGCAGAAACCAGAAATGTTTATATGAACCAAGAACTGACAGGATCCAGAAGTCCCATCTCAAAGATCCTACATGTAATACACCCAAAGGCTGATTTTTCCAACAGCAACTAACTTGAAATACTGGCTAGGAGTTTCAAAGTCCTTATGACTTTCCCACATCTCTAAAAGAAGTTTTGGTTCAAGATTAATCTTATGATTCCTTTTAAGCTATTTGTGCAGGAAGGAAAGAACATGAACATTCTAACAAAATCCCTTGAACGTTCTAACAAAATTTCCCTACCTGGAAAAAGCAAATTTTAAACCACATACAAAGAACTGAGTGTATTTCCTCATCTATAAATTAAATGTCTAAAGGTCAAATGTGCCCTCTAGGAGAAGACAATATAATTACTTCTGGCACTTATTTCTACCAACTGGAATTAGCCTGTTTTCTGAGGGGACAGGTGAAAATTTCAATAGCAGCTTCTGAACTTCCAGAAATACCACAGTTTATTATCATCAGCTCCACTCTAGGATTCCTGACCATACCATTCCTTTTTCTAAAGTGACCAACTCACTTGCATACAGTGAATTTCAAAAATGTATAGAAACGGGCTGCATGCTGTGGCTGATGCCTGTAATCCCAGCACTTTGGAAGGCTAAGGCGGGCAGATCACCTAAAGTCTGGAGTTCGAGACCAGCCTGGTCAACATGGTGAAATCCTGCGTCTACTAAAAATACAAAAATTAGCTGGGTGTAGTGGTGGGCACCTGTAATCCCAGCTAATTGGGAGGCTGAGGCAGGAGAACTGCTTGAGCCTGAGAGGCAGAAGTTGCAGTGAACACAGATCACGCACTGCACTCCAACCTGGGCATCAGAGCAAGACTCCATTTAAAAAAAAAAAAAAGTATAGAAATGGACCGGGTGCAGGGACTCGCGCCTGTAATTCCAACACTTTGGGAGGTCAAGGTAGAAGGATTAAGGCCAGGAGTCTGAGACCAGCCTGGGCAACGTGGTGAGGCCTCGTTTCTTTTTCTTTTCTTTTCTTTTTTTTTTTTTTTAAATAGAGACGGGGTTTCAACATGTTGGCCAGGCTGGTCTCAAACTCCTGACCTCAGGTGATCCACCCACCTTGGCCTCCCAGAGTGCTGAGATTATAGGCATTAGCCACCGCGCCCGGCCTGTGAGGTCCCGTTTCTACAAAAAAGTGCAAAGAAATTAGTGAGGCATCAGGGTACATGCCTAATCCCAGCTATTGAAACTGAGGCAGGAGACTGCTTGAACCCAGGAGTCTGAGGTTACAGTGAGCTATGACTGCACCACTGCACTCCTGCCTGGGTGACAAAAGACATCCTGTCTTAAAAAAAAAAAAAAAAAGGAGAGAAAGGATATTTCAACATACCATCACATATAAGTACTTGTTCTTTGTGATGCTAATTTCCCGAGAAACTAGTGAAAAAAGATAAAATCGGTACTAATATGAAATTAATCAAATGTTATTTCCTCCTTAAAAATATCAGGGAAATTTTCTGTTTATGAATATATAAGCCAGGTTACATGATTTCACATGACTCCTTTGACTTGATTCTTTAAGCACCTTCAGAGACAGTCACTTAAAAGGCAAAAGCAGTTAAGAAGAAAACATTCCAAAATTTAAAAAAATTAAAAAGTATGATTTGCCACCCACCGAATCCAGTGTGAACAGGCACTGCCATCTGACTGCCAGTAGGAAGAGGTTTCTCCGTTTGTCATTTTGTCAATGTCAGCAGAGTTGGAGGACGTTTCTATATAAGCATAGCACTTTGCTACTGACTTGAGTTTATCCATCTCTGGGCTTCTAGTCAGATCTCCAGGGCTTTCTGCAGGGGAAAATAGAGTTTATTATAGGACATCTCTTTTGCAAGGGGTAAAAAGAGTCATTTAAAAAATCTAACAGAAACACGCTTGGTACTTTGGCCCTAGAAGCACAAATCTTCCTTAAAATCTCCTTCTGGATCCTTTCGTAGTTCGTCAGTGTCATGAGTGGGTTTTCATGCACATACCTGTCTAACGTGAAAACCATGTCTCCTTCCAAAGAACCCACTGGCCAAGGGTTACCCCATCATCTCATCTTAGTGCAATTCTTTCATCACTGATACATTTGCAAAACCATGCCGAGAAGAAAACGGTAAATTGCGGTTTGAATTCATATTTTTAAATAATGAGTGACACTTTTTAAGCTGCTTGCTTCTGAGTACAGTCTAGTCCTGCCCTCTTCCATTTTCTTCTGGGTCAATTCAAATATTTTCTATACATTATCAGATGCATATATAAACATATATACATACCAGCTAACATTTATTTGAGTGTTTACTATGAGTCATACACTTTTTGGTTGAGATTTTTTTTTTTTTGAGAGGGTCTCACTCTGTTGCTCAGGCTGGAGATTTTTTTTTGAGAGGGTCTCACTCTGTTGCTCAGGCTGGAGATTTTTTTTTGAGAGGGTCTCACTCTGTTGCTCAGGCTGGAGTACAGCTGTATGATCACAGCTCACTGCAGCCTCAATCTCCTAAGCTCAAGTGATCCTCCTGCCTCGGCCTCCCAAGTAGCTGGGAGTACAGGCATGTGCCACCACGCCTGGCTAATTTTTAAAATTTTTTTACAGAGATGGGGGTCACCCCTGTGTTGCCCAGGCTGCTGTCAAATTCCTGGCCTCAAGTGATCTTCCCACTTCGGCCTCCCAGTGTACTGGGATTATAGGCATTAGCCACCATGCCTAGCCATGTGCTTTTTATACATTCTTTATGGATTAATTCATTCTAAAATTAAAGAAACTGGCTGGCCTCAGTGGCTCACACTGTAATTCCCCTACTTTAAGAGGCCAAGGCAGGCAGATCACTTCAGGTCAGGAGTTCGAGACCAGCCTGGCCAACATGGTGAAACCTCGTCTCTACTAAAAATAAAAAAATTAGCCAGGAACGGTGGCACATGCCTGTAATCCCAGCTACTGAGGAGGCTGAAGCTTGAGAATTGCTTGAACCTGGGAGGCGGAGGTTGCAGTGAGCTGAGATCACACCACTGCACAGCAGCTTGGGAGACAGATGAGACTCCATCTCAAAAAAATAAATAAATAAAATAAAGAAACTGAGGAACACATAGTGAAATAATTGCCCAAGGGTGGAGTTAATAAAAAATTTAGTCAATTGTGTCTTTAACATGTTACAAAATTTATTTTGTTACCTAGAATGCCATTTGTTTTTGACTCTGCCTATGATACCTTTTGCTGTGAGGAAGGCTGAATTTTCATACAGACTAATTTGTTAATCTTTTCTTTCATAGATTCCGGTTTCATGTCTTGCTTAGAAAGGCTGTTCTGGCCTGGCGAGGTGGCTCACGCCTATAATCCCAGCACTTTGGGAGGCCAAGCCGGGAGGATCACCTGAGATCAGGAGTTCAAGACCAGCCTGGCCAACATGGCGAAACCTGTCTCTACTAAAAATACAAAAATTAGCTGGGCATCGTGGCGCATGCCTGTAATCCCAGTTACCTGGGAGGTTGAGGCAGGAGAATTGCTTGAACTCTGGAGGCAAAGGCTGCAGTGAGCCAAGATCACACCACTGCACGCCAGCCTGGGCATCAGAGCAAGACTCCTTCTCAAAAAAAAAAAAAAAAAGGTTGTTCCGTATTTTACAAAGTGGAACTATTTTCTTCCAATATTTTTAGCATTTTATTTTTAGTTGAACTTTTTAATCATCTGAAATTTATTTTAGTGAATGGAATGTATTAAGAATCCAGTTTCAGGCTAGGCGTTGAGGCTCACGCCTGTAATCCCAGTACTTTGGGAGGCCAAGGTGGGTGAGGTCAGGAATTTGAGATCAGCCTGACCAACATGGTGAAACCCCATCTCTACTAAAAATACAGAAATTAGCTGGGCTTGGTGGTGTGTGCCTGTAATCCCAGCTACTAGGGATGCTGAGGTAGGAGAATCACTTGAACTTGGGAGGCGGAGGTTCTGGAGATCACGCCACTGCACTTCAGCCTGGGCAGCAAGAGTGAAACTCGCTCTCCAAAAAAAAAAAATCTAGCTTTATTTTTTTCTCAAATGGCTAACAAGGTGCCCTAAGTCCATCTGTTGACAGTTCGCCTTTCCATCCTGATTTATAACGCTGACTTTATCTGGTGCTATATTCGCACATGTATATTGGGTCTATGTCCCACGGACCTATCTACACACGTCATGAACTTCTGTTGCCATCTCTGAGTGAGTCTGCGCTGGGTTCCCTCATTTATCCACCAAATACTCAGTGCGGGAATACGGAAGCACACAACACGGACAACATACAAGTGAATCAGTAATGCTACAACTTCACGTAACAGTAAGAGCTATTTTGACCATTAAACCTGCAAAGGTGATCCTGACCAGAAGCTGGGGAGTGGGAGTGGTATTAATTAGATCAACAGAAAAGGCATCCCTGAAGTCACATCTGAGCAGAGAAGTGAATGATGAGAAACCAGCTGTGTTAGGAGGAAGAAAGGGAATGAGGATCACATTCTTATGCTACAAACTCATTACTTTGTATTTTCAGAAATAAAGGTGGGGAAAAGGATTGGCTCATTTTATCAATACTACATTTAGAAGAAATGGTAAGAGTATTTTCAGGAGAACCCCCATACACATACCCTTTTCTTTCTGTACCAGCTGATCCAGAGACTCCTTGAGAACGGAAGACCTCATGGTGCACACGTTATTGCAGTGCTCCAGCATCGGGTAGGGCATCACTGCGCTGGAGAGCCGATTGCGGTGCAGGAAACGCAGTATCATTGACGAGTGAACACCAAGGCCCTCCTTTGACTCTGAAAATATGTCTATGAAACCTAAATAGACAAAATCCATTTTTGGCATTTGGGGAAGCCACAGTAGTTTCCACATCCCTTGCCTGGTGTCTATCTGAACTGGCTAAATTAAAAGCAGTCATTAACAATCTTCATTGGCATTTTCAGTTTTAATCATTTAAAAATCTAAGTAAGTTTTAAAGAAATGAACCAGTAGCATTCTGAAATTAAGAATTAATTTAGGCCGGATGCGGTGGCTCATGCCTGTAATCCCAGCAATTTGGGAGGCCAAGGTGGGCAGATGCCCTGAGGTCAGGAGTTCGAAACCAGCCTGGCCAACATGGTGAAACCCCATCTCTACTAAAAATACAAAAAAATTAGCTGGGCGTGGTGGTGGGCACCTGTAATCCCAGCTACTTGGGAGGCTGAGGCAGGAGAATCACTTGAACTCGGGAGGTGGAGGTTGCAGTGAGCTGAGATCACGCCATTGCACTCCAGCCTGGGGAACAAGAGCGAAACTCTGTCTCAAAAAAAAAAAAAAAAAAAAAAAGAATTAATTTTAGTTGAACAGAATTTTAGAAGTCCTAGAACAATGATTATTTGTTTCAATCCAAACTTCAAAAATATATAAGCACTTAAACACTAAGTTTTTAATGAAGTCTTGCATATAGAATACGGGGTAGAAATAAAGTTCAGTGCATTAAGAGTAAAAGCATAACTGCTTCCATACTAAGATACTAAGACAATGATAATGACAATACAACCACTGCCATTACCACAATTTCCAACGGCATCTTACCACCAGTAAGGTGCCTCCACGTACATCACATCATTCCGTCCCCACAGTAAGGTGAGGGGGGAGGCACAGAAGGTACAGGTAGCCTTTTTAACCACTGAGGAAAATGAGGCTCAGGTCACACACCAAGATGTCAACTGATAATAGAGAACCCCCCCCATGAGGCCATTGGTGCAGGCTGGGAGAGAGAAGGCAGGGTGGCAGGAATGGGGGCCATGGGCATTTGAGCCACTTCCTCATGTAACTTACCTGTGCCTTCAGGACCTGCTCAAGCCCAGTCACATATATATCACTTCCATCTGATGATGGAAAGCTGCTGTGCATGACTCACTTCATGGCTGGATGGGTCAGAAAGCTCCCAGTTCATGAAAGGCAGTTCAGGTCACAAGGTAACTTGGTGACCCATAGTCAAACGTTCAGTTTCTACCAAGGCCCAGTCACAGGCCAAGAGCTGTCTCTCAAAAGGAGAGCGGTTATCTGCAGAAGATGGTAGGGCCTTGCTCCAAAATCCTAATGGCCTCCGCTGTGATTTACCTATAGGGTCAGCCGAAGGCTCCAGACAGCATCTCTGTCTGCACTGACACCCCAACCACCACTGGATCTGCTGACTCATTACGACCCACGTGGCAGAGCAGCTTGCACAGCAGCCTGGGCCTGTTGCAGAGCCGCCTTCTCCTGTTCTAGACCCCACTTAAAACTGGCAGCCTTTCGGCTCACTCGATAAACAGGCCAGAGTAACATATCCAAATGAGAAATGCGTTGCCTCCAAATCCAACTTGGTCCACTAGGCATTGTGCCTCTTTCTTTGTTGTGGGAGGGGCCAAATATAGCAACTTCCCCTTTACCTTAGAAGGAACGTCTCCACAGGCCCCACACCACTGGACCCCTAAAAATGTCACTGAGGTAGAAGGTCCCTGTATTTATTTCAAATGTATTTACCACCCCTGGCACACAAAGGTCTCACCAACAAGCCCAGTGTGTTTGCTACGTCTCATCGCTGAGTCCAGTCAGCATGACGTCATCAGTGTAACGGACCAGCATGGTATCTTGTGGAGGGAAAGTGAGGAAGATCTCTGCAAACAAGATTGTGGCGCAAAGCCGGAGAGCTGACATACCCCTGAGGTAAGACAGTGAAGGTGTACTGCTGGCCTTGTCAGCTGAAGGCAAATTGCTTCTGGTGGGCCTTACGGACAGAAATGGAGAAAAAGGCATTTGCCAAATCAATGGCTGCATGCCAGGTACCAGGAGGTGTGTCAATTTGCTCAAGCAATGAAACCACATCTGGTACAGCAGCTGCACTTGGAGTCACCACTTGGCTAACCTGAAGATAATCCACCGTCACTCTCCAAGAGTCATCTGTCTTCTGCACAGGCCAAATAGGAGAGTTGAATGGGAACGTGGTGGGAATCACCACCCTTGCATCTTTCAAGTTCCTGATGGTGGCACCAATCTCTGCAGTCCCTCCAGGAGTGTGATATTGTTTTTGATTTATTATTTTTCTAGGTAGAGCCAGCTCTAATGGCTTCCATTTGGCCTTTCCCACCATAATAGCTCTTACCCTACTGGTCAGGGAGCCAATGTGTGAGTTCTGCCAGCTGCTAAGTATGTCTATTCCAACTATGCATTGGGTCCCATTCCTTCCCAATCAATGCCTTCATTTTAACAGTGGATACCTACTGGGGCTGAGCATGCAGCTTTAACTACAGGTCAGTCACTCCAATGCTATGAGCTGGTGTCTGATTTTCCACAATTTCAGCACTTTGTCTAAAGGAGATAAGACTCACCTAGGGCAATTTTGGAAGATGTGAGGCTAAGTGTGCATTTCTGGAGATAAAATCCCTGAGCTCATCCTTCCCTTTCATCACTTTGTCCAGCAAACTTAGGAGGAGCAACCAACTTCATTACAGTCCTTGGTTCTCCACATATGGCCAAAGGTATCATGTATGGAGTCAATAAACTCCTTGCCTCTCAAGAGAGGTGAATCGGGAGTATCAGGTGCATTTATTTTGCATAAGTCTCTTAACAGTTCATGCCAAGGACTATCAGTGTTCTCCAAACTATCAGAAGTAGACCCTTTAGCATTCTGGGGTCTAATCAGATTAAATGGCTAACTCCAAAACCAACTAAAGAAATCCATCCTTAAAATTCTCTTCCTCTAGCACCCGTTCTGGAACCAAAACCTCTATTAGTCAGGGTTCTCCAGAGGGACAGAAATAATAGATATGTGTATACATAAAAGGGAGTTTATAAACGAGAATGAGCTCACACAATCACAAGGCAAAGTCCCATGACAGGCCGTTTGCAAGCTGAGGAGGAAAGAAGCCAGCAGCGGCTCAGTGTTTTTTCTCCGCTGACTCCACAGTAATACCTGAGCTTCATAGTTATGACACTGCTGATGCTGCACTGATCGGCTCAAAACCCATGTGAAAAAACGGATCTGGTGCAGTTGCTCACGCCTGTAATCCCAGCATTTCAAGAGGCCAAGGCAGGTGGATTGCCTGAGCTCAGGAGTTCAAGACCAGACTGGGCAACATGGCAAAACCCTATTGAAAAAAAAAAGACTTGTTCACATAATGGAAAAAGTATTTTCATATGCTGAAACATTTGGTAAATTAATTGAGCTTTCAGTAAATGAATTCCAAGCCTAATGAATTAGGAAAAGGTACTGTCTCTTTTTTAAATGCTTAGGCACCAACACCATGAGATACAAAAGGAACTAGTTTTAGTGTAGACAAAGGTTAGACACTAAAACGTCCCCACCACCAAAGCAACTTCAGCTTACAAAGGTGCATTCCAAGACTGACAAATCGAGTGCTGATGAAAACTTCTGAGTAGAAGTCCTAGGTCATAAGCCTGCTATGTAAGTGCCTTGAGATTTGGACCCTGAAGTTTTCTCAGTCTAATCCCCCATTTCACCACAGTTGCCCAGCACAACAGTACACTATGAATTATCTGTTGGTGGATTCCCAGGTCTCAGCCCCTTTGCTTTCCTCCTCAAAACTGTCTGAGGTGTCCAAATAAAGCTCCTCATGCTATCCACATGCTGGTAATGCAAAAGTGGAGTAATATGTAAATGCTAAGATATAAGCTAGCTAAAGATAATACAGGCCGGGCATGGTGGCTCATGCCTGTAATCCCAACACTTTGGGAGGCCAGGACGCGTGGATCACTTGAGGTCAGGAGTTCGAGACCAGCCTGACAAACACAGTTAAAACCCATTTCTACTAAAAATACAAAAATTAGGCAGGCGTGGTGGCGGGTGCCCGTAGTCCTAGCTACTTGGGAGGCTGGGGCACAAGTATGTCCTGAACCTGGGAGGTGGAGGCTGCAGCGAACACAGATCCCCTTGCACTCCAGCCTGGGTGACAGAGCGAGACTCTATCTCAAACATAATAATAATAATAATCATAATAATAATTTTAATTGCCATGAGACTAGGGAAAAAGTTAACATGTATAAAAATTACATAATTAAAGACAACCTGAGGGAGAATGGAAATGCACATTTTTTTTTGAGATGGTTTCGTTCTATCACCAAGGTTGGAGTGCAGTGGCACCATCATGGCTTACTGCAGCCTCAACCTCCTGGGCTCAAGCAATCCTCCTGCCTCAGCATCCTGAGTAGTTGGGACCAGTGGTGCATGCTACCATGCCCTGGTAACTTTTTTAGAGATGAGGTCTCACTGTGTTGCCCTGGCTGGTCTCAAACTCCTGGCCGCAAGCAGTCCTTTTGGCCTCTCAAAGTGCTGAGATAACAGGCGTGAGCCACCATGTCTGGCAAGAAATATATATTCTTCATTACTACATGGACACTATCCTTCCCTAGCTGAATAAATCACTCAGCAGTACGTAAGCCAGAAGGTCAAGTGCAACCAGATTTACACTTATGTTCTGTGAAATCTATTTTGCCTCCATTGCTGCCTTAAGTATTATGACACCAAGTACACAGAGCAGGAAAAGTTCTGAGATAAAGTAAATCAAGACTAAAAGGAAAATGTACAATGTGTTTTTCTCTTTCAAACACAACTGTCTTCTCACTGGAAAAAAAAAATGTTAATTTTATTATGCTACTGTCTTTACGTAAGTCTGAGCTCCCAAAAGAAACCATAAAAAAACACAGGCCATGTCTTTTCATATGCACCATGTAGAAGACCATTGCTTAATTTTAAGCTATTTTTATTCTTAAATTTCTGAATATAGTAGTCCTCCCTTATCCACAATTTCAGTTACCCGTGGTCAAAAGCCCAAAAATAGTTGAGTGTGGTACAAACAGATACTATGAGAGAGACAGAGAGAGAGAAAAAAACAGGAGCCACATTCACGTAATTTTTATTATAGTATATTGTTATAATTATTCTATGATCAGCTATTGTTATTGATCTCTTACTATGCCTATTTTTTACATTAAAGTTTATCGTAAGTATACATATATATCAGAGAAATACGTAGTATACATAGGGTTGGGTACTATCCTTGGTTTCAGGCACCCACCGGGGGTCTTGGAACATCTCCCTCCTGGATGAGGAGGGACTACTGCCACAGCTTTCTAAGAAAACCACCAAGTGCTTACCACACGCCAAAAAAAATGTGCCACATGTGAGGACACAGCAGAAATAAGACAGAAGGTCTCTGGCCTCGTGGAACTACAGTGTAGGAGTGAAGACAAACACTTTACTCATAATTGAATAATGAATTGATCAATGACAATGGTAATATGTTGCAAAAAAGAAACGCAGGATCCTAAGAACGAACAGTGGAGGCCAAAGCTGGCGGCTTCTGTAGAGTGAAATAGAGAGACGTAGTAAGGATGGCAGCCTCGGACCAGGGCTCATCAAGTGGTAGAAGTGCTGACACCACCGTACTGGGGAACGAAGATGACGCTACTGAATGCTAATTCAGATCACGTGCCTAACAAATACTGTTGGGGGAGTTTATTGCACGTGGCCACAATTTTGCCGCATTGTAATCAGCAGTACAGCAAGTTCATTTGGGTTCTAAGAGAGCACTCAGATGAAAGCCTCACCTGGAACAAGAGAACAGGCCTGTAGCTGTCTGATGATGTGGCTCAGCTCCCCTTGAAGATTAGCTCCGCTGGAATTCTTGAGGGCCTCCAACATGTTCTCAGCATCAACTGTCCCATCACCCTCGGCATCAAACTGGGCAAAGGCCTACAAGATAAGAGATGCAAGAAATCAGGGGCTGTTCCAAGTAACTTTTTCTTTTATTTACAATTCTCAAGACCAGTGATTTATTTATTTTTGGTTGCAGGGGGGAAGAGTCCATATATATCAATCAAAGATAAATTTAGAATAGGAACTCACTGTGCTTTGTAGGATTATGTATACAAGCACACAAAGAGTATACGTGTGTATACACAATTTAATCTTATTTGTATTCCAATCTACATTCCAAGAGAGTAACCACTTAGTAACCTAAGAGAGTAATTATTTAGTAAGTCTCCTCCCCCACTAAATAATTTTAGAAGGAAGCAGCCACTGTAAAACTTTTCAACTCGTTGCAAAGTGCCAAAATATAAAGAATTGGCTGAGAATACCACCTCAAGTTTAGCTGGACTTTTTCTTTTTTTTTTTTTTCTTTTTGAGACGGAGTTTTGTGCTTGTCGCCCAGGCAGGAGTGCAATGGTGTGACCTCAGCTCACTGCAACCTCTGCCTCTCGGGTTCAAGCGGTCCTCCCAAGTAGCTGGGATTACAGGTGCCCACCAGCATGCCTGGCTAATTTTTTTTGCATTTTTAGCAGAAATGGGGTTTCACCACGTTGGCCAGGCTAGTCTTGAACTCCTGACCTCAGGTGATCCGCCCACCTCAGCCTCCCAAAGTGCTGGGATTACAGGTGTGAGCCACCGTGTCCAGCCGGGCCTTTTCTTTTAAACACTCCTTTGGACACAAGAGCAAACTTGGTTTATCTGTTTCACAGCCCTGTTTTCACTAACCTTTAAGTATAATCTAACTTGCCCCTTGCCCATGTTGGGCCATCTGGGGAACTTGGTACAGTAGAGATCTGGTTTAAATCTGCTCTATCACTACTCTGCTATGTGATCTTATGTAAGTTTCTTTACCTCCATAAGCCACAGCTTCTTGACCTGAAATATCGAGCAAATATTGTCAAACTCACAGGCTGCTGCCTGGATTAAGTAACATCTGAACAGAGCCCAATACCCTACAGTGCTCCCCTTCTCCTTTCTAACCTCACCCTCTCGTGTCCCTGACCCCTTTCCTTCACATCCTACAAGACCTACCTCACTTAGCAACTGCCCCCTCTCCCCCAGATTTCAATCCTGTCTTCACCAATGCCTTCTGTCCTCCTGCTGATACACTCACTCACACATCCCCCTCACCATGCAATACTTCAGGAACCTTCCAGCCTCCTTTCCAAGTAACCCTCTCTCTTTCTTAAAACTCCTGCTGCTTTTACTTCTCTCCTCCATGAAACAGGAAAACATCCCACTGAGGTTTCATGACTAACACACATAACCCTATTTCCATCATAGATCCCTGAACAATGCAGTGTTTAAGAGGAACAAATGCAAATTCCTGTACTTGAGTCCAAAAACCATGGGCATAAATGCAGTACGGGGAGCAGTGAGTTTAGAAGCAGCATGGAAAAGATCATAGCATTCTTTTTGTCTCTGTTCAACCTGGCAAGATTATCCAAAAAGTTAACAGGATCAAAGACTACACTAATCAAGGTATAACATTCAGAAGGAGAGGAGATAATTATCTTGTTCTTCTCTGACTAGACCTAATCAAGAAAGGTGAGTTTGGTTTTGAAGCTACACACTAAAAGAAATGAATAGAAGAGATCAGAGGACAGAAACCACGTTAGAGAGAAAGACTAGAAACTGTGCCTGTGGGGGGGAATTTTAAGTGTGGAGAAAAGAGGCCTGGGAGTAACACAGTCCTGATGGGATGTAATGGGAAGGAGGGGAAGCAGCAATTAAAATTAATGTCATTGGATAGAAGATAGAGGGAAATGTTCATCAGAAAGGTGGACCTGTCTGTTGTCATGGGGTATAAAAATGGGTTAAAAGGCCAGCCTCTGTGGCTCATGCTTGTAATCTCAGCACTATGGGAGGCCAAGGCGGGTGGATCACAAGGTCAGGAGTTCCAAGACCAGCCTGGCCAAGATGGTGAAACCCCATCTCTACTAAAAATACAAAAAAATTAGCCAGGCGTGGTAGCAGGCACCTGTAATCCCCGCTACTTGGGAGGCTGAGGCAGAGAACTGCTTGAAACTGGGAGATGGAGGTTGCAGTGAGCCAAGATTGTGCCACTGCACTCCAGCCTGGACGACAGAGTGAGACTCCACCTCAAAAAAAAAAAAAAAAAAAAAAGATGGGTTAGGAGGCTCTGGGAAGAAATGCCTACCCTATCCTTCAAGGCTTCAGAGCAGCATCTGGACAACCAGCCATCAAGTGTGTTCATAGTTCAAAAAAGTCATACTAAACAAATGCATTTACCTCTGTTCCCTCCAAAACCCATTAAGACAATATTATAAAGAGATCTGGGGTATATGTGTATGCTTTAAGCACACAAACAAAGAATACAAGATACAACAGCTACCAAATTTTGGAAGCTCAGTAACAGGTGGATAAGTAGTACCTGGCTGGTTGATCCAAGAAGGTAGAATTCTGATCTGAGTAGGCAAGGCTGAGAAGCAAGCTGCCCCATGCTGCAGGCTCAAAAAGACTTAGGGGCTGGTAGCAACGGGTGCTGTGGAATGTGAATGTAAGTGGTAAAAAGGCTATTTTAAAAAGCAGAACTGGGCCAGGTGTGGTGGCTCATGCCTGTCATCCCAGCACTTTGGGAAACCAAAGTACCTCCCAAAAGGGTAGATCACTTGAGGCCAGTCTCTACTAAAAATACAAAAAATGAGCCAGGTGTGGTGGCAGGCACCTGTAATTCCAGCTACTTGGGCGGCTAAGGCAGAGAACTGCTTGAAACCGGGAGGCAGTGGTTGCAGTGAGCCAAGATCGTGACACTGCAATCCAGCCTGGGTGCTAGAGCGAGACTCTGTCTCAAAAAAAAAAAAAGAAAAAAGGCAGAACTGATTGGATAAACGCTCATTTTTTTTTTCTTTGAGACAGTTTCACTCATCACCAGGCTGGAGTGCAGTGGCGAGATTTCAGCTCACTGCAACCCCTGCAATTCTCCTGCCTCAGCCTCCTGAGTAGCTGCCACCACGCCGGGCTCATTTTTTGGTAGAGACAGAGTTTCGCCATGTTGGGCAGGCTGGTCTCAAACTCCTGACTTCAGGTGATCCGCCTGCCTCGGCCTCCCAAAGTGCTGGGATGACAGGTGTGAGCCACCGCCCCCAGTTTTTTTTTTTTTTTTTTTTTTGAGAAACAATCTCGCTCTGTTGCCGAGGTTGGAATGCAGCAGTGCTATCGGCTCACTGTAACCTCAAAGTCCTGGGCTCAAGAGATACTCCTGCCTCAGCCTCTCAAGTACATGGGACTACAGGCATGTGTCACCACACCTGGCTGATTCTTTAATTTTTATGTACAGAATGGGTCTCACGCTTTGCTGCCTAGGCTGGTCTCAAACTCCTGCCTTCAGGCGATTCGAAGGCGATTCTTCCACCTCAGCCTCCCAAAGTGTTGAGATTCTAGGCAAGAGTTGCCACGCCCAGCTCTGAATGATCTTAAGGACAAACTGGACTGTTTGTTTCGCTTTGAGGAGAAAAGGGTGATAGTAGTGTTGCATGTCTTTTTTAAAGTGCTATTTTGCAGGAATACATAATGAAATATTATGTATAGAATGATCTGATGTCAAGATTCGCTTCAAAATAATCTGGATAGGGGAAAGAAAAAGCAGGTGGGGTTTAGATCAAATCAAATTGGCCTTAAGCTGGTAATTGTTGAAACTAGCTAACTTTACTCTTATTTTTACTTTCTCATGTTAAAAATTTTCCAATTTAAAAAGGGCAGATTCCCCTTTCCAATCCTGGCAGGAATCTGGGGCGTATTCTCTCGAGAGCAGTAGGTGTGTGGACTGGAAAATACCAGGCACAACTGAAAGTGAGAATACCACACTGAGAACAGGGGCACTGATGTTTACTCGCCACATACGCAAGACTCAGTCTTCCCCCCAGGTTTCCCAGAACGCTGGCAGCTAGCCTCAGAGCCTGCGAGCAGGAGACTGGAAAAGTATTATCTGGGGAACCTGATAAGCTCAGGGAACGCACCTACAGCCACCAACACTGGAGATCTCCCAAAGAAAGGGCCAGCCAGTTCATCTTACTGTGAGGCCACCAGTTGACAAGCCAGACACAAAGAACATCCAGCTTTTTAGTCTCCCATTCTTTAATGAGTGGACAACCCAGGACACCTGGACATTTGAGTAAAGCCTTAATATGAAACACAGAAAAAGCAACTAGGAGAGGCTGGGTGTGGTGGCTCCCGTCTGTAATCCCAGCACTTTGGGAGGCTGAGGCTGGCAGATCACTTGAGGCCAGAACTTCAAGACCAGCCTGGGCAACATGGTGAAACCCTATGCCTACTAAAAACACAAAAAAATTAGCTGGGTGTGGTGACGAATGCCTGTAATCCCAGCTACTCAGGAGGCTGACTGCTGTGGCACAACAATCGCTTGAACCTAGGAGGCTGAGGTTGCAGTGAGCTGAGATCGTGACACTGCACTCCAGCCTGGGCGACAAAGCCAGACTCTGTCTCAAAACAAAACAACAAAACAAAAAGGCAACTAGGAAAAAAGACAGACTATGCAGAGAAAAGAAAACTTCAAAAGGATGATTAATATCTTCAGAGAAATATTTTTCTCAAAAAATATTATTTTTGAGATGTAGTCCAGTTCTGTCACCCCAGCTGGAGTGTAATGGCGCAATCTCAGCTCACTGCAACCTCTGCCTCCTGGGTTCAAGTGATTCTCCTGCCTCAGCCTCCTGCGTGTCAGGCCTCCATGTACAAGCCCGGACCCAGAAAGTCTAAAGTCCTGCCTGCCTCGGCTAATTAACCCCCGCCCCCAGCCTGCATTCGCCATTATCCCTGATCGCCCGGCTTCCCCCTGCCAACATTAAGCTTCTAAACCCCCCCTTGCCATCTTAACTGTTTTGATAATGTGAATACTCCTCACCCTACCCTACCATCTTAACTACTATTAACCCACCACCATTGTAACTGAACTTATGGTAATGTATACTTCTTGCCAGTACCCCCACCACTGTAACTGATCTTACTCTGTAACGCCCCTGCCCCCTCCCCCCCCCCCAAATTTGCCCCAACCTATAAAACCAACTCCTATCCCACCGCCCTTCGCTAACGCCCTTTTTGGCCTTAGCCCACCTGCACCCAGGTGAATAAACAGCCATGTAGCCTACACAAAGCCTGTTTAGGGGGTGGCTCTTCATTCAAAGCGTGCGTTTTAACACCGAGTAGCTGGGACTAATTCTTTGTATTTTTGGTTGAGGTGGAGGAGTTTCATCATGCTGGCCAGGCTGCTCTTGAACTTCTGGCCTCAAGTGATCCGCCCGCCGCGGCCTCCCAAAGTGCTGTGATCACAGGTGTGAGCTACTGCACCTGGCCAGAAAACGTTTTTAATATCAGCTTTACTAACGTATACAATTCACACACTATAAAGTTCATCCTTTTAAAATGTATAACTCAGTAGGTCTCAGCATACTCAGAGTTGTGCAACCACCACTATCTGATATTGGAATCATGAAAGAACAGGATACTATTATTAAAAACAGGATATTGAGAAAATTTTTAAAAGCTCTTGAAGGGAGTATAAATTAGTATGACCACTGTAGAAAGCAACATGGTGATTCCTCAAAGAGCTGAAAACAGAACTACCATTTGACCGAGCAGTCCTATTACTGGGTATACACCTAGAACAGGTGTCATTTTGCCATAAAGACACATGCACACAAATGTTCACTGCAGCACTATTCACAAGAGCAAAGACATGCAGTCACCCTAAATGCCCATCAATGACAGACTGAACGATGAAAATGGGTAGTCCTTCAACATAAGTAAGGTAAAAAGACAAAAAGAGGGCCAGGCACGGTGGCTCACGCCTGTCATCCCAGCGCTTTGGGAGGCTGAGGCGGGCGGATCACAAGGCCAGGAGTTTGCAACCAGCCTGGCTAACATGGTGAAACCCCGTTTCTACTAAAAATACAAAAATTAGCCAGGCGTGGTGGCAGGTGCCTGAAGTCCCAGCTACTTGGGAGGGTGAGGCAGGAGAATCGCTTGAACCCAGGAGGCGGAGGTTGCAGTGAGCCGAGATCACACCACTGCACGCCAGCCTGGGCGACAGAGTGAGACTCCATTTCAAAAAAAAAAAAAAAAAAGAATAAAAAAGAAACTATGGTACATATATACCATGGAATACTATGCAGCCATAAAAAGAATAAGATCATGTCTTTTGTGGGAACATGGAGCTGGAGGCCGTTATCCTTAGCAAACTAATGCAGGAACAGAAAACCAAAGACTGCATGTTCTCACTTACAAGTGGGAGCTAAATGATGAGAACACATGAACACAAAGAAGGGAACAACAGACCCTGGGCCTACCTGAGCGGGGAGGGTGAGAGGAAGGAGATGAGCAGAAAAAATAACTATTAGTAGCCGGGTGACAAAATAATGTCCACAACAAACCCCCGTGACACGAGTTTACCTATCTAACAAAACTGCACAAGTACCCCCGAACCTGAAATAAAAGTTAAATAAAAAATTTTAAAGCCCTTGAAAATTAAAATATCACAACAAAACAAAGATCTCAAGGGAGAGGTTGGAAGGTGAAGTTGACGAAAGTACCCACAAAGTACAACAAAAAGACCGGACTACGGAAACTAGGAGAGAAAAGCCAAGGAAATCAGGGCACTAGTCTAGGAGATCCAACATCCAAATAACACGAGTTCCAGAAAGAGGGGACACAGAAAACCTACAGGAGGAAATCACTATCATTATGATTCAAGATCATTTCCCCAAACTGAAGGCCGCGAGTTCTGTGACTACAGGGGCTGATCACCATATTCAGTGGATCAAAGTGCATCACAAAGAAATTCTGTAAGACTGAGGAAAAAGACAAGCCCGACTTCCAGGGAGAAGAGACAGTTTCTATGTAAAAGGTCAAGAATCCGAATGGGGCTTAATCAGCAGCCACACGGAAGCCAGACGGCAATGAAAGCAGTGACTTCATTCTGAGGAGTGCTCTAACCCAGAAGTCAATACTCAGCCAAAATCCCATCAACTGTGAGACAGCAGAATAAAATCATTCTTACACATGCGAGGTTCTCATAAAATGAACTGCTTAATCCTCCCTTTTTCAGAAAGCTACTAGAGAATGTAGCCCCCAGAATGAAGAAATGTGCCAAGACAGGAGAAGAATGGGGTCCAAACAAGAGAGAAATGAATCCCCAGCACGATGGAGCATCTCAGATGACACCCACACAGCAGACCTAGAGAATAACAAATCTAGGTTAGAGCAGGTCAGAAGGCTTCAGGAAATACTTCCTTGAGAAGATGAAATTGATAGAATGCCCATGTGTTTAAATGTATTGAATGTTTGTGTTAAGAGATTTAGGTAACCGACAGAGAATCTGGGACTAAATTAATGATAAAAGACCAAAAATTAAGGAGAATAATAGTACCTATTCAATTGTTAACTACCAAGAAAATTTTTTAAAAAAATGTATAAGAAAAGAAAAGCAGGCCAGATGCAGTGGCTCACGCCTATAATCCCAGCACTTTGGGAGGCTGAGGTAACCACCTCAGCCACAGGAGTCCAGGAGTTCAAGACCAGCATGGGCAACGTGGCAAAACTCCTCTCTACAAAAATACACAAAAATTAGCCAGGCATGGTGGCACGCACCTGTAATCCCAGCTAGTCAGGAGGCTAAAGTGGAAGGGTCACTCGAGCCTGGGAGGTCGAGGCTGCTGTGAGCCAAGATTGTACCACTTGTCCAGCCTGGGTGACAGAGCAAGACCCTGTCAAAAGCAAAACAAAAACAAAAACATGGTACTATATGGAACAGCAACGTAAAGAACCTAAGCAATCATAATAACATAAACATCAAAGGGTGATCTAAACAAAATGGACAGAATTGTAGCGGGAGGACAGGAGACGCGCCTGCATGGGCAAGGAAGGGAAGGGGAAAGACAACTCGAGTCTCATGGCTGATGCTGCAAATAAAATAGACAAAGCCTAACCCTGAAAAAAAATCACAAAGAACGTAAATATACTGCTTGGTAATACAGAGTTAAATACTCAAGAACCAGCGTGAAAAGTGATTGTTCTTGGGAAATGAGACACTGGGGCAGGACGGCAGGAACCACCGTCTTGTCGGCTATATACTATGCACATGTACAACTGATAAAAGTAAAAGCCAAAATTTTGTTCTTTTTTTTTTGAGTCACCAGGTTGGAGTGCAGTGGTACGATCCTTGGGAGGCTGAGGCACAAGAATCCCTGGAACTGGGGAGGTGGAGGTTGCAGTGAGCTGAGATCGCACCACTGTACTCCAGCCTGGGTGACAGAAACTCCATCTCCAAAAAAAAAAAAGATGTTAACAGTGGTAATAAAATGTTTTGTATTTTCTTATTCTTGCTTATCTGTATTTTTAATTTTCTAAAATCTACATATATTGCTTTAATAAAGGAGAATTTTTAAACATTAAGAAATTTTATACAACCCAAATACAAAAAGCGAAGCCAGCGGGGGAAAAAGGAGGTGGCACAGCACGCAGCCTCTACCTTCCCTGCAGCCCGCGTTGTGAATACTACAGTACCAGATATTAGCTACTTCCCAACTTGTTCACATTACAGCATACTGAGAAAATAATGACATTTGTAAGACTCAAGGGCTGAGGAGATTAGCACAGCTATAATTCCTTTGGTTGGGAATGACACACAGACTGGGAAGCTCTGAATCAATATTTGGGCACTCGTTAAATGCCAGGCACTGAGCAGAACATTTTATATGCTATAATATCATTTATTCCTCATAACAGCAACAGTACTATCGACCTGTCCATCTTATAGTTGTACAGAGAGGTCAGGTAACTTGCCTCAGATCACACAGCTAGTGTTTGCATCTAAGGCTGCAGAGTTCACGTTCTTCACCACAACTCCATTCTCCTTTTTGACTAGATAAGCCCTGGGGTTCCTTACAGTCTGGAGACCAAAGGCTTAAAACCTCTTAGCTCCATTTTTCCTCCATCTATAAAACTTGCTTTCGGCACCTTTTGCCCAGATTAGCTCCTATCAACTGCAGAAGTGAGACTCACTCCCAGTGAATCTCAAGGAGGCTGTCAAGTCCTACTTCCACAAATCAAGCACTCCCTGCACCTCCAACTTCCCACACAGCTCCTGCTGTATATTGCTAATAAAACTTCTATATAAGCAAGGCTATAAAAATAGCAACATTTTTGCTATCTTTTTTTTTTTTTTTTTGAGACGGATCTCCATTTACCACCCAGACTGCAATGCAGTGCTGTGATCACGGCTCACTGCAGGCTTGACCTCCTGGGTTCAACCGGTCTTCCCACCTCAGCTTCCTGAGTGACTGGGACTACAGTGGCTGGGACACGCTGAGCTAAATTTTTATGTTTTTGTAGAAACAAGGTCTCGCTATGTTAACCAGGCTGGTCTCGAACTCCTGGACTCAAGCAATCCTCTTGCCTCGGCCTCCCAGACTGCTGGGTTTATAGGCATGAGCCACTGTGCCAGGCCATTTTTGCTATTTTTTTTTTTTTTTTTGAGACAGAGTCTCACTCTGTCGCCAGGCTGCAGTGCAGTGGCACAATCTGGGCTCACTGCAACCTCCGCTTCCCGGGTTCAAGCAATTCCCCCTGCCTCAGCCTCCTGAGTAGCTGGGACAACAGGTGTGTGCCACCATGCCAGGCTAATTTTTTGTATTTTAGTAGAGACGGGGTTTCACCATGTTGGCCAGGATGGTCTCTATCTCCTGACCTTGTGATCCACCCGCCTCAGACTACCAAAGTGCTGGGATTACAGGCATGAGCCACCACGCCCAGCCTCATTTTTGCTATTTTTAATAGATTTTATGGATCTGTCAATAGCTAATGAAGATGATAAAAGGGATTTTTCAACAAAATGAAAACAAATATATTTTGACTAAGAAAAAAATTATCACAGCTTTGTGAACAGTTTCACCAAATAATTACGCCATTTCCTAACACTCACAAACTGACTGTCCTAAAGAAAAGAAACATTCAGGTTTGCTACCCAGGAGTCTGAGGGGGGAGATCACTTGAGCCTGGGAGTTGAAGGTTGCAGTGAGCTGTGATCATACCACTGTACTCCAGCCTGGGTGACAGAGAGAAACTGTTTTTTGTGTTTTTTTGTTTTGAAGTATGTTTATATAGTCTCATATGAAACCTGTTTCCTCATTAAGCTTGGGTTTTCGCAACTGTAAAGTGGACTTAGATGCGAAACAGGGTTTAGTGAGGATTAAGCAGGATAATAATGTAAACAAATTCTGTAAATTAAGGAGTACCATATGTTACCTATTGCCATCGGGTTTGAACTTTAAGTGTATTTTCAGAATCCTGGCCAAAACACTTCACAGAAGCCCATTTACTCATACACTCATTCAGCCCTATCTGATAAGCTGTCATTATATACGTACGCACACACACACACACACACACACACACACACACACACACACACGGACATATATACCTGATCCTGTGCTTGGCTCTGTGGATACAAAGATGAATAAGGCGTATGCAGTCCTTACCCTTCAAAACCCTCACAACTTAGAAGACAGACCTGTAACCCAATAGCAGCAATGTAACAGGTGTGACAGTTACGATACATGGAGTATAACCTACTTACAACAGCCAACATTAGCGAGCACCAGGCAGAGTTCTAAGCACTTCACACGGATCAACTCATATTTTCCATAACTCCAAAGGTAGGTACTGCCTTTTTGCTGGCGAGGAACAGAGAGGTTAAGTATTTTGTTTAAGGCATATGGTTAGTACAAGATGGAGCTTGAATCTGAATCCTGGACTGATTCCAGATGCCACAGTTAACCACTATACCATGAGCCAACAGACATTCTGGGGACGAGAAGTCCAGGAGGGGGGAGGGGCATTTGGGGAAATGGCCCAGAAAACAACAACCCTCGAACTTCGCTTTAATGGATAACTAGGAGTTTGAAAGCATATAGCAAGGGAGAGGCAATCTCAGGTCGGGGGCAGAGTGTGCGCATACATAAAGACTGCATGGCAGAGAACTATAACCTGCCTGGTGCGGCTAGAAAGGAACAGGGCAGGTGATAAGAGAGGGACAGAGGTCAGAATAAAAAGAACCTGGCAGACCCAGGATGAAGAGTTCAGTTATTACAGCAGGGGCGCCACGGGGCCACTGGAGAACATTAAGGGTGGAGGCTGCTGATCACCCCAGTACTACAGAAGCTCTCTTATTGGAAGGGACCTACGAATCTCTTAAAATATGTTCCTTTGTGCCAGGCACGGTGGTGGCTCACACCTATAATCCCAGCACTTTGGGAGGCCAAAGCAGGTGGCTTGCTCGAGCCCAGGAGTTTAAGACCAGCCTGGGTAACATGAAGAAATCCTGTCTCTACTAAAAACATAAAAATTAGCCTGGTGTGGTGGTGGGCACCTATAATCCCAGCTACTCAGGAGGCTGAGGCAGGAGAATCGCTTGAACCAGGGAGGTGGAGGTTGCAGTGAGCCAAGGTCAAGATATTGCACTCCAGCCTGGGTGACAAGAGCAAAACTCCGTCTCAAAAAAAAAAAAAAAAAAAGGCCGGGTGCAGTGGCTCAAGCCTGTAATCCCAGCACTTCGGGAGGCCAAGGCAGGCGGATCATGAGGTCAGGAGATCAAGACCATCCTGGCTAACACAGTGAAACCTCATCTCTACTAAAAAAATACAAAAAATTAGCCAGGCGTGGTGGCACATGCCTAGTAGTCCCAGCTACTCAGGAAGCTGAGGAAGGAGAAGAGATTGAACTTGGGAGGCGGAGGTCGCAGTGAGCCGAGATCGCACCACTGCGCTCCAGCCTGGGCAACAGAGTGAGACTCCATCTCAAAAAACAAAAACAAAACAACCCAGTTAGTACGATCCAGTCAGAGAGCCATGTTGATCCACCTTGCAGATAAGAGACAGGAAAGCGGGCTGGCTGACTACAGGCTTCCAGCAGTTTGCCTTAGCCTGAGGACAGCACAAGGCAGGCTCAGACTCTCATCCAGCTCTGTGTAGCCTCCTTAACCTGAACCACTGGGATCAAGACCACGTTACAACATGTAAATGGTTATCAAAAGCATCACAGGCCAGGCCGGGAGCAGTGGATCATGCCTGTAATCCCAGCACTTTGGGAGGTCAAGGCAGGAGGAATGCTTTGAGCTCAAGAGTTCGAGACCAGCCTGGGCAACATGGCGAAACCTCACCTCTACAAAAAAACATAAAAATTAGCTGGGTGTATGTTCTTCATATGTACCCCCAAACCTAAAATTCAATAAAAAAAATTAAAAAAAAAAAAAATTAGCTGGGTGTTTGGTGGTGTGCACATGTAGTCCCAGCTACTCAGGGGGCTGAGGCCGGAGAATCACTTGAGGCCAGGAAGTGGAGGTTACAATGAGCTGAGATAGCATCACTGCAATCCAGCCTGGGTGACAAAAAGAGACCCCATCTCAAAAAAAAAAAAAAATCACAGACCAGAATTGTGAGCAAATCACAGACCAGAACTGTGAGCTTAGCCTGCAATGCACTGGCTTAAATAAGAAGGCTGCATGTGGTTACACTCACACTCCATCAGTCAAAAAGCTGGATCTGATCTTATGTCTGCCACTAACTGACTGGGTGGGTCAGCTATCCACCTATCCAAGGCCTCAGGTTACTCATCTGTAAGAATGTCCTTGTCTACCCAGCACTTTGGGAGGCCGAGGCAGGCGGATCACTTGAAGCCAGGAGTTTGAGATCAGCCTGGTCAACACTGCAAAACCCCAGCTCTGCCAAAAATGCAAACAAACAAACAAACAAAAATTAGCCGGGTGTGGTGTCCGTAGTCCCAGCTACTCGGGAAGATGAGGCACGAGAATGGCTTGAACCTGGGAGGCAGAGGTTGCAGTGAGCTGAGATTGTACCACTGCACTCCAGCCTGGGTGACAGAGCAAGACTCCATCTCATAAAAAAAAAAAAAAAGAAAATAAAAAAGAAAAAGAAAAGAATGTCCTTGTGTAAAAGGAAGTATTTAAAGAGCTGTTACACAGAAGCTGGAATAAACATCCTGGAACTGAACCACAACTATAGAAAACAGTAACACTACCAATTCTAACACTTACTGAGCATTGAGCTTGTCCTGTGGGTGAGGCAACTGAGACACAGTGGTCAATAAAGTTGACCAGTCACCTGGCTGGAGAATGCTGGAACTACAATTTGCTCACAAGCAGGTTGCTTGAGGCCCAATTCTCAAGCTCAGTCTAAAGAACAGCAGAATGAGCAGACACGTAACGCAGCAAACCTGCTGATGCCATTACAGGCTAACTACACATCCGCCCAGGATGTTATGAAAGGGATCCATTTTTGGGGGAGGGGAGGGCAGGTTGCAGGCAATGAGTACTAAAGTCCCAGGCAGTCAGACTCTAGACCAGGTGCTGAAGTATCATTCCCAAAATTTGCCATGCCCTCTCACTTCTGTATATTTGCACATGCTGTGCCTCTCAAATGGAACAGCCCTTTCTTCCTTTGCCAGGCAAATTCTTCCAGCCTCTCAAGCCTTGTTTCGGTGAAGCCTTTCTCAGACCATGCCCCTGGTAAGTGCTTTTCTGTGGTCCTTGAAATTGGAGTAGGCTTAGGGTAGAGCTGAGAGCAGACAGGAGGAAGAGGGGAGCAAAGGACAAAACTGCCACATACATGGGAAACGGGAGAATAAAGGGGCTGCTTAAAGGGCACCGAGAGACAAGGGTAGAAGGTGTGAGAGCCTAAAGGCTGCTCTACTCTTCAGATATGGTTCTGAAGGCAATGGGGGAGCCACTGAAGTTTCTAAAGCAAGACAGTACCATGGTGAGGCGGGATTTCGGAAATCAAGGAGAGGCAAAGAGCTGTGGCCTTTCCTCCACAGCTCTCCTAGATCATGAATTTCTCCAAAGAAGCCAATACCAGTAACTCCCCCACACCAAATCACACAAAGCCAAAGTAAGCGAAATAATCTCCAATCACCAAGGATCTTCTTGCACTGTCTCATCACCATCAACAGTCATCCAACCCTTACCAAAGACCTCCTGTGTGCAATGGCTGGGTAGGCAGGTGGCTGGCGGCCTCACAACCTAGCTGCAGAGCAAGGCCCGACAGTATGCTCTAAGTGCCAAATGACCTGTGCAGAACAGGTAACACGAGCCTCAGGCGCAGGGCTGAAAACCCCATTATGGAGACGCCATCTGAATCACAGTGCTGACCAGGGGATGGTGCCAAGGTGGGGAATCTTAAAGAACTGATGGCAGGGTCCATACATAGGACCAAGCAGATGTCCCATAGCTAGCACAGGGCTCGTGCGTGCAGTGTGGGGGTGGGGGGGGAAGGGGAAGGGGGAAGGTAAGTTAGGTAATGAGTACTTGGTCCCTTGGGTAGTAGAGAGCCGAGGGCAAGAAACGCTGGCAGTCCACTGCAGCTTTGTGGTGCACACACAGCTCTCACTGTCTACTGTCTTAACAGGGCGGATAATCACATGTGCATATTCCTGCAGGCACAATTCCTGGGCTCAAAGCCATTCTAAATGAGTTGATTAATACTTTTCACATAATAATATGAAGATGGGCATAGGGCTTTTCTCTAAACTTCCTGTAAACCCAAAAGTGACTAAGAAACTTTTAAAGTTTTCACAAAAACTCTATTTAACTGTTTCCTTCAACATCAAAAAATATTTCATTATTAAGAAGTTATAGACTGAATATACACTATGAGATCTGAGTGTGTGTGGACTACAACTTAGTCTCCTAAATCACACTGAGCACCGGCAACCACCCAGCACTGTGCTAAGAGGATGAATAGAGATGAATCGAAAAGGCCCTTCCCTTAGAGCTTACAACCCCACGAATTTCACAAAGTAGGCACCAAAGCTAATGTGGCAAATTCATAAAATGGGACCTATTCATATGAAATTTCACTTTAAGGCCATCTGTTATCATCCTGTGCTCAGCATGTTTTTTCTGCCATAGATTTTCTAAAAGCGTACTCTTAGAGCATTAAATATCTAATCTCTGATCTCTGCTGTGAAATAAGAACTTAATTTTAATTCTATTTTCCCCCTCTATGGGAGTCAATTAAATACTGCTCCCTGTGAGCAAACTAAAGAGTCCCTTCTCCCTGGACCACACCTACCATGAGAAAAGGTGTGTTGTACTATAAAACGATAATGTTTCAGACTTTGGTCCATGATCCAACTCCAAGAACTTTTTTTTTTTTTAAAGATGGGGTTTCACCATATTGGTCAGGCTGGTCTTGAACTCCTGACCTCAGGTGATCTGCTCACCGTGGCCTCCAAAGTGCTTGGATGACAGGCGTGAGCCACCACGCCCTGCCAGAACTTCTTTGTAACACCTCCTAAGTAACTGACTTCTCAGGAACGTGAAAGCAAGACAGCTGTGAGGATGCGAACGGCAGTGTAAGTTAGGAGGCCAAAGAACAAACACAGAACACTCGGAAACTCTTAGCATTCTAAGAAATCATGCACACCAACGACTATCTGTTTACCACATTAGCTCTTATAAAAATGAAGGAAACAACTTCTCCTTTTAGTTGCTACTATAAAGACATTTAATTATTTCACAAACCCTTCATCTTGTATGAAAATATAGCAATATAAGCCGGGCGTGCGTGGTGGCTCCTGCCTGCAATCCCAGCACTTCTGGGAGGCTGAGGTGGGCGGATCACAAAGTCAAGAGAAGAGAGCAAGACCAGTCTGGCCAACATGGTGAAACCCTATCTCTACTAAAAATACAAAAATTAGCCGGGCATGGTGGCGCACCTGTAATCCCAGTTACTTAGGAGGCTGAGGCAGGAGAATTGCTTGAACCTGGGAGTCAGAGGTTGCAGTGAGCCGAGATCACAACACTGCACTCCAGCCTGGTGACAGAGTAACCTTCTGTCTAAAAAAAAAACAAAGAAACAAAAACAAAATATCACGGGTGTATTAGGTTTTCTGTCCCTTGAAATAGTTTCGTCTATCCCTGATGAACCATACCAGACTTCTTCCAGATTCTCTGGACTCTGGACTTCTGTGGATACAATCTCCTCTGCCTGAAACAGTTACTATCACCTGTTCCTTGTCTGCTTTCACCATTCACCTGTGGGCTGAAATGTTACTTTCTCAGGTAAGTCTTGCTTGAGCCCTAGATGAGGTTAAATACACTTGCTATTTATCCTTATGCCCTCCCTCGGTTAACACTCACCACATTTTATAATTACTGGGTTAATACCTGTCTCTTCCACCACACACTACATACTCTTTAAGAGCAAGTATCTGGTTTGTCCGCTGTCATCGAAGTGAGCGGCACTCAATATACGCCCAATCAATTTGCTCACGATCAATAATGCCACAACCCTTTAGTGTTCTGGACCTCACCTCGAGTATGTCTTGGCCTTACATGAAGCGACTGCTATGAACTCTACATCAAGTTCTATTTCTGTCAGATACTCTCACAGTGTAAATTGTGTTTCTCTCCCTTTGCCTTGCACAAATCTGCAAAGTGCCAACTTCTTGAACAAATCTGCGTGGTTCTTTCCAGTAGCACTTCATGTTCTCATAATACACGTAGATACTAGAGGGAAGGTGCTATGTGTATTCTGGAAACTTTTTTTAAAAAGTACATCTTTCATTAATAAGACTTTTTTTTTTGCTTTGTTGCCCAGGCTGGAGTGCAATGGCACAATCACGGCTTACTACAACCTCTGCCTACCAGGTTGAAGAGATTCTCCAGCCTCAGCCTCCTGAGTAGCTAGGATTACAGGCGTGCACCACCACGTCCAGCTAATTTTTTTTTTTTTTTTTTTTTTGAGATGGAGTTTTGCTCTGTCACCAGGCTAGAGTGCAGTGGTGCCATCTCAGCTCACTGCAACCTCAGCCTCCTGGGTTCAAGCAATTCCCCTGCCTCAGCCTCCCAAATAGCTGGGACTACAGGTGCACCCACCTAATTTTTTGTATTTTAGTAGAGATGGGGTTTCACCATGTTGGCCAGGATGGTCTCGATCTCCTGACCTCGTGATCCGCCCGCCTTAGCCTCCTAAATT
Organism: Ateles fusciceps; assembly: GCA_036589455.1. Taxonomy (NCBI): domain Eukaryota; kingdom Metazoa; phylum Chordata; class Mammalia; order Primates; family Atelidae; genus Ateles; species Ateles fusciceps. Next base: position 3,709,769 of record JAZHEH010000751.1, read on the forward strand.
GCTGGGATTATAGGTGTGAGCCACCGCGCCAGTCTAATTTTTATATTGTTAGTAGAGACAGAGTTTCACCATGTTGGTCAGGCTGGTCACAAACTCTTGACTTCACAATCCTCCCACCTCGGCCTCCCAGTCCTGGGATTACAGGCGTGAGCCACCAGCCCGGCCGACTTTTTTCTTTGAGACAGAGTCTTGTTCTGTCACCAGGCTGGAGTACAATGGCACAATCTTGGCTCACTGCAGCCTCTGCCTCCCAGGTGCAAGCCATTCTCCTGCCTCAGTCTCTCAAGTAGCTGGGATTACAGGTGCCTGCCACCATGTCCAGCTAATTTTTGTATTTTTAGTAGAGATGGGGTTTCACCACATTGGCCAGGCTGGTCTCGAACTCCTGACCTCAGATGATCCGCTCACCTTGGCCTCCCAAAGTGCTGGGATTATAGGTGTGAGCCACCGTGTCTGGCCATGACTATTATTTTTCAGGGCTGGGATGCCTTAAAGGTACTTTTTAATTTTTTTAAGGAAAACATAAGAAACACACAAACTATTATCTGAATTCTGGCCATGTACAGGAAGACATTCTTAAAATATTTTAAAAGCCCCTGATTTTAAAGTGAACAGAACGTTTTAAAGGCATTACAAGCCGGGTGTGGTGGCTCCCGCCTGTAATCCCAGCACTTTGGGAGGCCAAGGCGGGCAGATCACCTGAGGTCAGGAGTTTGAGACCAGCCTGACCAATACGGTGAAACCCTGTCTCTACCAAAAAAAAATACAAAAATTAGCCGGGTGTCGTGGTGTGCACCTGTAGTCCCAGCTACTCTAGAGGCTGAGGCAGGAGAATCGCTTGACCTCGGGAGATGGAGGCTGCAGTGAGTGGAGATCACACCACTGCACTCCAGCCTAGGCAACAGAGAGAGAGACTCTGTCTCAAAAAAAAAAAAAAAAAAAAAAAAAGGCATTACAAGTTCCTCTATGTCCTCACCCTTCATGGCCACTGAAGATTCTACATGCCTAACTCATTTTCACAAATGCAGCACTTTTGTCATATTGTGGAGTTAAAAGAAATAGGATCGCAGGAAGGAGGTAGTGAGACATTATAAACGAGAAATAGGGCAGGAGTGGGGGAAGAGAGAGCATCAGGAAGAAGAGCTAATGGATGCTGGGCTTAATACCTGGGTGATGGGGGTGATCTGTGCAGTAAACGACCATGGCACACGTTTCCCTATGTAACATATATGCAAATCCAAATCCCGCACATGTACGCCTGAATTTAAGATAAAAGTTGAATGAAAGGAAAAAAAAAAAAAAAAAGCAAGAGCTCTAGGTGATAGTCTCAGTTTTACTGATTCACTGGGTAACCTTGGATCAGTCTTCTTGACTCTCAGTGCCCAGTAGAGAGAGGCAATTCCCAAGATGCCTTCCAAAGAAAATATTTTGCTACCAAATCAATTTCCTCTCTTAATGATTTAGCAGACATGATCTTGGTGATTACATGAAAAACTATATAATTACAAGCATTCACAGGAAACCTGGTATTTGCCTATCAGTTTCAGGTCCTATGAAAGTTTAAATGAGTCTAATATATGATTCTTTAAAAATCTACAAACCAATGTGTATTTTGGAAAAGCTAGTTATTGCGTGAGGAGGATGGGTTTTAGAAGGTGAGCCTTTCCAGTATGTACCGTCTTTCCAGATTTTATTCCGTGCTCACAGTGAATTCGGAAGAGGCTGTGTAAAAACCCGGACAGGCCAATACAACGAGATGGTTTTCACCGCCACTCCTCCTATCCTTACATGTCTTTTCAAACTGTTCTAGAACCCGATAAAAGATCTCCAGAAAGCAGCGTCGGTCAGCTGCACAAATGCCTTATATTACAACATACACAGACATATCTGGGTTTGTCCAGCTCTTCCGAGCAAGGACGGCCTAATCCGGGCTGCCCACACCTCCCACAGGCTACAGACCAACCAAACGCCCGCTGAAAAGCTGGAAGCACCTCGTAAGGGTCCCCCGCCGGGCCTCTCCAAAGCAAACGCCCCCCTCTTCCTTCAGTCCCCTGGGGGCGATCGCCCCGCCCCGCCCCGCCCCGCCGTCGCCGGCCCGCCCTGACCTCCTCGAACTGCTCGGCGGAGCAGCCGGCGCCGCGAGCCTCCAGCAGCTCCCGGAACTGCTCCAGAGTGACAGACTCTTCGCCGCGCCCCAGCCGCTCTTCCAGCCAGCGAAACAACGCGCCGCGGTGCCTCGACACCAGCGACTCGCAGGGGGGTGTGGGCAGCAACGCAGCGGCCGCCTCTCGCAGCCTGGCCGGCTCCAGCAGCGCCGCGGCGGGTGGGAGCGCCGGAGCCGCGAGGCCCGGGCCGGGGGTCGTGCCCGAGACCGCGGCCCAGTCCTGGTGGGGGCCCCAGCCCTCGCCCCCGGCGGCTGCCGCTTCGTCTTCACTGCTGTGACTCGGAGCGTTCCCCATGGGTCTCCGTCTTGGGCGCCCGGCTCTGCAGCCGCTGCCGCCTCCCCGCCTCGACCTGTCAACCTCCGACAGCAGCCGGCGGGCGGGGACTGGCAGGAGACCGCGACTGCGGCTGCGGCTGCGGCTTCCGGCTTCCTGGCCGTCAAGCGACGACCGCTGTCGCAAAGACGCCGTCACGTAGGTAGGCGGTCTCTAGCAGCTCACGACAGCTAGGCGGTGGCAAAGAGAGCAACCTGGATTTCCCAGAGGACGAGTCTGTCTCAACGTCTACGTCATTCCGCAGCCTCCGCTGCCGCCATCTCTGTTTCGGCAGACAACCTGCAAGCCAAGAAGTACGAGAAGGGCCGGGCGCGGTGGCCCACGCCCGCAATCCCAGCACCTTGGGAGGCGGGTGGGTCACCAGAGGTCGGGAGTTCCAGACCAGCCTGACCAACGTGGTGAAAGCCTGTCTCTACTAGATACAAAAAAGGAGCCGGGCGTGGTGGCGGGTGCCTGCAGTCCCAGCAGGAGAATCGCTTGAACCCAGGAGGCGGAGGTGGCAGGAGCCGAGATTGGGCCACTGTACTCTAGCCTGGGCGACAAAAGCGAAAATTCCGTTTAAAAAAAAAAAAGTGCGAAGAAAAAGTCGGAGTCAAACAGTGAGCTTTTCGTCAGAGACAGAGGGATACAGACAGACCGAGAGAAAGGGGGCGCGCCGATGACGTCACGGTCGGCGCCTCCGCCATCTTAGTTTTGGACCGAGAGGCGGCAACCTCGGGAGTGCGGTGCGGCTGCGGTGGTTCAGATGCTGAGGTTCGGAGGCCGCGGGGTTTTGCTGGCCCTGGCCGTAGCGGCAGCAGCGGTGATGGCAGCACGGCTTACGGGCTGGTGGGGTCCCCGCGCTGGCTTTCGCCTTTTCGTACCGGAGGAGCTGTCCCGCTACCGCGGCGGCCCTGGGGGACCCGGGCCTCTACTTGGCGTTGCTCGGCCGTGTCTACGATGTGTCCTCGGGCCGGAGGCACTACGAGCCTGGGTCCCACTATAGCGGCTTCGCAGGTATCAGCGACGCTACTGAGGCCTCGTCCTCCGCTGGCGCGAGCCGTGGCCACCTGCGGGTCGTTCGTTCGTCCCCGCCCCCCATTCGTCTAACCCGCGCGGCGGGCGGGACTGAGCTGCATCACCCTTCTGGTCTCTGTGGCTCGGTCGGGACTATGGCCAGCTCTGTCAGTCACCACCGCCCTGCGTGACTGTTGGAGCAACGTGGCTTCTGTCTCTTGTTACCCATTATCCACCGTCGGAAGCCCGAGGATACGGGCTTTGTCCCAGACTTGTATGGGCGCTCTTAGGGCACAGATAAATGAGATTGCGCCCCAACCCTCAGCGTTTCCTTACGGATTTCACCCATCTTTTCATTATGCCCGGATCCAAAGTAATCTTTATTTATTTTTATTTCTTATTATTTTTTTTGAGATAGTCTCACTCTGTCACCAGGCGCTAGGCTGGAGTGCAGTGGCGCGACCTCGGCTCACTGCAACCTCCGCCGCCCGGGTTCAAGCAATTCTCCTGCCTCAGCCTCCCAAATAGCTGGGACTACAGGCGTGCGCTACCACGCCCAGCTAATTTTTTTGTATTTTTAGTAGAGACGGGGTTTCACCATGTTGACCAGGATGGTCCCGATTTCTTAACCTCGTGATCCGCCCGCCTCGGCCTCCCAAAGTGCTGGGATTACAGGTGTGAGCCACCGCGTCCTGCCCAAAGTAATCTTTCTTACCCCCAGCCCTTAGCATAGCGTCTTCGAGGTTCATCCATGGTTTGTCGGCATGTATCAGCATTTTATTCCTTTATGGCCCGTCATACAGTACCTTTGGTCTGAGTCATTCTTGCTTCTAGTACAGATGCGTCTGTTTGTCTTTCTTAGAAAAGATTGAGGTTGAGGCGCAGGCAAGGATTGCAGTCACCTTTACAGTCCTTCACACGTAGAACTCAGCTGTTCCTACGTCAGACCTCAAAGAACATTTGTCAGAGTCAGTTTGTGCTGGTGTCCCTGTTGTACAGCTGAGGGGATTAAAGGGTGTGATTTGCCTAAGGCCCTCACCCCTGTGTACTGAGAGAACATGGACTCGGACCACCGGCCTGGTGCTTTTTTACAGCTGCTGTCTTGCCAGCCAGGTGGACTGACTCCCTCCCAAATTTAAAAAGGAAAAAAAAAATGCAGGGCAAGCGCAAGATCAGCTACTAGGCTGATGTTAAATATTTTCCCCCTTGTCATTATCTTAGGGGAATTGGGAAGCCGCCTCTAGCACTGAAATACAAGCCACTTCCCTCGGTCTAGGGAATACTTCAGAAATAGAAGGGTTGACAGAAAAGGAATGAAGTCCAGTTGGTCTTGCGAAGCCCCTGAGATAGTCCAGCAGGGGAAAGGACTTAACCTAGGACTGCACAGTGAACGTTAGAAGCAGAGCTGGGACTGGAATCAAGGTGTTTTGCAGCTGCCAGTTGAAGGCACTCCTTGTTGCGCTGCGTTGGATGTATGCACAAGTGTGGGCATAAAACCTTCGATTTCTGGAGTGCTTTTTATTTTTCACTGTGCTCTGCTGTCTGCTGAGTTCCTGTGCTCCTGGTATTCATTCCCCATCTTTATTTACCACTGCCTACCTTGTGTCAGGGGCTGTGGAATCCAAGATGTCTGTAACATGCTTCCCACTGCCCACACAGGCGAGTTGGGGAAGTAGTTCACTTATTCATTCATTCATTCAATATTTTGTTTTTCATTGAGATACAATTCACATGATGAAAAGCCCTTTTAAAGTATACAATTCAGTGGGGTTTGTTGTCGTTGTTTTTGTTTTGAGACAGGGTCTGCCTCTGTTGCCTGGGCTTCCCAGTGTTGGGATTACAGGTGTGAGCTACTGCACCCAGCCTTTTTTTTTTTTTTTTTTTTTGAGATGGAGTCTTGCTCTGCTGCTCAGGCTGGAGTGCAGTATCACGATCTTGACTCACTGTCAACTCCGCCTACTGGGTTCCGGCGATTCTCCTGCCTCAGCCTCCGGAGTAGGTGGGATTACAGCTACCACATCTGGGTAATTTTTATATTTTTAGTAGAGACAGGGTTTTGCCATGTTGGCCAGGCTGGTCTCGAACTCCTGACCTCAAGTCATCCACCCACCTTGGCTCCTGAAGTGGTGGGATTAGAGGCATGAGCCACCAGACCCAGCCCCCCCCCCCCACCTTTTTTTTTTTTTTTTATAAGAGAGATGGGGTCTCACCCTGTCACCCAGGCTGAAGTGCGATGGCATGGTCATAGCTCAAAACCCTGTGCTTAAGCAGTCCTTCTTACTCAGCCTCTTGAGAAGCTGGGATTATGAGCATGAGCCTCCATGCCCAGAGAGTGTGAACATTTTGATCTCGTGATGTCTGTAAGACACTAAGTGGTGTTGGATATACAGGTTTGGGCCTTGGGAGACATCTGAGCTAAAGATGCAGATGTGGCTATCTTTGCCTATAGGTGGGCTGTGAAACCACAGGTGTGGATAAGATTGGTGAGAGGGTGTGGACGGCAATAGACCGCTAAGGCTGGTACACAGTGAGAGGCTGGAGAGAGAGGAGGAAAATCAGATGTGTCATGGAAGCCAAGGGAGGTGGTCAGCTGTGTTAAATGTTGCTGACGGTAAATGAATGTGACCAATGCCAAAGAGATGTGTGTCCAAGGTCCAGGAGCATCTGCCACAGAGGAGGGGATGGGGGCCCCCTTTCACTGGGGATAGGGAGTAGGGGTTGTCAAGAGATGTTCCTCAGAAACCATTCTTCCTGGATGCATTGGCTCACACCTATAATCCCAGCACTTTGGGAGGCTGAGCTGGGCGGATCGCCTGAGTTCAGGAACAGCCTGGCCACCATGGTGAAACCCTGTCTCTATTAAAAAAAATAAATAAATAAGGCCAGGCACAGTGGCTCATGCCTATAATCCCAGCACTTTGGGAGGCCAAGTCAGGTGGATCATGAGGTCAGGAGTTCAAGACCAGCTTGGCCAAAATGGTGAAACCACGTCTTTACTAAAAATAGGAAAGTTAGCTGGGTGTGGTGGCGGTGCCTGTAATCCCAGCTACTTGGGAGGCTGAGGCAGGAGAATTGCTTGAACCCAGGAGGCCAAGTTTGCAGCTAGCCAAGGTTGTGCCGCTGCACTCCAGCCTGGGTGACAGAGGGAGACTCTGTCTCAAAGAAAATTAAAAAAACAGATTCTTGAGTTTGTATAGTGTCAGTCATTTACAACTGGGTCTGATGGAAAGTTCTCTTCTACAGGCCGAGATGCATCCAGAGCATTTGTGACTGGGGACTACTCTGAAGCAGGTCTTGTGGATGATATATCTGACTTGTCATTCTCCGAGATGCTGACACTTCAAAGTTGGCTTTCATTCTATGAGAAGAATTACGTATGTGTTGGTAAGTAGTCCACAGTTCATGCATGTCATGTGATTGTCTTGGAATGTTTTTAGGGGCCTGAGATTTTTTAGGGATTGGGCTCAAGGTTAAAATCTGGAAAACAGCCATGGATTTTTTTTACTTTAAGTTCGGGTTGTTAGCACAGGGATGGGCTGTGCAGAAGGAGATGGGTGGGCACCTGTTTGCTCCCCTCGGGGTCGTGGGAGAGGGTTGCTAAGCTGAGTGCTTTGGCCTGGGTGGCACTGCAGCCAGTGGTTGCTTGCACCACCCTTCAACAGCCAGCTCCAGAAGGGCACCTTCCCTGTCTCACGGTGCTCTGTGCAGCTGGCTTCAGCACGCAACCAGGAAAGCGTGAAGCCTAAATGTATGTTTTGACAAGTCCCCTTTTATTTGGTCCTCTGGGAGGAGACCAGCTTCCTGAGTAAGCTGTTTCCCAGGTGGGAGGTATGCTCATCAAACCACTGTGGAGGGTACCGCACTTGGTACTTACTGCGGATACATGAGGGATTTACTTCTCCAGTGGGAAGACGCTGCACTGTGTCCTAAGCCAGAGCGTTAAAGACACTGGCACTAGGCGCGGCGCGGGGGCTCACGCCTGAATCACAGCACTTGGGGAGGCCGAGGTGGGTGGATCACTTGAGGTCAGGAGTTCGAGACCAGCCTGGCCAATGTGATGAGACCCTATCTCTACTAAAAATACAAAAATCAGCTGGGTGTGGTAGTGTGCGCCTGTAATCCCACCTACTCAGGAGGCTGAGGCAGGAGAATTCCTTGAACCCAGGAGGCAGGCAGAGGTTGCAGTGAGCCAAGATGGCACCACTGCACTCCAGCCTGGGCAACAGAGCAAGACTCCGCCTCAAAAAAAAAAAAAAAAGAAGAAGAAAAGAAAACCAACAACGAAAGACACTAAACACTAGATTTCTTAGAAGCACCTGCAGCTGGGGGGTCGTCCCCGTGTCTCCCGTCTGTCTGCAGCCCTCACCTCTCACTGGAGTCCTGCTTGGACACGACTTGACTTCCTGAGGAAAAACCATCGTCACTTCATCGAGCTAGGTCTAGCTTGGAAGAATTCTTTCCTTAATGCCTCTGAATTTCTGCTTCTGTCATTACTGCTTGAGTTGCCTTTTCTGAGAACCTTGGCGTTTTTATTAACACCTCTGCTCCCTCCACATCCAGTTAGTCATCCAAAGCTTGTGTCCATCCGTTGTGGGCCTCTGCCTTCTTCATTTCTCTGTTTGCCTAAGAGCATTCTTGAGACCACAACCCTGCCTGCCATCAAAGGCCCTGGCCTCTACTCACTTGTGCTTCAGAGGGCTTGGTTCTTCCCTTTCCCAGTGAAGTTGCCAAACCAAGGTTGAAACATTACTGGGTTAATAAAGAAAACCCAATAGAAAAGAATAAGAGCCGGGCGCAGTGGCTCCTGCCTGTAATCCTAACACTTCGGGAGGCTGAGGCAGGTGGATCACTTGAGGTCCAGAGTTCAAGACCGGCCTGGCCAACATGGTGATACCCTGTCTCTACTAAAAATACAAAAATTAGCCGGGCGTGATGGTGGGCACCTGTAATCCCAGCTACCACAGAGGCTGAGATGGGAGAATCGCTTGAACCCAGGAGGCAGAGGTTGCAGTGAGCCAAGATCATGTCACTGCACTCCAGCCTGGGCAACTGAGCAAAACTCTGTCTCAACAAAAAAAAAAAAAAAGAATGGCGTCCAGGTGCGGTGGTTCACACCTATAATCCCAGCACTTTGGGAGTCTGAGGTGCTGAGATCACTTGAGGTCAGGAGTTTAAGACCAGCCTGGTCAACATGGCAAAACCATGTCTCTACTAAAAATACAAAAAATTAGCTGAGTGTGGTGGCACATGCCTGTAGTCCCAGCTACTTGGGAGGCTGAAGCACAAGAATCACTTGAACCCGGAAGGCGGAGGTAGCAACAAGCTGAGATTACATCACGGCACTCCAGCCTGAGTGACAGACTGAGACCTTGTCTCAAAAAGAATAGAGTCTCGTAAATGGGCAGGGAATGCCAGGCCAAATACTTGATCTAAGATTTGGGAACACACTTGAAGGTTCCTGGTGTGCTTGGTGTGACAGGCGAACTGGTCTTGTTGGGATGATGTGTCGCGTGTGAGGATGGGGTGGGGCATGTGGTGGGGAACTGCCTCAGGATTTTCGTTGATGTTGGGATCTTATTGAATACCTGCTATTCAGAAGTTACGGTTTCCATCCTCAGGGGGGACCAGGGATGAGTTGAGTACAGTTCCTGATTCTGTAGGATAGGGGCCTTGTTAGGCTCTTTAAAGTCACCAGAAACCCTCAGGGGATGAAGGTTTATTGTAAAGGCACATGCTGAAGTGAGGACAGCCAGGAAGCCATCTTGGCAGCAACAGGCCTCAAGGGAAAGCAAGATGGCCTTGGTTCTGTTGTGGACACAGGACTGGCTTGGAGACATAGCCAGGGGTGATTGCTGTTCTCATGACACAGCTTCCAGAACTCCTCCTCTGTTCCTCTGCTACTGCTGTCCTGTCTTTGGGTCTCATGTGGAAAACTTACCAAGACAGGCTTGTCACCATGTAACACAGACATCCTAAACCCTGTAGTGGGAAGTTCTGTGCCAGGCCAACTCATAGACTGGAGGCCTGTGACTCAGGCCCTGATCCCTTCCTTTATTCATCTAACAAGTATTTAAAATGAATGTTCTGTGGTAAGCTGTTTTATTTATATATAAGTATAAATAAAAGTGCAATGGTGCAATCTCAGCTCACTGCAACGTCCGCCTCCCAGGTTCAGGTGATTCTGCCTCAGCCTCCCAAGTAGCTGGGACTACAGGTACATGCCACCACGCCCGGCTCATTTTTTGTGTTTTTAATAGAGGGTTTCACTACGTTGGCCAGGATGGTCTTGATCTCTTGACCTCGTGATCCACCCGTCTCGGCCTCTCAAAGTGCTGGGATTACCGGCGTGAGCCACCACGCCCGACCTATATTTATATATTTTTTGAGATGGAGTCTTGCTCAGTCACCCGGCCTGGAGTACAGCGGCACGATCTCGGCTCGCTGCAACCGCCACCTCCTGGGTTCAAGCAATTTCTCCTGCCTCAGCCTCCCAGGTAGCTGGGATTATAGGCACACACCACCACGCCCAGCTAATTTTTGTATTTTTAGTAGAGATGGGTTTCACCATGTTGGCCAGGTCTCGAACTGACCTTAAGTGATTCACCCGCCTCAGCTTCCCAAAGTGCTGGGATTACAGTTGTGAGCCACCGCGCCTGGTGCTAAGCTGTTCTGAGTACTGGGCCTCACTAGTAGAGAGAGGCGTATCATAAACAGGTCAACAGGTTGAACAGCTGCAGATAGGACCGTGCAGGAAACTGATGTGGTGCATATCTGGGAGTTCGGCACCGCTAGAGCAGATGCTCAGGAGTGGCTTCTAGAGAGGACGACCGTGAAGCTGAGACTGGGCAGATGAGCAGGAGGCAGCATAGGGGTCTGGAGAAGAGAGTTCCAGCTCAGGGAAGAGGAGCACCGAGGGTGGGGGAGCGGGGGAAGCGTGGCCAAGAAAGAGAAAGGAAGCCCGTGAGCTGGAGCCCACAGTGAACGAGGGAGGAAGCGGCTTGGTAAGAGGCTGAAGAAGCAAATGAGTGAAATGGGTGCAGGACCTTCGAGGCCTTGGGAAGAAACTTGTGTTTTGTCTGTATGCTAGAAGCCACTGGAGGGTTTTAATCAGACAGGAGTGACGTGGCATTATTCACTACTACTGTCCTGTCTGTGGGACATGTTTGATTCATGTCTTTTTGGGGTTTTATTGAGAGGGAGTCTAACTGTTGTTGCCCAGGCTGGAATGCAGTGGCACGATCTCAGCTCACTGCAACCTCCACTTCCCAAGTTCAAGCGATTCTCCTGCGTCAGCCTCCTGAGTAACTGGGATTACCGACATGTGTCGCCATGCCTGGCGAATTTTTGTGTTTTTAGTAGAGATGGGGTTTCTCAGTGTTGGCCAGGCTGGTCTCGAACTCTTCACCTTGTGATCTGTGCGCCTTGGCCTCCCAAAGTGCTGGGATTACAGGCGTGAGCCACCGCACCCAGCTATGATTCATGTTTTTAAAAGATTCCCCAGTTATTTTATGGACAGAGAGCTCTAGGAGGGCATGAGCTGAGGCAGAGAGAGCAGCTGGGAGGCCACTGCCACCGTCCGTGATTTGGAAGACGGTGGTGGCGGTGGAAATGGAAAGGAGTGAACAGAATCAGGATCTGTTCAGCGGGAGGACCGACAGAATTTTCTGATGGGTCGGACGGCAGGGAAGGGAGTGCGTGTGGATGCGGAGGAGGAGGAGTAGTGCCAAGGCTCCTGACCCTGGTAGCAGGTAGAGGCGACATGGATTTGGGAAGGTCAGGGAGGGCGTTGGACTTGAGAGCACGCGCTGAATCCCGGACATGCTAAACATCCGTGCCACTAGAATAGAAGTTGCAGCTAGTCCTTAGGGGCTGCCGCCTCCTCGGTGGCACCTCCCTGAAGTGCTTCCTTTTTGCTGCTCCCGTCTGTGGCATGGGAGGCCTCTGAAGGCCGTTTGCCCCTCAGGACTGGGGCACGTTAGGGCCCTGCACTGAGAGAACTGATGTATTTTTCATTCTGGCCTCTAGGCTGGTGGACCACCTGCTTGCTGCCACCGTAGTTTAGACTTTTACCAATGCTGATGGGCATTTTGCAGCCGGGCACAGTGTGGCTTACACCTGTAGCCCCATCTGCTCCAGAAGCTGAGGTGGGAGGATTACTTGAGCCCAGAAGTTCAAGGCTGTAATGAGCCATGACCATGTCTGTGAATAGCCACCACACTCCAGCCTGGGCAGTTCTGATAGGCATTTTAAAGGAAAGCCAGTTTTTACTCAGTCACATCCCCTAGAGGGTAGAGCATGGGCATGGAGCCAGATTCATTTACTAGCTTTGTAGTCCGCCCCGAGGTATTTAACCTCCCAGTCTCTCTCCTGCAAACAAGGAATAACAAAGCAGTGATTTCTCTCCGAGGTTTGCTGGGAGGATCATGGTTTGGTAAGGTGCAGGTGTACTGCCGGAGACTGAGTTAATCAACGACCTATAGAAAGCAAAATCATTTGTTGCTGGGGAAATGGAGCTGCAGAAATGTCAGCCTGCCTGGGCGTGGCGCTCCTGCCTGTAATCCCAGCACTTCAAGAGGCTGAGGTGGGAGGATCAGTTGAGCCCAGGAGTTAGAGACCAGCCTGGTCAACAGAGTGAGACCTCGTCTCTATTATAATAAACATTTAAAAAATGTTAGCCAGTAAGCCATTCATTCATCAAACATTCATTGAATACTGAAGCATCGGTAAATGAACCACATGTGGGTCCACCCTCAGGGAACTGTTGTCTGGAGGAGAGAGAGATCGGGTGGTTTCTATACTAAAGGACTCCACAGCTAGAACAGGGCTGCTGTTGTGTGCGGCCTTGTAGGATGTTGAGAGGCGGGTATGCCAGGCACCAGAAGTCCCTGCGGCGTAAGTTCTTAATAAATGCACACCAGCAGGCCTGAAGCCGGAAACCCTGGGAACGTGCGCTTTCCCCGACCTGCCTCAGCAGCTGAGTGTCTGTTCACGCCTCACTTTCACTGTTACTCTGACGTCTGCCTTGCTGTCTTCACAGGAAGGGTGGTAGGACGGTTCTACGGAGAGGATGGGCTGCCTACCCCGGTACTGACCCAGGCGGAGCCGTGATCACCAAAGGCTTGGAGGCAAACCAACAGGAGCTGGAAGAGAAGCAGACGTTCCCGCCGTGCAATGCGGAGTGGAGCTCAGCCAGGGGCAGCCGGCTCTGGTGTTCCCAGAAGAGGTAAGCATGCTCCCCTTCTGTTCTTTCTGCCTCTGTCTCCAATCCACCTTCCAGGTCATCCTGTCTACATTACTCAGTGAATTAGGGACTGGATGGTTAACCCATGGAACTTTTTCAAAATTCTGATAATCATTCCCAACTTCGGCTGCATATTAGATCTGGGGAATGGCAGAAATGACGGCTGGTCAGACCTCACTCCAGTCAATGGAGTGAGAACATTAGGGTCGAGACTTGGACCTGAGGCCTGGGCATTTTTATTTTTTCCAAATTCTCCAGAGATCCTGCTGACACCAGCTCGGCCCAGGAATGAGAAGGTAACGAGCCCGATTTCTTGCTTTCTCTGGCCTGTTCAGCCGTCCGCGGGTTTGGTTTCCTGTTTGACAGCACAAATCATGGCTGTCTACAGGAGAGGGGCGAGGAGGTGGGGACGGCACACGCAGTGATGGCTTCTGCTGCTGTCTTCAAAACAAGGCGAGCTGGGCTTGGTGGCACACCTGTGGTCCTGGCTGCTTGGGAGACCGAGGCAGGCAGGTCGCTTGAGTTCAGGAGTTGGAGTCCAGCCTGGGCAACATCAAAAAAAACAGTAACAACAGCAGCAACAAAAACACTGCAAATCTGGACTTCCCAGCCTTAAGTGAGGGGGAGCAAGGGCAAAGGTAGCAGTGAGGAAAGCCCCTTCTTTCCTGGCCACTAGCTTTGAAGAGACGGCTTCTCCAATGTCATCAGCTCAAAAAAGAGGGGGAGGGACTGTGAGATCCTGGCCTGCTGACTTCACAGAGAGAAGCTAAGATACAGGGGGGCCTTCCTGTGACCCAGGCCTAAGTGCAGGTGGCCCCAGAGAGCACTGGTCCTCCAGAGGAGACTCCAGGAGGCCTGCGTGCGTTCAGTTGCTCAACTCTGCACCTCTGGGGCCTGCCCCCTTTTCCCTCCCCCGCTGTCTGCTGAAGCCCTTCTTGCTTTCGTGACTGAGGAGTCAGGCTCTGCCTTCCCGCAGAACCCTTCCAGAGCCGCCCTGGGGAATGGAGGGCCCTGTCCCTGTGCCTCAGCTCAGCTTGTTGCTTTCTGTTCTCTCGCATGTGTCCCCATCAGACTGGGAGGAACAAGCGCCAGAGGCAGGGGCCAGGCGTGGGGTCAGGTCACTGAGGATGATGGAGGCTGGGTGGAAGGGAATTTTGGTGACAGCCTTGTTCTTGGTGAGCTAGACGTGGGGTGTTTCTCACTGGCTGGCAGTTTCTCTGACAGCAGTCGATCTGCTCGCAGGCACTGGAACCTGTATGAGGCATCAGTTCCAGAACCTCATTTTCCTTTTCAAGGCCTGTGAGTCCATGAGAGACTGAACCCAGAACCCTGAGACGGGCTCGGTCCCTCTGCCCGAGGTAGGAGGTTGCTCAGGTGATGTTGGGCCAGAGCCGAGCCCTCCGTGTCTGAAGCCTGGCGCCATCAAGGACTGGACCTGTCGGGGACAGGCCAGCTTGCAGCTACACCCTGTGCCAAGGGCTTCCCAGAGAAGGCCGACTCAGGTGGCCAGGGCACAGCGGCCAGTTGCCCACCCCCCACCCAAGTGCCCCAGAGAAGAAGGTGAAGACACTGGCCTGCGCTGGGTTGTAGAGGGGGAAGGAGGAAGTCACACCCAGACCCTGCTTCTGAGAAGCTCACTGGCCAGCGGGGGAACCTTTCCTAGCTGCTAACAGCAGTGCAGGAATGTGGTGCTGCCTCCTAGGACGGGCAGGGCAGGGCTGGGGAGCAGTGAAAGGGGCCGTGGACCCTGCCCTTGGCCGGGGAAGCTGGAGGAAGTTAGGAGAGAGCATGAAGACTCTGGCTGAACGTCGTGGCCTGCTGCCTTGGGAGACACTCCCATGGACCTCTGCTTTTCACACGGCCTGGCTCACTGCTTCCTGCTCTCCCCCTGCCCAGAGACTCATGAGTTCTCACGTTTAAGAAGTCCTCTTTCTGTCTGTCCATAGCGGAGGTGTGAGCAGAGACTGGACTGGTGTCCCCAGGAAGCTGTATAAGCCAGGTGCTAAGGAGCCCCGCTGTGTGTGTGTGAGAACCACTGGCCCCCCTAGTGACCAGATGCCGGACAGCCCTACACACAGAAATCGTGGGGACTTGGACCACCCACACTTGGCGGAATACACGGGCTGCCCACCTCTGGCCGTCACATGCTCCTTCCCGCTCTAAGCCCAGCCTTTCATGTGGCTGACACACACAGAGCTCTGCTGAGAACTTGAGCAGGCCCTTGACATGCATGTGCCCTGGGATGGCCCCTGGCATGAAACAGGAGGGTCTGGAAGGACTCGGGCTGTATTCTGCAGATGCGACTCTTGGCCCAGTGCTGTGGGACCCGAGGGACAGCCCAGCCACCTGCCTAGTACTGGTCAGCGGCTCCCCACTGCTCCCCTCAACCCACTGGTCATCTTCCTCAGAGCCCTGAGATATCAGTGGGCATGAATATGACCAACTGAATTTCAACTTGAATTTATACCCAGAAGCCTGCTGAGCTGATCAGAGCTGGGCCAATCCAGTAAGAGGCAGTAATCACTCAGGATGGTTGATTCTGGAACTGGGAAAGCTTCTGCTTATATGCATACAGCAAATCCAAACGTCTCTGAGCAAAGCAACAATTTAAAGCAGAGGCATTTTCTCTCCTTTAAGCACTTAAAATCAGGTGTGGTGTGTTTTCAAAGGCAGAGGTCTGCATTTTGAGCAAAAGGTGGTTTCCCAGGTCTGACAAGGTAAGTGGTTAGCATGACATTAAAGTCTGGGCAAGGCCGCAGACTTCAGGTGGCTGGGCTTCCGCCCGTCCAGTGTGTGTGTGTCCAGGGTCATCTGCAATGCCCTACACTTGACAAGCGTCACACCTGTTACCTCTTGACTGCCTGCTAAGGTAGATGGGGGCAAGGCATGTTCCCACTTGACAGACGTGGAGGCCAGCACCACTGCTGCCCCATGGCCTCTGCTCCTCACCCTCGGAGCGTTCTCCTGACTCCCTTCCCGCTCGCAGTCTCACCCTAGACATCCTCTAGCCTTCCTCCCCTCTCCACCGCCTCCCTTCTCTCCATCAGTCATCTCACCAAATCACTTCCAGACTCACAGACTAGAAAATAGAGGCTGCCTCCTCCCCTTCACTGGAGACCTGTGGCTCACTGCCGTGAGGCCACAACTGTTCCTTCCACTTGGGCTCTGGTTCGTGGCTCCTTTCGCCTGCCCCTCTTGTACCTTTCCCCTTCTCCCCCGCCTGCTGGATCTTCCCCAAGTACGCATGAAACCGCTTACTTCTCTCACATCGTAAATAAACATTCCCTCACCTCCACGGTTTGGGCTTTTACTTACTAGCTTTGCTTTTTTAGCCCCAGTTGCTCTAACAATCAGGACAGATTCTGCGTTGGCACATTCCATGGTCACATCCAGTTCCTACCTGAGCTTTGTCCTCCACGAAACCCTTGCCGGGCTTTGTCCTGCTCCCTTTGTCCCTCCGCCCCTTCCTTCTTAGTTGCCTTGAGAACCTTGATTTATCTCCACAAACCCTTCCCATTGGCTTCTCTCCAAATCCAGCATCAAACCTGCATCTCTGCCCCAGGCAGATTTCCAGAGTATTCCATCTTCCCTCCCATGCTGCTGCTAGTTCTCAGAGTGAGGGGCGCCAGCAGCTACAGTCACACCAAGTCAGCATCCTAGCAGCTGCCCACACTCCGCCCACCCTTCCTCCTCCTAGCCCGCCTGCAGGTCCTGGCGGCTGTGCCTCCTGGATTCTCTCCTCTCCCTTCCCTCTTACCTGTCCCCAGTACTCCTCCTCTGGCTTAGGCTGTCACTTCTCACTGGGATTACTGAGGAGCCTGACTGCTCCCTCCCTTCAGTCCCTCCTCCACACTGCTATGAGACGTCCTTTCTTTTTTTTTTGAGATGGAATTTTGCTCTTTTTCCCAGGCTGGAGTGCAGCGGGGTGATCTCAGCTCACTGCAACCTCCGCCTCCCAGATTCGAGCGATTCTCCTGCCTCAGCCTCCGGAGTAGCTGGGATTACAGGCATGAGCCGCCACACCTGACTAATTGTTGTATTTTTAGTAGAGATGGGCTTTCACTGTATTGGTTAGGCTGGTCTCAAACTCCTGACCTCGTGATCCGCCTGCCTCCGCCTCCCAGAGTGCTGGGATTACAGGCGTGAGCCACCGCGCCAGGCCCAGGGCCGTCTGTCTTAGTGATCAGGGCATCCCCCATTTGCGCCTCCTCAGGGGCTCCCCTTATCTATAAGGACTCAGTGCCACTCCTCTGATGCAGGGCACAGGAGGCCTTTCTGTGGCCTCTCCTCTTAGGCCTGTGCCTTTCCTGCCTCCTCCCCTGTGCACCTCCTCTCCAGCCTCCCTCTCACTGCGTTATGCCTGCAGTGTCTTCACACAAGCTGTTTCTTTTGCCTGGAATGACACATCTTCCTCCGTTGATTAATCCACCCTGTATTTCTTCAATACTCAGTTCATTCAGGCCCCTCTTGGGAGCCTTCATTAACTGTTGGCCTGGCAGTGAGGCACTTTTCTGGGCTCCTGTGGCACTGTGCTCATACCACAGTGGGTTCTTAGGATGAGCTTCCTGCCAGCCTCTTGCACCGGACCTCAGACACTGTGAGGACAGAGCCCCAGTGTGATACCCACTTTACTCAGCGTCATACCCTATATCCCCGTGACTCAGCACCGTACCCCTATAGCAACATGACTCAGCGCCTTACCGCTATATCCACATGACATAGCTCCGTACCCCTATATCAACATGACTCAGCACCTTACCCCTATATCCATGTGACTCAGCTCTGTACCCCTATAGCAACATGACTCAGCGCCTTACCGCTATATCCACGACTCAGCTCTGTATCCCTATATCAACATGACTCAGCGCCTTACCACTATATCCACATGACTCAGCTCCGTACCCCTATAGCAACATGACTCAGGGCCTTACCCCTATATCCACGTGACTCAGCACCGTACCCCTATAGCAACATGACTCAGCACCTTACCGCTATATCCACGTGACTCGCTTCTGTACCCCTATAGCAACATGACTCAGCGCCTTACCGCTATATCCACATGACTCAGCTCCGTACCCCTATAGCAACATGACTTAGCGCCTTACCGCTATATCCCCGTGACTCAGCACTGTACCCCTACTCAGCGCCTTACCGCTATATCCACATGACTCAGCTCCGTACCCCTATAGCAACATGACTCAGCGCCTTACCGCTATATCCACATGACTCAGCTCCGTACCCCTGTAGCAACATGACTCAGCGCCTTACCGCTATATCCACATGACTCAGCTCTGTACCCCTGTAGCAATATGACTCAGCGCCTTACCCCTATATCCACATGACTCAGCTCCGTACACCTATAGCAACATGACTCAGCGCCTTACCCCTATATCCACGACTCAGCTCCGTACACCTATATCAACATGACTCAGCACCTTACCGCTATATCCACGTGACTCAGCTCTGTACCCCTATATCAACATGACTCAGCGCCTTACTGCTATATCCACATGACTCAGCTCCGTACCCCTGTAGCAACATGACTCAGCGCCTTACCCCTATATCCACATGACTCAGCTCCGTACACCTATAGCAACATGACTCAGCGCCTTACCCCTATATCCACGACTCAGCTCCGTACACCTATATCAACATGACTCAGCACCTTACCGCTATATCCACGTGACTCAGCTCTGTACCCCTATATCAACATGACTCAGCTCCGTACCCGTATATCATGACTCAGCTCCGTACCCCTGTATGAACATGACTCAGCGCGTTACCGCTATATCCACGTGACTCAGCGCCATACTCCTATATAAACATGACTCAGCGCCTTACCGATATATCCACGTGACTCAGCTCCATACCCCTATATGCACGTGACTCTGCAATGTATCCCTATATCAACATGACTCTGCACCGTACCCCTATATCCACTGCACCTAGCATGTGGAAAGTGCATGCAGAGTTTTGTTTTGAGACAGGGTCTCATTCTGTTGCCCAGGCTAGAGTGCAGTGGCGTGATCATAGCTCATGCAGCCTCGACCTCCCGGGCTCAAAAAGATTTTCCCACTTCAGCTCCTGAGTAGCTGGGACTATGGGCATGTGCTAGCATGCCTAGCTGGTTTATTTTTGTAGAGATGGAGTTTCACCATGTTGTCCAGGCTGGTCTCGAACTCCTGGACTCAGTCTGCCCACCTCGGCCTCCCAAAGTGCTGGGATTACAGGTGTGAGGCAAGGAGCGTTTTGGAGATAAGGCAACCAAGGCCCATGGAACTTAAGGTCACTGAACACGGAGCTGAGCCCAGAACTCCAAGCTCTTGGCACCTGATACAGTGCCATTTTTCACTCCTCCGTATTGCTGTATGTCTCTGCCACCCTGGAGCAGGACCAGGAGCAGACAGAAAGGAGAAGAGCTGAAGTTAGGATTTTCCACTGAGTTCTAGGCAGTCCCTGAGTTCAGTGCTGAGACTTCTCTGTTAACCAAAATAGCCCCAACTCTGGGCTAACTGGAAACTACTCTGCCCCCGATTTAGTACTCAGTTATTCAGCAGGTAACTTACCAAGCACCTACTATGTGCCAGGCATCATGTTAGGGTTGGGGGTGGGGGGAGCAAGGCTCCTGACCTCAGGGGCGTATAGTCTGGTGGAATCAAGCCGATCGGAGCTGCCAGAGGCTGTTCTTGTGGTAGGAATGCAGGGATAGTGTGAGGGCCCAGCCCCGAGAAGTTCTGATCCTTCCTTCAAAAAACACGAGCTAAGCAAAGGAGCATTAGTCATTCCAGCCAGGTGCACTCTGGCCGTGCCTGGAGGGCACCTGATCTCTGATGCCAGACCCCCGAGTGCAGGCTCCAGGACAAACGTGGCCGGCTTCAGGAGCCTGCTCAGTGAGAACGTTTTTCATACTTACTTTATGGTACTTGCCATGAGCCGAAATATGGGCCAAGAGCACAGTAAGTTCAGGCAGCTACTCACTGTGTTTAAGTAACTACTTCTGGGGAGCTAAGCCCTGAGGACATAAAAGCATAGAATGATACAATGGACTTTGGGGACTCGGGAAAGGGTTGGGGGCTCAGGGATAAAACATGACAGTGTACAGTGCTCGGGTGATGTGTGCACCAAAATCTCAGCAATCACCACGAAAGAACTTACTCATGTAACCAACCACCACCAGAAACCCAAAAACCTACTGATATTAAAAAAATAGTAATTAAATAAAATAGCTTTTTGGCTGCTGTCAACAGCATGTTCCTGAAAAATGCTGGAACTGGGACTTTCCTAGAGGGTGACTGGTAAGAAATGTATTCACGTCAGGAGTTTTTTAAAATTTGTTTTAATTGGTACTTCTGCATTAGCGGTAACTACAAAGGTCTTATTAAAGTTTCCACTTTAAATGCACAATTTTACTTCATTTTATTATAAGGAATTGTTACAGAAAATGCAAATATCAGTATTTGAAAAGTACATTCCATTACACAGACCCCAAAGAAACAATGCTGATGAGCGCCATGGTCCTATATGATGCCGTCACCCCACACTGAGCACTGCCCCGAATGGGCTGGAAGCCTAGGTGACAGAATGTGTGCCTGCCCAGCTACGGCCCCTCCTCTGGGGTCACAGGGATGTCGTGGTAACAGCCAGCTCCGCACATCTGCCCAAAAGGGCAAGCCATCAAGTCGGGCAGTCCTGACTCAAGACTCCCTAGCTGCAGAAAAGCAATGGTGTTAGTGGTAACAGGTTACTGTATTATTTATGCCACATGAAAAAGGAATTGTACAGGCAATGATCTTCCAAAGAAAGTCTTTAAGGCATCTGTAACTTCTGGGAATTTCAGGGTTGATATCTTGTCAGTCAGCTCTTCACTAAATTACTTCCACAGAGTGAGAAGGTGGCTTCCGAGTCCCGTTGGCGAGCTGTGCCCCTGCCTCCTCTGCTCCCAGGCCGGGAGTGGGGGAGCTTTGGTGCTTCAGCTAGTTCTGGGACTTGTCCCAAGGGGAAGCAAGCGTCTGTCATGGAAGCGTGACCCTTACTTGTTGAAGCTGCTGTCACCTGGGAAGTTCGCTTGACTTTCCGGGCTGAGCATGCCATAGTTCAAGGAGTTCTTTTTCTCCAGATAAAGGAAAACTAGATGGAGGTGAAGGCTCTCCCTTTTCCCAAGACATTCCCTCCACTCCACGCCCATGGAGAAGATTAGTGCAGTCACGGTTCAGACACCGGCAGGTGTGGGACATGGACGGGGAGGAGCGGTGAGACCACACACACGCTGAGCTCCACACAGGGACGCGCGTGAGGACGCGCAACGGGGTGGCCAGAAATGACTCGGGGGCTCTGAGGTAGAGGACTCAAGGTCACACAGACCCCACTCCTTGGAGAGAACGTGGCAGGTGAACTGAGCAATCTAATCCAGCCTCAACGAAATTAGTCACTGGGGTTGACACAGCACACGTGTTCTAATACATGATTCAGTGAGACGCCACTAAAAAGATGACTGAGCGTTCAGAGGTCCTAAGTGTAGGCACTTAAGTTTATGGGAAATTTCAGTGTTAGAGGATCATAGCAAATTAGTTTAAGCCATTTGATTTATACATAGCACGTGGTTTGTACCTTTGTCTTAAAAACGACAAGACTGCTAAGAATACGCTGAATAATAAATCTGGCAATGAGCGAGGGCAGTTCAGGAGTGAACTCAGCATGGCGATGTTGCCTGTTGCAGCAAATCATGTTTCAGTCACGTTTCTTTTCCTGCTCTACTCATTTAAGTGGGAACTTTCTGAATGAATTAAAATTAAGTTTTGGCTACTAGTGCTTAAGTTATGCTGAAAATTTAACAACAGCTAGGCAGTTTTGTACTCAAGTGTTGGCAGCAGGGAGAGACAGGAAGGGCTGGAAGCAATGCCTGGACCCAGCCAGGGCAGCTATGGCGGCGTCTGCGCAGTCAGGGGGCTTCCTAAGCTTTTCCTGTATCCACATGGATGCCCCAGGCAGCCAGTGTGTAACAGGACTAAAGGACGTTCTGGCCGGGCGCGGTGGCTCAAGCCTGTCATCCCAGCACTTTGGGAGGCCGAGGCAGGCGGATCACGAGGTCAAGAGATCGAGACCATCCTGGCCAACATGGTGAAACCCCGTCTCTACTAAAAATACAAAACTTAGCCGGGCATAGTGGCGTGTGCCTGTAGTCCCAGCTACTCGGGAGGCTGAGGCAGGAGAATTGCTTGAACCTGGGAGGCGCAGGTTGCAGTGAACTGAGATTGTGCCACTGCACTCCTGCCTGGCGCCTGGCGACAGAGTGAGACTCTGTCTCAAAAGCAAAAAACAAAAAAAAAACGTTCTCCCAGTCCACAGCTGCTCAGTACCATTGCTATCCCTGGACTCAGGGAAAAAACAGAAACTCTAACAACATATTTGAAACATGATCTTAAGATTTTAAGTGCAATTACAGGCAAGATTGTTACCGAAATTGGTAAGGTAGGGCATGGGCAGAACAGTCAGCCTCACCCCTGACTGATCTCCAGGTCCCTTTTCCATCACGAACATCGAAAGAACAAGTATCCACGTACCAGCCACTTCAATTCATAACCGAACCATGATTATCTTCCTAACTCAGGTAACCAAGCTACCTAAGCCCTGCCTGCCGGCTTCCTTACGGCCCTTTCAGGCAATAGAAAATGGAAACTGACCACATACCTCAGGTGGATCAAATGTTTGCCAAGACTGGCAGAGTTTTTTTCATTAAAAATTCTCTATGAAACATGTCAGACAGGGGGACGAGGGGACTCTTCTAATTAATTTTTTTCTTTTAAACTGTGCACAAGCTTATATTAACATACAAAGTATACATATTTTATAAACCAGAGAAATGTTTTTTAAAGTAGCACTCCAGGTTATCAGCTCATTTTACACACGTTTAGGCAACAGAATGTATGAGGCTACAGCAACACAGAGGACATACTACCCAGAAAGAAACAAATCATGTTGCCAAAAAATATTTAGTCCCTTTAACACACATATTCAAACTTTCATTAATGCAAAAAGGTAGTGGTTATTAAATGTCTGAGAGGTTCAGCATGTATGACTGAGACTCAATCTCCGAATATAACACACAGCGTTCACCTCACAGGTGTTTTGTTTTAAAGCAGTGGTAGATGTTTCTCTTTAAATGTGCAGTTTTTAGAAACTGGCCAAACCTTCAAAAGAAAAGTTTAACAGCTCATGGTTAATGTATGTACTAGCAGCGACTGAGACCCAGCAAGTTCTGGTGGCCTCACCCAGCACACAAGCCAGAGACTTCCAAAATGGGGTGGTGCACATGTGGCCGTGGCCCTCAGCTGCTGGCCCTTCACAAGGCAGGGCAAGCCACACGGAACTGGGGCCAACAGCACTCATGGCATCACGAAGGAGGATTTCAGCAAGAAGCATTTGCGTCAAGGACACGGGACCTGCGGGCCTGAGGCCTGGACACGCCCTTGGGGCTGAAGCTGTATCAGTCCCCTCATCACTCAGCTTGGATGAATTCCTTGCTCTAAGACACGACAAAGTTTTTCCTTAAAGATCAGTGTGAGCTGAGGTCCAGTCAAAGCTGCTCACTGGAATCACTGATGCAAGGATGTGTGAGGGTGTTTCTGCATGTGGATTTTACACTGGGATCGCCGAGAACGCGGCTGTATAAGAAGTGCGGCACAGAGTGCGCGTCCTGCACCTCTTCAGTGGCAGAGGGACCAGGACCCCACACAGGACGCAGCAACACGAGAGAGTGAGACACGCTACGAGGTGTGAGCGGGCCGGCCGCACCCGACACCTCCATAGCACGAACACTGTAAAGCTTTCGGTTGTTAAGGCCACGATTTTTCAGCTCTCATCTCTGAACCCTGTTAAGAAAGATTTCACCTTTTTAAAAGGCGTAGCTCACTAAAAACACAGCTTAGCTTAAAAAGAAAAAAAAGACTTAGCTTAAAAAGAAAAGAAAAAAAAATAGGGCAAGAGGATCCTATTATCTTTATGAAAACATTGTGCAGAAAAGTCCACAGCCACTTACCCTGGAGTGAAGCCAGCTCAGGCAGCCAGCTTCCTACTCTGAGGCTCTGTCGCCCAGTCAGCCCAGGCAGGAAGACTTCATGAATGCTCTGGGATGGACACCAAGCTACTGAAGGGAAAACGGTTTTCCGAGTGTCCTTCTATGCTGCTAGCAGAATGGGGAGGGGTCTAATTCCTAATCACATTAACCGCTTAGGCTAAATGGCCTGGTCCGATTAGTGAGACACCTAGTGAAACTGATCCCGGTCTGACACACACACTGACAATCATATGGAATCACTGGAAAAGGGACCTGTCACACCATGGTCCTGAAATGTTCCAGTCTGTTGCCGCGGGAGGACGCCTGCCAGCTCCTGCTCTGGGGGGAGTCAGGCTGGTGAGCAGAGCAGCTGCTGGGGGAGGTGACCAGGAACGTGGCCTGGACGCTCCGGGGGCTCACTAAGAGACCCCACCCAGAGTCAGCACATCAAAGCAAATGTTGCAAACTCGCACAGGCTTGTTCAGATCAAACTTGATGATAGGAATCTCCTTGGTCGAGCATTTATGGCAAAGAAGACGTCCGCAGTGACGACTGTGGGAGCAAAGAAAGCAAGCATGAGGGGGAGCGCTGAAGGGGTGACACCTCCCGGCAGGGGGAGGACAACCCCAGCAGGGGCCCTGGTGTGACCGCTACGCTGAGGCAGCGCCGCCAGCCAAGTCACAGCAATTCATGGAGAGTTTTTAGTCCATGAAAACAAAACTCTAGTCAGTCATCATGTTAACGCAATACTGAAGAAAGCTTTTTTTTTTTCTTGAAGATCAAGAGCAGCTCTGGATAAGACAACGTTCACAACTGTCATCCCAGCACTTGGGGAGGCGGGCGGATCACTTGAGGCCAGGAGCTTCAAGACCAGCCTGGCCAACATGGTGAAATCCCGTCCCTACTAAAAATACAAAATTAGCTGGGCATGATGGTGCACACCTGAATTCCAGCTCCTGTGGGAGGCTAAGGAAGGAGAATCGCGTGAACCCAGGAGGTGGAAACTGCAGCAAGCCAAGCTCATGCCACTGTACTCCAGCCTGGGTGACAGAGCAAGACTGTCAAAAACCAGCAAAAAGAGAGCAGCTCAGCACTTTTTTTTTTTTTTTTCAGATGAAGTCTCGCCTGTCGCCCAGGCTGCAGTCAGTGGCGCGACCTCAACTCACTGCAACCTCCTGCCTCAGCTTCCCAAGTAGCTGGGATTACAAGTGCCTGCCACGACCCCCAGCTAATTTTTGTATTTTTAGTAGAGATGGGGTTTTGCCACGTTGGCCAGGCTGGTCTCAAACTCTTGACCTCAAGTGATCCACCCGCCTCCACCTCCCAAAGTGCTGGAATTACAGGTGTGAGCCATGGTGCCCGGCCTATCTCATTTTAATGGGAACAGCTCCTTAGTGTCGGGAAGCAGCCCATACTGAGGCACACCATGAGGGCAGTAACTCATCTCAGCTTTGCTGCATGCCAGAAGCCAGGGAGGATGGCACAGGCCTGACAGGCCACGTGGGAACTGTGCACCTTCGGCTCCCACAGGACAGCGCCGGTCTGCAGGTCCCTGCCTTCCCTCCATCTCTCCCTCAGTCAGAACCTCGGGTGTGCTCATCTCACTCCATTTGGTCAACTTTTGCCCATGAGTGTGTAGGGCCCGGGGCAGGTTCATGTCTTATCCTGGAGAAGGGCAGACCCAGTGACGTCGGCGGAAGTCCCCCCCCACTTTGACAGTGACGCTGCGGTCTTACCAGTGGTGTTTGCGAGTCGTGACTCCAAACTTGGCAGTGCACTCGTAGCAGAAGGCGCCGTCACACCACGGAGGCTCCTTGGACAGCATATCTGTAACACATGGGAGAGGACGAATCCCATCAAACAGCGACTGCCAGGCAAGCCTCAGGGCTCAGAGGGAGCAGGGGAAACAGACCAGCGAGTGAAGCCACACACTGCCACGTGCCACAGGCTCAGAGGCACAAAGGTTCTAAGTGGTTCACAGACAGCTTCCCAGAGGAGAGGAGAATCAGCACTTGCCAGGGAGAATGGGGGAGAAGGAAACAGGCCAATGAAGTGAACCAGCGTGGCATCTGTGTGGGGAGGCGGCGTGGCGTCTGTGGGGGAGGTCGCGTGGCATCTGTGTGGGGGAGGCGGCGTGGCGTCTGTGGGGGAGGTCGCGTGGCATCTGTGCGGGGGGAGGTGGCATGGCGTCTGTGGGGAAACGGAGTGGCGTCTGTGGGGGGCAGCGTGGCGTCTGGGGGAGGCTGCGTGGTGTCTGGGGGAGGCGGTGTGGCGTCTGTGGGGGGAGGCGGCGTGGCATCTGGGACGGTGTGGCATCTGTGTGTAGGAGATGGCGTGGCGTCTGTGGGGGAGGCAAAGTGGCGTCTGGGATGGCGTGGCGTCTATGGGGGACCTGGCGTGGCGTCTGTGCGGGGGAGGTGGCGTGGCCGTCTGTGGGGGGAGCTGGCATGGCATCTGTGCAGGGGAGGTGGCATGGCGTCTGTGGGGGGAGCTGGCATGGCATCTGTGCGGGGGAGGTGGCGTGGCGTCTGTGGGGGAGCTGACATGGCATCTGTGCGGGGGAGGTGGCGTGGCGTCTGTGGGGGGAGCTTGCATGGCGTCTGTGCGGGGGGAGGTGGCGTGGCGTGTGGGGGGAGCTGGCGTGGCATCTGTGTGGGGGGAGGTGGCGTGGCGTCTGTGGGGGGAGCTTGCATGGCGTCTGTGCGGGGGGAGGTGGCGTGGCGTCTGTGGGGGGAGGTGGCATGGCGTCTGTGCGGGGGAGGTGGCGTGGGGGGGGTGGCATGCTCTGTGGGGGGGGGGAGGTGGCGTGGCGTCTGTGGGGGAGCTGGCATGGCGTCTGTGTGGGGGGGGGAGGTGGCGTGGCGTCTGTGGGGGGAGCTGGCATGGCATCTGTGTGGGGGGGAGGTGGCGTGGCATCTGTGTGGGGGAGGTGGCGTGGCTCTGTGGGGGAGCTGGCGTGGCATCTGTGTGGGGGGAGGTGGCGTGGCGTCTGTGGGGGGAGCAGTGTGTCTGGGGGGGGAGCACACGTAGTCAGGGATGGCTGGGACAAAGACATGGTAGGGAGAGAACAGAGATCACACAGTGAGAAAAACTGGCCAGGGCCACACGATGGGGAGACAGAAGATGGGACTCAGACAAGAGAAGCTGTGGAGGCAGGATCTGTAAGACTTAGTGCCTGCAGGAGTGCGGGGTGTGAGACGGAGCAGGCAGAAGAAAAGGTGATGTCCAGGCTTCCGGGGGAGAGGGCCTGAGTCTGCGGTGGGACCACAGGCAGAGCGACTCCGCGGGAAGCACTGTTTCCGTCGCGGCTGGGAGTTAGCAGTTAACAGGAACGCGGTCACTAGATGTACTGGCTAAACTCTCAGTCTACGCCAGGCACTGTCTGACTGTCTGACTGCGCTCCACAGACGGGGCCCTGCGCGCGTGTGGAGGAAGCAGCACGTGAATCAGTGGTTACTCCTGAGCACCGTGGTGCGTGTGTGTAGCCGGCACTGTGAGGGGCACCAGTGCGGAGCTCTGGAAAAGCTAAGTGTGTGGCCAAGGGAAAGTGACAGTGGACAGATGTCACACATGCTTCGACGCCGGCCCCGCCACAGACCAGCTGTGCAGCCGTGGGCAGGTCACTCCACCGCGATCACACGGCCACCGAGTGTTCCTGAGCTTGTTCTCCTGCCTGTCTCTCCCCTGGAGGCATTCTGCTTCTCTACCACCTCAGCAGGCAAGAGGACAGACTCACAAATCCGAGCTAGGAGTGAACACTCCTTTCCACAGAAGGGACACTGGGAGGGGAGAGCTGCTGGGGCTGAAGCAAAAGCCATTTGGAAGGTTCCAGAGGACGTGAGTCAGTCTCAGGAGGGCAGGTGTGCAGAGGACGTGAGTCAGTCTCAGGAGGGGCAGGTGTGCAGAGGACGTGAGTCAGTCTCAGGAGGGCAGGTGTGCAGAGGACGTGAGTCATCTCAGGAGGGCAGGTGTGCAGAGGATGTGAGTCAGTCTCAGGAGGGCAGGTGTGCAGAGGACGTGAGTCAGTCTCAGGAGGGCAGGTGTGCAGATAAGCGGCCAGGAGACACAGCAAGGGTGGCCCGCCTGGAGCTTGCACACTTCCAGCAGGTTGTGGGGGAGTGGGACATGAACGAGGCAGAGCGCTTTGAAGAGAGACTGCCAACAGTGACCTTCCCGATGCTCTCAAAACCCTTCACCCCATTCGTAGGAAGAGTCCCATGTACTGCCTGGAAACGGGCGGTTCTCATCTTAAGGCATCCTGAGATTTCAAGATCACAAATACATCTGCATAGTAGCACTGAAAGAGCAAAACGTAGGCCACTCACCTAAAAGCCGGAACAGAAGCTGCTTGGTGGCAACCTGGTAGTTGAAAATGTTGACTCCCTGGTTGTTATTCACTCCAAGGCGAGCCCCAGATCGCACGACGGCACGGCACAGGTTGGCGTTGCCTTTCATGTACGCCAAGAGCAGCACTGGAAAACACACACACGCAGGGCCACTCCCCCACCTGGCCCGGCCGGCACCGCCCAGGGAGGGCAGGAGACCGCTGGCAGGATATCTGCTCAGAAAGTCCCTGCAGACACAAACGCCCCCGAGGCTCCGGGGGAGACCTCTACGGACAAGCTGTAGCATCTCCCAAAAAAGGACTTGGCCTCGAGACAGAGATTCCAGGGCGGCTGGGGTTCCAAGACGCAGCCTTTCCCAGGTAGAGCCTGGGCTGCAGGAGAACCGACGTAGGGCAGGTGGGCAGGGATTCGACACGAAGGGACTGTCCACTGTTGTCTCCCCTGCCTTCCTCTGGCAGGAAACACTGGTCTCCCCACAAAGGACAGAGCTCTTTCACCCAGTACAATTAAATCTAAGCCTCCACCCAGTACACGTGGAGAAGAAACACCAGTATCAGGAACATGCCCCAGAAGGTTCTTCCACTCCATGGAGCCTCTCCTCTGTGCGGGTACAGAGCCCGTGCTCTCGGGACCAGGCCGACCTGCTGCCTCCCCTGCGAAGTCACAGCTAACCGGCTCCCCTTTGCGTCCCTTTCCCAGACACTGTGTTTACGTTCTTTCGTTTAACTCTGAAAATTATACCGTGAGAGGAGGGTTGTTATTCCCATTATCAAATGAGGAAACAGGCCCATGAGGGGGAGAACATGCACCCGGTCACCCTGCTAGAAGGATGGGGCCTGGCATCACACCCAGGTTTGTGTGAGCGGGAGGCCTAGACACGACCCTCCCCGCCTGCCTGCTGACGTGCTCCTGGGCAAGGTGCCCACTGAGTAGGTGCTGGGTCGAGCAGCTCACTCCTAGGGCTGACTCCTCCGAAGCAGGCCCATCACTGCCAGCTTAAAAAACAACATTCACGTAGCAAGGCCAAGAACTCCTCTCAAGACCAAGATAAAATGCTGATAAAATATGTAGTCCCACAGTCAGGTTCAGACAACCCATGGTGACTCCATTTCTGCCACCATGGAGGCTCTCTCTCCAGAACAGGGTGGGCGCAGGGAACGCAGCAGCCGCACAGCTGCGCAGGGGGCTCTGGGATCAGAGACGTCTGGTTTTGTTTTACTGGGTTACTTTTCCTTACCTGAAAAACGGGGATACAACTATGTGCCCTGCTTTCCTTGTGGGGCTGTCGAGAGTACTGAGCCAGAAAATGAACGAAAGAGTATGTCAGAAAAGCCAGGAGAGCCACGCAGATGGACACTGAGCACGGGCGCCCAGAGCAAGCCGGAGAGGCCTGCGGCCCTCTCCCTACGACGGCTCCCGTGGATCTAGGTGCGATTCGCCACTTTCTCAGGCATGTCAACATGTACCGCAGCACGTTTCTTCCTTCTGAAGATTCTGTGAGGTGCTTCTACTTTCTTTGCTAGAATTTGGGAGCTGGGGTAGGGCCCTATTTGACTGGACAAAGGCAAACCAGGGAAATGACAGCAGGTCAGCAGGCCTGTCTGGAGAAGGTGCGCATGGTTTCAGAGCACTGGATGCACTCGAGACGTGATGGTGCCTAAAAGCTGCCGCTCCAATCTCACGGAAGGCTCTGGGACACAGGCTCAGAGGGCCCGGCACAAATGCTCTGGCCGCTGAATGCCCTGAGGCCATGACAAGTGCCTGGGCTCTGGTTTTTCCAGGCAGCAAGGCATGCACGTGAGACAGGACGCACGAGCCTGGCTACTTACCCGTGCTGCCCTCCGCGTCCGGCTTATCCAGAGGGTACCCTGGCATGCATTCCAGGAAGAGCTCAAAGATGGCCGCCGCGTTCTCCTTGCCGTACTGTCCCAGGATGTGCAGCGGGGACTGGCCTCTGATGAAACAAGTTGGAAAAGTGAGGCATCTGCCAGGCCATCACACACAAAATAAACAGAATTTTCTGAACTCTGTGGCGGTACATCTAAAAGACACATAACAGGTCACAAAAGTTTTTTATTTTACTGTAAGCTAAGTGGATGTGTAACAAAAGTTTTTTTTTTTTTTAAGAAGCATTTTTTATTAAAATAAAAATACCAGTGCGAAAAGTACCAAAATAAAGTACGCAAAGCTGGTGGGGTGCCCTGGCGGCCAGTTCTGCAGCCCCTCCCTGGGGCTGACGGGAGGCACCGGCAGCCAGCAGCTCTGAGCGCTGCGGGGCCTGCTCGGTCCCACACTCACCTGAGATTAAAGGCTTCAGCGTCCACTGTGCACTCTGTCAGGAGAACGCGGATGCTGCTGAGCCGGCCGTGCATGACAGCAAGATGGAGAGCTGGGAAGTAAATCCTTACTGTGCAAGCCCAGAAGCACAGGCAGAAAACTCTGCAGCACTCCCCACCCTCACAGACCTGTGTCGATGGGACCCAGCCACAGCAGCCACGGGCCACGCAGAGCCATCCTTTCTGCTCTTTACCGCCCTCAAGGATGCACTAAAAATGCAATCTCACGACTGCTCTGTGCTGTGCTCTCTGCTTCCGCAGTTACCCAAAGGTGCGATTTAAGTTTCCTGGGAAGGCAGTGTAGCCTTCTAGGGCTGTCAACCAGATGGGGAGGCTCCACAAGGCCTGGGCAGTGGCAGGCGGATACCCCACCCCGAGCACTCCCTGTCACCGCTTTGCTCCTGTAAAAGCCAACCTCCCCAGGGGGAGCAGACCCAAGTGTGCACTGCACCCCCAGCCCTAGAATGGAGGGATAGTTGAAGGCACTCAGCACTGTGCACAGGAAGGACGGAGTTACCATTGTTTCCATTCTCGTCCACGGCAGCAAAGTCCACTCCATTCTCTAGGAGGACTGAGCAGATGGTAGGCAGGTCCTGCTGGGCAGCAAGATGGAGCGCAGTCTGGCGATGCTTGGTTAGCTCATTCACTTTGGCTCCTGCAAGAAGCTGTTGAAGGTCATGACATGAAGAGTCTCTACCACAATCGAGATCCCCCTTTGGAGACCAAGCTGCTTGTCCTCTGCCACCCACAGAGGCTGATGGCCTGCGCTGCTGACAGAGCTGGGAGCATGAGGGCTTCACACGTACTCCTGCTGAAGCACAAACCAGCAAAACCTGTGCCAAGGGCAAACTGGCGATTACCTGTCAAAATGCTAAACTGCCATTCCTTGGGACACAGACTCCACTTCTAAGGCGTTAGTGCAAAAAAAACAATGCAGGACTGAAGTGATACTGACTGGACTATACGAGGATGTCACTGCAGGACCGCGGTGATACTCACTGGACTATACAAGGATGTCACTGCAGGACCGCGGTGAGACTGACTGGACTATACGAGGATGTCACTGCAGGACCGCGGTGAGACTGACTGGACTATACGAGGATGTCACTGCAGGACCGCGGTGAGACTGACTGGACTATACGAGGATGTCACTGCAGGACCGCGGTGAGACTGACTGGACTATACGAGGATGTCACTGCAGGACCGCGGTGATACTGACTGGACTATACGAGGATGTCACTGCAGGACCGCGGTGAGACTCTCTGGACTATACAGAGGATGTCACTGCAGGACCGCGGTGAGACTGACTGGACTACAGAAGGATGTCACTGCAGGACCGCGGTGAGACTGACTGGACTACAGAAGGATGTCACTGCAGGACCGCGGTGAGACTGACTGGACTACAGAAGGATGTCACTGCAGGACCGCGGTGAGACTGACTGGACTATACGAGGATGTCACTGCAGGACCGCGGTGAGACTGACTGGACTACAGAAGGATGTCACTGCAGGACCGCGGTGAGACTGACTGGACTACAGAAGGATGTCACTGCAGGACCGCGGTGAGACTGACTGGACTATATGAGGATGTCACTGCAGGACCACGGTGAGACTGACTGGACTACAGGAGGATGTCACTGCAGGACCGCGGTGAGACTGACTGGACTACAGAAGGATGTCACTGCAGGACCGCGGTGAGACTGACTGGACTACAGAAGGATGTCACTGCAGGACCGCGGTGAGACTGACTGGACTATAGAAGGATGTCACTGCAGGACCGCGGTGAGACTGACTGGACTATAGGAGGATGTCACTGCAGGACCGCGGTGAGACTGACTGGACTATAGGAGGATGTCACTGCAGGACCGCGGTGAGACTGACTGGACTATAGGAGGATGTCACTGCAGGACTGCGGTGAGACTGACTGGACTATACGAGAATGTCACTGCAGGACCGCGGTGAGACTGACTGGACTACAGAAGGATGTCACTGCAGGACCGCGGTGAGACTGACTGGACTATACGAGGATGTCACTGCAGGACCACGGTGAGACTGACTGGACTACAGAAGGATGACACTGCAGGACCGCGGTGAGACTGACTGGACTACAGAAGGATGTCACTGCAGGACTGCGGTGAGACTGACTGGACTATACGAGGATGTCACTGCAGGACCGCGGTGAGACTGACTGGACTATACGAGGATGTCACTGCAGGACCGCGGTGAGACTGACTGGACTACAGAAGGATGTCACTGCAGGACCGCGGTGAGACTCGACTGGACTACAGAAGGATGTCACTGCAGGACCGCGGTGAGACTGACTGGACTATACGAGGATGTCACTGCAGGACCACGGTGAGACTGACTGGACTACAGAAGGATGTCACTGCAGGACCGCGGTGAGACTGACTGGACTACAGAAGGATGTCACTGCAGGACCGCGGTGAGACTGACTGGACTATACGAGGATGTCACTGCAGGACCACGGTGAGACTGACTGGACTATACGAGGATGTCACTGCAGGACCACGGCTGGACTATACGAGAATGTCACTGCAGGACTGCAGTGATACTGACTGGACTATATGAGGATGTCACTGCTTACAATAGAAGAGCCTGATGGCAAAAGGCTTTGGTTGTAAAAATTATAATATAAACAATAGAACATGTAGTAATTAAGATGATAAATATTTATCAATTAACATGGAAAGATGTTGATGACAAGTAAGTTTAAAAAACCTTGCAAATTAGAATACGGTACAATTCCATCTGGGGAAGACAGAGCTGTGTGTACACACAAGCATGCAGACACAGGCACGCGCACACAGGCATGCACATAGGCACGCAGACACAGGCACGCACACACAAGTGTGCACACACAGGCACGCACACAAGCACGCACACAAGCGCAGACACAGGCACGCACACACAGGCGCAGACACAGGCACGGCACACAGGCGCAGACACAGGCACGCACACAGGTACGCACACGCAGGCACACGCAGGCGCAGACACAGGCACGCACACAAAGGCACGCACACAGGCACGCACACACAGGCACGCACACAGGTACACACACAGGCACGCACACAGGTACGCACACGCAGGCACACGCAGGCGCAGACACAGGCACGCACACAGGCGCAGACACAGGCATGCACACAGGTACGCACACACAGGCACGCACACAGGTACGCACACAGGCGCAGACACAGGCACGCACACACAGGCACGCACACAGGCACGCACACAGGCGCAGACACAGGCACGCACACAGGTGCAGACACAGGCACGCACACAGGTACGCACACAGGTACGCACACAGGCGCAGACACAGGCACGCACACACAGGCACGCACACAGGCACGCACACAGGTACGCACACAGGCGCAGACACAGGCACGCACACACAGGCACGCACACAGGCACGCACACAGGCACGGACACAGGCGCAGACACAGGCATGCACACAGGTACGCACACAGGTACGCACACACAGGCACGCACACAGGTACGCACACAGGTGCAGACACAGGCACGCACACACAGGCACGCACACACAGGCACGCACACAGGTACGCACACAGGCGCAGACACAGGCACGCACACACAGGCACGCACACAGGTACGCACACAGGCGCAGACAAAGGCACGCACACAGGTACGCACACGCAGGCACACGCAGGCGCAGACACAGGCACGCACACACAGGCACGCACACACAGGCACGCACACGCAGGCACGCAGGCACACAAGACAGGCACGCACACAGGCACGTGCACGCAGGCACACGCAGGCGCAGACACAGGCACGCACACACAGGCACGCACACGCAGGCACACAGACAGGCACGCACACAGGCACATGCACGCAGGCACACACAGGCACGCAGACACAGGCACGCACACGCAGGCACGCATACAGGCATGCACACACAGGCACTCGGAAGGTGTTTCACAGCATAAATGCCGCACTCGGGGAGAGCTGGGGGTCCAAGGAAGACACTGTCTGATTCATATCCTTATGTGCTTTGAGTTTTTCCACAATGAGTATGTTCTATTTCACTGTGGTTTTCTATGTATTTACTTATTTTTCAGATAGCAACTTGCTCTGTCACTCAGGCTGCAGTGCAGTGGCACCATCATAGCTCACTGCAACCTTCAACTCCTGGGCTTAGATGACGGTCCCACCTCAGCCTCCTGAGTAGCTAGGACCACAGGCATGTGACCCTATACCTGGCTAGTTTTTTTAAAAAAGTTTGGTAGAGACAGGGTCTTGCTATGTTGCCCAGACGGGTGTCAAACTCCTGGCCTCAAGCGATCCTCCCACCTTGGCCTCCCAAAGTGCTGGGATTATAGGCATAAGCCACTGTGCCCAGCCTGTTTTTTAAAAGAAAGAACACAAGCTGCGCGCAGTGGGTCAGGCCTGTAGTCCCAGCACTTTGGGAGACTGAGGCGGGTGGACTGCTTGAGCCCAGAGGTTCAAGACCAACCTGGGTAACACGGGAAAACCTCACCTCTACAAAAATTTAAAAATTAGCTGGGCATGATGGCATGCACTGTAATCACACCTACTTGGGAGGATGAGGTGGGAGGACTGACTGAGCCTGCAGTGAGCTGTAATCGGGTCACTGCACTCCAGTCTGTACAACAGAGGGACACCATGTCTCAAAAAAGAAAGAAAAAAAGGACACAAAGAATTACAGAATCAAAGGCAGAAGGGACCTTTAAATAATACCCCATCTATTCATTTAGTATTTCAAGTTCATCATCCTCTTTCTGACAAAGTTTAAAAAATAGTTGCTGTTAACAGAAAATTCCTGAGTTTGTAGTGAGAACCCCCGCTTGCCGCTCCCGAGCTGTAAGGCCACCCTGCTTCCCGTGTGTACAGGCACTGCCTCTGGGGAAATCGAGGCGCTGGTCAGCTGCTCTGGGTAGAAGAACCCTGACTTCCAAGTCCCAGAACTCTGGGCACCCAGTCTGATCACTGATGGATGGGACAGGAGAGCGGATATGGGACACTCACACGGGACGCGTTACAGACGTCTGTTCACGGTCACTAGTGCTACACTGGGGGATAACTGCACGCTTGGTCAGCTGGGAGGAGCGAGAGGTGGGTAGAGTCAGTGGGAACAGGGTCAAGCATTATGCGGCGTCGATTCAAAGAGAAACGAGCACACGGACACGGGAAGACCTGCTGCTTCCAGGTTTCTGGGGGCTCCTCCCATCTGCCGTGTCAGGCCCTAGGAAGGCGGGAACCTACATCAGGGACCGTAGACCTCCTTCGGCTCCACAGAGGCCTAAAGACTGATGAACACAAGGCCGACTCCATTCTGCTTTAGGACCTCACTCTGCCTCCTGGGCTGCTTCCCCCACATCTGGTGTGTTCCCAGCACCATCGGACCGCCTCTCCTTATGCCTCAGTTCACACTCTGCCTCGCCGCCCTCGGTCCCCTCACTGGTGAACCCGCCCGCGCCTGTATCCCTCCCTCCCCCAAGACACCTTCTTTAAATGCTGCCTCAGCTCAGACACACAGCAAGTCACAAAGCCTTCTCTAAAAAGCATTTTTCAGAAGCAACGACACCAAGGCGCCAAAGGCTGCGCGGGTGCCCGGGTGGCCAGTTCTGTGGCAGCGGCTCAGAGCAGCGGGCCAGACGAGGAGGCCCGGTCTCAGCTCCACCCTGTCCTCTCAGCTCAAACACGTACAGTGGTTTCTCCGCGGCCTAGAGGAGAAGGGCTGCCCACGGTTCTCGACCTGTTTGCTGCCTGCCTCTCTAACTGCAACTCTTTCGACTCTACTACAATTTCAACCAAACTTCCCTGCATACAACACGCCACATGCACTTCCCAATCTCCACATCTTCGCTGAGACATTTCCCCTGCCTGGTGGTATTATGTTATACTGGAAAAAGCAGGCTTTGGAGTCCAATAGAAAAGGCTAAAATCCAACACTACGAGCTCAGCCCTGGGGGGTAAAATTCTTAGCTTAAGTCTTCTCCTTTGTAAAATGGAAAACATGTCTCATACCCCGCTGTGGTTTTGAAAATTAAGAGACAGCTCCCTTCAGAGTCCCAGTTGAACGCCTGACGGAGAACAGCAGCGGACCTCCACTTCCTCTGTGCTCCCGCCCCGCCTCTGCCATCCCAATCCTGCTTTCTGTCAGGCCACTCCAGCGCCTATGCAGCCCAGTGGGGCACTCGGGACACGCAGCCTTGACACACCGTCTTCCGAGTGCACTGGCCTCATTCCCCAAGCTCACACCGGCCTTTCACCACACGTGGCACAGCCCCTGTGGGGGAGATTCTGCACAAGCGCTACCACAGGCTTTGACAACACATTGCATACAGTGTCACTTACATTCTGTGTCACTTACCAAATTGCGGACAATAATTTCTGAGCCTGCTTGGACAGCGAGATGCAAGGGAGTCAACTTGGAAGCATCCTGGACTCTTGAATTCACATTAGCGTGGACACTGATCAGGAACAGCACACTTTCAATATCAGAGTTCTGAACTGCCACATGAAGGAAATTCCGGCCCTTATTATCCACCTGCAGCAACAAGTGGAAACCGAAATATTAGTTCCCCTTTTAAGAGTACGTCCTGAGCTTCATCTGCGAGCTGTACTGACCACTGGAGAAGTCATGACGTAGACCTTCCCTCAGGCCTGGGAAACTCCCTCGCACAACCCACCCAGAGACCCACTCCACCTCTGTGCACAAACACACACACGTGGCCACACCCACACGGTCAGGGGAGGGACCCGCTCCACACCTCTGTGCACACAACACACACACACACGTGGCCACACCCACACGGTCAGGGGAGGGACCCGCTCCACACCTCTGTGCACACAACACACACACACGTGGCCACACCCACACGGTCAGGGGGAGGGGACCCGCTCCACACCTCTGTGCACACAACACACACACACACGTGGCCACACCCACACGGTCAGGGGAGGGACCCGCTCCACACCTCTGTGCACAGAACACACACACACATGTGGCCACACCCACACGGTCAGGGGGAGGGACCCGCTCCACACCTCTGTGCACACAACACACACACACACGTGGCCACACCCACACGGTCAGGGGAGGGACCGCTCCACACCTCTGTGCACAGAACACGCGCGCATGACCACACCCACGTGGTCAGGGGGAAGGGAGCCACTGCAGTGACCCGCAGTGACCCACAGTGCCCTGGCAGCCTCCTGTAGTAGAAACTGGATGCGGAAAGCCAAGAAAGAGACAATCTGAAGGACAGGGAAACGAGGCATCACGGTATCAGGAACTCATGGAGAGGCAAAGATGGAGACAAGTCTTGGGAGTCTCTTTGCTTTCGCTAAAACAAGCACCCAGCATCCTAATGCCCCAGCTGCACTGCCAGCCTGAGCCCTGAGCAGTCAAACCAAGGCCTCAGAAATGCTGAGTGTCCTCTTTTACTGAGCTAGAGACTACACACAATGGGGGAGGGGGCCAACAGCAGGTCCTGGACCTTGCTCCACTGATGTAAGCCGCGGAGCTCAAGGAAATTAAGCCACATAGTGCACTGCAGTTCCAAGAGCTGTCTTAGCTTCAGTGTTGAGGCGGCAGTGAGGGAGGCCCCAATGCCACACACACCGCACACCACCACACATGGCCACACACCCAGCGCACGCCGGTCTCATGAGCAGTGCCACACACACGGCACACCACTGCACACGGCCACACACCCACAGCGCACGCCGGTCTCACAGGCAGTGCCACACACACGGCACACCACCACACACGGCCACACACCCACAGCGCACGCCGGTCTCACAGGCAGTGCCACACACACGGCACACCACCACACACGGCCACACACCACAGCGCACGCCGGTCTCATGAGCAGTGCCACACACACGGCACACCACCACACACGGCCACACACCCACAGCGCACGCCGGTCTCACAGGCAGTGCCACACACACGGCACACCACTGCACATGGCCACACACCCACAGCGCACGCCGGTCTCACAGGCAGTGCCACACACACGGCACACCACCACACACGGCCACATACCCACAGCGCACGCCGGTCTCACAGGCAGTGCCACACACACGGCACACCACCACACACGGCCACACACCCCAGCGCACGCCGGTCTCATGAGCAGTGCCACACACACGGCACACCACCACACACGGCCACACACCCACAGCGCACGCCGGTCTCATGGCAGTGCCACACACACGGCACACCACTGCACACGGCCACACACCCACAGCGCACGCCGGTCTCACAGGCAGTGCCACACACACGGCACACCACCACACACGGCCACATACCCACAGCGCACGCCGGTCTCACAGGCAGTGCCACACACACGGCACACCACCACACACGGCCACACACCCACAGCGCACGCCGGTCTCATGAGCAGTGCCACACACACGGCACACCACCACACACGGCCACACACCCACAGTGCACGCCGGTCTCACAGGCAGTGCCCCACACACGGCACACCACCACACACGGCCACACACCCAGCGCACGCCGGTCTCATGAGCAGTGCCACACACACGGCACACCACCACACACGGCCACACACCCACAGCGCACGCCGGTCTCACAGGCAGTGCTACACACACGGCACACCACTACACATGGCCACACACCCACAGCGCACGCCGGTCTCACAGGCAGTGCCACACACACGGCACACCACCACACACGGCCACATACCCACAGCGCACGCCGGTCTCACAGGCAGTGCCACACACACGGCACACCACCACACACGGCCACACACCCAGCGCACGCCGGTCTCATGAGCAGTGCCACACACACGGCACACCACCACACATGGCCACACACCCACAGCGCACGCCGGTCTCATGAGCAGTGCCACACACACGGCACACCACCACACACGGCCACACACCCACAGCGCACGCCGGTCTCACAGGCAGTGCCACACACACAGCACACCACCGCACACGGCCACACACCCACAGCGCACGCCGGTCTCACGGGCAGTGCCACACACACGGCACACCACTGCACACGGCCACACACCCACAGCGCACGCCGGTCTCACGGGCAGGGCCACACACACGGCACACCACTGCACACGGCCGCAGCACACGCCGGTCTCATGAGCAATGGATCTGCAGAGCGCTCTGATCAACAGTACAGTTTCATGCTGGAGAGAAGACCCGTGAGAAGACCAGCCCCACTCATGGCCATTTCACACCCTAAGCCAATGTGAGGTCAACACCTACACGATCCAGTCCCACTTGTGAAATGCTGAAGACACGTGGTGTGAGAAGCCTAAGATACCAAGCCATCATCTCCACCCACCAAGAATCCCATTTCATCCAGGTCCCGAGTGTCCATGTCACCGTCATGAACAGCCATTTCTACGTCCTGGCAGTATGCCAGGTGTGGCTGGAGATGTGGTTTCTGTCGGACTGACTTCGCACCCGCCCCGCTCCTGCCTCAGATCAGCTGTTGCGGCCATTTCCCACCCAGTTTGTTGCTGCAGATCAACAGTTCCCCACCCGGGTTTCGCAGCTTCTAAAGAGGCACAAAGAACAGTCCAGCCCAGCCTGCCAGGCGGAATCGCTGACCTCCTCCCAGACAGTCCATGTGACCCCAGCAGCACAGCACAAGCTCTCTCAGTTCATTTCAAAGCTTTTAAAGACATTCTTTACGAGGACAGTCAACCAACCTAGCAACGGCAAAGAACGCGCTCTCAGCAGAGAATGCGCACAGCATTCCTACCAAGGAGCCAGTGGCTACGCCTCCATCTAAGCCTGGCGTCGTCCGGTGCTGACACACAGGGCAGAGCAGCCAGGCCTCACCCTGCACTGATGGGACACTCGACAGCCACATTTGAGGAAAGGGAGAACAATTTCAAAGCAAAGCGCTTTACACGAAGAGACCTGTTCAGTCAGTGCCATCTGTGTAGTCTCCAGGTTCTGCGGGGCCCAGGACAAGGCGGAGAACGCTGGGTGTTACTCACGCACCTGCTCAGCAGCCCCCGACTCCCGTTTGAGAATGGCCTCGGCTGCCTTGTTGTTCTTGTAAGTCATGGCACAGGCGAACGGGGTCAGCCCTTGTCTGTCTCGGACGTTCAGATGGATGTCGGGGTGAGAGATCAACAGCTGAATGAGGGTGCTGTGCTGGTTGCTGATGGCCACGTGGACGGGCGTTCTTCCTTCCGCATCCTGGGGGGACAAGGCACAGATCTCATGCTCAACTGCAAGATAAAACTCAGGAAAAACAGGAAGCGGTAAAACTTTTGAGTGAAATTTCAGTTACGAGAATCAATCAATACTACCACCCTGTGCTTGACTCAGCTTTTAAAGAGGCCAAACAGAAATGACGAAAAGTCACTTCCTGTTACAGCACGTTCCAGTGACCCGGTGGTGGCTGCGGGCCCAGCACAATGTGCTTTAGATCCGCAGCGAGTCTCCACTCCAGGCTGCCACCCTCATCTGGCCACAGGGCCTTATACATAAATCTTCGCAGGCTAGAATGTTGAAAGGCATCAAAGGGCCTAACTCAGGGCTATTCAAGTGAGCCACTGGGACATTTTCCTAAATACAGTACTCAATTTGTGACTAAACTCTCAATGGAAATCTATTACTAAGGGGGAAGAGGAGGCAAAGAGAAACAGCTGAACCCAAGCTTCTTCCTGTTGGAGAAGGGACGAAGACACAGAGAAGGTGTCGCCCTGCAGTTGTGAACACTGCTAGGGAGGATTTGAATGAATAATGCAGCCTTGTTCACGAGGAAGCGGGGCCTGGGCCAGGAAGTGCAAGGTCCCTTGCCCTAAGAGGAGGTTTCCCTCATTCTGGGGCTACTCTCTCTCTCCCTGGAAAAGAGAAAGGACATACCTGCGCATTCACATTGGCACCAAACTCCAGAAGACACTGGACGGTCTCCTCCAGCCCCCAAGAGGCTGCCAGATGTAAAGGGGTCTGCCCATCCCTCGCCTCTTCCTCACCTTCTCCATTAGCACCTGGTTGCCTGGGACTGTTCACGTCACAACCACTGAAAGCGATGGGGAAGGTGCTTAGAAAGGCCGTGCTCCGAGCCGGCCTGTAGCCGCTGAATGTGCAGCAGGAGCCTCCTCCAGTCCCACAGGCTCTGCTCTGCTCTGTAGGGTCTGCCATCCTCAGTCCCTCGCCTCAGAGTCGGGCTCCCACCCCCACAGATTCTTCTGTGATTGGCCTTGGGGGTGGGCAACCTGGACATCAGAACACTTAAAAACTCTCCAAGGGAAGGTACATGTATACATATGTATACATTTTAAGTTTGAAAACCAGCCGGACGTAGTGGCTCACGCCTGTAATCCCAGCACTTTGGGAGGTCGAGGCGGGTGGATCACTTGAGGTCAAGAGTTCAAGACCAGCCTGGCTGACACGGCGAAACCCCGTCTCTACTAAAAATACAAAAACTAGCTGAGCGTGGTGGTGGGCGTCTGTAATCCCAGCTACTGGAGACGCTGAGGTACGAGAATCGCTTGAACCTGGGAGGCGGAGGTGGCAGTGAGCTGAGATCATGCCACTGCACTCCAGCCTGGGCAACAGAGCGAGACTCCAAAAAAAAAAAAAAAAAAAACACAGTTTGAAAACCGTTAAGTTTGAGAACGACTGCTCTAAAGGTTCCTGAATAACCTTGGTTCCCACATATCCCACACTCCATGGGGGCCACGGAGCCTGTTAGGACTCACACAGCTTGGTGGGGTCCCGCAGAGACCGTCTGGTCCCCCTGCCATGGCTTCCTGGCTCCACAGTCTGAACTGGCCTGCCATGACTGCAGGAGTCCAGGCAGCTCCCAAAGCAGGACGCTGACTTAAGCTTTCAGATTCTTTGATCCGGGCCTGTGAGCTCCTCCCCTCACAAGTGAGCCTGGCTCCTGGCTGACCCGACATGACAGAATAGTGACCCTCTGACACCCTTAACTGTGAAAGTAAAGCCAGCTACTGGCATGCCAAGACTGCAGGCAGATTTAAAAAGGAAAAGAGCCAGTTTGCAGTAAGCTCACTCAGATTTCAAGAGCTAGTGGGGCCTCTCGGACCTGCGGATAAGAAAGCAGGCGGTGGGCTCGTTGTTTTCGTCAATGGCTCTGTGCAGGAGCGTCTGGAGGCACCCGCCAGGTCCGGGGGCCCCAGCATGTGGCATCACAACCATGTCTGACCTGCAGAAAAACACATAAACACTGTTGAGCAAAGGCAACATTTTTATTACCAAGTCTAAGCTCTATGTATAGCATTAAATCCATTTCCAGATAAGTTACGGTTGATAACTAAATGCTAATTACTTTAATTTGTGTCACTTATTAGTTTTACAAACATGAATTAAAATTTGCTGTGTGCAAGTTCTTTCCTGCACTAGGTCCTGTGGGACAGATTTGGGAAGCATAAACAAGAATGTTTAATTCATGTCCTTTAGAGCTATGTCCTGGAAGGGACAGAAAACACAAAGTGTCTGTGTTCGCATGCACCAGCAGGTCCTCAGCAACACACACCTGTCATTAACAGGTAACCTCAACGTCTGGGTGAACCCTCCAGTGCA
Organism: Ateles fusciceps; assembly: GCA_036589455.1. NCBI lineage: Eukaryota > Metazoa > Chordata > Mammalia > Primates > Atelidae > Ateles > Ateles fusciceps. The sequence goes on from JAZHEH010000751.1 coordinate 3,752,799, forward strand.
CGATGCCTTCCTATCACACTGCAGGCCCTTCAGGGAGCTAAAGGGGAACCTGCAGGCTTACCTCCACTTTTGGGGCCTGTCTTGCATACCAGGGAGATAAAGCTAAGACTGGGGAAATTATCACTATGGTGAGAATGAGGAGAGCCTACATCAGATCAGTAACCCCAGGAGAAGGCTCCTGAGGAAATGCCGCCCTTCTCTTGCTTCTCGGTAGTTTTCTTTCTTTTTTTTTTTTTTTTTTTTTGAGACAGAGTCTTGCTCTATCACCAGACTGGAGTGCAGTGGCACGATCCCGGCTCACTGCAACTTCCGTTTTCTGGTTTAAAGCAATTCTCCTGCTTCAGCCTCCCGAGTAGCTGGGACTACAGGCGCGCACCACCACGCCTGGCTAATTTTTTGTACTTTTAGTAGAGACGGGGTTTCACCATGTTGGCCAGGATGGTCTCGATCTCTTGACCTTGTGATCCGCCCGCCTCAGCCTCCCAAAGTGCTGGGATTTCAGACGTGAGGCGCGGCGCCCGGCCCGGTAGTTTTCTTGGTAAAGACAACTACAAACAGAAGTGCTGGCCAAGATCATGCTGCACTGCAGGTTTCTTTAACGTGACCGTCAACTGCCTGTCCTTGCCCCACTTTGTTACTTGGCAGGCCTCTCGCTCCTGTGACAGCTACACAGGCACCAGATCCGTCTGTAAGCAGAGGCTAACGCTGTGCGTGACTCACCAGAGTGGACGCGATGTCCTCCAGGCTGTTTGCCAACGCAAGCCACAGCGGGGGTTCCCCTTCTCATCCAGCACCGACATGTCAGCTCCTCGGGTGCAAAGCGCATCGACTACGAGCGGAAGCTGGTTTCTGATGGCCAGCTGGAGGGCCGTCTCCCCCGTCCTGAGTCCTGCCGGGACAGGCACGCCCAAACCAATGTTTGTAGCTGGAGCCAAAGGACAGAAGGTGCCCTTCTGGGCATTTGTGGAGCCCAGAATCTTCTGTACCCCTAATCATATTCACACACATTCATTAAACATTTTCTCAGGGAAACTACATGTGACAATAGTGTCTGTCCATTCTGCCTTTTTAGAAAACATAACCATGTCACCATATTGCCCTCCAAGATAACTAAATCCCAGCATGTTGAAATCTTACAGAAATAGTTACTTTTCATGGCACCTTTTTTTTTTTTTTTAAGACAGACTCTCGCTCTGTCGCCAGGCTGGAGTGCAGTGGCACAATCTCGGCTCACTGCAACCTCCGCCTCCCGGGTTCAAGCAATTCTCCTGCCTCAGCCTCCCGGGTAGCTGGGACTACAGGCACGCGCCACCACGCCCAGCTAATTTTTTTTTTGTATTTTTAGTAGAGACGGGGTTTCACCATGTTGGCCAGGATGGTCTCGATCTCTTGACCTCGTGATCCGCCCACCCCGGCCTCCCAAAGTGCTGGGATTATAGGCGTGAGCCACTGCGCTGGCCTTTATGGCATCTTAATAAAATGCCACCCAAGAACCCACTTGACAAAACCCTTCTTTCCCTCACTCATTCAGTCACTTAGGCCACAACGAAAATCTGACTCGTCTCTTTCCCTCTCAAGCCTCGTCGGTTGGAACATTCTTCATTGTAACTGAAATTCCTTGTTAAAAACTGACTTTAGGGTGGCGGGTCACCTGAGGTCGGGAGTTCGAGACCAGCCTGGCCAACATGGTGAAACCCCATCTCTACTAAAAATACAAAAATTAGCCAGCTGTGGTGGTGTGCGCCTATAATCCCAGCTACTTGGGAGGCTGAGGCAGGGGAATCACTTGAATCCAGAAGGCAGAGGCCGTAGTGAGCCGAGACTGTGCCACTGCACTCCAGCCTGGGCAACACAGCGAGACCCTGCCTCGAAAAAAAAAAAAAAAAACACCTGATTTTAGATTATGTTTCACAATGAGACTTGTGCAATATTGTGCACTGGTCCTGAAAGGTTCAGACAAGGGCAAAGTACAGCTTTTCTCCACTACAATCAGGTCTCTTGATGCTGTTCAGCTACACCACCACACGTGTATTTTTAGAGCCACTGTTTTCTTTCCTTTATTTAATATGAAACAAAAACACTTTTCTACAAGCGAGGTTATGCTTGTGAACCTCGACTAGACGTTACTGGTGTTACACTGGGGAGTGCTGCTTCACCCTACCTGACGTTGATATCTGCCTGGTGCTCCAGGAGGAAGAGGGCACTCTTGCTGTCCTGCCGCTGTATGGCCATGTGCAGCAGGGTCTGCCCATCCGACATGGTGTCATTGATGGAGGCCCCGGAGCCCAGCAGCTGGGCTGCGATCGTGTGCATGCCTGGGAAAACAGCAAGCCCCGATTAATGGCGCTCAGCCTCTCCCGCCTCCTCCACGTCCTGCAGCAACACACACCCTCTCAACTTCTCAAAGCCAGCACTTTTCCACTGGACGTAACAGGCTTCACTCTAACAGAAAGGGCATTTCAAAACCAAATGATTAGCCCTCTCTCCTCCTGCTTGTTCCCTCACCCACCCACCCACGCGTCGGACGGCCGTCCACCTGCAGACACCCACAGCCCCGGCACAGCCTTACCGGTCCACAAAGCCAGGCCCAGGACGGTCTGGTCTCGGGAATCTTTGAGGCTGAAGTCTGGAATAATCTGCAAGTTGTTGGTGGCATGAAGAGCATTGGCTGCATTTTTCAGAAAGGAAAAGAACGTATGATTTCACCACCCGTGGATCACATTTAGAGCACTCAGGAGAGTAAGAACTCAGTTTGAAACTGACTGATAGGCTATAACATGATCAACGCTATAAAAAGAGAGTAGATCAATCTTGTCAGGAGTCAAAGCCCAGAAATCTGATATTTTGGAGTACAACTTATGGGGAAAATGAATCTCTGTAAAGCTGGAAACATTGACTCTTCACCTAAGGAGAACGGACTCCAGTATGGAAACACACACTAACCACCTGCTGACTGAAGATGAAAGCAATGTCCTGACGGAGCTTCCTAATACACAAGTCCCACAATCACAAAACTTCCGTGAAGACCAAAAAAGGGCACATACTACCTAAAACCCAACCTTCCTCCAGAAGCACAAGGCTAAGAAACACTGTCCTTAACAGGGATTGAGGCAGGAGCAAAACCAACCTCAGGAAGGGAAAGAAGGCGCGAGGAAGACCCTCTGAAGGAAACAGGGCTTCTGTACCACAGGGGCTGAGGGCAGCCTGGCTCCTCTCATGGGGCGCCTGCCACGGCAGAGTTCTCAAAGACAGTGCTCACGCCAAGGCAAGGCTTTGCTTGACTTGCCCAACCTCAGGTGATCCGCCCGCCTTGGAGAAATACTCAGTAAGAGAGGCGGCAGAATTCAAGGTTCTAACCTTAACCTAACAAGTGAAATGGGCAGGCCCCACCCTGAAAACATACAGCAGTCAGGAGCAAGACTACCTGCTTCTCTAATTTGACCTGAAAGGGCTTCTGGGGGTAAGAAACTAGCTATACGAAACTCACCAACAGAAGAAACATCAACTCTGTAACTAAGTATCCTAAACTGCCGTCCACAAGTCAAATGAGGGACAGTGTTCCCACCGACTTACCTTTCTGCTCCAGGATGACAGACACCACATCTGGATGATTATAGGCGATCGCCATGTGCAGTGGTGTCTGCAGACAGACGCCGTCCGCCAAGCTGGTCAGGGACGCAGCCTCCTTTGGCACAGGCAGACCCTCCTCTGTCTGCAGGTTTGGGTTGGCGCCTTGCTGCAGGAGCTCTGCGGTGAGGCTGGCCAGGCCGTGCCGGCACGCCGTGTGCAGCGGCGTTTCTCCCTAAATGGAAACAAATGGCCCAGATATGAGCACTCACAGGCCAGGAATTCCCTTCGCAGAGCGGGCACGACGGCTAAGCCTGCAAACGCCAGTCCGTGGCTCGTCCTGTCGCCAGCTGACCCTCATGACTTTTGTTCTCTTTCTCCTGAGCCAACACTCTTAGTATCTTCTTTTTCATGTATTTTTGAGGCAGAGTCTCGCAGTGTTGCCCAGGCTGGATCAAACTCCTAGGCTCAAGCAATCCTCTTGCCTCAGGCTCCCAGACAGCTGGAGTCACAGGCATGAGGCACTGCGCCTGGTTCTACCCTGGTTTCTTCAGTGTCCTCTCCCAGCACCTTCAGAAAGGATTGGCTTCTTGACTTCACCTCCGAGGGCCTCCTTAACCACCCTTCACTTTGTTTTATAATTTTCTTTAATTATAAAAATAATACATGCTTATTATGACAAAACAATAACAAGCTACAAGTGTCACCAAAATAAACAACTAGTGGAAAGCCAGGGGCACGAGCCAGGGGCATGAGCCCGGGGCGGGCAGTGTTGGCACTGGGGCCCTCGCTCCTTCTCAGCTCCCCACTTGCACTCCGTTTCCTTCACCTGCTCATACTAACCTCATCTTCAACTCTGATCAAGACCTCCTTCCCCTATTTTAAAAGTTAAAAATACTCCTGATGCAATATTTAAAAAGAAGTTTCCTCTCACATGTGGAACCATTATTAGCAGTTTCACGTTTCTCTCCATTGACAGAATATTCACAGAAAAATGTACGTATGCATACACTTATGCACTTAGGCGTGTATATATGTACACACACACACACACACACACACACACACACACACACAGGGTTTCTTTTCACCCGAACAGATGGGAATGACCTGAACGCCCAACTCTGCTTTGAAAGGTGCCTGCTCTCATAGTTACACGCCCTCATCACTTAAAGGCGTGTTACAGTAAAACACAGCAAGATCCCTGGCAGTGATGTTTACAAATAACTGATCACAACCAGTTCCAGACTGCCGCGTTCCTTCACTCCCACCACTTCACTTGACTGACCTAAAAAAACAAACAAACAAACAAAAAAACAAAAAAAACAAGATCCTACCTCCTCCCTTTCCCTCAAAAAATTATCCTTTTCTCACCAGGAATCACTTTTAACTCTTCCAGCTGAGTTTTGTAAATCTCCATATTTCTTTTTTTTTTTTTTGAGACGGAGTTTTGCTCTTGTTCTCCAGGCTGGATGGAGTGCAGTGGCACGATCTTGGCTCACTGCAACCTCCACCTCTTGGGTTCAAGCAATTCTCCTGCCTCAGCCTCCCAAGTAGCTGGGACTACAGGCCTGCCACCGCATGCAGCTGATTTTTGTATTTTTAGTAGAGACAGGGTTTCTCCATGTTGGTCAGGTTGGTCTTGAACTCCTGATCTCATGATCCCCCCCGCCACAGCCTCCCAAAGTGCTGGGATTACAGGCGTGAGCCACTGCACCCCGCCTAAATCTCCATATTTCTAACTAATGTGTTTTTATTGCTGCCTCTTCATTTTCCAGCTTTGAACATTATCTGTGGGACTTGCCACCATGGCAGATTAGGATTGAGTGCTTTCACGCCTCGAGCCCCAGTGCATGCTTCCCATCCCAGGTCCTCCCCATACAGGGGTGCTGTAACTAGTGTGAGCCCTCCCAGGTATTTCTTCCTCCTCCTCTTCCCCTCCTGCTCAGGGCTGTCTTCTGTTCCCGACCCTTCTTCCCATGCATTCTCACTGGGTGTGCTGATCTACCCCAGGGCTTCTGCCTGGGACTCTCAACAGGTTTCCAGCCCCATTTCTGTATCTGATTTTCCCACTGCCTGTTAGATATCCCTACCTAAATGTTTAGAAATTCAAAAATCCCGTCACCTGAGCAGTGTACACTGTACCCAGTGTGTCGTCTTTTCTTCCCATCCCCTCCCAACCTTCCCCTCTGAGTTCCCAAATTCCCTTACGTCATTCTTGGACCACAACAGGAACAGCTTCTTGCCCTCACTTCTGGGAGCCTCAAGCATGCATGTCGCACACACTAATTGTGCATTTCTGGTGAAACCTGTTTCTTTGGATCCAAATGCGGTGCGAGGCCGGGACAGGTCACTGCTTATCAGGATGATTCCCACGTGGCTCCAGCCTGCACTCCACGGCACACCCACCATGCCAGCCATCCCAGGCAGTTTTCTCAACGCTAGAAGAATCCTACTACTTCCCTGCCCAAAACCCTCCAGTGGCTCTTCTGTCCCCACAGGATAAAGCCCACACACCAGAAACCAGTGTTCCAGGCCTTCCTCCAGAGCCGCTCTCCACTGCTCTCAGGTTAGGCCTCCCGTGTCTCTAAAGCCTGGCAGAGATGGGGTTTCACCACGTTAACCAGGCTCATCTCGAACTCCTGACCTCAGGTGATCCGCCCGCCTCGACCTCCCAAAGTGCTGGGATTACAGGCATGAGCCACTGCACCTGGCCGAGGATTTTAAGTTAGGAGATAGTAAAGCATGTCTCTCTGCTATTAGACATTAGGAGTGGGCAAAGTTAATGATGCTGGAGAGAAAGAGACAGACACACGACGGCAAGAGCAGAGGCCAGGAGAAGGCGAGAGGGCCTGAGATCTGGGATACAGAACCCAAACGAAGCAGCAGCCTCCAGTGGGCACAGGGCCACGCCATCGCTCTGGCTGCAGAGCTGGCAGTGTGCAGACACACAGTGGAGTTGGTGGTGGAAAGGACGGCACTGCCCTCCCTCCTGTACTTCGCTGGTTGGCTCAGACGGCAAGCTGAGTATTTACTGCCTTGCCCAGTGCTATCGAGAGAGTACAGCTAGACAGCCTTGTGCCAGGGTCTCAATGTGGACACTTCATCATTTCTAAGCCACTTAACCTCTCAGAACCTCAAGGTCCCTGACCCAAAATGAATTAATTGATGAAGGAAAGGCCTCTTCAATCCTAACAATACATGCTGCTTCCAGGTCCACTGTGAGAACTAAAGAGATAATAGCCTTAAAGGTGCTGGCACAAAGTGACTGTGAAATAAACGCAACCTTAAAGACAAGCACATCCTCTTGGTCTGAAAATAATAAAGTAAAAATAACTATCAAACAGTACCTAATGTCTCTGATATTATGCTGGTAACACTTAATTATATCATATAATTTCATCTTAACCACATCCTATGAAATGAGTATTAACCCCATTTTATAGACGAGGAAACTAAAATTAAGACCTCATAGGCCGGGTGCAGTGGCTCACACCTGTAATCCCAGGACTTTGGGAGGCTGAGGCAGGACAATCATTTAAACCCAGGAGGCGGAGGTTGCGGTGAGCCAAGTTCATGCCATTGCACAGCCTGGGCAACAAGAGCAAAAGTCTGTCTCAAAAAAAAAACAAAACAAAAAAAACCCCACACAACCACATAGGGAGGAAATGGGAAAACTGGTCAACTCTGTAACGTCCGGCCTCAAAGGTAACACTTTCAATCCTAACAGCGTACGTTCTACCTTGTTAGCTTGCGATACAGACTCATGAATGGCAGTCCACATAGAAAAACCCAAGCAAATGTGAACTGTTGTTATAAAGAATCAAATGCTATTATGGTAGGTCTGTGTACGTGTGTGCTAACCTCTACTGAAGTCCGTAGTACCTAGCTCAGGGCCTGATAACCTAAACAAGCAGTTTCCTAAACATAAGCTTAGGAAATGGTTGCTGAATGAATCCATCAACCAATATTTGAGGAAACATAAAATAACGTTTCCCACTGGCTTTGTAACCATATGCATGTATTATTCTGATGAAAATGGAAAAACACATCTATTCCCTTTTTCCTGCATATGCACCGCTGTCATTTCTTCCATAGATGAAAACCATCTTCCTGGCTGCCACGTCACTTACCCACTTGTTTCTGTGGTTCACGTGGGCACCGTTGGTGGCCAGGAAAAGAGCTGCTGCCTCGTTTCCTGCCCCAGCTGCCCGCTGTAGTAAGCAGTTTCCTAGAAGAAAATGGGCATACTGATTCTTCTGTTTGCATCAAAATGCAGTCAAGCTGCACACCGCACGACGCCTGCTCTTCCTGCCACCTGACGACTGGCAAGCCCACACCAGACAGCAGGTATCACTGAAGGCCACAGAGGTACTCTCTGGATGTGGACACAGAGCCTAGAGAACACCCTGGGCTGGAGCATCCATTCCTCCACGGGGTTCCCACTGGCCACTGCCCAGGACCGAAGGTAAGTTCTGTCTCCTTGCTGGGGCTGGGGCAGAGCAAGGTTTCTCAACAGTGGTGCTACTGGCATTTTGGGAGGGGTAAGTTCTTTGCTGTGGGGGTCTGTTCTGCACAGTGTGGAGTGTTCAGCAGCATCCTCTGAACTTAGGACAAGTCGCGATGTCCACAGGTGCTGGCCAGGTGCGGGGCCGCACAACTGTAATCCCAGCACTGTGAAAGGCCGAGGCAGGCAGATCACTTGACGCCAGGAGTTTGAGATCAGCCCGGTCAACATGGTGAAAACCTCTCTCTACTAAAAATTCAAAACATAGCCAGGCATGGTGGTGCACACCTGCAATCCTAGCTACTTGGAAGGCTGAGGCAAGAGAATCGCTTGAACCCCGGAGGCGGAGGTTGCAGTGAGCCGAGATGGTGCCACTGCACTCCAGCCTGGGCCACAGAGCAAGATTACGTCTCAAAGGAAAACAAGAAAAAGAAAAGTCTACAGATGTTTACAAGTGTTCTCAGGCAGGATAGACAGGACTGTGCCTGGCTGAAAACCACTGGGCTAGATGACCATTTTGAAAACATTTTAAGTTTCATTAGAAAATGGCCCTTAAATACTTCAGTTTTATTTCTAATGCTTTATGTTTATTCTTGGCTTAGAAATATTTCCCTTAGCACTGTCCCTCTTTTCTAAATAAAAACCTTGAAAAGAAAAAAATGATTTTTCTTTTTCTCTCAAAATGGTTTCAGCCCCAAAACAGTGTTTCTCAGTCTTTTAAAATCCATTTCCAAAAATGAACAAACTATCTCATGTCAACAGCTATACTATTTGAAATTCCAAATAAACTAAACACCAGGACTGAAAACAAAATAAAGAATTGGGCTAGCCGGGCACAGTGGCTCATGCCTGTAATCCCAGCACTTTCTAAGGCTGAGGTGGGCGGATCACCTGAGGTCAGGAGTTCAAGACCAGCCTGGCCAACATGATGAAACCCATTCTCTACTTTAAAAAAAAAATTAGCCAGGCCTGGTGGCACATGCCTGTAATCTCAGCTGTTACGGAGACTGAGGCAGGAGAATCACTTTAACCCGGGAGGCGGACGTGGCAGTGAGCCACGATAGTGCCACTGCACTCCAGCCTGGGCAACAGGGCGAACCTCGGTCTCAAAACAAACAAACAAAAAGAAATGAGACAAAGTACTACTTTGCTTCCATGCCATTTTCTTCCTTATCTCTCAGAGACAGGGACTCGATTCCTACTTGATGGTTACTCTAATCTAGAGACTCCGAATGTGGGTCCCATGTTCACGTGTGCAGTCATTCCAGGGTAGACAAGACTTAAATTCCATACCTCAGCACAGAACAAAGACAACCCATGACTGCCAAAACGTCACCCAACTGTTAAAAGCTAGTGGACTGCCAGGCACGGTGGCTCATGCCTGGAATCCCAGCACTTTGGGAGGCAGAGGCGGGCGGATCACCTGAGGTTGGGAATGAGACCAGCCTGACCAACCTGGAGAAACCCTGTCTCTACCAAAAATGCAAAATTAGCCGGGCGTGGTGGCACATGCCTGAAATCCCAGCTACTCAGGAGACTGAGACGAGGAGAATCGCTTGAACCCAGGAGTCGGAGGTTGTGGTGAGCCAAAGTCGCACCATTGCACTCCAGCGGGCGACAAGAGAGAAACTTCATCTCACAAACAAAACAAAACCAACAAACAAAAAAGCTAGCTGACTCAGTGGCCGGCCCGAGTGCAGTGGTGTTTACAGCTCATCACAACCAGTTACAACTGCTCTGTTCCTTCTTCACTCCCACTGCTTTACTTCACTAGCCTTAAAATAAAAAATAAGAAAAAAAATTAGTGGACTAAGATTGTTACATGTAAAATGAAAAATGAAACATATCAATAGCAAAAACAATCCTGAGCCTGTATATATTTAACAATTAAAGTATATAAAATTGACAGAACCAGCAAGAAAAATGGACAAAGCGTAATCAGTGAAAAATGTTAATACACCTCTCAGAAACTGACAGACCGAGCATTCCAAAAGTTAGGGAGAATATGCAGGACCGGCCGGGCGCGGTGGCTCGCGCCTGTGATCCAAGCACTTTGGAGGCCAAGGCGGGCGGATCACCTGAGGTTGGGAGTTCAAGACCAGCCTGACCAACATGGAGAAACCCCGTCTTAAAAAAAAAAAAAGAATATGCAGGATCTGAACCAAACAAGCTTGATTTAATGCAGCACCCTACAATTACAGAATGCACATTCTTTTCAAGCACATGGCAGACATTTCTAAAAACTATAGTCCTGGGAGTCTAATATCCAAGTCTTTTTTTTTTTAAGAGATGGGATCTTGCTCTGTCACCCAGGCTGGAGTACAGTGGAGTGATCATAGCTCACTGTAGCCTCCAACTCCTGGCCTCAAGCAGTCCTCCTACATCAGCCTCCTGAGTAGCTCAGAATACAGGCATAAGCCACCCCAATTCTTAAATATCAAAGAACCAATCTCTTACATGCCACATTCTGATATAATATGATTAAATTAGTGGTCAGTAAAATTATGGGTAATAACCAGTAGTCTGTAAATTAAAAGCAATTAGTAACAATCTGATTTCCAGAAGTTCAGTCTCAAACACGGACAGTTCTTCCTGCATTCCGTGTCCTGTAGTACCTTTACCTGCCTTTAGCTTTTATATCACCTACAGTGGCGATTTTGTTTGACCTTTAATCATTATTTTATATTATTTATCTTTATTTATTTGTTTGTCTAGACAGAGTCTCACTCTGCCACCCAGGCTGAAGTGCAGTGGTGTGATCTTGGCTCACTGCAACCTCCATCTCCTGGGTTCAAGTGATTCTCCTGCCTCAGCCTCCTAAGTAGCTGGGATTATAGGCGACTGCCACCATGCCCAGCTGATATTTGTATTTTTAGTAGAGACGGGATTTCTCCATGTTGGCCAGGCTGGTCTGACACTTCTGACCTCAGGTGATCTACCCACCTCAGCCTCCCAAAGTGCTGGGATTACAGGCGTGAGCCACTGTGCCTGGCCAAACTTCCTTAGGGAAAGGGCTGTTTCAACATTCATCTTTTTTTTTTTTTGTCAACTCTTTTTGTGGGTGGCACCTACCCATGTTTCATACATTGCTAGTACTCAATACTGAATTACATGGAATCCCTCTCCTTAAAATATCTCTGTATTTTATTCAATCAGGTCAAGGAAATACATTAAAACCAGTTCTCAAAGTGTAGTCTAATGGCAAATACTGAAGTTATAATCCACCTAAACAAAAGCTCTCTGGGGTATAATTTTTAAGTCGGTCAAAAGAATTCTGAGTCCAAACAGTCTGAGAATCCCCGCATTAAATAAATGGAAGTGTTTCAGCTTCAAGTACTTGATGTCTGCTACATCGTTTGAAGCACGGGATTGTTTTGTTTTTTGAGACAGAGTTTCGCTCTTGTTGCCCAGGTTGGAGTGCAATGGCTCAATCTCAGCTCACCACAACCTCCGCCTCCCAGGGTCAAGTGATTCTGTCTCAGCCTCTCGAGTAGCTGGGATTACAGGCGTGCGCCACTATGCCCGGCTAATTTTGTATTTTTAGCAGACAAGGGGTTTTTCCATGTTGGTCGGCTGGTCTCGAACTCCCGACCTCAGGTGATCCACCAGCCTCGGCCTCCCAAAGTGCTGGGATTACAGGCGGGAGCCACCATGCCCGGCCGAAGCACAGGATTTTTTAAAATTACAACCCAGGGTTTTACTGCATTTAAAATTAAATAAAAAGTAATTATCCAATAGTACGCCGTCCAGTATCTAGATCGGGGGTGAGAGCATTTACGCGATATCTCCCGGCGCCTCCACATCCCGGCACCGCCCTTTGGGAGGCAGGTGCTTACCTGTCGCCATGTCAGGTGCATCCGTGTGGCTGCCGCGCTGGATGAGTCTGGCTGCGAAGCTGTTTTCATCAAATGAAGTCCCATTTACCACAGGGACATCTTCGAAGGGGTTCACAGACTGGTCAGAAGACACCGTGATGTACTGCACGGCAAGCCACAGAGCCGTGCTGCCCTCATGGTCTTTCAGTTCTAAATCTAGTCTGAAAAGCAGAAGCCAAGTCAACAGCAAATACAATCTTTTTCAGACACTATACTGACGACCTCGTTCTTTCTCTTCATACTTTTTCAATGACAAGTTTTTTAGCTCACTTTAACGTTGTAATATATGCAACACTAAAAGATGTTTAAGAAGAATTATTTTTCACTCACAAGCCCCCCCTCACAACTGCCTTCTCACTTCTGCAAGTCTCCCTACGTACTGTTCACACTGCAGCAGCTGATTGAACACATATTCGTTCCTGGCCATGATGGACAAATGTAAAGGAGTCCTGCAGGGTAGAAAGAAGAGGTGTCAGTTCAGGACAGGACCCGTCAGGGTGACTCTTGGCGGGGGGAGCCAGAACCCCGGGCACTCACCACCCACGGGAAATGCCACATTTCTGCAAGTCTCCCAAAACCATGACCGAGCAGCAAAATGTGAAAATGGATCTACTCATGTTACCACGATTCAGTGGCCAAAGCCGACAAGAATCGGCTGAAGGAAGAGATCCAAAATCCTCCCCCACTCAGTACTGACCCCTTACTGAAGGCAGATACATGATTTGCTTGAAAAAAGCACTTTCTGCCATAGGTGTGAAGATTTTCCCTTATCTGTTCTCCATCAATTCTGAAAGGAAACTTTCCCCTATAATTTTCTGTTCTTCTCAAACACACTCAGAGTAGCCACAGGAAAGAAGTGATGAAGCTGCATTTCACCTTTCCACTGCTTTTATGCAGCACCCAGGAGCCCTGCAGGGGACTTGCCACTACAGAGATCAGGGCCCAAACCTGCATCTACACTGCCCCCCCCTCCCAACACAGTCTGCAGAGTCAGGGCCCAAGGCTGCATCTACCCACCCCACCTCCCCGCCCCCAACACACACACACACTGCGGAGTCAGAGCCCAAGGCTGCATCCCCCTCCACACACACACACACTCTGCAGAGTCAGGGCCCAGGCAGTCTACCCCACACACACACACACACACACTGCAGAGTCAGGGCCCAAGGCTGCGTCTACCCCCAACCCCACACACACTGCAGAGTCACAGCCCAAGGCTGCATCTGCCCCCACCCCCCCACCCCCCCCCCCACACACACTGCAGAGTCAGGGCCCAAGCTGCATCTATTCACCACCCCACACATACACACAAACATACTGCAGAGTCAGGGCCCAAAGCTGCATATCCGCCCCCCCCCCCCCACACACACTGCAGTCAGGGCCCAAGGCTGCATCTACCCCCCCACCTCCCCCCACACACACTGCAGTCAGGGCCCAAGGCTGCATCTACCCCCCCCCCCCCCCCCACACACACACACACACACACACACTGCAGAGTCAGGGCCCAAGGCTGCATCTATTCCCCACCCCACACATACACACAAACACACTGCAGAGTCAGGGCCCAAAGCTGCATCTACCCCCCCACCACACACACACACACACACACACACACACACACACACACACACACACACAGCAGAGTCAGGGCCCAAGGCTGCAGCTACCTGCCCCCGCTCCCCCAACACACACAAACTGCAGAATCAGAGCCCAAGGCTGCATCTACCCCCCCCCCCGCCCCCCCCCGCACACACACTGCAGAGTCAGGGCCCAAGGCTGCAGCTACCCTCCCCACACACACACACAAACTGCAAGTTTATTGCTGGAGGAAAAAAAATACAAGAATCAACAGCAGGGAAACGGATCCAATTATTTCAGGAGATAAGGTCATTATCACATGATACTGAGACTTCATGAAGCTACGTCTCATACATGCCTTATCTACCACCCAGATCCCTTTTCCTATTCTGACAACCAAACTTTACAAAAACTTTTCTGTTTGAGAGGTTTTTCAAGGGTATAAAATACTGAGTTGTTCTAATGACAAGTGGGTCCCAACTCCGGTCAGTGATCGGGTGATTAACTGTCCTTCACAGCCTCTCACGCCACTGGCCCAAGACAAGTAGCCTTTTCTTAGATCCTAAACCACAAAGAATGCTCAACTAGGTATTCTGGAAAGGGCAAAGTGAACACAAGAAATACTGTCAAATATGGGAAGGGAGGATCACCTGAGCCTGGGAGGTGGAGGCTGCAGTGAGTCAAGATCGCACCACTGTGCTCCAGCCTGGGCGACAGAGCGAGATGCTGATGCAATTAAAAACAAACAACAACAAAAAACCCTGAAAGGCTCCAAGTTACCCAGGACGGAAATGTTTTCCCAGACGCCTCTGGTTTCAGTAGTGCCACTAGTACCACACACGTGTCTGTGCCCTTAACACGAACCACACTGAACGAGGCCAAACTCAAAACCAGGAAGTCCCTGCATGGCCGCCGCGTGCCACTGAAGGTCACCTCCCGAGAACAGTGCCGCGGGGCACCGTGCCTCCCCAGCTCACCTGCCCTTGCTGTCCTGCATGTTAGGGTTGGCGCCGGCCTGCAGGAGGGCCTCTGCGATCTGCGCCATCTCAGACATCACATCTGCCGAGTGTTTCTTTGAACTGTACAAGGCCACGAGGTGCAGCGGTGTCTCCTGGGCACCCAGTGTAGCAGCATTAACCAAGGCCCCATTCTTAATGAGGAAAGTGGCAGCAAAGAGGTCTCCTTGAAAAGAAATAACAAGAAACAGGAACACATGACGACACTCAGGGTAAGGCACTCTGGCCAGCGCCTCCTCAAGGGGCAGCAGCAGATGACTGCAAACTGAGAATGTGTCTGAGGGAACCTCTGGGGGCTTCTGTGAGCGGGAACTCACGGCTGAGATCGTGGAGTTACAGATGAATTCAAAAGGCTTTGCTCAATCTTTGACTACCTGTTATCACTTGTCCTGCCTGCTAACCTCAGCATCTCTTCACTCTAATACCAGGCTTCTGTTCTTCAAAGGCTCTTCCAGGCAGCTCTCCAAGACGGTGGGGAAGGATTCCTTCTCACACAATCTCTCTCTCTCTCTGTCTCTCTTCTCCTTTCCTGACCACAGCTTGTAGCTAAGCAACACCTGCCCCCATTCTGCTGTACCTGCATACAGGTTCCTACTCAGAGTAAAGCCGCACCTGTTTTAGTATTATACAATTTTTCTTTTTAGTTTAGTTAGTTTTCTTCCCCCCAGACAGAGTCTCACTCTGTTGCCCAGGCTGGAGTGTAGTGGTGCAATCTCAGCTCACTGCAACTTCCACCTCTGGGGTTCACGCAACGCTCACGCCTCAGCCTCTCGAGAAGCTCGGATTACAGGCATATGCCACCATGCCCGGCTAATTGTTTGTATTTTAGTACAGACAAGGTTTCACCATGTTGCACATGCCGGTCTCAATCTCCTGAGTTCAAACCACCTGCCTCAGCCTCCCAAAGTGCTAGGATTACAGATGTGAGCCACTACGCCCAACCTCTTTTCAGTTTTGTAATCTCGTTACATACACATAACGGACTTAACAAGAAGTTTACAATGAAATATTTGAACAAAGTATCTGTACACATTCCTATTTACAAACATTTCACATGGTAAATAACCTCATTGTGAAAACAAAATTTCTTTCTAAATCCCTTCCATTGACTTAACGCTTAGAGTATTACAGGTAAAAGAGTCTACCTTGAACTATTTACAAATATCAAATTAAGACTGAGTAACATCTGAGTGCTTCGGAAGGCCGAGGCGGAAGGATGGCTTGAGCCTGACAGTTCAAGACCAGCCTGGCAACATGGGGAAACCCCAGCTCTACAAAACAGCAGGGAACGGTGGCACACACCCGTGGTTCCAGTCACTCAGAAGGCTGAGGTGGGAGGACTGCTTGAGCCCCCGAGTTCGAGACCGCAGTGGGCTCTGAGTGTGCCACTGCACTCTGGCCTGGGTGACAGAGAGAGAGATCCTGACTCAAAAATCCATTCTTCTTCTTTTTTGAGAGAGTCTCACCCCCATCACCCAGGCTGGAGTGCACTGGCACGATCACGGCTCACTGCAGCCTCAACTTCTTAGGCTCAGGGGATTCTCCTACCTCAGCCTCCTGAGTAGCTGAGACCACAGGCACGCACATCACCATGCTTGGCTGGTTTTTTATATTTTTAGTAGAGACGGGGTTTCGCCATGTTGCCCAGGCTGGTCTCCAAACCCTGGGCTCAAAGATCCACCTGTCTCAGGCTCCCAAAGTGCTGGGATTACAGACATGAGCCACTGCACCTGGCCAAAATCCATTAATTTTAATAGCTTGATTTACCATCTTTGACTATTTATGCTCTGTAGGAGGGAATAAAACTACTTTGACATGTTAATAAAAGGCCAAGAATTAAGTTTAAGATATTAAAGGTATACATTTGTGACAATACTTTGTCAGACACTAGTAAAGAGAAATAGACTCCAGATTGGTTGTATAAATACACAGTTAGACTCAGAAGTAACCAATCTGACAAGTGGCCATTTAATGTTAAAAATACTTGTAAAAAACCAGTTAAAATGTACTTGTCAAGTTAACTTGGAGAATGACAAAGACTAAACAAATTTAAGATTACTTAAAGTTCAATCTTACTTGGATTTATATTTAAAATTTAGAACATGCAAACACACTACGTAAATATAAAATTTTTGCTTCTTAAGAAAACAAGGCAAGAATAGCAAAGCATCATAATATACCGAACAGAAACCTGTTCAAAAGGTGTGGGGTGAGAGCAACTGCTCTCAGTGGCCTCCAGGTGGCACCAATGAGCTCGTGATGGGAAAGTTGGGTTTTGGGGATTTTTTTTTTTTTTTTTTTTTTTTTTTTTTTGAGACAGGCTCTCTGTCACCCAGGCTGAAGTACAGTGGCATCACCATGGTTCACTGCAGCCTCGACCTCCTGGGGCTCAGGTGATCCTCCCACCTCAGCCTCCCGAGTAGCTGGGACTACACAATACACCCAGCTAATTTTTTGTGTTTTTGGAAGAGACAGGTTTTGCCACGTTGCCCAAGCTGGTCTTGAACTCCTGGGCTCAAGTAATCTGGCCACCTCAGCCTCCCAAAGTGTTGGGATTACAGGCATGAGCCACGGCCCTAGTCTGGAAAGTCTTTCGAGGGTTCAGTTAAACATCTTCCAAGTCAAACTCATCTGCAACTTGAAATCTGCACATGTAACTTTGATGGCTGAAATGTAAGTTGACCCAAGAGCTGGGGTTCAGAGGCACTTTCTGCAGATGCGGTCTCCATCTCCCCAAGGGCCACAGGGTGAATTTCTTACAAATCACATCCTTCTTCAGCTGGATGATCCCCAAAATGCAGAACAATGTCCCAGAGTTTGATTTGCTGGTCCCATGAAAGTTGACTACACTCCTTAAATGTGTGGGTGGTCTTGGGATGAATGCTGGACTGCTGAAGGTGCTTGGAACGTCTTTCTTTTACGGATCACAGGCAATGGTGTTCTCTCCACAGTCGACCTGCTTTTGTCTTTGCATCAAGACACTTTGACTGGTTCCTAATCGTTAGAATTGTGGGTGCAGACTCCTTTGAAACACAACTTCAAGACAAGGATTTTCTCTCTTCCAAAGTTTTCTCTTCATATCTTAACGATATCATTTCATCCCCTTCAACTACACAGGCACAGTCTGAACACCTAAAATGGGGTTTCAGAAGTGGTAAAGCTGTCTCAAGCCTGTTGCCTGTATTCCTGTGCGCATTTTCATTTGAGTATTCAGGTGTCATCTGGTTCTCAGTGGGTATGAAATCAGAAAATCTTTGCTTTTGTTTTGGCTTTTGGTTTTTTGAGATAGGGTCTGGCTCTGCTGCTCAAGCTGGAGTGCAGCAGTGTAATCATGGCTTACTGCAGCCTCAGCCTCCCAGCCTCAAGCAATCCTCCTGCCTCAGCCTCCCAAGTAGCTAGGAGTACAGGTGTATGCCACCCTGCCTGGCTCATTTTAAAATTTTTTTGTAGGGATAAGGTTTCACTATGTTGCCTAGGCTGGACTCGAACTCCTGGCCTCAAGTGATCCTCCCACCTTGGCCACCCAAAGTACTGGGATTACAGGCGTGAGCCACCGCACCCAAGCTGTCTGTTTTTCAACACTTCCCATCTGCTCTACGCTTTCTTCCAAGGGACCATCTTGCTAGAGAATGTGGGCTCTGGCACTGGGGCAGCCAAAAGGCCTCAGATGCTGACTCGCTCCTCAGATGCTGGATTGGCTCGGGTCTGATTTTTGTTTTGTTTTGTTTTTTGTATTCACACTGTCTTATACAAAACAGACCCTGGGGAAATGTTTGGGAAGAAAATGGATTGGTTGGGCTATTAGGTTCTACGTTATCAGAAAGGCTCTAATTTGAATTAATTATGATTTCAGGTAACTTAGCAATTTTCCAATCAGTCCCTTCTCTTGAAATATTTTCATTCTTCTGCTCCCATTCTGGGTGGGGCAGGGGGTGCAGAGGGGTGCAATCTTTACCAGTATCAGGTGCAAACGGCTAAAGCTTAGATTTCTTTACAGTAGAGAGGCAGTAAAGCACTACATGTAACATGCACACTGCGGGCTAGGCTAGGTCAGGCCTTTGATATCCATTTATACAGGTACACAGAGGGCCGTACTCTGTATCATGAACAAACTCCACATGGATTTGGCATAGGAGAAAATACGTAAAGACAATACATTATCAATAAAACAAAATATCCTAGAGACAGCCACTAACATTCTGGGAATAGAAGAAGCTTTACAACTATTGGGACAAAGAGCCTTAATGAAAAGTCCAAAATATGCGATACTCAGGGGAGAAGGGATAACGTAGTTTCATTATTTTTAAGCTTAAAATATATTCCAAACTAAGACACAAATACATAGTCGTTGGGCACACTGGCTCCTGACTGTAATCCCAGTACTTTGGGAGGCCAAGGCAGGTGGATCACTTGAGGCCAGGTGTTTGAGACCAGCCTGGCCAACATGGCAAACCCAAAAATTAGCCAAGCGTAGTGGCACACACCTGTAGTCCCAGCTACTAGGGAGGCTGAGGCATGAGAATCACTTGAACTCGGGAGGTGGAGGTTGCAGTGAGCTGAGACTGGACCACTGCACTGCTGCCTGGGCGACAGAGCAAGGCTTTGTCTCAAAAAAAAAAAAAAACAAAAAAGAAGAGAGAGAAATACACAGGAAAGCTGAGACAATGCATAATACACCATACATACAGAAGATAAACTGGGTAATACCGCACAGGTACATGAAAACCTATGAATGGCTGGATTCAGATGGAAGGCATGATAAAAAAATGTTATATCTTAAACCCCTAAGTCCTCTTACAAGAATTATAGATTTCAGATCAGATTTACTTTATTAATCAGATCCAAATATAAAGTTCTTTTTACTTATAATCATACACACATATACATAAACATACGCACCCCACACAAAGAAGCGATTAGAAATTACTAGCAATAGAAAATTAATAAAGTTTTACATTAAAAGAAAGTCAGCCCAGAGGGTACATAAAGGAAGGGAAAAAGAGAAGTGATATCAGAAGAGCAGACAAAGGGAGGAACAGAAAATGCCAAAAGCACCATTTATGAGGTTTCTGTCAGTAAGAAAGTGGGTAATACAGTTCAGATGTTTTGATTTCAAATCATCAAAAACAGTTCAAATAAAAACTGCTGCTTCAAAGTCTCAGTTACTTCATTACCTCATTCACCGACACTCCTGGGTAAATGAGGCACCACTATCACAAGCTGTCCACGTAAAAATATTCTGAACAGAAAAGTCCACACTAAAACAATCCATATACAGCATTTCTCTCGATGCGGCTTCCGGACAGCTCTATTCAGACAGCAGCCTTCATTATTGCACTCATACAAACCACATTTCATGCTGCTCCAGTTGGTGGCATCACTTTCAAATTTACTGAAAATAATTAACAGGAGCATGCTCAAGAACCCCACTGACTGATGCTGGTTGTAAGGTAAAAAAAGTTCAGGAAGAACTGTTTATATAACGTGAAGGCTCACCTTCTTGCTGAGATCAGGCTGCTCGAAGGGGATGACCTCCTCGGCCATACCTGGGCCTCCTGGGGGCTCCCCCAGAGACACTGCCTACCTGTTCCCTTCTTCAGACAAAATGACTGGTCTACTTGGTTATCAGGGTGATCACTGACTATTTTGTTAAGAGCTTCTAATGTGTGCTCAGAACTAAACCTAAGTCCCATATATTACAGGCTTTCACTCTTAACAGCGAAAGTGAAAAAAATCCTACGGGAACTGAATTTGGTGGTGGCGTTCCGATGCAGGGTCAAGGTATGAACTGCAGGGCGGACCCTACCTGTCACCTGGTAATCACTGCTGGGTATACTACCAACCCTGTCTCACATTCTCTCAACAAATAAATAAAGTCAAAATGATTCCCACTTTATGGATAAGACTCAGAATGTGACTTACCCAAGGTCACAGAGTCAACAGATCAGCTAAGATTCCCACCTTGGTACATACAAGCTTCATAGCCAGTGCTCTGTCTACCGTAACATGCTACACTCTCTAAAGTTAGCAAAATCATTTCATAAACCCACACTGTAACCCACATATTTGTAGGCAATTAATAAACTCAGAGTGGAAGACTAAATCACCTAGAAATAAACATCAAAAATGGATCACTAATTCTTGGCAATTCTTGTAACTAAGCAATCACCAAAATATTTAATAACTCAAAAATGTTTTATCATCAAACAAGAATTATCTGCCTCAGAGGAAAGAAACAAAATTCTCAGATTTTTTTCTTTTTAGTAATGGGGTATTTGTTTCCAAGATAAACATCTCAGACACTAAACAGTGTGGGGAAAGAATCATTCCCTCCCCTGGTGAGATTTCCCCACTGAATGCACACTCAGTGCTAAGCACCCACTGGCTTTCCACAGCACAGGATGGTGCTTGGGAAAAACGCATCTGGTCTTGACATTGACATACTCCAAGGATTTCCTACCCAGTGATGAGCAAAATTTTCCTCTCTACCAGCCAGCAAGCAAGCTCAGCACTCCAACACATGGCTAACAAGGATATCTGTATTAAAACCTTTGCCCAAAAAGGTCAAAGCTGGCCACAGGACCACATCGTGACGTAACTACACTCTACCAACTAGGAGTAATTTGTGAACGGCAAAATGTAGCATAGACAAGAACGGAGTGACAGTGCATCATCGAAAGGGGAAAATACAGATGCCCAAGATGGAGCGAAATGAGTATATTCTCTCTTTGATGTCTACGTGTAAGTAACGAAAAAGTGGCCGTGGCAATATACGTCAACCAAGTCAACCATCCCGCCACGAAATTAACGCTTCGACACTTCTGAAAGCTTTCATTCCTTACTGGAGCTCTACCTCTACGCAGATTCCACTGGGTCAAACATGACCACTGCAAAGCAACATCAGCCAGGATCCATTTGGGACTTAGGAATTAGTAAGACCACGGAAAAAACTAAACGAAAAACTAGTATTGTTTCTTCCTTTGAGAATTTAACTCATTACGATTAAAATGTTTTGTTCTCTAGTTTATCCTTTCTATATTCTTCCAACTACCAACAAGGTATTCAAAATGTAGCTACAAGTCCAAATAACTTTGCTAGAACAAAATGAAACTTCATCAATTTATCGTAACAGAGGTCCAGCCTGTTAAAATGAAAACCCTGAATCCAAGAATGTGTTTAAACGCTGATGGTTTTGACACTATCCTTGTATCTGTGGTAGGATAGAAAAGCAAAACTCTCCTAGCAGAATTCCTGGAGAAAGTGACACTGAACAAGCAAACACATCAGGTGCTTACAGCAAAAGGTACTTCTTCACACACAGGACCACCTTTGGAGCCTTTCTTCTGGGGCTCTGCTGGCACCATGAATGGCCAAACTAACAAGGCCTAGGGAACAGCCATGATCAAATTCTAAATCACACAGCCTGTGAGTACAGACTAGAGAAGCCTTTCAGAATTTTTGAAACAAGGTCACAAAGTCTTCAAAAATTACTTGGATAAAAATAAAATTGCCTGCAGAGAAAAATGTAAAATACACCTCTTCCTACCTCTTTGGATTCCTTTGTGTAACAAGCTCCAGCCATGCTTGTCCACCATGTCCACATCAGCTTTGTGACTAACCAGCGTGGTGGCAATACTCTCCAGTCGTCGTGAAAGGGCTAGATCTAATGCCAGGTCCCCACTGTGATCCGCCTCATTCAGCTTCCCAGGGGAGCTGCACAAACAAGTGTGTAAATCAGTGTCCAGTGAGTAGAGAATACGACCTATTTTAATTTCTCCCACCTTGACCCTTAAATATCATCTCCTCTACAAAAGTAAAATTTAAGTGCTCTGACACTGCTTACTCCCCAATTTCAACTTCGTCACAAACTTCTATCAGGCTTCCTCAGGGCACATGTTTCCAGGGAGGACAGAAGTAGTGGGGACCAGACAGCAAACATAAGCAACATGGGAGACAATGTAAGAACCACAGGGGAAATGCGGACAGAGTGCCACGGGGCACGACTGCCAGGGCAGAGGTTCAGAGGGCTTCATGGTAAAGAGCTCATGTTTTCATGAAAGGTGGTGGCTTTCCTACCTCATTCTTCCCAGCAGTTCAATGTCTCCCAGTACACTGACACCCAGGATAAAAACATACCTCGTTCTCATCTGTCAAGAGTCACTACGTTTCTTTTAAGGTAATGCAGAAGGCAGAATTACAGCCCCGCAAAGACGTACATGTCCTAATCCCTAGAAGCTGTAAACATGTCACATTACATGGCAAAAGGCGCACTGAAGACGTGATGAAGGTGAAGGACCCTGACATGGGGAGGGCACCCCAGGTCATCCAGGAGGGCCCAATCTATCTCATCACACAAACTCCTACAAATGAAAACGGGAACCAGAAGAGTAAGTCCGAGAGATGTGACATGAGAGGGACCTGACCCACCACTGCTGGCTTTCAAGACAAAACCCAGGGCTACGAGCTAAGGAATGTGTGGTGGCCTCTAGCAGGTGGGAATGGCCCTCAGCTGACAGCTGGCAAGAAAACAGGGACCTCGATCCTGTAACTGCAAGAATCTGAATTCTGCCAAAAACCCAAATGAGCAGGAAATGGATTCTCCTCTAGAGTCTCTGGAAAGAAGCACAACCTGCTGACACCTTGATTTTAGGCCAGTGACTCCTGTCCCGGACCTCCAACCTATGAAACTGTCAGGCAATACATTTGTGTTGTTTTACCCATTAAGTTGATCGTAATTTATCATAGCAGCAAAAGTAAACTAATACAGATTTTGCGCCTGGAAGTTAAGAAGTATTGTTACAAAAAAGTAAAACTACCTGAAAGCATGTAAGAGGTTTTTAAATTGGGCAATGGGCTAAGGCTGGAAGGATTTTGAGGAACATGTTAGAAAAGCTCAGCCTGCGTTGAATAAACTATTTAGTAGAAATCCGTACATTAAAGACCGTGCCAGGGACAGCTGCAATGGAAGTGAGGAGCACCACGGAAAAAACAAGTGCGTTACAGCTTTGGGAAATGAAAAGTGGAGACGGCAGCTACAGTACCTGGGAATCCATTTCAATCAGATAAAGGAAGACCACATCTTCTCTCTCCACTCTGATAGCTTTATGTAGCGGGTACTCTGTCTTGGATTTGATCATTTTGTATAACAACTGAGCACTCATGCTACTGAAATCCTCCTTTCTCAAGTCATCCTAAGAATTCATAACATAGTAAAAAGCAGAACAGATACAAAACAATAAAAACAACTCCCATTAGTAAGCCCTTAAAATGCAGCAGTCAGGCTCTAATTTAAGAGCTTAACATTTCCCAACTCATTTACTTCTCCCCCAAAACCCAATGAGGTAAGTACTTGATCATCCCCCATTTTCCAGAAGAAAAAAGTAAAGCATAAAGAGACTAGATAACTTGCTCAAGTTCAGACAGTCCTTAAACGGCTGGGGAACCAGAAGGCCTGTGTTCTGAGTCTCACTCTTTACCGCAGCACTACTGAGTCTCCCAGTGAGATGGAAAAGCACGAGCCATGCTACCTCTGACAGGAATGCACCCCGAGGGAGCCTCCACATGAGAGCAGGGAGTCTGCCTCCCCACCCCCACAAAGATGGCCGTTACAAAGTCAATCAGAACTTCAGAAACAAGTCTCTCCACTGGGGCGTAGCTGGTCCCTATTATTGCAGCTCTCTCTATTTCTACCTATTTTAACTGAAAGGTTTCCAATCCTGTTTCAATTCCTTAAAATCCAGTGCTTTTCCTTCTTGGTTATGAGAAGGAAAAGGAAAGAAAAATTAAAAAAAAAAATCCAGTGCTTTGAGCCGCCTTTTCTGAACTCTAAGGCTTTTCCCACAATGTTGCTGAATACCAAACAACTTGCAGAAAATAATTTGCAAAAAGTAGCACTAGCCCTGATTTCTAAAACTGCTAACAAAAAAAAATGTAAACACTGTTCTTTATGAAGAAAGACAAATCTAAACTTAAAGATTCGCTCCGCCTGACGCAGAGAGCAAGAGCGAGCTCTGAAACTGCGTGCTGGGCACCGCGGAGCCTGCTGGCCGCAGAGCCACACCCTATTCCTACAGCTCAGCGGCAGCTTCCACAGATGGAGGGTGAAGAGGCGATGCTTCCAAGCCTGTTTCTGAACCTGAGCTATCTTTTTTTGTGGGAGTGGAGACACAGTCTCACTCTGTCATCCAGGCTGGAGTGCAGTGGTACGATCTTGGCTCACTGCAACCTCCACCTCCCAAGTTTAAGCAGTTCTCATGCCTCAGCCTCCTGAGTAGCTGGGAT
This sequence comes from Ateles fusciceps, assembly GCA_036589455.1. Taxonomy (NCBI): domain Eukaryota; kingdom Metazoa; phylum Chordata; class Mammalia; order Primates; family Atelidae; genus Ateles; species Ateles fusciceps. The sequence goes on from JAZHEH010000751.1 coordinate 3,777,623, forward strand.
TAAAAAGCATGCACCACTGAGCCTGGCTGATTTTTGTATATTTAGTAGAGATGCACTTTCACCATGTTGGCCAGGCTGGTCTCGAACTTCTGACTTCAAGTGGTCTGCCTGCCTCGGCCTCCCAAAGTGCTGGAATCGCAGGCATGAGCCACAGTGCCTGGCCCGACCTGAGCTATCTTTTGTCCTTCCACTCTGAAATCACAAAACTACCAGAATTTCAGAGAAGAGTCTCACAGATCATCCAATCAAACAATTTATTCTTCAATTGTGTAACAAGAGAGAGAACTAGGTGCCAGAGAGAGGTACCTTTCCACGGAGCTACGTCCCAGGCCTCAGTCTCCTGACTAAGGTGCCAGAGAGGTACCTTTCCATGGAGCTACGTCCCAGGCCTTGGTGTCAGTTACAGTGCTTTCTCAGTACCCCTCAAGCTCTCACTCACCCAATGACTTGCAATAATTTCTGCACAGTAGTTCATCAGGGCGCTGGCATTCAGTTCCTCTGCCGTCTGGTAGAAGCGAATACAGTTCCTGACATTCACTAGAGACATAACACCCTTCTCACATCTGTAAGAGAGTATTCATGATGAGCAGGATTACTAGACAAATATATTCATAAATGAACAAACCAAAGAAATAATCAGTGCACTGGCTGGCTATGTCCTGTTAGTAACACTACGGGGTAAGGTTAAGCAAAGTATTATGAATAAATTACAGTTGGTCTCCAAATTTTAAAAGTACTAGAATTTCATTATGATATTTCATTGCTCAGTTCTGGTCAGAATCAAACTCACATGCAGATAAACTTACCAAGCATAATACCCCAATTGCCTTAACAGTAAGCATGTGACACTCGCTGATCATACAGACAGGTAATTGTCAAATCAAGCACGAAATGGACCAACCTCTGTCCTTCAAAGGACATGTAATTGTATGGAACACGGCTTTAGTTCCCATGAGCACAACTGTGTCATGCAAACAGTGTGGGTTAGAAATAGTTTCAAACATGAGCTCTATGCCTCAATAACTAACACCTCCTTAAAAGCTCTACAAGATGAATGTGCATGGTATGTGAATTATAACTCAATAAAGTTGTATTTTAAAAGTCCACCTACAGTATCTATAATGTTTAGAAAAAACAGACGAATCAGCTAGGCAAGGTGGCTCACGCCTGTAATCCTAGGACTTTGGGAGGTCGAGGCAGGCAGACTGCCTGAGCTCAGGAATTCAAGACCAGCCTGGCCAACATGGTGAAATCCTGTCTCTACTAAAAACACAAAAACAAACTAGCTGAGTGTGGTGGTGGGTGCCTGTAGTCCCAGATACTCGGGAAGCTGAGGCACAAGAATTGCTAGAACTCAGGAGGCAGAGGTTGCAGTGAGCTGAGATCATGCCACTGCACTCCAGCCTGGGTGACAGAGCAAGACTGTTTAAAAAAAAAAATTTTAGAAAAAATAGCCAAATCATAATACCCCACACCACCAAAAAAATCAGATTTCTAGTATAACAAAACCACAGTACAGCAAAACAGAGAACAATGAGCTACAATGGATGTCCTCACAAAGCCAGGCAGTAACAGAAACAAGATTCTTTCAGAATCATTAAAAAGAAAACGTGGCCAGGTGCAGAGGCTCACGCCTGTAATCCCAGCACTCTGGGAAGCCAAGGCAGGAGGATTACTTGTGGCCACGAGTTCAAGACCAGCCTGGGCAACATAGCCAGACCCCGTCTCTACCAAAAGAATTCAGAAATTAGCCAGGCATGGTAGCGTGTGCCTGTAGCCTCAGCTACTCAGGAGGTTGAAGTGACAGGATCACTTGAGCCCAAGAGTTCAAAGCTGCAATGAGCCATGATCATACCATTGTACTCCTGCCTGGATGACAGATGGAGACCCTGTCTCAAAAAAAAATAAAAATAAAAATATCAACTATGTCAGAGAAGAGAGAGCTGAAGGCAGGCAAACAGGTAGCAAGAGCAGGACCACAACATAGTCTGGAAGATACAGCATTGGAAAGACCACACTTCCTCTATCCCAGAATTCCTGGAAGCCTTAGGGGGTCTCCTATGACACCAGGTCTATGGGGAAAAGAAGGCCAGGGCATAGTCCTTCAGCTCCCTTGCCTCCACAACTCCCTCCAAATCAGGTTCACCTCCAAGAGCAGCCACAGAGGACTAGCATGGTTTCACGAGATTTCCTGACATCCACCACTGTTTTCCCCACCAGCAGCAGCCACCAAACTCTTTTCTAATCACAAAGGCAGAATGTGGTGGACAGAGCAAAATAAACAATGAGGTAAGAAAGACCTGAGTGGAGACCCATTAAATTTTAGGGGCCAAATTACTTGGGCTCTCTGTGCCCCATCTCCTCCTCTGTAAAATGAAGATGTTACTCTCCTTCAGGTGTTTGAGGAATACTTGTGTGTTTGTCAAGACGGAGGAGAACTAGTTACACTCAGCACAGCTTGAGGTATGTAGTCGATATGTTCGTAAGTTTGAGGTCCCTCTCCCAGCCCTTCTTGTCTCTCAAGTCTGAAATTCCTTTACTAAGGAAGAAGCATAAAAAGAAATCACATGATTTTAGTAACCCACATTCGTGGAGGTCAGTCCTGCTAACAATAACCAGCTAGCAGCTAATTCCCAGTCTTAACAGATGAGCTCAGGTAACAGAGCAGAAAAGGACCATGGGAGGCAGTGGTGGAGGAAGAAAGAAGGAAGGTCACAAGACAGACCTGGGAAGAATGAAGAACACACTTTCAAAACCTCACAAAGGAGAGGCTAGGAGCAAGAATGCAACCTTAGACTCATTTCTCTATTTAGCAATAAATGCAGCCACCTGCTTTACACTAAGACCTGTCAAAGTTTTGGTATTTTTTGTTGTTGTTGGCTTTTTTTTTTTTTTTTTTCTTGAGCAGGGTCTTGCTCTGTCACCCAGGCTGGAGTGCAGTGGCATGATCTCGGCTCACTGCAACCTCCACCTCCCGGGTTCAAGCGATTCTCCTGCCTCAGCCACCCGAGTAGCTGAGATTATAGGCACGTACCACCACGCTCAGCTAATTTTTGTATTTTCAGTAGAAACGGGGTTTCACTTATGTTGTCCAGGCTGGGTGCTTTCTTTTTAATTAACATAACTGACTTAGTGTAAGGAAGCATCTCTCCCAGGGCACTTTAAAAATCATGTTGTTATAATATCTAAGTAAGTTATATTAGTAAGTTATAATAAACAACAACGTAAGTTCCATACAACAGCATATTTCTAAGCCCCAGTTTTCTCTACCATTGGCTTCTCCAAACCTGTGGCACACCACGTCAGCATCTGACAAAGTCACTATAACCTCAGCTATGAAATCAGAGCATTCAGGAGAAAAATCCTCTTTTCAGATACATGAAGCTTTTACCACTTTTACAACTAATATTCAGTCTGCCTTCCTGACACCCTAACAACAGGCAGTCTAATACACGGTGTGATCTCAGGAAGTAATGACTCACATTTCTAGAGCACTTTACAAAGCACTTTTACAGACAAATGCTGAAAATCTGAAAATTCCATTCTCCTTTTACTGTCAAATGATATTGTGCCAAGGGACTCACATATGCTTCAGGAAGACAGATCTTTTATTAAAGCTGGCAGACATTTCACTGTCACCAATTCTAGGATCTCCAGAGTGCCATTTGCCATTTGGATAGATTATAAATAGTAACTGACATGATTTATGCAACCAAAGAACACGTAATCTTATTTAGAAATTTAGACTATTGGTTCCTATATTCTCTTTCAAACTAGCAAGACAGACTAACTTTGGCCCAAAGGTAATTTTTTAATTGTTATTGTTAACTTTAGAGTACAGAAAGGATATAGACGTACAAACACAATAAACCTAATTTTAAAAGTAGAAAATCAAGTGTATGTTTTAAACGTCCCAAAAACTCCTGTCTAATTTTCATATCACTCTTGACTGGATGTGGGAAAAAGAAAAATTACTGAAAAGAAAAATGACAGAAGGTGAAGAGTGATTTAGTTACAAATGACTTTTTTCTTTATACCATTCTGTATTTTCCAAATACCACACAATGAACATGTATTATACTTTTGTAAGGAGAAAAATATTACCTATAATTTTTTAGTATACATTAATTATCTCTTTTTTTAAAAAAATTAGCCAGGCGTGGTGGCTCATGCCTCTTAGCACTTGGGGAGGCCGAGGTGGGCAGATCACCTGAGGTCAGGAGTTCAAGACTAGCCTGGCCAACATGGCAAAACCCCGTCTCTACTAAAAATACAAAAATTGGCTGGGCATAATGGTGGGCACCTGTAATCCCAGTTACTCAGGAGGCTGAGGCGGGAGAATCACTTGAACCAGGGATGGAGGTGGCAGTGAGCTGAGACTGCGCCACTGCCCTCCAGCCTGGGCAACAACAGTGAAACTCCATCTCAAGAGATGAATAAATAAATAAAACAGCCAGGTGCGGTGGCTCACGCTGTAATCCCAGCACTTTGGGAGGTTGAGGCAGAAGGATCACTCGAGGTCAGGAGTTCAAGACCAGCATGGGTAACACGATGAAACTCTGTCTCTGATAAAAATACAAAATTAGCCAGGCATGGTGGCACGCGCCCGTAATCCCAGCTACTCAGGAGGCTGAGGCAGGAGAATCACTTGAACCTGGAGGTGGATGCTGCAGTGAGCCCAGATGGCGCCACTGCACTCCAGCCTGGGGACACAGTGAGGCTCTGTCTCAAAAAAAAAAAAGTTAAAGCAAAAGAGTATTTTCTTCAGTGTGCCCTCCACGGTAGGAAAAAAAGAAAGAAAGTATTTTCCTGATCATTCTTACTATAAAAACTTCCTTTTCATTAAATTGGTGCCGAGATCCCCCACATTACAAAAACAGCACCGCCTGCCTCACACTGAACCGCCCCGTCTGTCCGCACCCTTTCAATGACCATCTCAAACATGTAATTCCCTCCGAGGACGGCAGTGGGCGCTCTGTGACCCTTTACAGGCCCACACTTGAATCCACTCCTACTGTCTCCCACTTCAGCTCTTAAGAAAGCCACGACAGATGATAACCCAGTACTCACCTCCAACAATACAAAATGAAGCACCTGGTAGTGCTGACAGTTATGAAGCCTACTCAGTCAGTACACGAGTTTAATTAAACAATCCATTACACACACTACAGTGATCTAAACTACTGCAACCCGAACCTTTCTATCAAAGCAACTTAACTTATATAAGCAAGTTTGACAGGGTCAGTAGGAGAAAGCTCAGGAAGTCTGGAAAAAATATAGACATAAATCATACTCGCTCTAATTAAAATCAAGTCTCATTTCACTCTCACCAAAACTCACCGAAACATTAACACATGAAAGCGTTAACTGAATGGCCTCGACAGTAAAGTTAGCTTTGCCAATAACCTAATACTGAATGCACCTATAGACCATAGACCTGCTTTTGTTTTTGTTATTGGATTTAGATATTAAAATGCACGCAAACCCACATCAATAACAGACAGGAGTCGCCCGTCTACTGGTTTCACGTGGGGGAGACAATGAGCCCTCCCGGGAACACAGCAGCCCCGTGATGAAACAGCGAGCAGCTCTAGGCAGCAAAGTCTCCCTGGGCTCTCTGGGGAAAACACAGCAACAGTTGGAGTGCCTCTTGACGGCTGAAACCAACCCTTCACTCACCCAGGAGAACAGCCATTCCTCTAGGCACCCAACGGAATACAAAAGATCACTAAATGCTGTAAAGACACGCAGTCATCCGAGCTTATTACCAAGAGCCACATCTCCAGACGACAGACGCTGCAGGACATATTATCTGACATTATTTAGTGAACGTTTTGTTTCCTGTTGTTCTAAAATGCCAAGTTGGGAGAGCAACAGCGAAAATGTAACATAAAAACACAGCATGCTACCTCCTTGACAAACTAAAATGCAGCAACTTCAGTGAAGTGAGTTCTCTGGAACACTGGCTATGAAACTTATTTGAACAATATTTTCACTTATTAATTTAGGCGTTCATTGTTTCCAACAACGAGACTATGGCTAAGGACTTCATTCAACTAGATATATCAGAAAATAGAGTAAAATGTCAAGGAAAACAGAAAGGGAAGGAAAGCTGCAAGTTTGGACACCAGATTACGTTATTTCATATTTAATTTTTCAGTTTATACAACTGTGTAATTTCAGGTAACAGAGCAGTGAAAGAAAACAGCAAAAGCTTTAGCAGAACTTAGCTACAAGATAACACCAAGCAAGGGAGATAACAAATTCTCTCCCCACCATCGCCTTTAGAGAACACCCTGCAGAAGTTATTTCCATTCGCAGAAGCAGCTGTTTTCCCAGAGCTCGGCACAATTAAAGCTCAGCCACCACCATCCGAGGTGCTTGAATGTATCTGCTGTGACTTGCCTCTCCCTGAGGAGCTGCAGCTGAAACCGATTTGCCAGCTTCATCAGCTCCGTGAGGAACACGTCATCCTCTCTGAGCTCCAACTCGTCCGTATAGATCCAGCGAAGCATCGCCGCCGTCACCTCAGGGTTCGCGTCTGGTTCAACAAAGCAGAGAGAACAACTGAAAACGCACTGAGTGACATGCTCACACTTTCTCGAGGTACCCCTAAAACTGGAGGCTAGTAAATTACGGTATACCCAACCTAAAGAAATATTACACAGCCAGTAAAAATGGTGACTAAGCAGTCTGGGCGGCATCTGACTCTAAAGTTTTGCAGGGAGCAGTGAGTGGGGAAGTGAACCTACTAAAGATATGTTGAATAAACTGGGGAAATATTTGAAATCTCTGACAAAGAGTTCATTCTTTGCTTCTATTGAAACAGGGTCTCACTATGTCACCCAGGCTGGAATGCAGTGGCACAATCACACCTCACTGAGGCCTCCAACTCCCCCTGGGCTCAAGTGAACCTTCCACCTCAGCCTCCCGAGTAGCTGGGACCACAGGCGCACGCTAGCATGCCAGGTTAATTTCTGTATTTTTTTGTAGAGACAGGGTTTCACCGTATTGCCCAGGCTGGTCTCAAAATCCTGCGCTCAAACAATTCGCCTGCCTTGGCCTCCCAAAGTGTTAGGATTACAGGTGTGAGCTGCTTCACCCAGCTGGAGCTAACATTCTTCATAATAAAAATACCTCACAAATAAAAAGACAGACATCCAATGGAAAAATGGGCAATGGATATAAATAGGTAATTCACAAAGATAAATAATGGCCAATAAACCTTACTGATAACCAAACACAAACTTAAAAGAGACATTTTATCTCTCAGACTAGCAAAGGTTTTTTCTAAAGAACATAACCTTTAACATAGCAACTACATGTGCAGATTATTATCCTAAGAAAATAATTGGACAAATACAGAAGAACGTGTGTACTAAGATGCTCAACACGGTATTATTAATAATGAAAAACTAGACAAAAGAGTCAACAATGGATAGCTAATTAAATTACAATATCCATACACACTGGAAAAACGCAATTACAACTACGCAGATATATATTCAACATAAGACATTTATTACACAGGCTTTTTGGTGGCTAAAAATACTTGTACAAGATCTCACTGGCTCGGTGCTGTGGCTCATGTCTATAATCTCAAAGCTTTGGGAGGCCAAGGTGGGCGCATGGCTTGAGCCCAGGAATTCAAGACCAGTGCAGGCGATACGGTAAAACCCTGTCTTTACAAAACATACAAAAATTACACCAAAATCTCAGAAATCACCACTAAAGAACCTACCCCTGTAACCAAACACCACCTGTCCCCCAAAAACTACAGAAATAAGAAAAAATTAAACAAAAAACACAAAAATTATCATTAGTGGTGGCATGTGCCTGTAGTCGCAGCTACTCAGGGGGCCAGTGTGGGAAGATAAATTGAGCCCAGGAGGCTGAGGCGGTACCGGGCCCTGACTGCACCACTGCACTCCAGCATGAGTGACAGAGCAAGACCCTATCTCAAAAAACAAAGAAAAAGAAAAAAAAATAGGCCTTGCTTTTTGTTAGGTATACTCATGCGTATGCATGCATACATACACATATATATATAAAATACCTACACACACTACACACATTGAGAGACAGACACACACATTTTTCTGTGTCCATCTCTCAAGTGATTAGGATACATACTAAAATATCAACCCAGGGATAATTTATAACTACTTTTTCTTTTAGCTTAATTTTACTGTTAGCTTTATTTTTACTTAAGGAACATGAATTACTTGTGCAATCTTTTTAAGTTAAAATAAAGACTGTACAGCAACTTGGGGAAATGCTTGGGATGAGAATTATAGTATAAAATATCTAAACTACTATTTCATCTAGAGTTAACTCTTGACTAGTCAGAATAAGAAGAGTGATGGTCAGAAGAATACTTAAAATCATGGTTAACACAAGTAATTCTCAAGGTGTGGTCCTGGGCTAGGAGACTGAGCCTCATCTAGAACTTATTAGAAATCTGATTCTTTGCCAGGCGTGGTGGCTCACACCTGTAATCCTAGCACTTGGGGAGGCCGAGGCGGACAGATCACGAGGTCAAGAGATCAAGACCATCCTGGCCAACATGGTGAAACCCCATTTCTACTAAAAATACAAAAATTCGCCAGGTGTGATACCGTGCACCTGTAATCCCAGCTACTCGGGAGGCTGAGGCAGGAGAATTGCTTGAACCAAGGAGGCGGAGGTTGTAGTGAGCCGAGATCACGCCATTGCATTCCAGCCTGGTGACAGAGCAAGACTCCGTCTCAAAAAAAAAAAAAGGCCAAGAAGTTCACTCTGTGACTCAGATTAAGCAGCCAGTGGCGTAAGGGTAGGCAGAGAACAATGAACAGGAAGGAGGGTGTGTGCTACAACTGTGTTACTTTCGGGTAAATCGTCCAGCCTATCTACTTCCAATCTACTTAAGCAAGTGGTGGTAAAAGATAATGACTGCATAAAGCAGGATTTCGCTTTAAAAGGAGTAGCCTTGGAAGAGAAAGGAGTTGGCCTCTGAGTCCTGCGATGGAGGTAATCATGCCCTCTGAAGGCCCGGCACGCAAGCCAGAAAACTCTGTGACGTCAAGAACAAAAGCAGAGTAACATTCAAACTTCTGACTTTGTTTCACTGCAGTCCAGGATGCACATGAACATGCTGTGGAGACCTTAGGATTTTCTTCACTGCAGTCCAGGATGCACATGAACATACTGTGGAGACCTTAGGATTTTCTATGTGGCCTGGTTTTTTGTTTTGATTTGAATTTTACATAAATGTTTTGCAAGACATCTGAAAAGGATGGGAATTAACTGATCTGTATGCAATTAACCATTAAATGAAACATACTGAGTAAATGACTTTGTTTTTTACTTTATTTTCTTTATTTAGGGACAGTCACTATTGCCCAGGCTGGAGTACAATGGTGCAATCACAGCTCACTACAGCCTCAATCTCTGCAGGCTCCATTGATTCTCCCACCTGACCCTGCCACGTAAGTGGGACTATAGACACATACCCTCATGCCTGGCTGATTTTTGTATTTTTAGTAGAGGCAGTTTTGCCATGTTGCCCAGGCTGGCCTTGAACTCTTGGCCTTATGCAGTACTCCTGCTTTGCCCTCCCAAAGTGCTGGGATTACAGGCATGAGCCACAGTACCTGGCTGACATTGTTTTTAAATCCTCTGTTTTTAATCTGTCAAAAGCTGAGAAAGGTGTTCTGAATCTCCTATTATGACTCCGGTTTAATTAAATTATCTGAGTTTCCAACCATTTTTTTCTTTTTTTTTGGGGGGGGGGGGGGGGCGTGGGTCGGAGTTTCACTCTGTTGCCCAGGTTGGAGTGCAATAGCACAGTCTCTGCTCACTGCACCCTCCACCTCCCAGGTTCAAGTGATTCTCCTGCCTCAGAGTTTCGAGTAGCTGAGACTACAGGCGCATGTCACCACACCTGGCTAATCTTTGTATTTTTGTAGCGATGAGGGCTGGTCTTGAACTCCTGACCTAAGGTGATCTGCCCACCACAGCCTCCCAAAGTGCTGGGATTATAAACATGAGCCACCATGCCCAGCCCTATTTCTTTCTTAATCTACTTCACATAAAAATTTCTGTTTCATAAAATTAAAAAATCTTGGCAGACTGTATCATCTTTATCAATAAAAAACATCCTCTTTAGTCAGTTTAAGGATGTATCCTTAAATGTAACCTCCCGGAAATAAAATTAAACCTCAAACCATATTTCTAAATAATCTCTGGCTCAAAAAGAAATAAAAGGACAGAGGTCCTAGTTCTGTTATGGCAGTAGAACAACTCATCCCAATTTAACTGATTACAGCTAAAAACTCTGGACATGGTACAAAATAACAACCTGAAGAGGGGAAAAGTCAACAAAAGCAGGTGAACTGAGGGGGAGGCAAAACTTGAAGCAGCAACCGAAGGGGATGAGTTCACCCTTTTGCTCCTCTCCCACGGCTCTGCCTGAGGGTGGACTCCAGTAAAGGAGCAGAACTGCCTCAGTGACCCTGGGGATGGCTAAAAACGCCATCTTTCTGGATGAAAAAGGATAAGGAGAATTCCAGAGTGAAGAGAGCCAGAGAAGGAGATCTGGTAATTCTGTGAATGAACCCACACAAGCCTCAGGCTCACCTCTTGAGTTACTCATACATGAAACAGCCCCAACCCAGCTTTAAGAACTGAAGTGATATTTAAATACCTACTCACAGAAGGTGAAACGGAACTTGTGGTCTGGACCTGAAGAGATTCAACATTTTCCAGGTTTATACAGGACCCAGAGTCTACACAGCATAACAGAACATATCACAATGTCCACAATATAATCGAAAATTATTTTTTGACATAGAAAGAACTAGAAAAATGTGACTACTTCTCAAAAGAAAAGACAATCAATAGATAACAACCCCTAAATGATCCAGATGTTGGATTTATCTAAGAGTTGAAAACATGAGGTATAAATATGCTCCAGGAGTTAAAGGAAAATACATCTGACGTGAAAAGATGAACATGTCAGTAGATAAACTATAAAAAAGAACAAAGGAAATTACAGAACATAAAAAATTAATATATGCAGTAAAAGTCATTCAACAGACTCAAGAGCAGAATAAACATGGTAGGAGACAAAGTCAGTGAACAGTTAGGTCAACAGAAACTACCCCGTCTGAAGAGAGAGAAAACAGAGAGAGAGGCTCAAGGAGACCCACGGGATAGTCATGGAAGTCTACTGTATGAGCCGTTTGAGTGTCACGGGGGAGATGAAGAGATTACAGAAGAAAAGTATCAAAAACTTTCCTAATTTGGCAAAGGATATGTGTTTACAGATTCAAGAAGACTAGTGAACTCCAAACAGGAAGAAAATCATATCCAGACACATCATAATCAAGTTGCTAAAAACTAACCATAAAGAAAAAGCCCTGGCCAGGCGTGGTGGCTCACGCCTGTAATCCCAGCACTTTGGGAGGCCGAAGTGGGTAGATCACCTGAAGTCAGGAGTTCAAGACCAGCCTGACCAAAATGGCAAAACCCTGTCTCCACTAAAAATACAAAATTAGCCAGACGTGGTGGTGGCTGCCTGTGATCACAGCTACTCGGAAGGCTGAGGCAGGAGAATGGCTTGAACCCGGGAGGGTAGGTTGCAGCCAGCCGAGATCGCACCACTGCACTCCAGCCTGGGCAACAGTGAGACTCCATCTCAGGAAAAAAAAAAAAAGAAAATGAGATAAAATACAGTAATTCAACTCAAAAAGAAAAAATAATTCAAATGAATTTGGAAGAAAGACTTAATATAGATAAAAAGAAATTACTGAATTGGCTAAATATAAATAAAAATTAAAAGAACAATTAACTAAACCAAATCTGCTTATTTGTTTTAAGCCAACACAAGACAACAAACTTAACATAACCAAAGATTGGTAAGAAAAACCCAAAAGCAGTATCAGGATTAAGTAAAGAATATAACCACAGATAAAATAGATTCTTTTGAGTGCTAAGAGAATCTCTGGACATGGGACTCAGCTGCTGGCAGGAGGCCACAAGGCTGTTTGAGTGTCCTCATGACATGGCCGCTAATGTCCCCCAAAGTGAGCAATCTGAAACAGAGCAAGGAGGAGTCCACATTCCTTTGATGAAGCCATTTCTTAGTCCCATGTTGTCACTTCTACCACGCTCCATTTATTAAAGGTGAATCAGCCTATAATGAAGAGAATTTGAATCCACCCTTGAAGGGAGAACTATCAAAGAATTTGTGAGAATATTCTTTTTTTCGAGCACGTTCTAAACTTAGCATGGATGTTACTGAAAGAACACAGTATGATTTAATACTGAAACTGAACAGCCTTGAGCTAGTAGTTCATATAGTAGCCAACAGATGTTGAATATTGCTACGCTTCTCTTAAAAATTTAAATATCACACAGCTCCCCTGAGTTTGCTGAAGCATTTGGGGGTGCCTCAGCAGAGTTTGGGGAAACTATGCCCTCCCCCACTGCACAGTGCAAGCTTTCCAGGCGATTCTTCAGGGCACAACTTTCCCAACCAGAATGAAAGAAATCAAGGAGGATGCTTTCTGCCATCTGGAATGGCTTGACACTACCCAGCGCACATTCCAGGGGAGCTGAATGACTCACGCCCTGAGCTCTTAGGCCGAGGAACTGTAAGATCTTTGCTTGAGAAAGCATGCAACAAACTTTAGCTTCAAAACAGCCATTCTAATCCACTGCAACCTCTCACCGTGGCAGCCGCTATTGGTAAAATGCTACAGAGAGGCTATAAACAGATCATTTTGCTAGAAGTAAATTACTTTACTTTACAGAGAAGTAATACTCTCCTCGTGGACTCAGATTTGTATGCTTTGTTGAGCTAACAGTCATATTCTTTCTCTTCCCACTTGGTCAATCAGTATCTTTATAAACGTTTATCTTTTATTCTTTCTTATTAGGGTATAGTAGACAAAAATTATATAGAGTTAATAATGTATGACATGTTTTGATGTATGTATACATTATGAAATGGTTATAAGCTAATTAACATATCTATCACTTCATTTATTTAAAAATATCTAACAAGAAATAAAAAAGCAAATTTCTACTTGGTTTACATTTTCAGACACTTTCATACTTAGAGAAAAGCTGCAGAGCATTCCCATATGTCCTTTACTCATCTTCCCCTAATACCAAGACAGCTTATATGACCACAGTACAATTATCAAAATTAGGTAACTAGGTAATACCTACAATACCAATACTATTAACTAATTATAGGCTCTATTTTGCCAATTTTACCAGTAATACCCTTTTTACGGCCAGAATTCATTGCATTCAGTGTTAGTCTCAGCCAATCTCTAATACTTCCTAAACCATTCTTGTTTTTTTCTTTTTTTTTTTTTTTTTTTGAGACGGAGTCTCACTCTGTCTCTAGGCTGGAGTGCAGTGATGCGATCCTGGCTCACTGCAACCTCCACCTCCCGGGTTCAAGTGATCCTCCTGCCTCAGCCTCCCGAGTAGCTGGGACTACAGGCACGCGCCACCATGCCCAGCCAATTTTTAAAATTTTTAGCAGAGATGGGGTTTTATCGTGTTGCCCAGGATGGTCTCAATCTCTTGACCTCATGATCTGCTCACCTCAGCCTCCCAAAGTGCTGGGATTAGAGGCGTGAGTCACCACGCCCGGTCCCATTCTTGTTTTTCATAACCTTGACATGCTTAAGGAACACTGGCTGATTATTGCGAGAACTGTTCCTCAATTTGGGTCTGATGTTTTCTCATGATTAGATTGAGGTTATGCATGAATGGCAAAAATCCTATAGAAAAGCCAGGCACAGTGGCTCATGCCTGCAATTCCAGCACTTTGGGTAGCTGAGATAAGAGGATCATTTGAGCCCCGGAGTTTGGAGACCAGCCTTGGCTAGCAAGACCCCATCTCTATTAAAAAATTAACCGGGCACGGTGGTGCACACCTGTACTCCCAGCTACCTGAGAGGCTGAGGTGGGAGGATCTCTTGAGCCCAGGAGTTCAAGGCCGCAGTGAGCCACAATAGTGTCACTGCATTCTAGCCTGGGCAACAGAGACCCTATCTCAAAAACAAACAAACAAAAAAGAATCCTACAGAAGTGACTGTGCCTTTATCAGTGGATCACATCAGGTACAAACATTTCACTTTTTTGAACAAGGTATGATTCATATACCCAAATACCTTTAAAGTACATAATGCCTGCTGTACAATATGTGCTAAAATTCTCATAATTAAGGCTGCGTGCAGTGGCTCACGCTTGTAACCCCAACGCTTTGGGAGGCCAAAGCAGGAGGATTCCTTGAGTCCAGGAGTTCAAGACCAGCCTGGCAACATGGCAAAACCCCATCTCTACAAAAGATGAGCAAGGTATGGTAGCACATGCCTGTAGTCCCAGATGCTTGGGAGGCTGAAGTGGGAGGACGACCTGAGGCCAGGAGGTAAAGGCTGCAGTGAGCCATGATTGCACCACTGCACTCTAGCCTGGGTAAATCTTAAAAAAAAAAAAAACCTCAAAAAAAAAATTCATAACTAACAGCAGGATTAAATTTGTTTTTAATCTTAAGAAATATCAGGACTGAGTGCAGTGGCTCACGCCTGTAACCCCAGCACTCTGGGATGCCGAGGTGAGCAGATCACCTGAGGTGGGGAGTTTGAGACCAGCCTGACCAACGTGGAGAAACCCTGCCACTATTAAAAATACAAAATTTGCTACGCGTGGTGGCACATGCCTGTAATCCCAGCTACTCAGGAGGCTGAGGCAGGAGAACTGCTTGAACCCAGGAGACAGAGGATGCAGTGAGCCAAGATCATGCCATTACACTCCAGGCTGGGTAACAAGAGTGAAACTCCATTTCAAAAAAAAAAAAAGAAAAGAAGAAGAAAAAAAGAAGAAAGGAAAAGAAGTATCAATTAGACAAAACCTTGAAAAAGAAACATGTTGAGGTTTTCTTACATTCTAAGATGTAAGTTTCATGCAAGCAAGAATTTAACTTTGTATTCCTACCACCTTAAACAGTGCTTACCACTCAGTATTGTTATATGAATGGACTAATGTTGAAAAAACAAAACAGCAATAAATTCATTAAATGATTTTATCAAACTTGTTGGTGTAGAAAACACTTGGGCATTTAAAACATAGCTTTTGTGCTATTTATACACCTGTTTACAAGAACCTACTTCCAACCTTCCTCAAATTGCCGCCAGCCACGAAGTGCTAGTGCTCACAGGTATCACATAACACACAGGTTTCCCAGCCAGTCCCAGAAACTGCAACCCCAGGGTTAGGGACCCACACATCCACCCAGGCAGTGAGCAGGACTGCTGGACAAAGCACACAATTAAACAGGAACAGGTCCACACCTGCCACGACCCCCCCTGGACCTCTCTCCCATAACACATTTCAAAGATACCACTCATAAAAATGTCATAAACAGTAAAAATGCCACATGTTCTCCCATCAGCTATCTTCACAGATACCTGATCTACCAAAGCCACAAAAACCATTTGCTTTGAAGTAGATCACTCCTGAAAGCAAACCTTATAGTAGGATCAAAACACACTTACTATTTACAGCTGGAGCGAGTCTAGAGACATTTGAAGACATTAACAATTTATTGTCCTAAACTTGAAAAAACTTCCTGACTCACAGTGATGCAATCTTGTGGTCAGACAGCACTGAAATAAGCTCTACATGTATGGATACACTAAAAAGGTTCAGTGAAAAGCAAAATTTTTTAATTCAGTGTTTAAATTGGCTTTTTATTCCTTAATGTAGTTTTCCGTGTTGTGCAATTTTGTTTGCTCCAGAGAGCAGCCGTGTTTTATTTTTCCCACTCTCATTCATTTTGGTCACAGTCAATATTTCACCATTACAAATAAAACTGAGGAACATTAACATTGAGTTACCTATGAGAGCTTCCCAGAAGACATAAAATGAAGAAAAAAAAAAGTAAGAATATTTCACCGCTCAGCTGCCTAACTGCCTTCTAAAAAACTATCACATCTACTTACAATGTCGCTGGCAACGTACAAGAATACCGATTTCATGAGCCTCACAACTACTGGGATCATCGAGTTTTGATTATGTAGCTATCAAAAGATGGCAGCTTATTCTTAACTTTTTTTCTAATAAAGTCGAATATTTTCCATATATTATCTTCTAGACTTCATAAACATTCTGTTCATATAATCAAGATCCTATCATACATTTTGTGAAAAACACCAAATGATCTTATGAATTTTAAAAGGTGTCCATAATTCTGTTATATATGAGGTCAAAGATATATGGCTTCAAAACATCATGCTTTTTTAAAAAAAAAAGCTATGCCTTGAGATTTCGATCATGTGAACTGATGCCCTTCCAGGAAAACACTATTTCCCAGGCAGATGTTTTTAGTCGCTGGCATGCAGGCACACACACGTGTCGGTGTATGTGTGTATGTGTATCTATAACTTTTAGTTACAGATCTCAAGTTAAATCCTAGAAATTATCATCAAGAGACCGAGTCCGCTCACATTTGGGGAACACTGACATATGTTCCCCTCAGTCTGTGAGGTAACTGCCTACTCCGCCTCTACATCACTCAGGTATTAGCCACCTATGCAACCCTCCTTTATCACCCCAACTGAGTCTCTTCTCAACCTTACGTGTAAGCAAATCACATTTCTGTATGTAGAGCCCTGGTCTGAAAATGACTTGTTCGTGGCCTGCTTCCTCCAGCAGAGTATGGGCTCCATATGGCAGGGACTGTGTCATCACCCCAGTGATGCTGGCACTGCACATGGAAAATAGTGCCTTCTGCACTGACGAACCTTCTAAACAAAGATGTAACTCACTCAGACAAGCACTTCGGCAAACATGGTCATGAGCAGCATAACTATGTTTGGTCAACAACAGACTGCAGATACAATGCTGGTCCCATAAAATTATAATATGGTATTTTTGCTGACCTTTTCTATGTTTAGATATGCAAATACTTACCACTGTGTTACTGCTGCCTATGGCATTCAGCACTGTACAAGGTTGCAGCCCAGGAGCCCCAGACTATGCCATAAAGCCTAGGCATACAGTAGGCTCTACCATGTAGATCTGTGTAAATACACTGTGACATCCCCCACAACAAAACCACGTAACGACACATCTCTCACAACACATCCCTGTCGCTCTCCTCACCATGTAATTCTCATGAATATTAACAGTAGAATTAAATTAAAACTTGCTCTTTGCCCCTTTTTCCCAATAGCGGTCAGGCAAGTACTAAATGAAAATGCAACTTTCAGGTCAACTTTTGAAAATAATTTTTTTTAAGTCCACTTGACACCCTCTTTGCTTCAATCGTAACACACACACCAACACACACACAACACACACACACACACACACACACGTGATGTAAAACAAATAATAACATTAAATAGGCCAATGTAGCTATTTTTTTTTTTTTTTGAGACAGGGTCTTGCTCTGTTTCCCAGGCTGGAACGCAGCAGTGACATCATGGCTCACTGTGGCCTCAAACTCTTGGCTCAGGAAATCCATCCACCTCAGATTTCCAACAAGCTGGGGCTACAGGCACATGCCATCATGTCAAGCTGATTTTTTTTTTTTTTTTAATTTACGGTAGAGACAGGGTCTTGCTATGTTGTCCAGGCTGGTCTTGAACTCCTGGGCTCAAGTGATCCTCCCACCTTGGCCTCTCAAAGTGCTAGGATTACAGGCATGAGCCACCATACCCAGCCTTAAAATTCTTTTCAAAAAAAAAATTGTATATATTTAAGCTATACAACACAATGCTATGAGATATGTATATAGCAAAATGGGTACTAAAATGAAGGAAATGAACATATCCATCATCTTATACAGTAACCCACACCTATTAAAATTCTGAAGGCTAATGGTCATCCTTTGATGTTAAAGAAAGATTATTATTATTCTTCAGAGCAACTGTTCTAAATTCAGGCATCTAGTATTAAGTTTTAAGCAATTTGACAGCAGGACTTTTTATCAGATTTGAAGGAAAAATCTTTTCTGCACATGAATCCTTATTTGTAGCATACTTTTTCATGAAATGAGGGGTACGGAAAATATTTACATTTTATAAATCATAAAGGGCATTGCAGATACTCAAATATTTATGATTCGTTAGCCAGGTATTACCTCCTAAATAGGTAGGTAAACAAAGCACCTAAAAGCATAACCTCCTGATTCATTGATTATTTAATGGTTCATTCATTAATTATTTAATTAGTTCATGGTCATCATCAATTGCTAAGAAAATTATTTTACTTTCATTAAATCACAAATATTTCAAAATAAGACATCGTAACTTTCTGCTGAGAGTTCTTCCACTAGCAGTTTCGTGACCCTCATCGCTCAAAGGCTCACCTGACAGGTCCAGCTCCTTAGTGGAAGACAAGTTAGCCAGACTCCAGCTGTCACTGCGGGCTGCCAGGACAAACTTGTGAGCATTGATGTGCCTGTCCCCAACCTTTATCTTCAGATCACTGATGAAGAAAAAGATCCACATATGTTAGAAAAACGTCATCCTAACTAGGATTCATAGCTGATAAATACATTGAGTATTGAGCAACATCTATCTGCAAAAGAAAAAATTACAGCAAAAGATTATTTCTATATGCTAGCACTGAATTTCGATGGGTCATCTGGATGCTATGTCGTTAGAAACATTTTCTACGTATAAATTCTGGCTTTCGCCGGGCGCGGTGGCTCACGTCTGTAATCCAAGCACTTTGGAGGCCAAGGCGGGTGGATCACCTGAGGTCGGGAGTTCAAGACCAGCCTGACCAACATGGTGAAACCCTGTCTTTATATAAAAAAATAAAATAAATAAATAAATAAAAATTCTGGCTTTCATTCATACGGGATGCTCTGCTTTCATACATCTTCTAACGGCGTTCTTACGGTGGGGAACCTACAAGTTAAGTAGGATGATTAATACTCACATAAAAAGTAGAGGACATTTCATATAGAATAAAACAAAACAGACCATCAGGGACAGAAAGAAAGAAAGACGGTGAGGACAGCTCTGAGACGACAGTGCTGCTGTGCTCCACAGTAACGCCCAAGCCAGGTTCAGCAGAAAAACCAGGAACAAGCTGACGAGCAGTCCAGAACATGAAACCCAACACCTGCACTCCTGTTCTCACCAGGAACATTCAGACCTAACATTCGCCCTTTTTACTCAACTACTTATAAAAAAGGGAGTGAGGAAAAAGCTCTCTTTTCAAAACATACTTCCACATTTATGACATGCCATTATATGAAAACATTTTCCTGAATACATATTTCTGTTTAACTCTGAAATGTCAAATGCTACTGTAGGAGAGAATCTGGGGCAGTTAACAAAAAACGTCAAGATGACCCACTGGGCTGACACGAGCACATGCCATATGGCTATGCTGGCAGGAATCCAAAGTCACTGTCACCATCCTGCTTCTAGTTATATGTTTTATTTTCATATTCAACTTTAAAATTATTTACTAGGTTGGAAAGTCTTTGGAAACTACACAAAAATCACTATATGGGGAAAAAAAAGAAAAAAATATACCATTACATGAATTAACACATCCACTTAAAAGGAAACCCAAACAGAATACTGTTTGTATGTAACACCTGACTGAGACACATTCCACCCTACAGCGTTGTCTAGAGCACACTTCATCATCATTTGAAAGGATCAACAATTCTAGTTCCATCAAAGACCAAGCTGTAACTATATTAGATCACAAGATTGAGAGTATTTATTATTTCAAATTACTACAAACTGCTGTTAATGCAGTACAACATTATTCGTGGGCACAGAAGAAATAGAGCATTCTATGTAAAACAGAACATAAAACTGTATCAACACATTTTGTGACAAAGTGTAAATAATTTAACAAAAACAAGCTACCTACAAAGCACAAACAACTTTTAAACTCTCAATATACTTATAAAGTATTACATTCTAATAACTTAAATGGATTTTCAGTCTGTACTATTTCAACCATGAGTATAACTTTTAGCCATAAAATTATAAAAATAAATGTTTCTAGAAAATTTCTACCACATTCATAAGCATCAGGTCAAAATTCTATCGTTTGTAATCTGACATACAAACTGAAATAAAGATGAGGATTTCATCAATAATTTCTAATCATAATTTTTTAAAACACAAATGAAAACCAGAAAATCTGACAAGTCCTGTCCATGAGGATTTGATATAGAAACAATTAAGGGCCTAGTAATTTTTTAAAAAACTTGATTCCACTAAGCCAGGCGCGATGGCTCACCCCTATAATCCTAGCACTTTGGGAGGCTGAGGCGGGCTGATCACCTGAGGTCCAGGAGTTCAAGACCAGCCTGACCAATATGGTGAAACCCTGTCTTAAAAAAAAAAAACAAAAAACTTGATTCCACTCGATTAGAGTATTTCCTTTTAAAACCTGGAAACCAGGGTGCTGCAACTGGAGAGGAGAGAAGTAGTTCTTGCTGGTTTCTCAAACATTTCCACAGGAAAAACTATAAACTATAGGTTTGTTTGGTAAAAGAATGAGTATAGTAAATAACTACACACAGCCATCATTCTAACTACTTCTGGGACAAAAGTGTTCTGAACTTGAAATGTAGGCCAGGCACAGCGGCACACACCTGTAATCCCAGCACTTTGGGAGGCTAGGACTGGAATTTGAGAACAGCCTGGGCAACACAGTGAGACTCTGTCTCTTATTAAAAAAAAAAAAAAGGCTACCACTTTCTTCCACATTTCTCAACTTAAAAAATTTTTAAACCTACACATCAGGCATTCCAGTTACTAACTGCACATAAGCATACTATTTATATTTTTCAACAAAATGCATGTTATGGCATAAAGGTATTTTTTCCCCTGTTGGTAGAAGATTTCTGCTTTAGAAATTGATTTCCCAATTTCAGTTACCACATCTTGACAGCTTAGTCTCCAAAGAAGGCTCCGTTCCATATCTGACATTGTAGATAACACAGGGTTTCAATCTTCTTTAGATAAAGAACAAGGTTTTTTGTTTTTGTTTTACACAGGGTCTCATTCTGTCCCCCAGGCGGGAGTGCAGTGGTGCAATCTCGGCTCACTGCAACCTCCACCTCCTGGGGTTCAAGCGATTCTCCTGCCTCAACCTTCTGAGTAGCTGGGACTACAGACACGTGCCACCAAGTACGGCTACTTTTTGTAATTTTAGTAGAAACAGAATTTCGCCATGTTGGTCAGGCTGGTCTCGAACTCCTGGCCTCAAGTGATCCACCCACCTTAGCCTCCAAAGCGTTGGGATTACAGGCATGAGCCACCACACCCAGCCTCGGGCAGTTTTAGAAGCTGAAGAGAGACCCGTGGGAGTCATAAGATCATACTATAACTAGATAAAAAGTGACAGGAAGAAAACTGCCCACTCTCATTCCCATTGTCTCTGAGAAGGACTTCAATACAATGAATGCAAAATAAAATTACTTATCAATTAATAAGTAATTGAGAAACTAAATGATGGGAATTCTTACAGGAAAGAGACTCAAAAGAGTAGGAGAGATATGTCTGTAACAGAATAACATTAGGCTTCCCTGGGCCAGTAAGAAACGAAATTTTCACTTGTTCATGGAAAAGACGGGAAAAAAAGACAATGGATTGTATTTTACAAGAAGCTACATCTATTCAACTTATGAAACTATACTCAGAATATATACTTCCTTTTTTTGTAATATTCTTTCATTTAGAAAGGACTAAGACGATAGTAGTTTTGAATCCTGAGTCATTTTATTTATTTTTTTGTTATTTGCATTCTCTAAATTTTGATTTTTTTTTTTTTTTTTTGAGACAGAGTCTCATTCGATCACCCAGGCTGGAGTGCAGTGGTGCGATCTCAGCTCATTGCAACCTCCACCCCCCAGGTTCAAGCAATTCTTCTGCCTCAGCCTCCTGAGTGGCTGGGACTACAGGTGTGCACCACCACCGTTGGCTAATTTTTGTATTTTAGTAGAGATGGGATTTTGTCATGTTGGCCAGGCTGCTCTTAAACTCCTGACCTCAGGTGATCCACCTGCCTTGGCCTCCCAAAGTGCTGCGATTACAGGCATGAGTGACCTGTTTAAAATGTCCTAATTTATTTGAAAATTTTACTAAGTCTTACCTAGACTGAGCTTCTCTCTCCCAAGTGGCTCAAGTCCTTCCTTCTTACGTATATTCATATCTGGGTTTCTTTGCCATACCCAGCATCCCGATTCAGTCTTTCATCATTGCTGGTCTGGACGCTACACAACATCACAGGTGCTCGCCCCGCTCTTTGCTCTTTACAATTTCACCCACATGACATTAGCATGGCAATCTCTTTTTATTTTTAAAACAGGGTCTCTCCCTGCTGCCCAGGCTGGAGTACAGTGGCGCAATCTTGGCTCACTGCAACCTCCACCTCCCAGGTTCAAGCAATTCTCCTGCCTCAGCTTTCCAAGTAGCTGGGACTACAGGTGCCTGCCACCATGCCCAGCTAATTTTTGTATTTTTAGTAGAGACGGGGTTTTACCATGTTGGTCAGGCTGGTCTCAAACTCCTGATCTCAGGTGATCTACCCGCCTCAGCCTCCCAAAGTGCTGGGATTAGAGGTGTGAGCCACTGTGCCAGGCCGCACGTTAACCTTCTTAAAACACGAGAGTCCCCAAACTGGAAACACACAGCTCTACTTCCCAGAGGACCAAGTCCAAACTCCTCACCTGAGCATCCTAACACAATCCAGCCCACTTTCCCCACCTCCTTCTGCTGCTCCAGCAGGCATGCACCCTGACCTGGCCCTCTCTGTCGTCTAAACCCTCTGTATTTCCTCACCTTTGAGACTTTTCTCAGTTACTCTCCCTACTTGTAACTGTCTTTATCCATTAAATCCTATCCAGTCTCTAATATCTACCTCAAAACTCACTTAAATAACATCAGCTAACATCCTATCACTGCTATAATCGGTGAAAAACTTTAAGTTTTAAAAAGCATAACGACAGTTAACAACTGAGCACTTACTATGTGCTATGCAGTGTCCTAATTGCTTAATGTTTATTAATTTGATCCTCACAATAACCTGAAGGTAAGTAGCAGTAGTAACCTCATTTTACAGATTAGGAACCTGAGGCATGTCATACAGATTGAGGTCACACAGCTAATAAGTGGGCAGCTGAGCTGCTAACGCGAGCTGTATGGCTCCAGGCTTCACCCTCAGCCATCAGGATGCACTCTCCAACTAGTTCCAAGCCTGTTTTCCTCTGACCATCTCAAGAGAAACGGACCTTTGCCCTCTGAATTCCCAGACATGTAAGCCAATTCCTGTCTGCATTAGCAATGCTATCACCACGACTCCCAGACACTTTGCTGAAGCAGTAAACAGGAGAGACAAAAATCTTGCCTCAAGGAGCTTCTATTCTAGGGAATAAAGATTTACTAATATCCTTATAAGAGAGAAATAAATTTGCAAAGAAAGTCAAGGACAAAAGTTGTCACCTGGCCCAGGAGCAGAGCCCAGGGGCCTCTGGTGTCCAGGAGCTCACCTGTACTGCTCCTGCTCGTAGAGGTCCGCCACGATCGCCAGCAGGCGGCTGATGAAGGACTCGCTGCTGCTGTCCTTGTTCGTCTGTGCAGCCAAGAGAGTACATGTCTTCTCTGTCTCTGCCAGTTTCTTCTGCAGCTTGACATACTCTTGCCGAAGAAGCATCAAGTGCTTCTCCAACTTGGCCACCTCCTCTGCAAGGCAAACAAGGCACCACGTTACCGTGGCTGGTGGAAAAGCAGGCAGCATTCACCATGCCCTCATCACACAGACGGGAAAGATACCCAAGTGACCGGCCCCTTGACAGTTCCACTCTTTCTTTTTTTTTTGAGACGGAGTTTCGCTCTTGTTGCCCAGGCTGGAGTGCAGTGGTGCGATCTCGGCTCACCGCAACCTCCGCCTCCTGGGTTCAAGCAATTCTCCTGCCTCAGCCTCCTGAGTAGCTGGGATTACAGGGGCACGCCACCATGCCCAGCTAAATTTTTTATATTTTTAGTAGAGACGGGGTTTCACCACGTTGACCAGGATGGTCTCAATCTCTTGACCTCGTGATCCACCCGCCTCAGCTTCCCAAAGTGCTGGGATTACAGGCGTGAGCCACTGTGCCCAGCTGACAATTCTACTATTTCTTAGTGCTAGTCCTACAGGATCAAGAATGGCTTCAAGGGCTGGGTGCTGTGGCTCACACCTGTAATCCCAAACTTTGGGAGGCCAAAGCAGGGGGAATCACTTGAGCCCAGGAGTTCGAGACCAGCCTGGGCAACATACTGTCTCTATTTTTTTTTTTTAATATTTATTAAAAAAAAAGAGAAGAAGAAGAATGGCTTTGTTTCAGGGTGCTGGAGCAAGAAGACCATCATGGCTCCAGGGATTTCTCCTCTCAGAAGCTCAATGTTCAGTAGATGACAATGAAGAGCTATACATAAAGATGCTGACAGGCACCTGCCCTGCCAATCCTTTCCCATAAAGCCAGGAGTCTCCAGGAGAAAAAGCTATCAAAATCACTTATAAGATTTTTTGAAACCACTAACAGTAATAACAATTTCCTAATTTTTCCATGTTCTTCTAAAAGCTTTATATAAATTCCCTCATTTAATGTTGTTGTTTTTTTTTTAAGAGATGAAGGACTCACTATGTTGCCCAGGCTAGACTCAAACACCTGGACTCGACTGTTCCTCCTGCTTCAGCCTCCCATAACTGGGACTACAGGCACATCCCACTGTGCTCAGCTTCACATCTTTACAACAAGCCTGTGAGGCAGGGACTGCAACATTCCAGCCCCATTTTACAGAGGAGGACACTGGGGCACAGAGAGATTATGATTCCCCTGGGCTGCAAGGCTGGTGAGAGGACGGGCTGGGATCTGAGCCCAACATTCTTATTCCAGGGCCTGTGATCATATTAACTAACGACTATCCCCAACCCTGACACCTGTGCTCCTTCAGGTGACAATCAGGGCAGTCAATAAGGGTTCAGATGGAGGCTAGTCAACTTCCGCAGGTGCACTGGGGCAGTAAAAAGGTTGAGAACCACTGTCTTTGATTCATTCAATGCAACAAGCATCTGTCCAGTGTCCACTAGGTGCTGGACCCTGCGCAATGATAAGCGTGCTCTGATGTATCTGTCCTTGGAGCTCCGAGTTACTGAGAAAAACAAAGAGAAACAATTTTTTTTTTTTTGAGACAAAGTCTCGCTCTGTCACCCAAGCTGGAGTGCAGTGGTGTAATCTCTGCTCACTGCACCTCTGCCTCCCAGGTTCAAGCGATTCTCCTGTGGAGTAGCTGGGTCTACAGGTGAGCACCAACACGCCCGGCTAATTTCTGTATTTTTAGAAGAGACAGGGTTTCACTATGTTGGCCAGGCTGGCCTCGAACTCCTGACCTTCTGATCTACCCACCTGTCAACAATTTCTTTTTTTTTTTTTTTTTTGAGACAGAATCTCACTCTATCGCCTGGGCTGGAGTGCAGTGGCATAATCTTGGCTCACTACGACCTCCGTCTCCCAGGTTCAAGCAATTCTCCTGCCTCAGCCTCCCAAACAGCTGGGATAACAGGCGGCACCACCACGCCTGGCTAATTTTTGTATTTTTAGTAAAGACAGGGTTTTGCCATGTTGGCCAGGCTGGTCTCAGACTCCCAGCCTCAAGTGATCCTCACACTTCGGCCTCCCAAAGTGTTGGGATTATAGGCATGAGTTATCACGCCCAGCCAGAAGTCAAATAACTTTTGTTATAATTTATAATTAAAATAATTACAACAGTCAAATGCAAAACTACAACTCTACATTAGAGACCTGGAAGGTAAAAACAGCTATGAGAGCCTATAAAGAAAGTTAATTTAAGAGGTCAGGAAAGGCTTCCCTGAGGAAGCAAACAGTCATGAAACTTCTCTTTCACCTGGGGTCTGGAGTCTTGAGAAGGGATGAGACAGGGGATTTATGCAACCATGCAAACTGGCAGCTTTAACAGTCAAGGTCTCCGTGGCTCCACAGCGCTGCTACAATCATCCCCTGGGCCTTGGTCCCTTCCCCACTCCCTACTCCACACCACAGACATTCCAAATCTTGACACTGTCCTCAAGCCCATCTCCGATCCAACCTGCTCATTCCAGCCCAATGCCCTGAGAGATACTGCCAATAACTCCCACAGTCCCAGCAATGATTCCCACACCCGCTTTGCTTCCTCAAAGATGGAATCTCCTTCCCTTCCAAGTTTAATCCCCCATGTGCTCCCCAAATCTCATCACGCTCCTCAGGACCTTTGCTTTATCATCCACACCCCATCTTCTGCAACTCCAGTCTCTCTTTCAACTGCGTGGTTCGAGCCAGCACATAAACCAGTTCGAGTCTCTACCTACTAAAGCCTCCCACTTCCACATTACAGCTGAAACCCTCAGCCCCTCCATCTCTAGCTACCACACACCACTGTCTCACCTGCCATTCCCTCCTTCTGTCCCACTATTCCCTTGAAACTCCTCTCACCCATGACCCTCCAATTCCCAAATCTAGTGGACTCCTGCCAGTGGCGCTCCTCCTAGACCTCTGACAGCACATCACACTGTTGTCCACCCCTTTTCTTCCCTTATTTCAACCACAGCAACCACAGCCACAAGGCCACCTTCTTATTCTGGTTCTCTGTCTCTCACATGCTTCCCTGCATCCTTTATTTTTCTATATTACATGTATAACATATACATAAATCCCTAGCTTAAGCACTAAAAATATTTATGAACACTGAAAATTGAATTTCATATAATTTTCACATCATGATACATTGATGTGATTTTTCTTCAACCAGTTAAAAATATTTAAAATATAGTTAATATTTACAAGTTATTTTTATATATTACAGGTATAACATACACATAAATTCTTAGCTTAAGGACTGCACAAAAACAAGTCAACAAGTCTCAGGTCAGATTTGGCTGAGAGGTCATACAACCTCTGCTCCCCTGTTGCAGGTGATTTTAAAGAATGAGGAAGCTGTAATCCCAGCGCTTTGGGAGGCTGAGGCAGGTGGATCACAAGGTCAGAAGATCAAGACTGTCTGGGCAAACAAGGTGAAACCCCGTCTCTACTAAAAATACAAACAAATTAGCTGAGCGTGGCGGTTCACGCCTGTAGTACCAGCCACTCAGGAGGCTGAGGCAGAAGAATTGTTTGAACCCAGGAGGCAGAGATCGCAGGAGCCATGATCGCGCCACCGAACTACAGCCTGGGCGACAGTGCAAGACTCCTTCTCAAAAACAAAAAGAATTAGGATGTTGGCTGGGCGCAGTGGCTCACACCTGTAATCCCAGCACTTTGGGAGGCCAAGGCGGGTATATCACCTGAGGTCAGGAGTTCGAGACCAGCCTGACCAACATGGAGAAACCCCATCTCTACTAAAAACACAAAATTAGCCAGGCGTGGTGGTGCATGCCTGTTATCCCAGCTACTTGGGAGGCTGAGGCAGGAGAATCGCTTGAACCCAGGAGGCAGAGGTTGCGGTGAGCCGAGATCATTCCATTGCACTCCAGCCTGGGCAACAAGAGTGAAACTCCGTCTCAAAAAAAAAAAAAAAAAGAATCAGGCTGTTAAAATGACACACAGAGCCAAATGAAAGGGGAAGCAAGCAGTTATCCATCTTGGATGCCTAGAATTTGGTAACCTCTCACTTCTTATCAGACCCCATGCCGCGACAGCTGCTGCATCTTCAAGGCATGCCTGTCTCCAAGCTTCCCTCCGCGCCCTCACAGTGACACCCCACACCCCGAGGCAAACACCTCTTCCGCAGTTGTGCTCTTGACTGCCCAGTCTATCACACGCTTCGCCTTCTCCACCAATTTCTTAAGAGTCCTCTTTAGTCCTCCTCCCTGCCTTCCCTCCCTAACCTTCTGAAACTGGGCTTCTACCCACCTCACTCTACTAAACAGTCACAATGATAAAATCACCCACTTCGATGACCTTTTCCTTATTCTTGAAGCTCCTCCATCTCCCTGTAGCACCCGACTCTCAATCACCCCATTCTTAAAACTTGGCTTCCTAACTATGTACTCTACTTTCTTCCTAACCTTGTTACAGATCCTTCACCTCCTATTCTGACCACCCACTTTCTAAAAGGGCAGAGTCCTGCAAGGTTCAGACCTAGAACTCAACTGTTGCTAAATTTTCTTCCTTGAAGGTGGTCTCATGCACACCCATACTTTACTGTCACTGCTATAAAAGTGGACCCAAATCTCTTTCTTTCAACAGCTCCTGCTGAAAGAGTGACCGAACGGTACTATAAACTCACCGAGTCCAAAATCAAACTTCCCATCTTCCTCAAATCAGTCTTCTTCCTCCTTCATTTCATGTTATCAAAGCTCTACGCTATCAATGTACAGGCTATGATAAAGCATTTGTAACAGTATACCAAACATACAAAATATTCAGAGATGAATTAACAAAATGTGCAATGCATGCACACTGAAAACTATAAAACACCGCTGACAGAAATGAAAGGCAACCTAAATAACAGAGTTCTATACTATGCTCATGGATTAGAAGGCTCAATATTGTTAACATGTCAGGTCTCTCCAAAAATACCTTCCCAATAAAAATCCCAGCAAACTATTTTTGTAGAATTTGAAAGAATGATTCTAACTTTTTTTTTTTTTGAAACAGGATCTCTCTCTGTCAGCAGCCTAGGGTGCAGTGGCCTGATCATAGCTCACTGTAGCCTCGAGCTCTTGGGCTCAAGTGATTCCCCTACCTCAGACTCCCAAGCACTTAGAACTACAAGTGAGGACTACCACACCTGGCCAATTTTTTTAAAATTTTTTTGTAGAGACAGGGTCTCAGTATGTTGTGCAAGCTGGTCTTGAACTCCTGGCCTCAAGGGATCCTCCCACTTTGGTCTTCCAAACTGCTGGGATTACAGATATGCACAGCCATACGCAGCTGATTCTAAAATTCAGGTGGAAATGCAAAGTCTAGCCAAAAAAAATTCTGGGTAGGGGGAAAGAAAAAGAAAGGTTCAGCATTTACATGACTCCAGGCTGGTTATAAAGCTACAGTAAACAGCAGAGCATCATACTGGCATCGAGATAGATATCCAGAGCAATGGAATATAACAAAATTCAGAAACACACTTTCACATATATAACCAAATGATCTGACAACAGTGTCAAGGCATTTCAATGAGGAAAGGACAATGGGACCAGAAAAATTGGATATCCATATGAAAAAGGCAAATCCCTATTCTTAGATGCCACTATATATAAAAATTAACTCAAAATCACATATCTAAATGTAAGGGTTAAAACTATAGCCCTTCTGGAGCCAGATGGAGTCCCAGCTACTCAGGAGGCTGAGGAGGAAGGATCACTTGAGCCCAAGAGTTTGAGGTTATAAACTCTTTGAGCCACTGCACTCCAGCCTAATAAAACAAAAATGAGCTTCAAATCATTGACAAGTAAAATTTTTAAAAATTAAATAAAAATTTAAAAAAACAAAAACTACAGAACTTCCAAACTAAAACAGAGAAAAAATCTTAGTGGTCTCAGATTAAGCAAACATAAACTGTAAAAAAAAAAAAAAAAAAAAATTACAGAAGAAAAATGGCTGAATTTGACTTTACCAAATTTTAAAAATTGTTCTTGAAAAGTCATAAAAAAATAAAAAGGCAAGCCACAGACTGAGAGAAAATATTTGCAAAACAGCCAACAAAAAACTTGCAGACAAGGCCCGGAGCGATGGCTCATGCCGTTAATCCCAGCACTTTGGGAGACCAAAGTGGGTGGATCACTTGAAGTCAGGAGTTTAAGACCAGCCCGGCCAATATGGCAAAACCCTGTCTCTACAAAAAACACAAAAATTAGCTGGGTGTAGTGGCACGTGCCTGGAGCCCCAGCTACTCAGGAGATGAGGCAGGAGAATCACCTGAACCCGGGAGGCGGAGGCTGCAGTGAGCTGACATCACACCACGGCACTCCAGCCTGGGTGACAGAGTGAGACTCCGTCTTTAAAAAAAAAAAAGAAGACTTGCAGACAGATTATATTAAGAACTCTTACAATTCAGTAAGACAGCCCAATAAAAAAGGGCCAAAAACCTGGAAGTCACCGAAAAAGGTAAATGTCTAGTAAATTAGCATATGAAAAGATGTTCAGCATTGGTAACTAAGGTGCAGATTAAAGTCACAATAAAATACCACGACACACCCTAGTACGGCTAAAACTAAAACCTGATGGCAAACGGTTAGAGAACTAGGCCAAGCGCAGTGGCTCACATCTACAATCCCCAAAGTTTGGTAGGCTGAGGCAGGAGAACAGCTTGAGGCTAAGAGTTCGAGAACAGCTGGGGCAACACAGCGAGACCCTGTCTCCACAAAAAAAAAAGTTTTAAATCAGCCAGGTATGGTGGTGTGTAGCTGTAGTTCTAGCAGTCAGGAGGCTAAGATGGGAGGACTGCTTGACCCCAGGAGTTTGAGGTTGCAGCGACCTTTGATCACACCACTGCACCCCAGCCTGGGTAACAGCGTGAGTCTCCATCTCAAAAAAAAAAAAACAAAAATTGGAGAACTAGAAGCTAGAAGCCTCATACATTACTAATGGAAATGCAAAATGGCATAACCATTCTGGAAAAGTTTGACGCTTCCTTATAAAGTTAAACATACACTTGCTTACGGCCAACAATTCCACCTCCAGGTGTTTCCTCAAAATAAACACAAAGATTTCTATCTAAATGTTCAATGAAGCTTTATTCCTAACAACTAGAAACAACCTGAATGTCCAGCTGGTAAACCGACACAAACTGTCACCTATCCATATAACGGAGTAGTACTCAGCAATAAAACAGAAAGGACTGATGCAAGACACATGAGGTACGGCTGTATCTCAAAAGCAATACGCTATGTGAAAGAAGCCAGGCATTAAAGATTACAAACTGAATGATCCCATATGAAAGTGTAGTTTCATAGCAGGCAAATGAGGATCATTTGAGATCAAGAGTTCAAGACCAGCCTGGCCAACATGGTGAAACCCTGTCTCTACTAAAAATATAAAAATGAGCGGGACCGGGCAGCACACACCTGTAATCCCAGCTACTCGGGAGGCTGAGGCAGGAGAATTGCCTGAACCTGGGAGGCACAGGTTGCAGTCAGCCAAGATGGCTCCACTGCACTCCAGCCTGGGCAACAAGAGTGAGACTCCGTCTCAAAAAAACCAAAAAACAGTAACAACAACAACAAAAAACATAGTAGGCAAACTACAGCAAGAGAAAGCAGATCAGTGATTGCCAGAAGCCAGGGGAATGAGACTGACTGCAAAGGAGTTAAGGGACGTTCTTATGGTGATAGAAATCTATCATGACTGTGCTGGTGGCCATATGACTGTATATATTTGGTATGTACAGTTAAAATTAGTGAATTTATTGTCTGTCAATCACACTTCAATAAATCTAACAAGTCCTTCCTCTGGGATGTACCATGACATCTCTCTACTCCTTGCTGATCACACCATTTCCTCGAGGCCTCAGCACCACTCACACACATAACCTATTGCCCTTCCACGTCTCTACTATCCCACACACACTGTTAACAATCTTCCTAAAACACAGCTTACCTAACCAAACAATTTCAGCTGGTTCCCCACTGCCTACAAAAGTACCAGTTTCCTAATCTGGCATTCTGACTGGCTTAAGTTTCCTGATCCCAGAAAGTATCTTATTCACTTCACTGGCAGCATCTTGAACTGTGTGGCACACATGGTCCTTGAGCATTCAGAAACCGCACACAGAGGAATTTTAGAAATCTTCTGACTTTACCTACCATGGTAGGCTGAAAAAATGCCCCCATCCCCCGTAAGATACTAATATCCTAATCCCTGGGACGTGTGAATGTTGCCTTATATGACCAAAAAAAGTGTCTCTGTATTGACCAAACACCGTTATGCAGCACAGAACTGTTCATGTATCCTTTTTTATTTTTATTTTTAAAGATGGGGTTTCACCATGATGGCCAGGCTGGTCTTGAACTCCTGACCTCAGGTGATCCACCCACCTCAGCCTCCCAAAGTGCTAGGATTACAGGCGTGAGCCACCGTGTCCGGCCCATGTATCCTTGTAAGAGGGAGCAGAGGGAGATTTGACCCACTCAGAGCAGAACGTCATGAAAACACAGAACAGAGAGAAATCTGAAGATGCTGTCCTCGAAGAGTGGGGTGATGCGGCCACTAGCCAAGGAATGTCAGCAGCTCCTGCGGCTGAAGAATCGGGAGATTTTCTCCTGGAGCCTCCACAGGGAATAGGGCCCTACTGACAGCTTGATTTGAGCCCAGTGATACTGACCGCCGACTCTGTCCTCCAGGGTCATAAGAACAGGGT